>CM046877.1:316822061-318062061 GCA_025667525.1 Glebionis coronaria | reverse complement strand
AAATTTGACCTGAGCAATGGTGAACGCATATGGGTCGGTTCACCAATAACATTCGACTGAAAATATGTATCTGTCATGAGTAAGGGTAAACGCCTATGGGTCAGTTCACCAATACAAGATCTGAACGGGCAAGGGTGAACGCCTATGGGTCGGTTCACCAAAACGAAAATTCGTAGAAAAGCACATGTGACTAAATGTGGCCAGTCCTGTACCAACCTTTTACTTAGTCAAAATTTTAAGAAAACTGACTGATAACTAAAGGAAACTGACAGATAAATGCATGAGGAACATTGAAAGATAACAACGCCAAAATCTGGGAAGTTTCCTGGTGACTACCCACTAGTCACAGGTCAAGTTTTAGAGCCTACAGGTCGAACCTTGCGCTCTGATACCATAAGTGACAACTGTAAGCTGATAGCCTAGGATGCATCCATACGCCCCACTAATAATATTGATAAAGTGGCCAAGCTGAACTGAATGTGACGCTGTGGGATATCACTCTCCTGTAGGTAAGTCAAGACACCGGTGCCTCAAGTGTCATGGTTACGGTACCTCTATAACTAGTACATATAACTAGTCAAGCTTGTATATAAAGCTCAGACAATATCTTAATTATTAAAATAATTACTGATAATTTATAACATATACTCGGGAAACATTTGGCCGCAGACGGGGAATCCTAATTATGCATAAAAGGAAGTCCATACCGAAGGACGGAAAATCCGTACCTTGTGTCTAGTAACTGACTACAAGGAAAAGCTGATGAGACTCCTACTCTGATTTCACGGGAGCTACATAAATGACGGACACGAATAAGTTAACTGATATCTGTTTAGTTTACTGATTTTTAGCTGTTCTTAGTTTGATTTTATTCTTGTAATATTGTTTGCATATAAACTGATAATATTTGGCTATTCAATAATATTACTGCCAATATCTGACTATTCGATAACATTTCTGATTAACGTTTTTTCCGTATACCTGAATACGGTAAAATGTACAATATATCCGATATAATTATTATTACTATAATTAGTAATCTAATATAATAAAAGGTTTCTAAATTCGTTCCTTTGAAAACGTATAAATTAAATCACACTTTCAAGATAATTTAAAGGTAAAACAATATTGATCTAATTTAACAAATTAATAAAATTTTACAATTTAATTAATTTATTATATAACACTATATAACAATTATTTAATTAATATAAATATTTTTCCTCGCGCGTCAATAAAATACTAGTGAATCCGAACCTGAGCTAAAACTAACCCCCGAGACGTCCACGTCTCGGTTTAACCAAACCGCCCCCACAATTTCTGACGTGGTCCCCACTATTTTATGCAGTGGTTCACACTGCTAATGCAGTGGTTGCCACTACCCTTGATTTGTTCCCCCTGTTCTTGTTATGGTTCCCACCGTTACCTATTTATTCCCACTCCTAGTTGTTGCTTCCCACTGTTTTCAAACCCAAACGCACCCTTATGGCCTGCTAATCCCAAACACCCCCTGTTGCTGCGTTTTAAACCCAAACACCCCTGGCTGTGTTTTTAGTCGTTGCTGTCAACCACAAAACACCACCTGTTTGTTGCTGGCCGAGATAGAATACACCGAGACACTAGTGTGTCTCGGTTTTTGTGTTAAACATAAAAAAACTACCCCCCACCTACATTGATTTCGAGGCTATACCCTTGTTAAGCACGTTTCTTTGATTTAACATAGGATTCGCGATATGATATGAATAACAAGAAGAATGATCTTACCTTTTAACAGATTTTGGATGAATAACAAGGACATTCGGATCCATTAGCAAAATACCCTCGTCTTTCTTTTTTTTCTTCTATTCTTGTTCTTGATCTTATACTGGCAGCAACTTTGTTTTACCCTAGTCGTTCCCCTTTTTTTTGTACGATAAGACAAAGAGCAGTAGTGTAATTTTGTTCCCTGTGGTTTTATTTTGCAAAGAAGGTTGGGCCAAAAGCCCATTAATATCACTTGTCCACTACATAAAATCGGCCCAAAGGACTAGTATAACCAGTTTCTGTATGATTTTTCGACACTAATAATTATATCGTATTTTCGTATTTAGTTCTCGTTTTTATTTTTTTCTGGACGTGATAATACTTCTTATCTGATAATTACTTCCTGAATAATTAGTCGTAATATTATTTCTGATCTGATCATTATTCTCAATAATTAGTTGTAGTAATAATTTATTTAAACCGAGACTGTGTATTTTCTGTTAGCGTTTAATTTAAAGTTAAAGCTAATATTTAAATGAAACTGAGGCTACGTATTTAATATTCAGGAATTTTAAATACGGGTTTTTACAGAAGAACCTTCTTATTCCCCACCTAAACAAGGACCCGAGATTCCTTCTACTTCTACCCACCCTCCTTCACCTTCTACTTGTGAGATACCTTCCTTAAAGACTTCGTCTACACCTTATGTTCCCCCTTTACCTCAATCTTATACCACACCTTCGGTTCCCAAACCAATTCCTCCACCTTCCATTTCTACCCCTCCTCCACCTAAGGATGTGAGTGAGCAATCCACTCCAAAGCCTTCATCTCAAACCAATATACCTTATCCCTCAAGGTTGAGGAAAGAGAAATTGAAGAATAAGGATGATATTCAAGTTTTGAACATCCTAAAAATGTTAAAACAATTGAATTTTAGTATCACCTTTGCCGAGGCTCTCGCTCACATGCCTAAATATGCTGAGATGTTTAAGGACCTTTTAAGTGATAAGGAAAAGTTGCTTGATATTGCCAATACCCATATGAATGAGAATTGTTCCGCGGTTCTTTTGAGAAAATTACCGGATAAGTTAGGAGATCCCGGTCGATTGCTTATTCCTTGCAATTTTCTGGGTGTAGAGAATTGTATGGCCTTGGCAGATCTCGGAGCGAGTATCACTCTTATGCCATTGTCCGTGTGGAAACAATTATCTCTACCCAAGCTAGTCCCCATTCGTACGACATTAGAATTAGCTAACCGTTCGGTTGCTTATCTGGTGGTGATAGCCGAGGATGTTTTTGTTGGAGTCGACAAATTTACTTTCCCCGCCGATTTAGTCTTCGTCGACTATGAGATGGATCCCCGTGTTCCTTTAATTGTGGGATGACCCTTCTTGAGGACCGGGCGTACATTGATTGATGTAGCCGTGGATGAGCTTATCATGAGGGTAGGGGATGAAAAAATCGTCTTTAACATGGGTAAACTTTCCAAACTTCCCGATGAGCCCGAATCCGTGAATTCATCGATGTGCTTGACGAAGCAGGTGAAGAACATTTTCACGAGGCTAGTAAGAGCGGGACTTCTCGTTTACCTCATGTTGAGACCGTAGCTTCTATTGCTCTATCATTGACTCCATTTGGAGAAAGTGACTTTCTTTTACAAGAATTTGAAGCAAGTTTCGGAGACGCGGATTTAAAATATGAAGATTCTCCCACCGATTGGGAAGAAGACATTCATACCATTGAGAGACTTCTCAATGAGGACCATATTTCTCCACCTACTCCTAAGGAAGTTACAAACAATGATCCAAATTTGACTAAGCCTTCCACCGACAATCCACCGGATTTAGAGCTTAAGGATTTACCGTCTCATTTAGAATACGTTTTCTTAGAAGACAATGATAAGTTACCCATCATAATTGCTAAGGCCTTAAAAGAGAATGAAAAATCTCGACTTATTGAAGTGCTTAAGAATCATAAGAAAGCAATTGCTTGGAAAATCTCTGACATCCGTGGAATTGATCCTAACTTTTGCACTCATAAAATTCTCATGGAAGATGACTTTAAACCCGCAATCCAAAGTCAAAGAAGGGTCAATCCTAAAATTAATGAAGTCATTAAGAAAGAATTTATCAAACTTCTAGATGCCGACATGATTTACCCTATTTCGGATTCGCCGTGGGTTAGTCCCGTCCATTGTGTGCCTAAGAAAGGCGGAATAACCATTGTTCCCGATGAAAACAACGAGTTAATTCCTACTCGACTTGTAACGGGTTGGCGCGTTTTCATAGACTATCGTACGCTCAATGATGCTACTCGTAAGGATCATTTTCCTCTTCCTTTCATGGATCAAATGCTCGAGCGTTTAGCGGGTAATGATTACTATTGCTTCATAAGATGGTTTTTCCGGATATTTTCAAATTCCTATCGATCCAAAAGACCAAGAGAAAACCACATTCACTTGTCCTTATGGAACATTTGCTTACAAAAGAATGCCTTTCGGCTTATGCAATGCTCCTGGGACTTTCCAAAGGTGTATGATGGCTATATTCCATGACATGGTTGAACAAACTATGGAAGTCTTTATGGACGATTTCTCGGTGTATGGTGATTCTTTCTCTTCTTGCCTTGCCAATTTAGAACGTATGATTAAACGGTGTGAAGACACCCGTCTCGTTCTTAATTGGGAAAAATGCCATTTCATGGTAAAAGAAGGCATCGTCCTCGGTCACAAAATTTCAAAAGTCGGAATCGAAGTCGACCGTGCTAAACTTGACGTCATTGTAAAGTTTCCTCCACCTACTACCGTCAAAGGAGTTAGGAGTTTATTAGGTCATACAGGATTTTATCGACGTTTCATTCAATATTTTTCTAAGATAGCTCGACCAATGACTCATCTCTTAGAGAAGTATGCTCCTTTCATCTTTTCTCAAGATTGTCTCGATTCTTTCGACACTCTTAAAGGTAAATCAACTAAGGCACCGGTCTTAGTCTCTCCAAATTGGGAGTTACCTTTCGAGCTCATGTGCGATGTTAGTGATTTCGTGGTAGGAGCGGTTTTAGGACAACGAGTTAACAAACACTTCCAACCTATCCATTATGCTAGTAAGACAATGACGGGAGCTCAATTTCATTATACCACTACCGAAAAAGAGCTTTTAGCCGTAGTGTATGCTTTTAAAAATTCTGCCCCTATCTTGTGCTTTCCACCACCATCGTTTGCACCAACCATTCCCTTGAAATACTTGTTGACCAAGAAAGATGCTAAACCGAGACTCCATCGTTGGGTTTTGCTCCTACAAGAATTTAAAATCGAAATTCGTGATAAAAAGGGAGCGGAAAACCTAGCCGCAGATCATCTTAGTAGACTCGAGGATCCTTTTCAAGGGGAACTTCCAAATCAAGAGATTAATGAATCTTTTCTCCTTGAGACCTTAATGTATATTAATTCCAATCTTAATGATACCCCATTGTTTGTGGACATTGCAAACTATTTGGCGGGTGGTGTTCTTATCGAAGGGTTAACGTCCCAACAAAAAAAAATTCATTAAGGATGTTAAGCACTACAATTGGGACGACCCTTATATTTTCAAGCAATGTGCGGATCTTATCATTCGTAGATGCGTTGATGGGTCGGCGGCTTTACAAATCCTTGAAGCTTGCCACAAAGGACCCACCGGTGGTCACTTTGGTCCTAACTACACCGCGAAGAAAGTTTTCGACTCCGGTTTCTATTGGCCCACCATTTATCATGACGCTCATGAAATAATTAAGCATTTTGATGCTTGCCAACGACAAGGAAAGATCACACATAAAGACGAGATGCCTCAATATTTCATCCAAGAGTGTGAAATCTTTGACGTATGGGGCATCGACTTTATGGGGCCATTTCCATCATCAAAAGAGAACAAGTACATCCTCGTAGCCGTTGACTACGTATCAAAATGGGTTGAAGCAAAGGCTTTACCTACTAACGATGCGAGGGTTGTTGTGAACTTTTTGAAGAAATTGTTTGCTAGATTCGACGTTCCTCGTGCTATCATTAGTGATCGTGGTACTCATTTTTGCACTGATCATATCACACGAGTCATGGCTAAGTATGGTGTCAATCACCGACTTTCCACCGCGTATCATCCACAAACTAATGGTCAAGCCGAGGTGTCCAACCGTGGACTTAAGCGAATCTTAGAGTGTACTGTGGGAGAGCATCGTGCCTCAAGGGCTGATAAATTAGATGATGCTTTGTGGGCTTTCCGTACCGCTTATAAGACACCTATAGGTTGTACTCCTTATCGCCTTGTGTACGGAAAGGCATGCCAACTCCCTATTGAGTTGGAGCACAAGGCTTATTGGGCCTTGAAATGGACTAATTTTGACATAAACAAAGCTGGTGATCTTAGGAAAATCCAACTCAATGAACTTAATGAACTTAGGAATGAGGCTTATGAGAATTCGTTGATTTATAAGGATAAGACTAAGCTCATTCACGATTCTAAGATTAAGAACCGTGAGTTACACATAGGTGATCATGTTTTACTCTTTAACTCTCGGTTGAAAATCTTTTCGGGTAAACTTAAGAGCCGTTGGTCCGGTCCATTCACCGTGGCCCAAATCTTCCCTTATGGTACCATTGAGCTCTCTCAACCAAATGGGCCAAATTTTAAAGTGAATGGACAACGTGTTAAGTTTTACTTTGGAGAGGACATCTCTCATGAGATGATTCCATCCCTCTTCATATTTCCCTTGAATTAATTCAGGAAATCGAGTCGAGGTAGAGACTCGTGATAAATAAATCAAGCATCGTTTAACTGGGTTAGATTTTTACCTTTTTCACCCTTTCCACCTTTTATACCTTCAGCCATTTCCACCAATAAGTGTATGGGGAGCCAAGTAGGTTGTGTTTTGTGATGTTGTGCAGGGACATGTGCTTTAATGATCCACTTTTGGTGCTTTTGACGCGACCCGTGATCCCATGTTCTCGTGTACCCGGTTCTATCAAAACTATTGTGATTCATACTTGTATATAAATAAATTGAATAAATGTAATCACTTTAGTTTTCTCTTCCTTAGCTCGATTTAAATAACGTGCACAATGTCCTAAGTGTAGGGGAGTTTACTTCCATATGCTTAAACATTACGGAAAATGTTTATATTAAGTGTATGGGAGACTTCTATCGAAGTTAAGTGGGCTTTTCCATGAATTTGTCCTCATTTTAACCGAAAAATTGATATTTTTCCACGTTGTTCAAAACTTTGATCTATTTTGGCCTATTAGTATTTTTCATTTATTTTCTTTTATCTACTTTCTTTTTGTCATCACCATCATATGTATATATTCCATAATAAAGTCAAAAATAAAGAATAAATAAATAAATAAATAAATTGGTTTTAACGAGTTTAGACGTCTTTGACATATTAGGCCCGTCATGAATATTTTGACTCAACCCGAGTTTACTTATCCAAGTTTACTCTAGCTGGTATCCTTAACCATATGGACCTTAATTATTTTATTAGGCTAAGCATCCACGAGTCTCATTCCTTGAGATTTTAAATTATGGAGAACGAGAAATGATAGAGTCAATTATAAGTTTTGTAATCTTTCTTGAACCTATGTGAGTTAATTATAAGCTTTTTCTCCCATCACTTGTCAATAAATAAATGCAATAAATAAAGTCGTACGATTTGAAAAGTTACTTAGCTTCTATCCCAAAATCATTTAAAAGTTGCTCGGGATTAATTAGAGTTCATAGCCAAGGCATAACTTATTGAAGCGGGACGCGAAGATTGACGTATCAAAAAAGGCCCTAACAAGGCATGAGAATATCCGAGTCCAAAAAGGCCCTCACAAGGAATGAGGATTCACTAATCCAAATCAATAATCCAAATCAATATGAAGGATCATTAATCCAAATCAATATGAAGGATGATTAATCTAAATCAATATGAAGGATCAAGACACACGACGAGAAGCAAATACTCCCCTAAAGATCATGGAGAAGTCTATCCAAAAAGACCCTAACAAGGTATGTGGATAAATTGATCCAAGTCCAAAAAGGAGGCGGATCGTTGTATATCAAAGTCCTAAATAAAGAGAAGGATAAATGAATAAGTCGTGGTCAACGTTTGAAGCTTATCTCACTCCTAATGAAGATGTATACCAAAATGAAGAGAAGACCATAATTTCAAGAACGTCTCTCAAGATTTGAAGTTTGAAGTCAATGCCAAATATCGGTCCGAGAAAGGTCTCAAATTGTGAAACAGGTTATGCCAAGATATGAACTTTATGAGGTTTCGAGAAGCCATTTTAAATGATTTTGTCCTTTAGCTAACTATTGATTAAATCGTCCTACTTTATTTTCGGCCTTAATAAATTATCAAAATAAGTCAAAAATGCATCCTCGTGATCATTCAAGACAAAAATAAAATACAAGAGATACACCGTAGGAATAAGGGGTTCTAAGTTAATAATTAAACCACATGAGTAAGTGTTAGTTTTACTAACTTGTAATTACAATGATCTCGTTTTTATGCTTGGTGTGGGGAACGTGAAACTTGAGGGTGATAAATATTCATGACACCAAAAGCCTTAATTTAAGTCTTAGATTTCTTTATGAGTTTCTTCCATCAAACAATTTCAAAGTTAATAAATTGAATAAAATTGTTATATCTTTTATCTTTTCATCGTTTTAAGTCTCTTTTCATTATAGTAGTAATAGTATATCGTAATAAAGGCCGATATGGGTTAATTATGATGAAAAATGTAAATTTGTGCTTTAAAATTGTGCATTGCATGGGGACATTGCAATGGTCAAGTGTAGGGGATTTAATAAATGTGTAAACACTTATCCTTTTACCACTTAAAACAATGAAAAACGAGACAAAAACGTGTAATTAATATCGTAAATGTCAGAATTATACGTGGTTTTGTGTTTTGTTGTGAAATAGGTACAAAAGATTATAAATGAAGAAAACACGGGATTTGACAGTCATTTATCGAAGAAAAAGGTCAAAGATAAAGTCAAAGGATCAAAAGTACCAATAGAATGGAGTTTGGAGGGCTAAAGATGAAGATTTGATGAAAATTTTACAACAAGGACCATTTTTGACAATCTCCAAAGTTATCCACTAATAAACCACATGGAAGAGCATAAAATAACGAAGCCAACGGTCCCGACCTCGCGTCGTAACTCCTCACGGTTTATTTTCTATTAATTTTTTAAGTTTAATTAGTTTTTAAATTAAATTAATTAGTTTTTAAATAAATAAATAGTTTTTAATAAATTAATAATATAAATAAAATATTTTCCAAAAATACAAAAATAAAATAAAGTTTTATAAAAAAATATATATATAATTTTCGTATTAATTATTATTATTATTATTATTATTATTATTTTTTTTTTTATTTTTTTAATAATAATAATTATTTTATTAGAATAATAGGATTTTACAAAAAGTTAGTGGGAAGCCTAGATACTGTCTGATCTCCCACTCCTTTAGCTATAGCGAAGCTAATCCTATTAAAAATATTATTATCATTATTATTATTATTATTATTTATTTTTATTACTACTCGTTAATATATATGGGGGGTTAATAAAACTGCCATGTCAAATGGAAATAGGGGTTAAAGAGTTCATTTTGCATATATATAACAGAGATGTTGCCCAGCTCAGCTGGCAATATCTCAGACCCTAAGACTTGAGCCAAACAGCGAAGGTTCGATTCCTGGCTAAGGCAACACGCTGGGTATATATACTCAGTGCCACGTGGCGACCGGTTCAGACCGGTCCGAGCCAGACCAGACCAGACCCGAACCAGACTGGACCCGATCCTTACCCGAACCAGACCCGGTTCAGACAAATTCAGACCGACTGACGTTAGCGATGACGTCAAAGAGACATGGCGGCGGTTGGCCAATGCCGGCGCGCCATGTGGCATTGACATATTAATGATTGTTTCTGGTACCAGGTTATAGTTGAGGCGGTGGCTGGCCAATCAGGGCACGACACGTGACATTAACAGTGACCCAGTACGAGGTGGCAGGTGTCAGGCTGACATGTCAGTCCTAGGATCAGAGCTGACAGGTGTGTAGTGGCAGCTGGCCACTCAGAAGGTGACACGTGGCGGCGCCGCCGCCACGTCAGTACGAGGTGGCAGGTGTATGAGGTTTCAGTGGTGGCTGGCCAATCACAAGTCGCCACGTGGCATGGCGATGATTACAAGAACAAGTCTGGCGTGTGGCAGGCTAATGATTTCGTGTGATCTCATGAAGTATAATTGGCTTTTTGAAGAGGTGATGCAAACAAGAATTCACACGCATACAATGGCCAGCTGTCTCCATATATACTTAGCCTCCAAGTATAATAGATAGGAAATTACAAAAATACCCCCATTGTTGGCTGCCTATATAAAGCCCCCCTCCCTTTTTATTTTACAAGTTTTTTTCCTTAGTAGTATTTTCACACATAGTTTTGTATTTTTCCTTTCAAAGTTTTGTAATAGCTTATTCATTAAGCTTTTTCATATTTATAAAATTAAAGTTTTAGCTTAATCTGTTAGCTTATTCTCATTCTTCCTTTCTTTTTTACTTTCTTTATAATCTAGCTTATTATTTGGGATAACTTTTTATAACTTTTTCCTAATAAGTTACATTTATATACAAGCTTATTTCAAGCTTATTGTTGCCTTATTTTCGTAGATCTAGCTTATTGTTGGAGTAATTATTTAATTAGCTTTTTAGCTTTTTTAATCTCATAAGTTCTAAGCTTAGGCTTACAACTTATTTATAAGCTAGCTTTTTATTTAAGTACTTTTAGTTTATATCTATTAGTTTTTTAGATCTATTAGTTTTAAGTTTTAAAAAATAAAAATACTTTCATAAAACCAAAAAAATAGTTAGATCTATTAGTTTTTTTATATTAATTAGTTTAGATCTATAAGTTTTAAGCTTAAAAGTTAAAGTATTTTCAAAATAAATCAAAAAAATTAGTTTAGATCTATTAGGTAATTTATAAAAAGTGTAGATCTATTAATTCTTAGTTTAAAAATCATAATATTGTTATAAAACTTTAAAAATATTCTAGATCTATTAGTTTTATTTAGATCTCTTTACATAATATTAATAGTTGCTTATTATTCTAACCTTTTGTGTTTTTGTGATCTTGGTGAATCAATCTATCAAGTTTGGTTAAGAGCTATGGTTGATTAATTTGGTTCGAGTTTGATTTGGTTGGCCGTGTACTTTACGGGCCAGGATACGCTTAGCTTAAGCTTGATTTGGTTGGCCGTGTACTTTACGGGCCGTATTTTATTGCTTTTTGTAGGCCGTGTACTTTACGAGCCATATGTTGTTGATTAAGTTGATGTTGTTTTAGAGCGTTATCTTCGGACTACGGGTACCAAAATTCTCTTCTTTTTATTCTTATAGCTTAATCGTTTTAGTTTAAATAATTAGATTATTTAGTTTATTTTGTTTTCATAAAATATATTTTTCATATAAATCGGTTTAATTAGTTTTAGATATTATTATTGTTTTAAAAAATAGATTAAAAGGTTTAAAAAATTAGTTTTCATTTAGATAAGCTTATTATTAGTATAAAGTTTACATCTTTTTGTGATTATTAAGATTATTAGTATATAAAACTTCAAGCTTTATCATCTAAATAGATTAATAAGGTTAAAAGGTTAAAGTTTTACGCTTAATTTTTAAGTTTATCTTTGTGATTTCATTTTTTGTCACTATTACTTGTTATTACGTGCTTGCATTAGATTAATTTTGCATTTAGATTTATTATTATTTTTAATTATAGTTAATTTTTGTTGCATCTAGATCTAAATTTGTAGTTTAATTTTATATTGCATTTTAGAATAATTTTATGTGAATTAATTGCGCTTTTATTTTTATATATTCCTTAGCCTACATATTTTCCCCATTTTTTTAGTTTAAATAGATATAAATTTCAAGAAATTATTATTAACCAAAAACAAATAAATCTTGTGTTAAGTTGTAAATCAATTGGAGTCGAGTCGAGGAGAAAACGATATACTAAAAAATGCTAAATTAAATTGGCGCCGCTGTCGCTTCACTCATTATGATTGAAGATTTTTCGTGAGAAGATTTGGATTTTGGGATCCGTTCAATTTTGAACGTTATTTTTCTTGCTAAAAAAAATCAAAAACATAAAAAAAATCAAAATCATAAAAAAATAAAAAAGATAAAAATACAAAAAAAATAAAAAATCAACCAAAGCAAATTCTTTCCTAAGATTTATACAAAAAAAATAAAATTAAAAAATCAAAAAATAATACTTTTCCTAAAGTATTACACCAAAAATATATTACGTACTATTATTTTTCTTATTTCGATTTGTCTTGTTATTATTGTGAATATATTTTAAATAAAAATACAAAAAGATTTTTCTTTTAATATAGATATTACGTATAAGAACCCCAATATACAATATTTCCATAAGTATTGCTTGCAATACACCGTATTTGGAGGCGTTCCGGTTCCTTATACGTGTATCGATCAAACAAAAATAAAGGCAAAAATAGATAAATACTTTCGTTAAGCAATAATTCGAAAAATACAAACTTTAAGGTGAATAGAAAGGCGTCGTGCTATAAAAGGCCGTCTAAGGGAAGCTAGGTACTTAAGTACTTCGCGCCACCTCATTCCCCCCATTCACTTGTGAGTATTTTGAGAAGGAAGGCTCATCGAGAGTTTTGCCGCCCAATTAGTATTACATATATATTTTTTGTAGCTTTTTAATATTGAACCTCGAGAGGGATAATCCCTTTCCTCTCAAAGTCGACCGAGGTCTCCTACCTCATTCCTCGTGTTTAGTTGTATGCGCACTCGCGCGCGTGCACACATGCCGAGTGGTGTACCAAATACTTCTAATTCTTCCAAAAAGAGGAAGAAGAACAAAAAGACCGTCAATCAAGCTGATCCCGAGAATTGAGCTTTGAACAACACGATGGCAACGGATAATCGACCATAGATTGATATTTTACTGTCTCACGTTGAGGGAAATGATGACGCGATTGTGATGCCGGATATTGGAGCGAATAATTTTGAACTAAAAACGGGTTTTATTCAAATGGTTTCCGCTACACCATTTTCAGGCCGTACTCATGATGACACACATACTCATATAAATGTTTCATACAATTGGAAAACACCGTTAAATACAATGGGGTGCCACAAGAGGCCATTCGTTTACTCCTCTTTCCTTTTTCCCTCTGTTGGAAATACGTTTTACGTATTAAGAAGGATCGGTCACTCCAACGATAGTTCATGTAATAGCTCGTAGTTTAGTTAATCTTCTTTACTTATCAAACAAGTCCAAGCCTAGCCTACAACATGTGTAGGCCGGCCCAAAAGTGTAAGCCCAAGCCCATTACAAGGCTTGGGTATATAAACCCTCTCCTTTGATGGAGAGGGGTGTGGTTTCATTATTTTTCACATAGTAAACATTACTTTCTCTCTCTAGCTTTGTGTGAAATCCACCATCTCTCTATCTCTTTCTCTCTCTAGAAACATAAGCAAGATTTACAATCCTACAAATGGTATCAAGAGCCATGGGATGATTGTATTGTTCATGTGTTTGTGTTCTTGATTTACACGCCTATTTTGATCCTTATTACATACGTCCAAAATTTTTTTGTGTTTTTGATGGTTTTTTCTTGATACGAATCTTCTACATAGTTGTGGTAGGGATTTGGTATAGTTACTTTGGCTAAAAACACAAAAATTTTGGGTGTTTTGATCATTTTTTGGCTTAAAATCACGAATTGGTTGAGTTTTGTCCGAGAAAAGTGGAAAATATTCCGATCTGGTCATCGGAAAGGGGTTTCTTGTACATTCCAATTGGTATTCAGATTGGGTATTCCGATCACTATATTCAGATTGGTATTCCGATCACGTATTCAGATTGGGGTACATTCCGATTGGTATTCAGATTGGGGTACATTCCGATTGGTATTCAGATTGGGGTACATTCCGATTGGTATTCAGATTGGGGTACATTCCGATTGGTATTCAGATTGGGTACATTCCGATTGGTATTCAGATTAGGTACATTCCGATTGGTATTCAGATTGGGTACATTCCGATTGGTATTCAGATTGGGTACATTCCGATTGGTATTCAGATTGGGTACATTCCGATTGGTATTCAGATTAGGTACATTCCGATTGGTATTCAGATTTGACATTCCGATCGAAGTATTCCGCTAACTCATTCCGATCATCATTCCGATCACTATTCCGATCACTATTCCGATCATCTTGGAATTTTTGGTTTATCGAGGACATATTTTAAGGGATTTTAACATTGTTTCTCGACTTTAACTCACAACAACAAACACATTTACTTTCTTTCATTGATCGATCAAAGTTTGTAAATCTTAACTTATTGAAATGGAGTACACATCTCTTACGGATAAGTCCATCCTCTCGGGTACGGATAATCGTCCACCAATGTTGGTGAAGACTATGTATGAGGAATGGGCTTCCCGAATGGAACTTTATATGTTGAACAAGGAGAATGGACATCTAATTTGGGCATCGGTGCTCAATGGACCATTAGATTATGGTACAGTGACGGAAGGTACAACTACTCGTCCTCGCACAACGGGTGAGTTGACTGGAGATATGAAGATTCAAGATAAATGTGATAAGTATGCTACAAACATCATTCTCCAAGCCCTTCCTCCAGATGTCTACAAACTCGTCAGCAAACACAAAGTTGCCAAAGAGTTATGGGATAGAATTCGGGTTCTAATGCAAGGCACCTCGTTAACTAAACAAGAACGAGAGTGTAAGCTTTATGATACTTTTGATAAGTTTGCCTATGTGCCAGGGGAGACTCTCAATGATTACTATCTGAGATTTACCCTATTGTTGAATGAGCTCAATATCTATGGCATGACAATTCCTACTTTTCAATTGAACACCAAGTATTTGAACACTCTTCCTTCAGAATGGAAAAAATACGTGACGGATGTTAAATTGGCTAAGGACTTGCATAACACCAATGTGGATCAACTTCAAGCCTTTCTTCAACAACACGAATGCCATGTGATCGAGGCTCGGTTGTCTACACCTCAAGTTCATGATCCACTTGCAATGTATGCTTCTCAACAAAACATGGCTTATACTTATCAGCAACCATCATACTTGCAGCAGACACCACCACACAACTATCAGCAACCACAGCAACCATCTTATCCACCACTAGTGATGCCACAGCAAGCATTTCAACAAGGTGTTCATCAACAATCTTTTCCACAGCAACCACCATATCAGACATCACCATCACAAGCCAACACCTCTCCATTGGGCTATACTCCTCAGCAAGGATATTTTCCAATTGAAGCACAACCAGCACAAGCTTTTTACTCTAATGAACTTCCACCAATCGAAGCACCGGTCTTTACACCAAATGATACGCCAGCTGATGTTCTAAACCATCTCACAGCCTACTTGTCAAAACTTGTTGCAACTAGAGGATTTCCACCAACAAACAATCAGCTCCGCACCTCATCAAATCCTCGACAACAAGCCACTGTTCAAGATGGTCAAGTGATGGTGCAACCTATTCAGGGAAGGCAAAATTCATATGGACCTCCTACAAGGACTGGGAACAATCAAACTGTGAATTCTCAAGCTAATGGAAATGGAAGTCCTAGTGGTCCTAAAAAGGTTGTGACTTGCTACAATTGCCGAGGACAAGGTCATATGGCTAGGGAATGCACTCAGCCGAAAAGGAGGAGGGATGATGCATGGTTTCGTGAGAAGATGTATTTGGTTGATGCTCAGTCTAAGGGGAAGATCTTGGATTCAGAGGAGTTAGCATTTCTTGCAGACCCAGGGGCAGCAGATACTGAAGGCATTGCAGTCGTTTCTACTTCTAATGCAGCTTATCAAGCAGATGACCTTGACGCATATGATTCTGATTGTGATGACATTCACTCTGCCCAAGCTGCTCTCGTTGCTAATCTCTCTCACTACGGTTCTGATGTCATCAGTGAGGTACCAACCACATCTAATAACATTGATGATAACCAACATCAAGTTGGGCATGGAAATGACAACCTCGAACAGCATTCGGGAACTAGTAATTCAAATGATGTGGTACCCAAACCTACACATTTGAGTGAACCTCAACCAAATGCTACGACGGGTATGGAATCTTATGCTCAACATGATTTGGTCATGGTGCCTAAACATATTATTGATCAAATGCATATGGCCCTCAGACAATCCGTAGATACGAATTCCACCCTAACTGCTGAGCTTGCGTTGCATAAAGAAAAGGTCAAAACTTTTGAAATGGTCCCTCAAGAAGAGAAAATAACATGTTCTGAATTTGACCAATTTCGTTTTGAAAAGATTGAACACTTGAAAGAAATAGAATCATTAAAAGCTAATCTTTCCAATGAATTAAAAGAAAAAGAGTCGGTTGTCAATGATTTTCAGAAACTTAAAATGGATTTCGAAACTCTCGAGTCTAAAAAGGTTGAATCGGAAATTAATGCTACCAAACTTCTTAAATTCAAAGAACAACAGCTTTTAAAACAATACGCTTCCACAGAAAAGGTTCATCTTTTAACTAAATCATTTAAAGAATTCGAACTTAAGCGTCTTCAAGATTTACCACCTAATCCTGGTTATGCAAAACAAGCTCAGGAATATATTCCCGGTCTTTATGATATGACCATAATTGGCAAATCGAAAGAAGCACCTTTTGTTCGTAGTACTAAGGAGACACAATCACTTGGGGATGAAACTCATTCTAAAATGCTTTCAAAATTCCATACAATTGATTATGATCAACATAACAAAGATCAATTTTCGAAAAAGACACGCATTCGCTTACAAAAGGAATTAGCAGAATTAACAGTTCTTGTGCCCCAAAGTTTGTCAAATGAAAACCTTCCTAGTACGTCTCCTACACTCGTCAAAAAGGATTTAACGAAGTTAATTCCACCGGTAAGTAAGGCGTCCGTTAACTTAAATGCGGTTCACCAACACTTAGCCGATTTTGACAAGGTCATTTTGGAACGTACGACGGCCACGGCCATAACGGAAGGTGAATGGAACTTTGAGCACACTAGAGCTGCGTTTCGAGATGAAATTGTTCCGTTTGTAAAGAATGTTAAAGCTTGTCTTAGTAATCTTGATCAAGATTTGTATTTGGAAATAGCAGAAGTTAAACGTGTTTTCAATGAAATGGATGATGCTTATGAAAACAGTTTACTTGAA
This sequence comes from Glebionis coronaria, assembly GCA_025667525.1. NCBI lineage: Eukaryota > Viridiplantae > Streptophyta > Magnoliopsida > Asterales > Asteraceae > Glebionis > Glebionis coronaria. The sequence continues at coordinate 318,045,048 of CM046877.1, read as the reverse complement.
ATAGAACGAGTTTCACGTCAAAATGATCTGCTTCTGAATCAAATGATGTCTCATGATATAGTTTCTGTCTGTGTGAATACAAGTGTTGATAATGATTCTATTGTGCATAATGTTGAATCTGTGGATAATGTGGTAGATAGTACTTGTCACGAATCTGACGCTGAATTTTTAAAGCTTCAAGATTCATATTCTTCGCTTTCAAAACGTTTTGATGAGATTCAAACACATTGTATTTCGCTTGAATGCAAGCAACAATTTATTCAAGAAATCTTTGAAACGTCATTCGAAGGTGTTAATATCGATGATGCAAATTTGGAAAAGAATTTTCAATTGAATTTACAATCAAAACAGCGTCAGCCAAGTGACAAAGTTGCTAACTCTTTGCCGATAGAAATAGAGAAATCTAAGGAGCTTAACTGTGTGAACGTACTTGAGGCCGCTGAGAATTTTAGACTTGATCTAGATAATCGAGTTTCCAAGATTTTGTCCAAAGTTGATAACTTAAAACAGAAAAATACACGACTCTTCGATTCAGTACAGCCCGCATGTGTTGATACCACTGCACAGAATCAATCATTGATTGAACAATTGAATCGAAAGTCGGTGGAAATATCTGATTTGAGGGAACAAATTTGTGATAAAAATCTGGTCTTGGCTGAGTTAAAGGAAACACTTCGTACTCTAAAAGGTAAGAATGTTGTGGATAACGCAGCCACTATCTCAACACCGTCCTCTAGTGCCATCAAAAGGAACCTTATAGCCGTCACACCACTTAACAAGGGCCCTAAGACTAAACAATCTCAAACTTTGGTCACTAAAGATAAGGAGGAATCAAAACCAGCTTCTAATATTCCCGTGTTGCCTTCTACAGGAGTAAGCACCACTACTAAGGCTCAAAGATCTAAGCTTAAAAGAAACAAGAAGAATGATAGGATCTTGCCCCCAACTAGTAGTCAAGTGAAGAAGAAAGTAGAAGCCCATCCTAGGAATGTTATTTCTGTTTTGAATAAAAAGAATCATGTAGCTAAACCTAAAGGCTCTGCGGTTGTGCAGCGTTCTAAGCCTAGTGTGAATTCTAATTTGAAATGTTGGAATTGCAATGAATGTATGTTTTCTAGTCGTCATGATTCTTGCCTTATTGACAATGTGAATGAGATGCATGCCCGAAAAAATGGATTAGAATGGAAACCGACTGGGAAGGTGTTAACCCAAGTTGGCTGGATGTGGCGTCCCACTGGTAGAACTTTCACTATAGTAGGAAATATGTGCCCTTTGACTAGGATCACTCCCACTACAGCGAAGAAAGCGTGCCCTTTAACTAGGAGTACCAAGGCTACCAAAACACAAGTGTGTCCTTTAACTAGGAACACCAACACTACTGTAGGAACAAAGTGCCCTTTAAATAGGTCTACTCCCACTGTAGTGCCCGCGAATAATCCAAAACCTAAGAAAGTTGGAACAGTAAAACCTGTAAATGCTAAAACTCACATTAGAAAATGCAAGAAATCTAAGGATAACAAAAATGTTAGCAATTCTGATAATAACATATCTGTATCTCCTAACACTCCGGAACCAATAGTTTCCAATGCATTGTCTACTGTTGTGATTGAAAACAGGTGGTCCAAATTGTTCTCTGGTATTTGGACTCTGGTTGCTCCAAGCATATGACCGGAGATCGCTCTCAGCTCAGAAATTTCGTCAGCAAGTTTCTTGGTACGGTTCGATTTGGAAATGATCATATTGCAAAGATAATGGGTTACGGTGAATATCATATTGGGAATGTTATAATTTCAAGAGTGTATTACGTGGAAGGTCTTGGTCACAACTTATTTTCTGTGGGACAATTTTGTGATGCAAACCTAGAAGTCGCTTTTCGAGAGCATACCTGCTTCATTCGTAATTTGGAAGGGGTTGATTTATTGAAAGGTACTCGAGGGAATAATTTGTATACTTTGTCTCTACAAGACATGATGGCCGCTTCTCCCGTATGTCTTCTCTCCAAAGCATCGAAGACTAAGTCTTGGTTATGGCATCGACGGTTATCTCATCTTAACTTTGACGCTATTAATCACTTGGCGAAAAACGAACTTGTTCGTGGTCTTCCTAAACTTTCATTTCACAAGGATCATTTGTGTTCCGCGTGTACAATGGGGAAAAGCACTAAGAAATCTTACAAACCCAAGACAGAAGACACCAACCAGGAGAAACTTTATCTTTTGCATATGGATCTTTGTGGGCCAATGCGTGTTGAAAGTCTTAGTGGCAAAAAGTACATCCTCGTCATCGTCGATGATTACTCTCGGTTTACATGGGTGAAATTTCTTAAAGCAAAGAATGAGGCACCTAAATTCATCATCGGATTTCTCAAGATGATTCAAGTGCGTCTCAACACTACTGTCCGACGCATTCGTACAGATAATGGAACCGAATTTGTGAATAAAATCTTGCGTGATTATTATGAAGAAGTTGGCATCTCTCATGAAACATCCGTTGCACGCACTCCACAACAAAACGGTGTCGTTGAAAGGCGAAATCGCACACTTATGGAAGCTGCTCGAACGATGTTAATTTACGCAAAGGCTCCATTGTTTTTATGGGCAGAAGCAGTATCAACAGCAGTGTACACCCAAAACCGGTCACTAATTCGTAAACGCCATGGTAAAACACCTTATGAGCTTCTCCATGGAAAAGTACCAGATTTATCATATCTTCATGTATTTGGTTCTCTTTGCTATCCAAATAATGATGGCGACAATTTGGGAAAACTTCAACCAAAGGCTGATATTGGTATTTTCATTGGTTACGCACCCACAAAGAAGGCATACCGAATCTACAACCGTAACTCTCGCAAGATCCTCGAAACTATGAATGTTGATTTTGATGAGCTGACAGCAATGGCTTCTGAGCAAAGCAGCTCTGAACCCGCACTTCATGAAATGGGACCCAATAACATTAGTTCTGGTCTTGTCCCAAACAACCCTACTTCATCATCATTTACACCACCTACTAGGAAGGAATGGGATACGTTGTTTCAACCGTTCTTTGATGAATTCTTTACTCCTCCAAGTATTGTTGCTCCAGAACCTGAAGTAATAGCTCCGGTAACCGAAGTTGTCGCTCCAGCAACCGTTGCACAATCAGATACATCTGCACCAACAATTGGTCAAGATATACCTTCAACAAGTAATTCTCAACCAACACATGTTTCAACTACCCATATCATGCCTATTGATGATGAAGAGGATGACGATGATCACGATTTGGAATTCGCTCAAATGCGTGAACTTCCATTCTTTGGTGTATCTATTCCCGACCCTAATCAAGCCGGGTCGTCCACCTCAGAGGAAGCTCCTTCTACAGTTTACTCCAATCCACAGATTCGTGAACATGACAGCAAGTGGACAAAGGATCATCCTATAGATTCTATTATTGGTGACCCTAATCGTCCAGTATCCACACGAAGTCAGTTACAAGAAAGTGCACTGTTTTGTCACTTTGATGCTTTTCTCACTGAAGTTGAACCTAAGACATGGCAACAAGCTTTTACTCAATCCTGTTGGATAGAAGCTATGCAAGAAGAACTTAACGAATTCATACGTCTTGATGTTTGGGAACTTGTCCCATGCCCGGATCAAGTGCAGTTACTCACTTTGAAATGGGTTTACAAGGTGAAACTCGATGAGTTAGGTGGAATATTGAAGAACAAAGCTCGTCTAGTAGCTCGTGGATACAAGCAATTATTGGGCATCGACTTTATGGAATCCTTTGCACCTGTTGCCCGGTTGGAAGCTATTAGACTATTCCTCGCTTATGCAGCTCACATGAATATGATCGTCTATCAGATGGATGTGAAGACGGCATTTCTTAATGGTGAACTCAAGGAAGAGGTCTATGTTCAACAGCCGGATGGTTTTGTGAACCCTAATTATCCTAATCATGTGTACAAGCTTAAGAAGGCTCTCTATGGGTTGAAGCAAGCTCCACGCGCATGGTATGATCTCTTGTCACAATTCCTCATTACGCACGGCTTCGCTAAAGGCAAGGTGGATCCCACGTTGTTCATTCAGAAACGAGGTAAAGATATGATTATGGTACAAATATATGTTGATGATATTATATTTGCAGCCTCGACCCAAACCTTATCGGATGAGTTTGGGACACTCATGTCTTCCAAGTTTAAGATGTCAATGATGGGCAAGGTATCATTCTTCTTAGGTCTTCAGATATCTCAGAGTCCCAGAGGCATCTTTATCAATCAATCCAAGTATGCCCTTGAATCGCTTAAGAAGTATAAGATGGAATCTTGCGACCCCGTGGATACTCCAATGGTGGAACGAACTAAGCTTGATGCAGATCCACATGGAGTTGCCGTTGATCCGACACTTTATCGTGGAATGATCGGTACTCTTCTGTATATCACCGCCAGTCGACCTGATCTTCAGTTTGCTATATGTATGTGTGCCAGGTATCAAACTAGGCCTACTGAGTTACACTTAGCTACTGTTAAAAGGATCTTTCGATATCTTAAAGGAACCATTAATCGGGGACTTTGGTATTCGAAGGACTCTTCTATTGCACTAATGGCATATGCAGATGCGGATCACGCGGGTTGTCAAGATACAAGGCGTAGCACGAGTGGAACTTTGCAACTACTAGGAGATCGATTAATCAGTTGGGCATCGAAAAGGCAGAAAAGCGCTGCAATTTCAAGTACGGAAGCAGAATACATAGCTATGTCCGGTTGCTGTGCTCAAATTCTTTGGATGAGATCGCAATTAACTGACTATGGTCTAGGTTTCAACAAGATTCCGATGTACTGTGACAACAAGAGTGCAATTGCCTTATGCTGCAACAACGTTCAATTCTCCCGGTCGAAGCATATTGACATTCGCTACCACTTCATCAAGGAGCAAGTGGAAAATGGAGTAATCGAGCTTTACTTTGTCCGATCTGAGTATCAATTGGCGGATATTTTCACGAAGGCTTTAGATCGCGCTCGAATTGAATTTTTGGCCGACAAGCTAGGAATGAGAACCTTCTCGCCTGAGACTCTTAAGGAACTAGCAGATGAAGCGAAAGAATAGTGGTGGTAAAACTATTCTCCGTATCCTTGGTGATCATCTGTATATATTGTTTATATTTTTATCCACAAAAGCAAAATACAAAAATATAAAACCATATAAAAACCATAAAAATTGAAAAATCTAGAAAAATCCAAAAATATTTTTACTTTATATTTCAAAGGCATGTCTTTTGGTACGATAATATTTACGGCCTTAGAAATGTTGATTAATATTGACACGGCGCCATAAATAGAGTTCGTACAAAAGTTGTAAATATTTCATAAAACATGCCTAAATGGCTTGTAGTTATTTCAGACTGCAACCCGGTTTTCACATTTAAGTCAAGTATTTCTTTGAAAGCTTTGGCTCACAACGGGAATTAATTTTCTCGGGCAAGGTTTACTTTAAAACCTTGTAAGGGATCAAGTTTATTTTATAACTTGGTCTAACACAAATCTATGTACGTTTCAGTGCATTTATTTGTTAAAACAAGAGAAGTCTTGTTTTTATGAAGCTATCATCTCTACAACCATTGCTATCTACAATTGGTATCTACATACTCGACGATGCGACTACTCAACTGACGACTACAGCTCTTTCGATAGAACACGGGTCAACAATTGAGGGGGAGCAACTGTCAAGCATTCAGAATCTTCGATGCCGAACGTGCCAAGTTCACAAGTTGGTGTCAAGACAACAATACCAATCGTACATGTGGTGTCAAGAGATGACTTCAGACGTGACGAGGCGACCAACATATGCTGCCAAGAACCATTTGATCTTATCATATGATGTTCTCATCTATCAGGTCCAACCTTGTCAATTCTTTTCTAATATGGTGAATATGTGATCATGTTACAAATAGATGTCATGAAGATAAAATGGACTTGCATTTTTCTTCCCAAAACCTTTGTTAAAACTTCATTAAATCAATTGATATTAAAAACATCGATTGGGTTAATATTTTTAATATGGGGGAGAAAATGTGATTTAATATGGGATATTATCACAAATGGTTTGACTTAATGTGCTGGCTCATCCCGACATGTGCGAAATGTTTTCGAATATCGTGGCATATGTTAAGGGGGAGCAAAATGGATTTTCTATATCAAAATGGATTTTCATGGTGACATATACTTACCCAAAACCCATCTATTTCACGACGATGAAGATTGTGGTGACATAAGGATGGTAGGATAGGTTAAGTCCTATGATTCTTCAAGAACCGGAGGAATCTTCCCAAGGACATTCCATAGCTAGAAATAGTGGTCCTTAGGAAAGTTGGAGAAAGATTGTGAATGTAGCTGAATGCCGACCAAGTACTTAAGTTAGCACTGGAACAATCACAACAAGGTGCTAGTTATGACGTATTGGTAAGCATTGAAGGGGTTGAAGAATGAAAAAGAATTGTAAAGATAAAGGGTGTAAAGAAAGAAGCCCTCCTTACAACTTTAGGCAGAAACCGGGTCAATACATATGCTATTGAGATCATTTTAATGAATCTTGATATTGAAGACAGACATCATGGACCCAGTGATGCAATGCACAACCCATCCCAGCTAACTCAGATATCTCTCAAAAGGTATTTGTTTTACTCACACGGAGATCAACACGTTATCTATTGGTTTATTCACTCTGAATAAATTGGTATTGAAATGGTGGCACTCCTCTCCAGCCTCCGATCACTAAAATCCAAAGAGCACGATCGAGTCTAGAGCCATTTGAGATCATCAAATATCTCATTAGGACACACTTTCATATTTCCTTGCTTCTTCACACACTGTGAAAAGTAAGAAAGATTTTAAGAGTCCTACGCAAAATCTTCATGATCTTGCCTGAACATCCGAGTAATACGAAAGTATTTACAATGAAGATGGAAATCCTTCTTGAGCGAATATCAAAAAGCTCATGGTAGGTGACTTGTGCGATTCTTTATGAATCAAACTTGTGATAACTGGAAAGCAACAGCTGTTTAATTCTTAACTGAATTTAAACACGTTCCAGGCCTCTACGCAATATCTTAATGATTTTGCCAGAACACTCAGAGTGATACTTTAGTGTTCACGGTGATTAGTGGAAATCCTTCTAGTGTTAACCTCAAACAGCACTTGGTAGGTAACTTGCAAGATTCTATACGAATCAAGCTAGTGACAACTGGAAAGCAACGATGGTGCGGTTCTTAATTGAATTTCACTTGTTCCAGGAACATGAATTGACGGCTTCAAATCATGCGGATATTATTATCCAAAAGATTCACTCTTTATGTTCGCAGTCAGCTTTGGACGGTCGAATAAAGAGAACGGGTTTACCCGCGAAATCCTGTCAGGAAGTTACTTAATTGAAACTATCCGTCACGGGTACGATATCTAATATCGTCCAACGGTCTTCACCGACCGGAGGTAAAATGCTACCGATTTAGAATGAAATGTTCAAAGCCATTTCGTTCGTGTCTACTTATGTTGCGGCATTTGAAGACGGTGGCGTTGCGGAATCCAAGAAGAAGTCGTCCCCGCATGCTTATACCTTATGCACTTAATATCTCATCTAATTCAAGAAAGCCTAAAAGTTAAGTCTTCCGCTGTATCGAACTCTGAAGCTTTCAAGAATTACGAAGGTATAAGTATGTGGGACATGGTGTCACGAAGAGGCGAAGATCACAAGTGATGGATGCACGAGATCAAGGCAAGAGATTAATGCTCAAAGATTGATATCAAAGATCACATCAGCATGTTCACCAGAAAAGAAAAAGAAAAAGAAAGACGAAGACTACGAGCTCAAGACAAGCATAGTATGCTGGGTTTATTTCATTATTGTAACTCGGGTAACGCCCTTGTTTGGAGTGACCTCCCTTAGGGGGAGATTGTTGGAAATACGTTTTACGTATTAAGAAGGATCGGTCACTCCAACGATAGTTCATGTAATAGCTCGTAGTTTAGTTAATCTTCTTTACTTATCAAACAAGTCCAAGCCTAGCCTACAACATGTGTAGGCCGGCCCAAAAGTGTAAGCCCAAGCCCATTACAAGGCTTGGGTATATAAACCCTCTCCTTTGATGGAGAGGGGTGTGGTTTCATTATTTTTCACATAGTAAACATTACTTTCTCTCTCTAGCTTTGTGTGAAATCCACCATCTCTCTATCTCTTTCTCTCTCTAGAAACATAAGCAAGATTTACAATCCTACACCCTCGAGGGATAAGCCCGGATTTGGCTTGATAAGGAACCACCCCAAAGTATCACCACATGGGTGGATTTAGAGACCAAGTTCATTAACTACTTATTCCCACCATCACGGACCACCGCTTTGAGAAACGACATAATTAACTTTGAAAGAAAATATGGGGAAATGTTTAGTGAGTCTTGGGACTATTTTAAGGAGCTTTTACGAAAATGTCCACACCATGGTTTTACAAAAGTGCATCAAATCAATACTTTTTATAATAGTTTAACGTTAAATGACCAAGAATCACTCAATAGTGCCGCGGGGGGGGGGGGGGGGGGGGGGGTAATATTATTGTAAAATCCATGAACGAGGCTTGGGCAATTATTTAAAACAAGGAAAAAGTTCAAACCAAGAGTGTAAGGGCTATAATGGCTAGTGCTAGTGATAATGAGACTAACAATCAAATTCAAGCACTTAGTTCAATTGGATAAAACTTGCCTTACACATTCAAAACATACCCGTTACACACGTGAATGCTTTAAAAGAGACTTGTGAAACGTGTGAGACTTCTGGTGGACCACATTTGTACTATAATTGTGACAAGGTTTACAATCAACCACAAGAAGTTTATGCTTATAACAACAATGAAAATGAGCGGGTTCATTTCAAACCAAATGTTGATGTTAATCATTTGTCTTATAAGTCTAATAACTATTTGGGTTCCCCGGGTTTTGTAGGTCCACAAAGACCATTCCCACCCACCCAAAATAGGAACCAAGGTCCTTAACGGGGCAATTTTGAAGGGAATTCAAATGCAAGGTGTTTTAACCAAAATCAAGGGAATTTTCAAGGGCAAAACCAAGGGTTTAATAATCAAAATCAAGGCTTTAATAACCAAGGCTTTCAAAACCAAGGTTTTAATCAAGGTTTTCAAAATTATAAACAATATCCAAACCAATGTTTTCTCAATCAAGGGTATAATCAAATGAACATGCATAATCCTCAAATAGACTTGGTTCTACAAAGATTAACCGAACATGAGCAAACCATAAAAGAGATGCAAGAATCGACCGATAGGAAATTTATGCAAATTCTTCAAACCCTTCGTCCATAAGGTGCCCTCCCTTCTAACACCGTGACCAATCCTAGGGCTAATGTTAATGCCATCACTACTAGGAGAGGTAAGACAACCGAAGAACCTTCTTATTCCCCACCTAAACAAGGACCCGAGATTCCTTCTACTTCTACCCACCCTCCTTCACCTTCTACTCGTGAGATACCTCCCTTAAAGACTTCGTCTACACCTTATGTTCTCCCTTTACCTCAATCTTATACCACACCTTCGGTTCCCAAACCAATTCCTCTACCTTCTATTTCTACCCCTCCTCCACCAAAGGATGTGAGTGAGAAATCCACTCTAAAGCCTTCATCTCAACCCAATATACATTATCCCTCAAGGTTGAGGAAAGAGAAATTGAAGAATAAGGATGATATTCAAGTTTCAAACTTTCTAAAAATGTTCAAACAATTGAATTTTAATATCACCTTTGCCGAGGCTCTCGCTCACATGCCTAAATATGCTAAGATGTTTAAGGACCTTTTAAGTGATAAGGAAAAGTTGCTTGATATTTCCAATACCCAATTGAATGAGAATTGTTCCGCTGTTCTTTTGAGAAACTACCGGTTAAGTTAGGAGATCCCGGTCGATTCCTTATTCCTTGCAATTTTCCGGCTGTAGAGAATTGTATGGCCTTGGCGGATCTCGGAGTGAGTATCAATCTTACGCCATTGTCCGTGTGGAAACAATTATCTCTACCCGAGCTAGTTCCTATTCGTATGACTTTAGAATTAGCTAACCGTTCAGTTGCTTATCCGGTGGGGATAGCCGAGGATGTTTTCGTTGGAGTCGACAAATTTACTTTCCCCTCCGATTTCGTCGGCGTCGACTATGAGATGGATCCCCGTGTTCCCTTAATTGTGGGACGACCCTTCTTAAGGACCGGGCGTACATTGATTGATGTAGTCGTGGGTGAGCTTATCATGAGGGTAGGGGATGACAAAATCTTCTTTAACATGGGTAAACTTTCCAAACTTCCCGATGAGCCCGAATCCATGAATTTCATCGACGTGCTTGACGAAGCATGTGAAGAACATTTTCGCGAGGCTTGTAAGGGCAGGACTTCTCATTTACCTCATGTTGAGACCGTAGCTTCTATTGCTCCATCATTGACTCCATTTGGAGAAAGTGACTTTCTTACAAGAAATTGAAGCAAGTTTTGGAGACGTGGATTTAAAATATGATGATTCTCCCACCGATTGGGAAGAAGACATTCGTACCATTGAGAGACTTCTCAATGAGGACCATATTTCTCCACCTACTCCTAAGGAAGTTACAAAAAATGATCCAAATTTGACTAAGCCTTCCACCGATAATCCGCCGGATTTAGAGCTTAAGGATTTACCGTCTCATTTAGAATACATTTTCTTAGAAGACGATGATAAGTTACCCATCATAATTGCTAAGGACTTAAAAGAGGACGAAAAATCTGGACTTATTGAAGTGCTTAAGAATCATAAGAAAGCAATTGCTTAGAAAATCTCCGACATCCGCGGAATTGATCCTAACTTTTGCACTCATAAAATTCTCATGGAAGATGACTTTAAACCCGCAATCCAAAGTCAAAGAAGGGTCAATCATAAAATTCATGAAGTCATTAAGAAGGAAGTTATCAAACTTCTAGATGCCGGCATGATTTACCCTATTTCGGATTCGCCGTGGGTTAGTCCCGTCCATTGTGTGCCTAAGAAAGGCGGAATAACCGTTGTTCCCAATGAAAACAACGAGTTAATTCCTACTCGACTTGTAACGGGTTGGCGAGTTTGCATAGACTATCGTAAGCTCAATGATGCCACTCGTAAGGATCATTTTACTTTTCCTTTCATGGATCAAATGCTCGAGCGTTTAGCGGGTAATGATTACTATTGCTTCTTAGATGGTTTTTCCGGATATTTTCAAATTCATATCGATCTAAAGACCAAGAGAAAACCACATTCACTTGTCCTTATGGAACATTTACTTACAAAAGAATGCCTTTCGGCTTATGCAATGCTCCCAAGACTTTACAAAGGTGTATGATAGCTATATTCCATGACATGGTAGAACAAACTATGGAAGTCTTTATGGATGATTTCTCGGTCTCTGGTGATTCTTTATCTTCTTGCCTTGCCAATTTAGAACGTATGCTTAAACGGTGTGAAGACACTCGTCTCGTTCTTAATTGGAAAAAATGCCATTTGTTGGAAATACGTTTTTACGTATTTAGAAAGGATCGGTCACTCTAACGATATATACATAGATTAGGCTCGTGGTCTAGTCATGTAAGTATTGTTGGGAATAAATTTAGGCCAGAACACTTGAACGCTGACAAGAACAACTCAAGCGTTGACAAGAGCAAAGTGAGCGCTGATAGCATAAGCGTTGACAAGTTAAAGTCAAGCGTTGACAGATTGAAGACAAGCACTGATGGAAGATGTGAGCTACACGTTTATTATATTCTAGAATACTTCTAGTAAAGATAAACTCGACATTGTATTTTCTATTATTATCTTTACCTAGAATAGTTGATTCGTAGCTTATTGTACAAGACTTCTTGTTCTATAAAAGAAGATCTTTTAGGTTAAAGTTAATATATCAGTTTTCATAAGTTTTCGATTGTTAAACTCGTTCATTGTAACCAAGTACGATTATTCTAATACAAGTGAAAGTTTGTTTAACATCTTTGTGTTTTAGATCAAGTGTTAATTCCGCATAACACTTTGTTACTTTACTCATAAGCAAAGGTTTCTCTACGTGTAGTACTTGATCTAATCTCGTATACACAAAGCTTAATCGATCTAAGTTTGGGATCAACAAGTGGTATCAGAGCTTGTTGAGAAACTTTTGATCTTTAAGTAACGCAAGAACCCTAAAACACCAAAAACCCTAAAAACCCTAAAATTCTCAAAACCCTAAAAACATCATGTCTGGCACAGATCAACCTGCTTCTTTGCTACAAAACAATTCCTCAAACCCTAGTATCAAAATTCCTATGTTTGATGCCAGGAACTTTGAGCTTTGGAAGTCCAATTTTGAGCAATATATAGCTATTCATGACTACACTCTTTGGGAGATTGTCGAATATGGGAACACATTCGACAAAGCAGCAAAGATTGCTGCTGCAATTGCCACAAGGACAGCTGTTCCTAATTGTCCTGAAGTTGATAAGGTGGAAAAGCCTGGAGATGGGAGAGCTGTAGCTGTTGAAGATATAGCCAAGAAGAGGGTGGACATGAAAATCTTGAACATCTTGAAACACGCCCTAGGTCATGAGAATCAGCACAAGTACAAACGCTTTGAGTCTGCAAAAGAGCTTTGGGAAGCTCTTGAAGTAGCACATGGTGGCAATGCTGACACAAAAGAAGAAAAGAAGAAGCAACTCTTGCATGAGTATGCTGTCTTTAAAGCTCAACCCAATGAAAATCTCAGCAGTGTGAGAAGTAGACTTCTTGACATCACAAGTCAACTTTCCTTCATGGGAACACAGATTGATGACCCTGAATTGAATGCTACTTTTCTCAAAAGCCTTGGTGATGTATGGAAGATTGAGACAAGATCCATTCTTGTCAATAACACCCACAAGACCTCCAGGTTTGATGACATCTTCAACAAACTAAGACTGTTGGAGAATGAATGGCAGTTGGATAGTGATAATAAATCTTCCAGCAGCAACATGGCCTTCTTTTCACAAAGTGAAGGCCAATTTGATTCCATGAACTTCTATGGACATTCAGCCCCTGGATCTCAATGTGTCAACGCTGGATCTCAGTCTGTCAGCGCTGGATCATATCCTGTCAACGCTTTGTACTCAAGCGCTGACACACATAATCATGGCGCTGATAGAATTAAACCTGCTGGTTTTGATCTAGATACTGTGTGTGCATTCATTGCTTCTTTGCCCAGTGATTCAAGGATTACATATGAAGATCTTGAGCAGATAAGTGATGAACAATTGGAAGAGATGGACATCAAGTGGACTATGGCTCTTGTAAGTTTAAGAGCAAACAGGTTTAATAAAAGGTTCAAGAAGAAGATGACCTTTAATGCTAAGGATGTTGCTGGGTTTGACAAGTCCAAGGTTGAGTGCTACAACTATCATAGGATGGGGCACTTTATGAGGGAATGTAGATCTCCAAGAAGATCTGATGCTGGGAAGCCTTCAAGCCAAATGATTAAGAGCCCAGATCCCAAGGCCATGGTTGCTGTTCAACAAATTGATGGTGTTGGAGAATGGGATTGGAGCTGGATGGCTAAGAATGAGGAAGAGGACAGAGCTTTGGTTGCTGAAGTTAAAGAAGAGCATGTTGAATATGCTCTCATGGCACACTCCTCCTCTTCATCAGATAATGAGGTATATGATGATGCTTTCTGTTCTAAGGGTTGTCGTTTAAATACTGAAAAATTAAATCAAGAGATAGTTAAATTATTAGATGAGGCAAGTACTGAAAGATGCAAAGTATCTAATTATCAAATTGCTCTCACCCAAACAGAAAAGACAGTAGCTGAGTATAAGAAAATGGAGTTTGATTTAAAGGATCAAATAAATATCTTAAAACATGAGTTACATCAGAGTAAAGATGTTCAAGATATAGTGAACAGGGTTAATCTTGATTTGATAGCTCAGTTAGAGGAGGCTAACAAAAATAAAGATAATGTGAGTCTTAAAATCCAGAGATTTGATAAGGCCACACAATCCCTAGGAGAGTGTGTTAGTAAACAAAGAGACTCTAAGGATATGAGTGGGATTGGGATGAATAATTATACTGGTGTTCCACCACCAGCTGGGGATTTCTATGGTGTCCAATCAAAGGATTTATCTTGGACTGGCTTGCCAGAATGCCAAGAGGAGGAATTCATTCCTCCACCTAGAGTGACTTCCCCAGTTGAGGAATACAAGCAAAAACTGACTGACCTAGATGAGTGGAAGAAAGCTAACCACACCTTGTTTGTTAAGGGAGGGTTGTTGTGTGAAAGTCCAAATGAGCCCACACCAATCAAGAGCCTTGATCCTAAACCTATTAAGATCACACACCCTACCACTGGCAAAGCTGTTGACCTTGGCCCACAAACTGTTAGAAAACCTAGTGTTAAGTATGCATAGATGTATAGGAATACTAGGTCACCAAAAGGCCAAGTTAGTAATCATGGAACAGGCTTCTTTGCTTCTAGACCTAAGACTATGTCTAGAAAAGCTTGTTACACATGTGGTAGCTTCTCACATTTGGCCTACAAATGTGTCAACGCTTCCAATGTCAACGCTGATAGGAACCATTTCAGCGCTGACAAAAGTCAACATAGGTCAAACACTGTCAGACCCAATACCTTTGTGAACAAAAGTTCACAAGTTGTTAGACCAGCCCCATTCTTTTCTAGAGGGTCTAACACACAAGGCCTAAGACCTTTTCAAAAGTCAAACACTTGGTCCAATAGGCAATGGGTTCCTGTAGCAAACCCTAGGTTCAACGCTGATAAAGGCAATCGGGGCGCTGACAAGAGCAATTTCAGCGCTGACAGAAACACTGCCAAACCTAGGTATTTGCAATCACAGGGAAATAGGTCTAAAGCTTCTACTAGCTTAACATGGAGACCAAAACAAGACCAAAACTCTAATTCTACTGGTGTTTCTATGACATGCAACAGGTTTCATTATATTTCAAAAGCAATGTCAACACCAATTGGGGTTAACTGGGAATTTCATTCAAACAGGGATGAAAATGGGGTTGTTATGAGAACCAAGTCTGTTCTTGTTGAACAACCAAATGAATCCAAGTCTTCCAAGGCTTGGGTTCCCAAAGAAAACTAATGTGTTTTCTTTATGTGCAGGGCATTCAGAAGAAGATCAATGATTATGGATACTGGGATAGTGGATGCTCAAGGCACATGACAGGAAAGGAAGACTATCTGACCAATTTCTCTCCTATTCAAGATGGTGATAAGGTATACTTTGGAGGGGGCTACGGCACCATCACTGGAAAAGGAACCCTTGTCACCAACAATCTACGATTTGAGAATGTCTTCCTGGTAAAAGAACTGGATTATAATTTGTTTAGTGTATCACAAGTGTGTGATAACAAAAATAAGGTTCTTTTCACAGATACTGAGTGCTTGGTGTTAAGCAAAGATTATAAGCTACCTGAGGAAAAATACATAGATTTTAGAACACCAAGGCATAAAGACATATATAATGTGAATCTTAATGGAATTAAGATAAATAATAAAATGTCATGTCTGTATGCTAAAGCCTCAGTAGATGAAAGTAATCTTTGGCACAGGAGATTAGGGCACATAAACTTTAAGAATATCAATAGACTTGTGAGGCTTGGTTTAGTTGATGGCTTGCCTGAAAAGGCTTTCCACAATGACCACACTTGTGTTGCATGTCTTAAGGGCAAGCAGCACAAGGTCTCATTCAGGTCTAAACAGGTGCACTCTAGTTCTAAACCACTTCACTTATTGCATATGGACCTCTTTGGTCCAACTAATATAGAAAGTTTGAAGGGTAAATCATATTGTTTTGTTATCACTGATGATTATTCCAGGTTTACATGGACTTTTTTTTAGCCAAGAAAAGTGAAACTGCCCAAAGTCTGATTAATTTCATTACCCAGATTGAAAAGAAGAATGGTAATGAGGTCAAGATTATTAGAAGTGACAATGGGGGTGAGTTTAGAAATCAGTTGCTAGATGATTTTTGTGCCAAGAAAGGGATTACTAGGCAGTTTAGCATAGCTAGAACCCCACAGCAAAATGGGGTTGCTGAAAGGAAGAATAGAACCCTTATTGAAGCAGCCAGAACCATGTTGGCTGATGCCCACTTTCCTATAGCCTTTTGGGCTGAAGCTGTTAACACAGCTTGTTATGTTCAAAATAGGGCATTGGTCAACAAGATACATAATAAGACACCTTATGAATTACTTTGGGGAAGGAAGCCAAATATTGGCTTTCTCAAGCCTTTTGGTTGTCATGTAGTTGTTTTAGAAACTAGTGAAGCCCTAGGTAAATTTGATTCAAAAGGTGACGAAGGCTACTTCATGGGTTATTCAGTGCAGAGCAAAGGATATAGGGTTTACATTAAAAAGGAAAAACGTATACTTGAAAAAGTACATGTTAGGTTTTTAGAGAGTAAACCTAGTGATCCTGAAAGTGGTCCAAATTGGTTGTTTGACTTAGAACCTTTATCTAGAGCTTTAAATTATATGCCTGTTACTGATCCAGACATTGTGAAGGTAACTTCAAGTGTTTTGGAAAAGAGGATTGGTAATGTTTCAGGTATACAGGTTGCTAAGGAGGATGGACCACCAGCAGTTAAATCATCTCCCACAAAAGAATATGTTACACTTCCTATATGGACAGATGAGTATTATGCTGCTGCTGCTGCTGCTAGAAAAGATACTGGTGGTGTTCAATTACCACCAAATACAAACATGCATACTTCTTCAAGCGCTGACAAAGGGAAATCAAGCGCTGACAAGAGCAATTCAGACGCTGATGGATTAGACGCTGACAACAATAGTTCAAGCACTGTTAGCCCAAACGCTGACAAGCAAGGTTCAGAGTTTGATGACACCTTTGCACATCTTTTCTCTTCCCATTTTGAACAGGGTGGACCTTCTAATGTCCATGAAGAGATTTCTGTTGATCAAAGAGAGTCTAATGAAGAAGATATTGGCAACATGGAGCGTGAAATTGAGGACACCAGACTTTTTGAAGGAGGAGTTCTCACTTCCACAGCAAAGGATCACCCCACATCTCAGATCATTGGTGATGTTATGGCTCCAGTTCAGACAAGAAGATCCCATCAAAGTCTTGGTGGATTTATTGCCAATATACACAAGAAGGTTGATACCCCTCTTGTACAAGCATGTTTGTTTGCCTGTTTTCTGTCACAGGAAGAACCCAAGAAGATTTTTGATGCTCTCAAAGAACCAAGTTGGGTGGAAGCAATGCAGGATGAGCTTCACCAATTTGCTATACAAGATGTTTGGGAGCTGGTTGATTGTCCTAGATATGTGAAACCAATTGGGACAAGATGGGTTCTAAGGAACAAGAAAGATGAAAGGGGCATTGTGGTCAGAAACAAGGCACGTTTGGTAGCTCAGGGATATACACAAGAGGAAGGCATAGATTATGAAGAAGTTTTTGCACCAGTTGAAAGAATTGAAGCTATAAGAATTTTTCTAGCTTATGCCTCTTGTATGAATTTTACTGTTTACCAAATGGATGTGAAGAGTGCTTTCCTCTATGGGACAATTGTTGAGGAGGTATACGTTATGCAACCTCCTGGTTTTGAAGATCCTGAAAATCCAGACAAGGTCTATAGAGTGAAGAAAGCAATGTATGGACTTCATCAAGCCCCTAGAGCATGGTATGGTACCTTGTCTACCTATTTGGTGGACAATAGATTCAAGAGGGGCACCATAGATCAGACACTATTTACAAAGAAGAAAGGAAAACATGTGTTGCTTGTGCAGGTCTATGTTGATGATATTATTTTTGGGTCTACTGATCCAAAAATGAGTGAGGACTTTTCCAAGCTCATGACAGATAAATTCAAGATGAGTGCAATGGGTGAGATGAACTTCTTTCTAGGTTTACAAGTTCAGCAGAAAGAAGATGGTATCTTCATCTCCCAAGACAAGTATGTAGCTGAAATCTTGAAGAAATATGGTTTTTCTCCACATGAAAAGGATGCTTCCACTCCTATGGATAGGGAACACCCCTGGGGAAAGATTGGAGCTGGAAAGGATGTGGATGTTAGGCACTATAGATCAATGATTGGTTCATTGATGTATCTTACAGCCTCAAGACCTGACATCATGTTTGCTGTGTGTGCATGTGCACGCCATCAAGTGACTCCCAAAGAATGTCACCTTTTTGCTGTGAAGAGAATTTTTAGGTACCTAAGGTGTTATCCAGATCTTGGATTATGGAACCCAAAAGATTCTCCATTGGATCTTATTGCATATTCAGACAGTGACTATGGTGGTGACAAGTTTGATAGGAAATCCACAACTGGTGGATGTCAATTTCTTGGGAGCAGATTAATATCTTGGCAATGCAAGAAACAAACAGTGGTGGCAAACTCTACAACGGAAGCAGAATATGTGGCTGCAGCTGCTTGTTGTGGACAAGTCTTATGGATTCAGAACCAGCTGTTGGATTATGGGTATAATTTTATGCATACCAAGATTTTTGTAGACAATAATAGTACTTTATGCATTATTAAAAATCCTGTACATCATTCTAAAACCAAACACATAGAAATTAGACATCATTTTATAAGAGATTGCTTTGAGAAAGGTTTAATACAACCAGATAGGGTAGCCACAGAGGATAATGTGGCTGATTTATTAACTAAACCTTTTGATGCTGGAAGATTTCAATATTTGGTAACAAATATTGGAATGGTTAATCTCACTTAATATGTGTTTTGGAACCTTTTTGTAAAAGTATGTACAGGATAATGCATTGTTATTGGTCTTTGTGATGATTTAGATTTTTCCACTTTATTTTTCTAACACTGACAAAGGTAAATGTAACGCTGTCAAGTGTTATTTTGCCGTTGTTAGAGATATTATTGTCTAACGCTGACAAGAGTTCCTTCAACGCTGTCAAGTGTTGTCGGGACGCTGTCAGCAACAAATGTTAGTTTTGTGGTTTTCATCTAAATGTGTAGATAGGTGGTAGCTTTATGCCATTGGATACAGAGTTGCTTATGGATCTTTGAAGAACTATTTGGACATGTTTTGTTTATGGATGATGGTTGGAATATTTATATTCCTATCTTGACATAAATTTTTAATGTTCATATATATTTTGAGAACTCATGTATCATAGTTTGAGGGGAGGTTTAAGGAACCTTTAGGATTTTTGGGTATCCATATGATACTCTTATCACATTCTAGATTGTGTCCACAGGTGAGTATGGGTTAGTTTTACTAAACCATGAGGCACTGTAGCATGCATAGTATATCAACTTTGCATGCTGCCAAGACATTTTTGGCCTAGAATTGGTTGTGGTCTGTTGGGAGACTTGGGAATCATTTTGATATGGGTTTTACCTGGGAGTAACAAGGATTTTATAAGGTAACTTGGTTGTTAAGAATTTTGGATTAGCAAGGGACACTAGAGGACTGTTATGTCTATCTTGCTTATGCAAGTGTGCATAACTGGACAGTGCTTGCCGCCCTATGATAATTATCAGCTTTTGGTTATCTTCTCTAGGATAAATTACTTGTTAAGGTCATTTTTCTCTTTTTAAAACAATTTTATTTTTGGACGCTGACAAGATTTTTCCAAGCGTTGTTGTGACCAAAATGGACGCTGACATGGCTTTAGGCGAACGTTGACAAGATTATAGCCGTTGGGCGTTGATGGGTTATATTTGACCGTTGACAAACAATGGGACCTACCCAGTTGTTACTTTTTGACATATTTTCAAGCCGTAATTTTAGGAGTTGTTACTTTCATTAAATGCATGAGATAACTTATAACTTTTTCAATATTTTCATGATTAGTTTTTGAAAATCTTTGCCTATTTTTGGGCCAATCACATGCATTCATCCACTCCTATAAATTTGGCTCCTATTTTTAAACAGGGTATCTATAATTCTTGTCTAACACTTTTCTCTTATCAACCTTCATCTTTTATACTTCAAATTAACAGCTTTCATCAATGGCACCAAGATTTAACTCAGCAGAATTGGATTTGGGGTTCAAGTCTCAACACAACATGATTGCTTATCTTGTTGCTGATAATACTTTGTTCCCTCAATACACACAGATGGTGGAGTATTTGAACGCATCCCCATTAAGGTATGCTCTTTCTCATGCACCACTCATTCCAGTCACACACATTAAACAGTTTTGGAACACTGTAAGTTCCTCAACAGTTAATGGAGTGACCACATTGACTTCTATTGTACATGGGAGACCTTGGGTGGTTACTGAGGCCTTGGTACGCCAGGCCTTGCATCTTGATGATGCTGATGGTGTAACCATTCTTCCCATATCTGAAATAGAACAAGGGCTTAGGGCTTTGGGATACCCTATTCCTGATGAAGGTACTCTTAATAAGTACCATAAGCAGGAATTTCCCCCAGCCTGGAAGTACCTCATTCACATTCTCCTTCAATGTTTGAGTCCCAAATGTACTGCACACAATGAGATCAATAGATCCATTGCAACTGCTATTGTGTGTATTGCAACAGGGCAAAAGTATAACTGGTCTAAAATGATTTTTGAAGGAATGTGTAAAAACAAGGGGACAAAAATGACTTTAGCTTATCCCCGTTTTCTGCAAATGATTTTTGATGCTCAAAGATATTGTTCAAGGGATCACAATGATTTTTATACGATCCCTGAACAAAAGAAGGCTATTTTTACCAAGATGAATTCACCACCTCATAGAGACCTACCTTTAACCCAAGCCATGCGTGCTGTTATTGCAGCAGCACAACCCCAACCAGACCCCCAACCTCATATTGACCCTCACCGACAACTTGAACCTATCCCTGAACCTTTACCCTCACCTGACCAAATGCAAATAGACCAAAATCCCTTTGACGCTGACACATCTAATGTGGGCGTTGATGTGCCTATTTCAACCGCTGACACCCAACCATCACAATCCCAAACACCCCTTAACCAACCTACATCTACACCTTCTTCTACACCATCTTCCACACCTCCTGAATATAGGTTGATTAAACGCCAAAGGACTGCTGGAGTGTTCTCCTCTGGTGGTCCTAGCCATGAAGCAGAGAGAACCACCACCACAAGTGTGGCTGGTGACCTGGATGAGGCTGGGACTATTGATACAGGCTTAGAAGCTGGTCAAGACAGTCCCAACATCATTAAGACCTCATCCATGCCCAATGAACCTGACTTGGGGGGTCAAATCCCCATTTTGGAAGAGGGCAGACTGGAACCAATGACGCTTTTGGAATTGACGGCTGTCTGCATTAGCTTGCAAAAGCAAAATGCAGACTTAGTACAAATTGTCAGTAACCAAGGCCTTGAACTCAAGGAATTGAGGGAGAGGATTGTTGTTTTGGAGAGTGCTCATTCAAGGGGAGGTATGGAGGAGTCTTCCAAAGGGGAGGAAGATCAAAGAAATCTGAGTGATAAGAGCAGTCAAGATGGTCAATCATTGGATGTTGCTGAAGCTCTTACTACTTTGAAGGAACAAACAGGTTTTGATACGTCCTTGATCTCTCCAACCAATTTAAATTTATCATTTACAGATATGTTGAGAGAGGTTACACAAGGCGCTGAGGGAAAATATTTGAGCGTTGATAAGACAAGTTTGGACGCTGACAGAAGTATTTTGGGCGCTGATAGAGGAAATTTGGGCGTTGACAGATCTGCATATGGAGGTGATGTATTCCAGTCATCATCTATCATCAAAGATGTTCCTACTCAGGTATTATCATCTACCCTACCAACAATTGCACCAACAGATAAGGGTAAGGGTAAGTTGGTAGAAGAAATTGTTCCAAAGAATGTAGCTTAGGTTGAATTTGATAGAAGATTGGCTGAGCAAATGATGGAACAAGGTGAAAAGGAAAAGTCACCATTTGTTGTGACTTCTGAAGAAGACAGTGATGGAGCTAGCTCAGATTCAAGTGTGATGATTGTTGAACCAGAAAGACTTGAGTATGGTGATGAGCTTGCTAGGGAAAAGCTGAGAGATTTAAAGTTGCAGATTGATTTTGATATGCCAGAGGTAGTTCAGATGTACAATTATTGGGAAGAAAGCTGTATGGATAATCCAGACTTGACCATTTTAGATCAGATATGGGGTTTGGAAATTCTTCTTAGAGTTCAGAAGGATTGTAAGGTGATTTTGAAGCACAAGGCAAGCAACATTCTCTCTGAGTTGAAAAGGGATAGAAGGAAGCTCTACTTTATGTTGCTCAAATGTCATGGAGTTGGATGGACACATCAGAAGCTGAAGGCTTTGACGTTTGATGAGTTGGAACATAGGGCTTATCCTATTTGGGTGAAAGTGCAGGAAGAAAACACTTTCAGACTTCTTTCAGAGGAAAGAAAGGAGCAACTTGCAGAAGAGATGGCAATCAAGAAAGCTATGATAGTTCCTAGACCAGTAAAGAAGGGATTTATTCTTGAGTTTCCAAAAGATATGAATCAACTATATCTAAGTGAAGCAATTATTAGAAAGAGCCTCAAGCTCTCCCCATTAGAAGCTTCAGATATGGTGCATGTGTTACCACTAGATTCCAGGAATCCAATTGTGAGTTATGATGAAGATGAATGTGGATTCTGGAAAATTGGAAGATTTGGCAAGGAGGTACACACTTTTACCACTCTCATATCTTTATTTGCAAGTTGTGATAGAGAAGACTTGGTGGACCTTTGGAGGTTGCTAGAGACCAAGTATGAGGCTGAAGCACCAACTTCAGCCAATGGAATAAAACTTTGGACCACATTCAAAAGAATGTGTGGGACAAAAGAAGAAGATCCTGAAATATGGAAGGATCTTGAAGATGACCTCAGTGGTCTTCAATGGAGGTTATATTCAGCTGCAGGTGTATACCATTTGAGTTATACAAAGTTTGTTGAGTATTTACTTGTAGATGCTTAGTATTTCATATCCAAGGCTGTTTTGGAGAAGATGAAGGACACCCAGTGGGAGATAGACTATACAAGTGACGTGGCAAAGAATTTGATCAGATTTATTTATTACCAATATGATAAGGTTTGTCAGACTCCTGCAAGTTCTTAATGTTTATTCAGAAACTTGATCATAAGAGTGGATATCAAGTTTAGGGGAGGATTGTTGGGAATAAATTTAGGCCAGAACACTTGAACGCTGACAAGAACAACTCAAGCGTTGACAAGAGCAAAGTGAGCGCTGATAGCATAAGCGTTGACAAGTTAAAGTCAAGCGTTGACAGATTGAAGACAAGCACTGATGGAAGATGTGAGCTACACGTTTATTATATTCTAGAATACTTCTAGTAAAGATAAATTCGACATTGTATTTTCTATTATTATCTTTACCTAGAATAGTTGATTCGTAGCTTATTGTACAAGACTTCTTGTTCTATAAAAGAAGATCTTTTAGGTTAAAGTTAATATATCAGTTTTCATAAGTTTTCGATTGTTAAACTCTTTCATTGTAACCAAGTACGATTATTCTAATACAAGTGAAAGTTTGTTTAACATCTTTGTGTTTTAGATCAAGTGTTAATTCCGCATAACACTTTGTTACTTTACTCATAAGAAAAGGTTTCTCTACGTGTAGTACTTGATCTAATCTCGTATACACAAAGCTTAATCGATCTAAGTTTGGGATCAACAAGTATAACCCATAAAGCCCACATATAGGGTGGGCTATATATACCCTTCCTAGCATGTTAGGAAGGGTAGTTGTTGGTTCTCATATCATTTAATCATTTTTTCCTTCTCTAATCCTCTCATTTCTCTCTCTAACTTTCCTTCTCTAGTTCTTCATCTCCCTCCTTCTCTTTATATCATTACAACACAATAACAATTCTAGAAATTGTGGACCTACAAATGGTATCAAGAGCCATGGTTGATTGATTGTTCTTGTGTTTGTTTGGATTGATTTTCGTGGGATTTGATTTAATCAAGCTCAAATCTTGAATTTTTTTTGCTTTTTTATGGTTTAAGTTTGTAGACAAATCGACTACAAAGATGTGGTAGTGATTTGGTCTACTTGTTTTGGTCAAAATCGCAAATTTTTTTGATCATTTGGTGATTTTCGTGGTGTTTTTTTAAGGATTAACTGTGTACTGCTGTTTTGTCTAAATATTCTGAAAAGATTCCTTTTTTGTCCTTTTTTGTCAATTTTATATCGGAATCCATAAGGGTTTATTATTCTGATAGATATTCAGATACTTATTCGGACCAGTTATTTTTTTTTGTCTTATTCCGATCCATTACTCCATATTCCGATCTGTTACAAGTTTTGTCTTATTTCGATCCAATACTCCATATTCCGATGGTTTGAAGATTCCGATACGTATTCCGATGGTTTTTGACATTCCGATGGTTTTTTGACATTCCGATGGTTTTTGACATTCCGATAGTATTGATATTGCGATAGAACATACATTGCGATGGATACTTAAATTAAAACATTGTGATAGACCAGACAATCAAGTCTCCAACATCGACCCAACCTCCAACATCACCGAAACACAAAACTCAAAACTCAACATCACCGAAACACAAAATTTAAAACACCTAACTCAACACAGACTCGAAGACACTCTTATTTTTTAAAGACAATCACACCCAAATCTAAACAACCTAGACTCCAAACTCAACCAGGACTTCTCTCGACTCACACTCAACGAATCCAACCTCAATCAACTCAACAAACACAGTTTCAATCTACAAACCCCTCATCCCTTAAATAATCCCATCGACTCCTATATCTCATCTCTATATATCTAAAACTCAAGACTCAACAAATATAAATTGATCTCAGATTATATTTCGGGTGTGCATTATGTCTTTTAACAAATCCACCAATCACGAAATCATTTCATCACAGATCTATGTGATGGTTTATACCATTCTTTGATATTCGAAATTTAAGAAAGATTTTTAACAACTTTGTGAAAATCCACTCTTAATTTCGATTTACAATCAAATCTAATCAAACAATTAACCTACCTGTGCCCTTTATTAAAAAGGTCTCGAAGACTTGTTCTTGATTACATTTGAGCTCGTGGTTAAACGCATCATAAGATACATGGTTGAGGGTTTGTATTAGATGGGTTATGAGATGAGATGATTTTTAGGATTAATATGATGTGATTTGGGTAAAGATAGGAAGGTAAATGGGGGACGGAGTATTAGAGGAGATGATGAGATTGAGATAGATTTATTTTTTGTCTGTGTTTTGCTATACAGATAGAGAAGGGGTTGGAGGAAACTAAGGATTTGGTTTAGGTTAAAATGTGAGATAAGTTAGGGTTGTGGCTAATTATAGCTCAAGTATGGATCAGGTATTGTAACTATTGGATGGGCCGCGTTTTTCTTTTAACCAAGTAACATATGGGCTTCTCATTTGTTTTACAAATAATATTAAACATACATAGGCCACATTGTTTAACATTAATTGGTGTTTTGGGTTGGTTTTCAGGTTTCATTATTGGATTGAGGCGGGTATTTCGAAAGAACCGAGTGGTATAATATTTGACGGGTAAAAAGCTTATGCGACCGGATTTGAAGACAAAAGTATCGAGACAAAGCGACAAAATTTATTTTGACAAGGCCAAGAAAAATAGCTAAAATTTTGAATTTTAGTGGCTACGGACTTTATCGGGTATTATTATTTGAAATTGACGATGGATTTTTCATCGATCAGTAATCCTTAACTTCATTGTTCATCGAATGTCAATGGAATCATTGAACTCGACATTTCAAGAGGGAGAACTGCATGTTACTCAAAGAGATCAAATTGCGTCAAAACACATTGGAAATCTTTCACGAGCTCAAGACACATCTTGCCATTCTCTAGCCGAACAACTTGACCGAACTTCCAACCTTAGTTCAAATGTTCTTTGGCAAAGTGTATATTTCAAAGAGAAGATTTTCAACAATTTGGATGAGTTACAGTTGCAATTTGAAAGAGAGACTCTTCATGAGGTTAAAGCAAAGATATGTCTAGAAATCCTTCGCACACGGTTTAAGGAATTCTTTGCCTCAACAATGGAACCTCCTTTTGACAATTCGACTCTAATCCTTCACCAGATTTTCAACTTGCATACGGGTTGCCAGACTGAAACCTTTAAAAGTGGTTTACTCAATCACATCAATATACTTGAGAAGTGTATTGAGGTAAGGTTAGTTAATTACAACGAGATACGGTTGAAAAAGGGTCAGATTCAAAGAATCAAGGAGTCGTCTAAAGCATTGCATGCAGCAATACCTCATGAACATGAGAGAGAGACACGCTTCAAGCTGTCGTCAAAAGTTGATCAGATCTGCCTGGTGCAAGAAATAGGTGCCAATTTGGTCGTCACGGTAAGCAATGACAAGGAATCATGAGGAAAGCATGAACCAAGCAGCAAGTCACAAGCACCAACTGTTTAGGTGCCAAGTTTCAATAATATACAACATGTTGAGCATTCTGAACCTAATTATGCCAAACATGGGATGGAAAAGAGTGATAGTGATACCACTTCTGATCCATCCGATGTGAGTCATAATGGGGTAGAAAGTTTTTAAAATGCTAAACATCATGATAAGTGCCTTATGACTGCTTCATTAAATAATTCTGATTCTAGGATAAAAGAGCTCAAAACGATCGTAGCTCAGCATAATAAAGATCTTGAGGATGCCAAACTAGAATTTTCCAAGAAAATGAACAAATATGAAACATATTTTGAAAAAATTGAAAAGTCAAACGTTGTTCTTGAGCGAAAATTAGATAAAAAAGTTCTAGATTCTAAAGCTGAAAAGGATAATCTTTTAAAACAAATTAAGTTGCTAGAATCTAAGTTGGCATCCCAAGACAAATTGCTTAAAGATAATGAGACTTTAAAAACTCAGGTTCAAGAAAAGGTTTTTGCTATTAGCTGCTTTAAGAAATGAATTAAGGAAAACTAAAGGAACTAATGTGGACACTAAGCTTGAAAAACCATCAATCTTGGGGAAACCACCTCAAATTCAGTCTGTTAGACAACCGACTGCATTTAGTTCCGAGCGACCAAAATCCTCGAGACCGCGGTTTGCCTCCCAAGTTGATATGGTTCATCTTTCTAGACCAGTCACTCCACCAACTAGGGCCAATGTGACTAAAATAGCTTTTGCAAGACCTAATCACATGATTGCCTCTAGTCTCCCTAGACATAATACAAAGAATACGTCTTGAACTAGTTCAAATGACGTTCGCCATAAATTTGGTCTGAGGGAAGCGAAGCAAAAGACACAAGTAAGAGATAGGAATTTTAAGCCTAGTCAGATGCCTTCTAGCTTACCCAATACTGCTAACCGTAGCATGTTATATCCTAAGAGCATCAATCAATCATCTAGGAATTCTAGATCTTACTCGGACATTAAATATGCTACTTGTAAATCATGTAGAAAATGTGTCTTTAAGGCAAATCATGACTCTTGTGTCAAGAAATTCCTTAATGAAATGAACTCCCACGCTAGAGTTAAATCCCAGTAGGTAGCTTAAATCAAACCCATTGGTAAAATGTGGCGCCCACTGGTAGAACTTTCACTCTTGTAGGAAACGAGTGCCCTTTAACTAGGATAGTCTCCGATTCTACTAAGACTACTAGGGAGGAAATTGAAAAGGATGATACATCACTTAAGCCTAAACTTAAGGTTTTCTATAAAAGGAAACGTTTTCCAACTAGGATAAGTGAATCATCTCCTCGGGTCACCTCTAGCACAAGAAAAGAAAACTGTGAATCCCCGCATGGTTCTAAGATAGATATGGCTAACCCATATAAACGCATACAAACTGTAACTGAGAATGCAGGTACCAAAGTCAAGGATCAACAAAAACAAACCAGTCCGATCTTTGTACACCGTTCAACTAAGGACACTCTCAGAGTTTGGTTACTGAAGAAGCTGATATCAGAGAAACAAGTGTCTCAGGGGATTTGCAGTTAAGCTTGTGTATAAGGCTTATAGACAAATCACAGTCTGTGACCCGTTCATCAAAGAAACGAAAGTTTATCGCCGATGATAAACTTATCCTCACAAACGAGAAATTAATTTTTCTCAGACACGAGCTACAATTAAAACTATTCAAAGGTTTTAAGATCGTGTGCATGGCTTGCAGTCATATGACAGATTGTAGCCCGCACTTCAAAGAAAGGAAAGTTTATCGCCGATGATAAACTTATCCTCATTAACGAGAAATTAAATTTTCTCCGACACGAGCTTACACTAAAACTATTCAAAGGTTTTAAGCTCGTGTAAAATGGTGTATAGTTATATATCAGATTATGCCCCAGACTTCAAAGAAAGGAAAGTTTATCGCCGATGATAAACTTATCCTCACAACGAGAAATTCATTTTTCTCGGGCATGAGCTTTTATTAAAAACATTCGAAGTTTTTAAGCTCATGCACAATGACTTACAGTTAAATATCAGACTGTAACTCGGACTTCATATTTATGAAACCTTATCTTTAATGATAACTTATCCTTGTAACGGGAAATTAAATTTTCTCGGTCATGAGCTTGTATTAAAACATTCCTAGTTTTAAGCTCAGAAAAGAAAGTGTATCTTTTAAATAAGAAAACTTTTCCTCATAACGGGAAATTCATCTTTCTCGGTCATGAGCTTCACGTTAAAACATTTAAAAGTTTTTCAAGCTCATGAAAGAGACTTCTAAGCAAATATCAACTTAGGACTCGTTCTTCAGTTAAAAGGAAAGTTTATCGCCGATGATAAACTTATCCTTACAACGAGAAATTAATTTTTCTCGGGCATGAGATAATATTAAAAACATTCGAAGTTTTTAAGCTCATGCACAATGACTTACAGTTAAATATCAGACTGTAACTCGAATTTCAATTTTAGGAAAGCTTATCTTTAATGATAACTTATCCTCGTAACGAGAAATTAATTTTTCTCGGTCATGAGCTTGTTTTAAAACATTCTAAGTTTTAAGCTCATAAAGGGAAGTGTATCTTTTAAATAAGAGAACTTTTCTTCATAACGACAAATTCACCTTTCTCGGTCATGAGCTTTACGTTAAAACATTCAAAAGTTTTTCAAGCTCATGAAAATGACTTCTAAGTAAATGTCAACTTAGGACTCGTTCTTATGTTAAAAGGAAAGTTTATCGCCGATGATAAACTTATCCTCACAACGGGAAGTTTACAACTTCTCGGACTTGAGCTCGTTTTGTAAGATATTCAACATCTTAAGCTCAAGAAATTGGTTTTCAAAATATTGAACACAATTTTTCGAGAATTTCTGAAAAGGTTTTTTCTAAATCTTTCAAAATTGTATGTTCAAAAACGTTTTGATAAAAGAGCATGTTTTCTGTAATAGATAATATTTACGATACTAGAAATGTCATTCAATAATGACATGGGGTTGTAAATAAAGATCGAGCAGAAGTTCAAATGTTTTAAAACATGTTCAAAATGGTTTGCTATTATTTCAGATAGTAACCAACTTTTCATATTCAAGTCAAGCATTTCACAGGAAAGCTTTGACTCAACAACGGGAATTAATTTTCTTAGGCATTGTTTACTTTATGACCATGTAAGGGATTGCCTTTACGTAATAACACAATCTAACACGAATATATGTACGTGTCATTGCATTTATTTGTTAAAACAAGAGAAATCTTCTTTTTATGAAGTTATCATCTCAACAATCCGTAGCAATTTACAATTGATATCTACATACTCGACGATGCGACTACTCAAACGGCGACTACTGTTCTTTCAATAGAACACGGGTCAACAATTGAGTGGGAGCAATTGTACTACATTCAAAATCTTTGACGCCAAAAGTGCCAAGTTCACATATTGGTGTCAAGACAACGATATCAATCGTACACATGGAGTCAAGAGATAACTTTAGACGTGACGAGGCGACCAACATTCGTGAACAAGAACCATGTGATACTGTCATATGATGTTCTCCATCATTCAGGTCCAACCTCGTAAATTGCTAATCTTGTGAATACATTATCCTATATGATCTTTGCACGTGATAAATACCTTACACTTGTGTTTAAAAGGTATTTAATTTACGTTTCAAGTACACCCTCATTAATTTTAGGGGGAGCTTGTGAATATCATGAAGATGATTGGATTTGCATTTTTCTTCCCAAATTTTCTTAAATTGCTATTAAATCAATTGATATTAAAAACATCGATTGGGTTAATATTTTTAATATGGGGAGAAAATTTGATTTAATATGGGAAATGATTAATCAGGAATGGTTTGACTTAACGTGATGGCTCATCCCGACATGTACGAAATGTTTTCGAATATCGTGGCATATGTTAAGGGGGAGCAAAATGGATGTGTACTTCAAAATGGATTTCATGGTGATTTATACTTACTCTCAACCCATTTATTTCACGACGATGAAGATTGTGGTCACATAAGGATGGTAGGATAGGTTAAGTCCAATGATTCTTCCAAAACCGGAGGAATCTTCCCAAGGACATTCCATAGCTAGAAATAGTAGTCCTTAGGAAAGATGGAGAAAGATTGTGAACGTAGCTGAATGCCGACCAATTAGTTAAGTTAGCATTGGAACATCACAACAAGGTGCTAGTTATGACATATTGGTAAGCATTGAAGGGGTTGAAGAATGAAAAAGAATTGTAAAGATAAAGGGTTTAAAGAAAGAAGCCCTCTTTACAACTTTAGGTAGAAACCGGGTCAACACATATGCTATTGAGATCATTTTAATGATGCTCGATATTGAAGATAGACATCATGGACCCAGTGATGCAATGCACAACCCATCCCAGCTAACTCAGATATCTCTCAAAAGGTATTTGTTTTATTCACACGGTGACAACGCATTATCTATTGATTTATTCACTCTGAATAAATTGGTATTGAAATGGTGGCACTCCTCTCCAGCCTCCGATCACTAAAATCCAAAATGCACGATCGAGTCTAGAGCCAATTGAGATCATCAAATATCTCATTAGGACACACTTTCATAATTCCTTTCTTATTCACACACTATGAAAAGTAAGAAAGCTCTTAAGAGTCCTACGCAAAATCTTCATGATCTTTCCTGAACATCCGAGTAATATAAAAGTATTTACAATGAAGATAGAAATCCTTCTTGAGAGAATATCAAAAAGCTCATGGTAGGTGACTTATGCGATTCTTTATGAATCAAGCTTGTGATAACTGAAAAGCAACAATGGTTTAATTCTTAACTGAACTTAAACACATTCCAGGCCTCTACGCAATATCCCAGTGATCTTTCCAGAACACTCAGAGTGACACTCTATAGTGTTCACAGTGATGAGTGGAAATCCTTCTAGTGTTAACCTCAAACAGCACTTGGTAGGTAACTTGCAAGATTCTATACGAATCAAGATCGTGACAACTGGAAAGCAACGATGGTGCAGTTCTTAATGAATGAAATTGTTCTAGGAATCAGATTTGACGGCTTCAAATCATGCGGATAATATCCAAATGATTCACTCTTTATGTTCGTAGTCAGCTTTGGACGGTCGAATAAACAGAACGGGTTTACCAACGAAATTTTGTCAAGGAGGTTGTTAATTGAAACTACCTGCCACAAGTACGGTATTTAATATCGTCCAATGGTCTTCACCGACCAGAGGTAAAATGTTACCGAATTAGAATGAAATGTTCAAGGCCTTTTCATCCGTGTATATGTTTTGTTTCTAACTGTCTTATGCAGCGTAACAAGAAGGTGGCATTACGGTGTAAAATCTATAAGAAGTCGT
Source organism: Glebionis coronaria (assembly GCA_025667525.1). NCBI lineage: Eukaryota > Viridiplantae > Streptophyta > Magnoliopsida > Asterales > Asteraceae > Glebionis > Glebionis coronaria. The sequence continues at coordinate 318,013,298 of CM046877.1, read as the reverse complement.
CAACACATGCTGATACTGTATGCACTTAATACTTCCAACAAATTCAAGAAAGCCTAAAAGTCAAGTCTTCCGCTGTATCAAACTCTGAAGCTTTCAAGAATTTATCAAGGTATAAGTATGAGGAACATGAAGTCACGAGGAGGCAAATTTCACAAGTGATGAATGCACAAGGTCAAGGCAAGGAAACATGCTCAAGATTAAAGTCAAAGATCACTTCAGCATATTCACAAGAACAAGATCGAAGACTCAAGCATAGTATACTAGGTTTAAGATTTTGTAAAATGGTGTGACCTCCCTTAGGGGGAGATTATTGGAAATACGTTTTTCCAAAGAAAGTCTCAGTCACATCATTGTTAGCATAGATCACGAGCTATAGACTATTTAGGACATTGTAACTTGGAGTGACCTACCTTAGGGGGAGATTGTTGGAAATACGTTTTTACGTATTTAGAAAGGATCAGTCACTCCAACGATATATACGTGGATTGGGCTTGTGATCTAGTCATGTAAGTATAACCCATAAAGCCCACATGTAGGGTGGGCTATATATATGTTGGAAATACGTTTTACGTATTTAGGAAGATTCGGTCACTCCGACAATATATTAAGTAGTAGCTCGTAGTTTAGTTAGTTTACATTAAGTAAACTTGGTAAGGCCTAGTCCATAGAATGTATGGAAGGCCCAATATGTAAGCCCAAGCCCATCACAAGGCTTGGGTATATAAACCCTCTCCTTAGATGGAGAGGGTGTGGTTTTCATTTATTTTTCAGATAGTTTCTTACTTTCTCTCTCTAGAAGTGTGTGTGAAATCTACCATCTTTCTATCTCTTTCTCTCTCTAAACATAAGCAAGATTTACAATATCTTACAAATGGTATCAAGAGAAATGGGATGATTGTTTGGTTTATGTGTTTGTGTTCTTGATTCATACGCCTATTTTGATCCAAATACATTCGAACCAATTTTTTTGTGTGTTTTTATAGTTTTTTCTTGATATAAATCTTCTACATAGTTGTGGTAGAGATTTGGTATATTTACTTTGGCTAAAAACAAATTTTTTTTGGGTGTTTTGATCATTTTTGGCTTAAAAATCTCGAATTAGTTGAGTTTTATCCGAGAAAAGTGGGTACTATTCCGACATAATCCATCGAAAAAGGGCTGAGATATTCTGACAGCTTCCATCGGAAAAGGGTTTACACATTCCGATCGTTATTCCGACGGGTATTCCGATAGTGGTATTCCGACAGGTCATTCCGACGGGTATTCCGATAGTGCTATTCCGACAGGTTTTTCTGACTGGTTATTCCGATAGATTATTCCGACAGTTCATTCCGACAGGGGTATTCCGATATATTATTCCGACGGTTGATTCCGACAGGGGTCCGATAGGTTATTCCGACATAGTTTTCCGACAGTTTATTCTGACAGGGGGTATTCCGATAGATTATTCCGACAGGGTTTTCTGATCAAATATTCCTATCAATATTCCGACGATTCAAAACTTATTCCTTAAAAAATTTCGAACAAACTTGCAGTTTGTGGATTCGTGAGTTTTTGTTCGTCTTGGAATTTTTTTGGTCATCGAGAACATATTTTAGGGGATTTCAACATTGTTTCTCGACTTCAACTTACAACAAAAAACATATTTACTTTCTCTCATTGTTCGATCAACTTTTGTAAATCTTAACTTATTGAAATGGAGTACACATCTCTTACGGATAAGTCCATCCTCTCGGGTATGGATAATCGTCCACCAATGTTGGTGAAGACTATGTACGAGGATTGGGCTTCCCGAATGGAACTTTATATGTTGAACAAAGAGAATGGACATCTCATTTGTGCATCGGTGCTCAATGGACCATTGGTATATGGTATAGTGACGGAAGGTGTTGTTACTCGTCCTCGCACAACGGGTGAACTAACTGGAGATGCTAAGATTCAAGACAAGTGTGATAAACAAGCTACAAACATCATTCTCCAAGCCCTTCCTCCAGATGTCTACAAACTCGTCAGCAAACATAAAGTTGCCAAAGAGTTGTCGGATAGAATTCGTGTTCTAATGCAAGGCACCTCGTTAACTAAACAAGAACGAGAGTGTAAGCTATATTATACGTTTGATAAGTTTTCCTATGTTCCCGGTGAGATTCTCAATGATTACTACTTGAGATTCACTCTTTTGATGAATGAGCTTAACATCTATGGCCTGGCAATTCCTACGTTCTAATTGAACACCAAGTATTTGAACACTCTTCCTTCTGAATGGAGCAAGTACATGACATCTGTTAAATTGGCTAAGGATTTGCATCAAACCAATGTGGATGAACTTCAAGCGTTTCTTCAACAACACGAATGCCATGTGATCGAGGCTCGGTTGTCTAAACCTCAAGTTCATGATCCACTTGCCATGTATGCTTCTCAATAAATGACTCCCCATCAAAACATGGCTTACACTTATCAACAACCATCATACTTGCAGCAGTCACCACCACACACCTATCAGCAACCACAACAACCATCCTATCAACACTAATGATGTCACAACAAGCATTTCAACAAAGTGTTCATCAATAGTCTTTTCCACAGCAATCAACACATCAAGCATCTCCATCACAAGCTATCATTTCTCCAATTGGCTATACTCCTCAGCAAGGATACTTTCCAATTGAAGCACCACAAGCACAAGCCCTTTACTCCATTGAACTTCCACCAATTGAAGCACCGGTCTTTACTCCAACTGATACGCCAACTGATGTTCTAAACCATCTCAGTGCCTATTTGTCAAAACTTATTGCAACTAGAGGATTTCCACCAACAAACAATCAGCTCCGCACCTCTTCAAATCCTCGTCAATAAGCCACTATTCAAGATGGTCAAGTGACGGTGCAATCCATTCAGGGTAGACAAAATTCATATGGACCTCCTACAAGGACCGTGAACGCTCAAGCCGTGACTTCTCATGCCACTCGAAACGAAAGCCCTATTGGTCTTCAAAAGGTTGTGACTTGCTACAATTGCCAAGGACAAGGTCATATGGATAGGGAATGCACTCAGCCGAAAAGGAGAAGGGATGCAACGTGGTTTCGTGAGAAGATGTATTTGGTCGATGCTCAATCTAAAGGAAAGATCTTGGATTCAGAGGAGTTAGAATTTCTTGCAGAACCAGGGGCAGCAGATAATACAGGCATTGCAGTCGTCTCTACTTCTAATGCAGCATATCAAGCAGATGATCTTGACGCATATGGTTCGGATTGTGATGACATTCACTCTGCCCAAGCTGCTCTCGTTGCTAATCTCTCTCACTACGGTTCTAATGTCGTTAGTGAGGTTCCAACCACATCTAATAATATTCATGATAATCCACATCATGTTGAGCATGACAATGACAACCTTAAACAACATTCGGGAACTAGTAACTCAAATGATGTGGTATCCAATCCAACACATTTGAGTGAACCTCAACCAAATGATACGACTGGTATGGAATCTTATGATCAACGTGATTTGGTAATGGTGCCTAAACATATTATTGATAACATGAATGTGGTTGTTCGACAAACCATAGATATGAATGCCAACCTAACCGCTGAGCTTGCGCTGTACAAGGAAAATGTCAAAACTATTGAAATGGTCCCTCAAGCAGAAAAAATAGCTTATTCTGAATTTGACCAATTTCGTTTTGAAAAGATTGAACACTTAAACGAAATAGAATCATTAAAAGCTACTCTTTCTAATGAATTTAAAGAAAAAGAGTTGGTTGTAAATGATTTTCAAAAACATAAAATGGATTTCGAAACTCTCGAGTCTAAAAAGTTTGAATCAGAAATTAATGCTACCAAACCTCTTAAACTCAAGGAACAACAACTTTTAAAACAATATGATTCCACAGAAAAGGTTCATCTTATAACTAAATCGTTCAAAGAACTCTAACTTAAGCGTCTTCAAGATTTACCACCTAATCCCGGTTATGCAAAAAAAGCTCAGGAATATATTCCTTGTCTATATGATGTGACCATAATTGGAAAATCGAAAGAAGCACATTATGTTCGTAGTACTGAGGAGACACATTCACTTGCGGAAGAAACTCATTCTAAAATGCTTTCAAAATTCCATAAGCTTGATTATGATCAGCACAATAAAGATCAGTTTTCTAAAAAGACCCGTATTCGTTTACAAAAGGAATTAGCTCAATTAACAGTTTTTGTGCCTCAAAGTTTGTCAACGGAAAGCCTTCCTAGTACGTCTCCTACACTTGTCAAAAAGGATTTAACTAAGTTAATTCCACCGGTAAGTAAGGTGTCAGATAGCTTAAATGCAGTGCACCAACACTTTGCCGATTTTGACAAGGTCATTACGGAACGTACGACGGCCACGGCCATAACGGAAGGTGAATGGAATTTTGAGCACACTAGAGCTGCGTTCCGAGACGAAATTTTTCCATTTGTAAATAATGTTAAAGCTTGTCTTAGTAATATTGATCAAGATTTGCTTTTGGAAATAGAAGAAGTTAGACGTGTTTTCAATGAAATGGATGATGCTTATGAAAACAGTTTACTCGAAATAGACAGTGTTTCACGCCAAAATGATCAGCTTTTGAAGCAAGTGATGTCTCATGATATTGTTTCCGTCTGTGTGAATAAAAGTGTTGATAATGATTCTATTGTGCATAATGTTTAATCTATGGATAATGTGGTAGATAGTACTTGTCACAAATCTGACGTTGAATTTTTAAAGCTTCAAGATTCGTATTCTTCGCTTTCTAAACGTTTTGATGAGATTCAAACACATTGTATTTCACTTGAATGCAAGCAATAATTTATTCAAGAAATCTTTGAAACGTCACTCGAAGGTGTTAATATCGATGATGCAAATTTTCAAAAGAATTTTCGATTGAATTTACAATCAAAACAGCGTCAGTCAAGCGACAAGGTTGCTAAATCGTTGCCGATAGACATAGAGAAATCTAAGGAGCTTAACTGTGTGAACGTACTTGAGGCCGTTGAGAATTTTAAACTTGATCTAGATAATCGAGTTTCCAAGATTTTGTTCAAAGTTGATAAATTAAAACAGAAAAATACACAACTCTTCGATTCAGCATAGCCCGCATGTGCTAATACCACTACTCATAATCAATCATTGATTGAACGATTGAATCGAAGGTCTGTGGAAATATCTGATTTGAGGGAAAAAATTTGTGACAAAAATATGGCTTTGACTGAATTAAAGGAAACACTTCGTACCCTAAAAGGTAAGAATGTTGTGGATAACGCAGCCACTATCTCAGCATCGTCCACTAGTGCAATAAAAAAGAACCTTATCGCCGTCACACAACTTAACAAGGGCCCTAGGACTAAAACATCTCAAACATTGGTCACCAAAGATAAGGCAAAATCAAAACTAGCTTCTAATATTCCTGTGTTGCCTTCTACAGAAGTAAGCACCACTACTAAGGCTCAAAGATCTAAGCTTAAAAGAAACAAGAAGAATGATAGGATCTTGCCCCCATCTAGTAGTCAAGTGAAGAAGAAAGTAAAAGCCCATCCTAGGAATGTTATTCCTGTTTTGAATAAAAAGAATCATGTAGCTAAACCTAAAGGCTCTGCGGTTGTGCATCGTTCTAAGCCTACTGTGAATTCTAATTTGAAATGTTGGAATTGCAATGAATGTATGTTTTATAGTCGTCATGATTCTTGCCTTATTGACCATGTGAATGAGATGAATGCCCGGAAAAATGGTTTAGAATGGAAACTGACTGGGAAAGTGTTAACCCAAGTTGGTTGGATGTGGCGTCCCACTGGTAGAACTTTCACTATAGTAGGAAATGTGTGCCCTTTAACTAGGATCACTCCCACTAAAGCGAAGAAAACGTGCCCTTTAACTAGGAGTACCAAGGCTACCAAAACACAAGCGTGTCCTTTAACTAGGAACACCGACACTACTGTAGGAACAAAGTGCCCTTTAAATAGGTCTACTCACACTGTAGTGCCCGCTAATACTCCAAAACCTCAGAAAGTTGGAACAATAAAACCTGTTAGTGGTAAAACTCACATTAGAAAACACAAGAAATCTAAGGGTCACACAAATTTTAGCAATTCTGATAATATTATATCTGTATCTGCTAACACTCCGGAACCAATAGTTTCCAATGCATTTTCTACTTTTATTGTTGAAAACAGGTGGTCCATATTGTTCTTTGGTATTTGGACTCTGGTTGCTCCAAGCATATGATCGGAGATCGCTCTTAGCTCAGAAATTTCGTCAGCAAGTTTCTTGGTACAGTTCGATTTGGTAATGATCATATTGCAAAGATAATGGGTTACGATGAATATCATAATTGGAATGTTATAATTTCAAGAGTGTATTATGTGGAAGGTCTCGGTCACAACTTATTTTCTTTGGGACAGTTTTGTGATGCAAACCTAGAAGTTGCTTTTCGAGAGCATACCTGCTTCATTCGTAATTTGGAAGGGGTTGATTTATTGATAGGTACTCGAGGGAATAATTTGTATACTTTGTCTCCGCAAGACATGATGGCCGCTTCTCCCGTATGTCTTCTCTCCAAAGCACGAAGACTAAGTCATGGTTATGGCATCGAAGATTATCTCATCTTAACTTTGACGCTATTAATCATTTGGCGAAATACGAACTTGTTCGTGATCTTCCTAAACTTACATTTCACAAGGATCATTTATGTTCCGCGTGTACAATGGGGAAAAGCACTAAGAAATCATACAAACCCAAGACTGAAGACACCAACCAAGAGAAACTTTATCTGTTGCATATGGATCTTTGTGGGCCAATGCGTGTCGAAAGTCTTAGTGGTAAAAGGTACATCCTCGTCATTGTGGATGATTACTCTCGATTTACATGGGTGAAATTTCTTGCAACAAAAAATGAGGCACCTAAATTCATCATCGGATTTCTCAAGATGATTCAAGTGCGTCTCAACACTACTGTCCGACACATTCGTACAGATAATGGAACCGAATTTGTAATCAAATCTTGCGTGATTATTATGAAGAAGTTGGTATATCTCATGAAACATCCGTTCGTCGCACTCCACAACAAAACGATGTTGTTGAAAGGCGAAATCGCACACTTATGGAAGCTGCTCGAACGATGTTAATTTACGCAAAGGCTCCATTTTTTTTATGGACAGAAGCAGTATCTACAACAGTTTTCACCCAAAACCGGTCACTAATTGGTAAACGCCATGGTAAAACACCTTATGAGCTTCTACATGGAAAAGTACCAGATTTATCATATCTTCATTTATTTGGTTCTCTTTGCTATCCAAATAATGATGGTGAAAATTTGGGAAAACTTCAACCCAAAGCTGATATTGGTATTTTTATTGGTTATGCACCCACAAAGAAGGCATACCGAATCTACAATCGTAATTCTCGTAAGATCCTCGAAACTATGACTGTTGATTTTAATGAGCTGACGGCAATGGCTTCTGAGCAAAGCAACTCTGAACCCGCTCTTCATGAAATGGGACCCAGTAACATTAGTTCTGGTCTTGTCCCAAACAACCCTACTTCATCATCATTTACACCACCTTGTAGGAATGAATGGGATATGTTGTTTCAACCGTTCTTTAATGAATTCTTTACTCCTCCAAGTATTGTTGCTCCAGAACCTGAGGTAATAGCTCTGGTTACCGAAGTTGTCGCTCCAGCAACCGAAGCACAATTAGATATGTCTACACCTACAATTGGTCAAGATATACCTTCAACAAGTAATTCGCAACCAACACCCGAATCAACTACCCATGTTATGCCTGTTGATGATGAAGAAGATGATGATGATCACGACTTGGAATTCGCTCAAATGCGTGAACTTCCATTCTTTAGTGTACCTATTCCCGACCATAATCAAGCCGGGTCGTCCACCTTAGAGGAAGCTCCTACTACGGTCTACTCCAATCCATGGATTCGTGAACATGACAGCAAGTGGACAAAGAATCATCCTACAGATTCTATTATTGGTGACCCTGATCGTCCGATATCCACACGAAGTCAGTTACAAGAAAGTGCAATGTTTTGTCATTTTGATGCTTTTCTCAATGAAGTTGAACCTAAGACGCGACAACAAGCATTTACCCAATCTTGTTGAAGAAGCTATGCAAGAAGAACTTAATGAATTTGTACGTCTTGGTGTATGGGAATTTCTCCCATGCCCGGATCAAGTGCAGTTACTCACTTTGAAATGGGTTTACAAGGTGAAACTCGACGAGTTAGGTGGAATATTGAAGAACAAAGCTCGACTAGTAGCTCGTGGGATACAAGCAATTATTGGGTATCAATTTTATGGAATCCTTTGCACTTGTTTCCCGTTTGGAAGCTATTATACTATTCCTTGCTTATGCAGCCCACATGAATATGATCGTCTATCAGATGGATGTGAAGACGACATTTCTTAATGGTGAAATCAAGGAAGAGGTCTATGTTCAACAGCCGAATGGTTTTGTGAATCCTAAATATCCTAATCATGTGTACAAGCTTAAGAAGGCTCTCTATGGGTTGAAGCAAGCTCCACGCGCATGGTATGATCTATTGTCACAATTCCTCATTACACAAGTCTTCGCTAAAGGCAAGGTGGATCCCACGCTGTTCATTTAGAAACGAGGTAAAGATATGATTATGGTACAAATATATGTTGATATTATATTTGCAGCCTCGACCCAAACCTTATCCGATGAGTTTTGGACACTCATGTCTTCCAAGTTTAAGATGTCAATGATGGGCAAGGTATCATTTTTCTTAGGACTTCAGATATCTCAGAGTCCTAGAGGCATCTTTATCAATCAATCCAAGTATGCCCTTGAATCGCTAAAGAAGTATAAGATGGAATCTTGCGACCCCGTGGATACTCCAATGGTGGAACGAACTAAGCTTGATGCAGATCCACATGGAGTTGCCGTTGATCTGACACTTTATCGTGGAATGATCGGTACCCTTCTGTATATCACAGCTAGTCGACCCGACCTTCAGTTTGCTATATGTATGTGTGCTCGGTATCAAACTAGGCCTACTGAGTTACACTTAGCTACTGTTAAACGGATCTTTCGGTATCTTAAAGGAACCATTAATCGGGGACTTTGGTATTCGAAGGACTCTTCGGTTGCACTCATGGCATATGCAGATGCGGATCACGCGGGTTGTCAAGATACAAGGCGTAGCACGAGTGGAACTTTGCAACTACTAGGAGATCGACTAATCAGTTGGGCATCGAAAAGGCAGAAAAGCGCTGCAATTTCAAGTACGAAAGCTGAATACATAGCTATGTCTGGTTGATGTGCTCAAATTCTTTGGATGAGATCGCAATTAACCGACTATGGTCTAGGTTTCAAAAAAAATCCGATGTACTGCAACAACAAGAGTGCAATTGCCTTATTCTGCAACAATGTTCAATTCTCCCAGTCGAAGCATATTGGCATTCGCTACCACTTATCAAGGAGCAAGTGCAAAATGGAGTGATCGAGCTTTACTTTGTCCGATCTGAGTATCAATTGGCGGATATTTTCACAAAGGCTTTAGATCACGCTCAAATGGAATTTTTGGCCGACAAGCTAGGATTGAGAACATTCTCACCCGAGACTCTAAAGGAACTGGTAGATGAAGCGGAAGAATAGTGGTGTCCTTGATGATCATTCGTATATATTGTTATATTTTTATCCACAAAAGCAAAATACATAAATATAAAACAATATAAAAACCATAAAAATTGAAAAATTCAGAAAAATCCAAAAATATTTTTACTTTATTTTTCAAAGGCATGTCTTTTGGTACGATAATATTTACGGAAATAGAAATGTCGATTAATATTGACACGACGCCATAAATAGAGTTCGTACAAAAGTTGTAAATATTTAATAAAACATGCCCATATGGCTTGTAGTTATTTCAGACTACAACCCGGGTTTCACATTAAAGTCAAGTATTTCTTATGAAAGCTTTGGCTCACAAAGAGAATAAATTCTCTCGGACATGGTTTACTTTATAACCATGTAAGGGATTGTGTTCACGTTATAACACAATCTAACACGGATATATGTACGCATAAGTGCATTTATTTCTTAAAACAAGATAAATCTTGTTTTTATGAAGTTATCATCTCTACAACCATAGCTATCTACATACTCGACGATGCGACTACTCAAACGACGACTACAGCTCTTTCGATAGAACACGGGTCAACAATTGAGGGGGAGAAATTGTCAAGCATTCAGAATCTTCGATGCCGAAAGTGCCAAGATCGCTAATTGGTGTCAAGACAACTATACCAATCGTACATATGGTGTTAAGAGATGACTTCAGACGTGACGAGGCGACCAACATTTGCTGACAAGAACCATTTGATCTTATCATATGATGTTCTCATCAACCAGATCCAACCTTGTCAATTCATTCTTATATGGTGAATATGTGATCATATTACAAATCAGTATCATATCTTACAAATTGGTCTCATGAAGATTAAACGGACTTGCATAAAAAGAATGTTATTTCTGTTTTGAATAAAAAGAATCATGTAGCTAAACCTAAAGGCTCTGCGGTTGTGCAGCGTTCTAAGCTTAGTAGGAATTCTAATTTGAAATGTTGGAATTTCAATGAATGTATATTTCTAGTCGTCATGATTCTTGCCTTATTGACCATGTGAATGAGATGTATGCCCGGAAAAATGGATTAGAATGGAAACCGACTGGGAAAGTGTTAACCCAAGTTGGTTGGATGTGGCGCCCCACTGGTAGAACTTTCACTATAGTAGGAAATACGTGCCCTTTAACTAGGATCACTCCCACTACAGCGAATAAAGCGTGCCCTTTAACTAGGAGTACCAAGGCTACCAAAACACAAGCGGGTCCTTTAACTAGGAACACCGACACTAATGTAGGAAACAAGTGCCCTTTAAATATTTCTACTCCCACTGTAGTGCCCGCGAATAATCCAAAACCTAAGAAAGTTGGAACAGTAAAACCTGTTAGTGCTAAAACTCACATTAGAAAACGCAGGAAATCTAAGGGTCTAAAAAATGTTAGCAATTCTGATAATTCTATATCTGTATCTGCTAACACTCCGGAACCAATAGTTTCCAATGCATTGTCTACTGTTGTTATTGAAAACAGGTGGTCCAAATTGTTCTCTTGTATTTGGAATCTGGTTGCTCCAAGCATATGACCGGAGATCGCTCTCAGCTCAGAAATTTCGTCAGCAAGTTCCTTGGTACGGTTAGATTTGGAAATGATCATATTGCAAAGATAATGGGTTACGGTGAATATCATATTGGGAATGTTATAATTTCAAGAGTGTATTACGTGGAAGGTCTTGGTCACAACTTATTTTCTGTGGGACAATTTTGTGATGCAAACCTAGAAGTTGCTTTTCGAGAGCATACATGCTTCATTCGTAATTTGGAAGGGGTTGATTTATTGAAAGGTACTCGAGGGAATAATTTGTATACTTTGTCTCTACAAGACATGATGGCCTCCCTCTCCCGTATGTCTTCTCTCCAAAGCATCGAAGACTAAGTCATGGTTATGGCATCGACGGTTATCTCATTTTAACTTTGACGTTATTAATCATTTGGCGAAAAACAAACTTGTTCGTGGTCTTCCTAAACTTTCATTTCACAAGGATCATTTGTGTTCCGCGTGTACAATGGGGAAAAGCACTAAGAAATCTTACAAACCCAAGACGGAAGACACCAACCAAGAGAAACTTTATCTATTGCATATGGATCTTTATGGACCAATGCGTGTTGAAAGTCTTAGTGGCAAAAAGTACATCCTCGTCATTGTCGATGATTACTCTCGGTTTACATGGGTGAAATTTCTTAAAGAAAAAAATGAGGCACCTAAATTCATCATCGGATTTCTCAAGATGATTCAAGTGCGTCTCAACACTACTGTCCGACGCATTCGTACAGATAATGGAACCGAATTTGTGAATCAAATTTTGCGTGATTATTATGAAGAAGTTGGCATATCTCATGAAACATCCGTTGCACGCACGCCACAACAAAATGGTTTCGTTGAAAGGCGAAATCGCACACTTATGGAAGCTGCTCGAACGATGTTAATTTACGCAAAGGCTCCATTGTTTTATGGGCAGAAGCAGTATCTACCGCAGTGTACACCCAAAACCGGTCACTAATTCGTAAACGCCATGGTAAAACACCTTATGAGCTTCTCCATGGAAAAGTACCAGATTTATCATATCTTCATGTATTTGGTTCTCTTTGCTATCCAAATAATGATGGTGACAATTTGGGAAAACTTCAACTAAAGGCTGATATTGGTATTTTCATTGGTTACGCCCCCGCAAAGAAGGCATACCGAATCTACAACCGTAACTCTCGCAAGATCCTCGAAACTATGAATGTTGATTTTGATGAGCTGACAGCAATGGCTTTTGAGCAAAGCAGCTCTGAACCCACACTTCATTAAATGGGACCTAGTAACATTAGTTCTGGTCTTGTCCCAAACAACCCTACTTCATCATCATTTACACCACCTTCTAGGACTGAATGGGATACGTTGTTTCAACTGTTCTTTTATGAATTCTTTACTCCTACAACTATTGTTGCTCCAGAACCTGAGGTAATAGCTCCGGTAACCGAAGTTGTCGCTCCAGCAACCGAAGCACAATCAGACACATCTGCACCTACAATTGGTTACGATATACCATCAACAAGTAATTCTCAACCAACACCTGTTTCAACTACCCATGTCATGCCTATTGATGATGAAGAGGATGATGATGATCACGATTTGGAATTTGCTCAAATGCGTGAACTTCCATTCTTTGGTGTACCAATTCCCGACCCTAATCAAGCCGGGTCGTCCACCTCAGAGGAAGCTCCTAGTACGGTTTACTCCAATCCACAGATTCGTGAACATGACAGAAAGTGGACAAAGGATCATCTTATAGATTCTATTATTGGTGACCCTAATCGTCCGGTATCCACACGAAGTCAGTTACAAGAAAGTGCAATGTTTTGTCACTTTGATGCTTTTCTCACTGAAGTTGAACCTAAGACATGGCAACAAGCTTTTACTCAATCATGTTGAATAGAAGCCATGCAAGAAGAACTTAACGAATTCATACGTCTTGAAGTTTGGGAACTTGTCCCATGCCCGGATCAAGTGCAGTTACTCACTTTGAAATGGGTTTACAAGGTGAAACTCAATGAGTTAGGCGGAATATTGAAGAACAAAGCTCGACTAGTAGCTCGTGGATACAAACAATTATTGGGCATCGACTTTATGGAATCCTTTGCACCTGTTGCCCGTTTGGAAGCTATTAGACTATTCCTCGCTTATGCAGCCCATATGAATATGATCGTCTATCAGATGGATGTGAAGACGGCATTTCTTAATGGTGAACTCAAGGAAGAGGTCTATGTTCAACAACCGGATGGTTTTGTGAATCCTAATTATCCTAATCATGTGTACAAGCTTAAGAAGGCTCTCTATGGCTTGAAGCAAGCTCCTCGTGCATGGTATGATCTTTTGTCACAATTCCTTATTACGCAAGGCTTCGCTAAAGGCAAGGTGGATCTCACGCTGTTCATTCAGAAACGAGGTAAAGATATGATTATGGTACAAATATATGTTGATGATATTATATTTGCAGCCTCGACCCAAACCTTATCGGATGAGTTTGGGACACTCATGTCTTCCAAGTTTAAGATGTCAATGATGGGCAAGGTATCATTCTTCTTAGGTCTTCAGATATCTCAGAGTCCCAGAGGCATCTTTATCAATTAATCCAAGTATGCCCTTGAATCGCTTAAGAAATATGAGATGGAATCTTGCGACCCCGTGGACACTCCAATGGTGGAAAAATCTAAGCTTGATGCAGATCCACATGGAGTTGCCGTTGATCTGACACTTTATCCTGGAATGATAGGTACTCTTCTGTATATCACAGCCAGTCGACCTGATCTTCAGTTTGCTATATGTATGTGTGCTAGGTATCAAACTAGGCCTACTGAGTTACACTTAGCTACTGTTAAAAGGATCTTTCGATATCTTAAAGGAACCATTAATCGGGGACTTTAGTATTCGAAGGACTCTTCGATTGCACTCATGGCATATGCAGATGCGGATCACGCGGGTTGTCAAGATACAAGGCGTAGCACGAGTGGAACTTTGCAACTACTAGGAGATCGACTAATCAGTTGGGCATCAAAAAGGCAGAAAAGCACTGCAATTTCAAGTACGGAAGCAGAATACATAGCTATGTCCGGTGGCTGTGCTGAAATTCTTTGGATGAGATCGCAATTAACCGACTATGGTCTAGGTTTCAACAAAATTCCGATGTACTGTGACAACAAGAGTGCCATTGCCTTATGCTGCAACAATGTTCAATTCTCCCGGTCGAAGCATATTGACATTCGCTACCACTTCATCAAGGAGCAAGTGGAAAATGGAGTAATCGAGCTTTACTTTGTCCGATCTGAGTATCAATTGGCGGATATTTTCACGAAGGCTTTAGATCGCGCTCGAATTGAATTTTTGGTCGACAAGCTAGGAATGAGAACTTTTTCGCCTGAGACTCTAAAGGAACTGGCAGATGAAGCGAAAGAATAGTGATGGTAAACTATTCTCCTTATCCTTGGTGATCATCTGTATATAGTGTTTATATTTTTATCCACAAAAGCAAAATACAAAAATATAAAACCATATAAAAACCATAAAAATTGAAAAATCTAGAAAAATCCAAAAATATTTTTACTTTATTTTTTCAAAGGCATGTCTTTTGGTACGATAATATTTACGGCCTTAGAAATGTTGATTAATATCGACACGGCGCCATAAATAGAGTTTGTACAAAAGTTGTAAATATTTTATAAAACATGCCTAAATGGCTTGTAGTTATTTCTGACTGCAACCCGGTTTTCATATTACAGTCAAGTATTTCTTATGAAAGCTTTGGCTCACAACGAGAATTAATTTTCTCGGGCAAGGTTTACTTTAAAACCTTGTAAGGGATCAAGTTTACTTTATAACTTGGTCTAACACAAATATATGTACGCCTCAGTGCATTTATTTGTTAAAACAAGAGAAGTCTTGTTTTTATGAAGCTATCATCTCTACAACCAAGGAATCTACAATTGGTATCTACATACACGACGATGCGACTACTCAACCGGAGACTACAGCTCTTTCAATAGAACACGGGTCAACAATTGAGGGGGAGCAATTGTCAAGCATTTAGAATCTTCGATACCGAACGTGCCAAGTTCACAAGTTGGTGTCAAGACAACAATACTAATCGTACACGTGGTGGCAAGAGATGACTTCAGACGTGACGAGGCGACCAACATATGCTGACAAGAACCATTTGATTTTATCATATGATGTTCTCATCTATCAGGTCCAACCTTGTCAATTCTTTTCTAATATGGTGAATATGTGATCATGTTACAAATCGGTATCATATCTCATACATTTGATATCGTGAAGATTAAACGGACTTGCATTTTTCTTCCCAAAACCTTTGTTAAAACTTCATTAAATCAATTGATATTAAAAACATCGATTGGGTTAATATTTTTAATATGGGGGAGAAAATGTGATTTAATATGGGATATTATCACAAATGGTTTGACTTAATGTGCTGGCTCATCCCTACATATGCGAAATGTTTTCGAATATCGTGGCATATGTTAAGGGGAGCAAAATGGATTTGCTATATCAAAATGGATTTTCATGGTGACATATACTTACCCAAAACCCATTTATTTCACGACGATGAATATTGTGGTGACACAAGGATGGTAGGATAGGTTAAGTCCAATGATTCTTCCAGAACCTGAGGAATCTTCCCAAGGACATTCCATAGCTAGAAATAGTAGTCCTTAGGAAAGATGGAGAAAGATTGTGAACGTAGCTGAATGCCGACCAAGTACTTAAGTTAGCACTGGAACAATCACAACAAGGTGCTAGTTATGACGTATTGGTAAGCATTGAAGGGGTTGAAGAATGAAAAAGAATTGTAAAGATAAAGGGTGTAAAGAAAGAAGCCATCCTTACAACTTTAGGCAGAAACCGGGTCAACACATATACTATTGAGATCATTTTAATGATTCTCGATATTGAAGACAGACATCATGGACCCAGTGATGTAATGCACAACCCATCCCAGCTAACTCAGATATCTCTCAAAAGGTATTTGTTTTAATCACACGGAGACAACGCATTATCTATTGATTTATTCACTCCGAATAAATTGGTATTGAAAAGGTGGCACTCCTCTCCAGCCTCCGATCACTAAAATCCAAAATGCACGATCGAGTCTAGAGCCATTTGAGATCATCAAATATCTCATTAGGACACACTTTCATATTTCCTTGCTTCTTCACACACCGTGAAAAGTAAGAAAGATCTTAAGAGTCCTACGCAAAATCTTCATGATCTTGCTTGAACATCCGAGTAATACGAAAGTATTTACAATGAAGATGGAAATCCTTCTTGAGCGAATATCAAAAAGCTCATGGTAGGTGACTTGTGCGATTCTTTATGAATCAAGCTTGTGATAACTAGAAAGCAACAGTGGTTTAAATCTTAACTGAATTTAAACACGTTCCAGGCTTCTATGCAATATCTTAGTGATCTTGCCAGAACACTCAGAGTGATACCTTAGTGTTCATAGTGATGAGTGGAAATCCTTCTAGTGTTAACCTCAAACAGCACTTGGTAGGTAACTTGCAAGATTCTATACGAATCAAGCTCGTGACAATTGGAAAGCAACGATGGTGCGGTTCTTAATTGAATTTCACTTGTTCTAGGAACATGAACTGACGGCTTCAAATCATGCGGATATTTTTATCCAAATGATTCACTCTTTATGTTCGCAGTCAGCTTTGGACGGTCGAATAAAGAGAACGGGTTTACCCGCGAAATCTTGTCAGGAAGTTAATTAATTGAAACTATCCGTCACAGGTACGATATTTAATATCGTCCAACGGTCTTCACCGACCGGAGGTAAAATGCTACCGATTTAGAATGAAATGTTCAAAGCCATTTCGTTCGTGTCTACTTATGTTGTGGCATTTGAAAACGGTGGCGTTGCGGAATCCGAGAAGAATTCGTCCCCGCATGCTTATACTATATGCACTTAATACCTCATCTAATTCAAGAAAGCCTAAAAGTTAAGTCTTCCGCTGTATCAAACTCTGAAGCCTTCAAGAATTAGAAAGGTATAAGTATGTGGACGTGAGGTCACGAAGAGGCGAAGATCACAAGTGATGGATGCACGAGATCAAGGCAAGAGATTAATGCTAAAGATTGATATCAAAGATCACATCAGCATGTTCACCAGAAAAGAAAAACAAAAAAGAAAGACGAAGACTACGAGCTCAAGACAAGCATAGTATGCTAGGTTTATTTTATTATTGTAACTTGGGTAACGCCCTTGTTTGGAGTGACCTCCCTTAGGGGGAGATTGTTTGAAATACGTTTTACGTATTAAGAAGGATCGGTCACTCCAACGATAGTCCATGTAATAGCTCGTAGTTTAGTTAACTTTCTTTATTTATCAAACAAGTCCAAGCCTAGCCTACAACATGTGTAGGCCGGCCCAAACGTGTAAGCCCAAGCCCATTACAAGGCTTGGGTATATATAAACCCTCTCCTTTGATGGAGAGGGTGTGTGGTTTCATAATTTACACATAGTTCTCTTAACTTTCTCTCTCTAAAAGTGTGAAATCCACCATCTCTTTTTCTCTCTAAAAACATTAGCAAGATTTACATTTCAACAACCTTTGTTAAAACTTCATTAAATCAACTGATATTAAAATCATCGATTGGGTTAATATTTTTAATATGGGGGAGAAAATGTGATTTAATATGGGAAATTATCACAAATGGTTTGACTTAACGTGATGGCTTTTCTCGACATGTGTGAAATGTTTTCGAATATCGTGGCATATGTTTAGGGGGAGCAAAATGGATTTGCTATATCAAAATGGATTTCATGGTGACATATACTTACCCTAAACCCATTTATTTCGCGACGATGAAGATTGTGGTGACATAAGGAAGGTAGGATAGGTTAAGTCCAATGATTCTTCCAAAACCGGAGGAATCTTCCCAAGGACATTCCATAGCTAGAAATAGTAGTCCTTAGGAAAGATGGAGAAAGATTGTGAATGTAGCTGAACGCCGACCAAGTACTTAAGTTAACACTAGAACAACCACAACAAGGTGCTAGTTATGACGTATTGGTAAGCATTGAAGGGGTTGAAGAATGAAAAAGAATTGTAAAGATAAAGGGTGTAAAGAAAGAAGCCCTCCTTACAACTTAGGCAGAAACCGGGTCAATACATATGCTATTGAGATCATTTTAATGATTCTTGATATTGAAGAAAGACATCATGGACCCAGTGATGCAATGCACAACCCATCCCAGCTAACTCAAATATCTCTCAAAAGGTATTTGCTTTATTCACACAAAGACAACGCGTTATCTATCGATTTATTCACTCCGAATATATTGATTTTGAAAAGGTGGCACTCTTCTCCAGCCTCCGGTCACTAAAATCCAAAATGCACGATCGAGTCTAGAGCCATTTGAGATCATCAAATATCTCATTAGGACACACTTCCATATTTCCTTGCTTCTTCACACACTATGAAAAGTAAGAAAGATATTAAGAGTCCTACGCAAAATCTTCATGATCTTGCCTGAACATCCGAGTAATACGAAAGTATTTACAATGAAGATGGAAATCCTTCTTGAGCAAATATCAAAAAGCTCATGGTAGGTGACTTGTGCGATTCTTTATGAATCAAACTTGTGATAATTGGAAAGCAATAGTGGTTTACTTCTTAATTGAATTTAAACACGTTCCAGGCATCTACACAATATCTCAGTGATCTTGCCAGAACACTCAGAGTGACACCCTAGTGATTCACAGAGATGAGTGGAAATCCTTCTAGTTTTAACCTTAAACATCACTTGGTAGGTAACTTGCAGGATTCTATAGGAATCAAGCTCGTGACAACTAGAAAGCAACGAGGGTGCGATTCTTTAATGAATCAAACTTGTTCCTAGAATCGGAATTAACGGCTTCAATCATGCGGATAATTTTATCCAAATGATTCACTCTTTACGTTCGCAGTCAGCTTTGGACGGTCGGGTAAAGAGAACGGGTTTACCCACGAAATCTTGTCAAGGAGATTTTTAATTAAATCTACCTGCCACAAGTATGATATTTTATATCGTCCAACGGTCTTCACCGACTGGAGGTAAAATGATACCGAATTAGAATGAAATGTTCAAAGCCATTTCGTTCGTGTCTACTTATGTTGCGGCATTTGAAGACGATGGCGTTGCGGAATCCGAGAAGAAGTCATCCCCGCATGCTTATACTTTATGCACTTAATACTTCATCTAATTCAAGAAAGCCTAAAAGTTAAGTCTTCCGTTGTATCGAACTCTGAAGCTTTCAAGAATTACGAAGGTATAAGTATGTGGGACATGAAGTCACGAAGAGGTGAAGATCACAAGTGAAGGATGCACAAGATCAAGGCAAGAGATTAATGCTAAAGATTGATATCAAAGATCACATCAACATGCTCACTAGAAAAGAAAAAGAAAAGAAAGACGAAGACTACGAGCTCAAGACAAGCATAGTATGCTAGGTTTATTTTATTATTGTAACTTGGGTAACACCCTTGTTTGGAGTGACCTCCCTTAGGGGAAGATTGTTGGAAATACGTTTTACGTATTTAGGAAGATTCGGTCACTCCGACAATCTATTAAGTAGTAGCTCGTAGTTTAGTTAGTTTAGATTAAGTAAACTTGGAAAGGCCTAGTCCATGGAATGTATGGAAGGCCCAATATGTAATCCTAATCCCATCACAAGGCTTGGGTATATAAACCCTCTCCTTAGATGGAGAGGGTGTGGTTTTCATTCATTTTTCACATAGTTTCTTACTTTCTCTCTCTAGAAGTGTGTGTGAAATCTACCATCTTTCTATCTCTTTCTCTCTCTAAACATAAGAAATATTTAAAATATCTTACAATATACCCTTCCTAGCATGTTAGTAAGGGTAGTTGTTGGTTCTCATCTCACTTAATCATTCTTTCCTTCTCTAATCCTCTCTTTTCTCTCTCTAACTTTCCCTCTTTAGTTCTTCATCTCCTCCTTCTCTTTATATCATTACAACGCATTAACAATAACAAGAAATCGTGGACCTACACCATTTCATGGTAAAAGAAGGCATCATCCTCGGTCACAAAATTTTAAAAGCCGGTATCTAAGTCGAGCGTGATAAAGTTGACATCATTGCTAAGTTGCCTCCACCTACTACCGTCAAAGGAGTTAGTTGTTTTTTGGGTCATGCGGGATTTTATCGATGTTCATTCAAGATTTTTCTAAGATAGCTCGACCAACGCCTCATCTCTTAGAGAAGGATGCTCCTTTCATCTTTTCTCAAGATTGTCTCGATTCTTTCGACACTCTTAAAGGTAAATTAACTAAGGCACCGGGCTTAGTCTCTCCAAATTGGGAGTTACCTTTTGAGCTCATGTGCGATGCTAGTGATTTCGCGGTAGGAGCGGTTTTGGAAAACGAGTTAACAAATACTTCCAACCTATCCATTATGCTAGTAAGACAATGACGGGGGATCAATTGCATTATACCACTACCAAAAAAGAGCTTTTAGCCGTAGTGTATGCTTTTGATAAATTCCGCCCATATCTTCTGCTTTCCACCACCATCGTTTACACCGACCATTCCGCCTTGAAATACTTGTTGACCAAGCAAGATGCTAAAACGAGACTCCTTCGTTGGGTTTTGCTCCTACAAGAATTTAAAATCAAAATTCGTGATAAAAAGGGAGTGGAAAACCTAGCCGCGGATCATCTTAGTAGACTCGAGGATCCTTATCAAGGGGAACTTCCAAATCAAGAGATTAATGAATCTTCTCACCTTGAGACCTTAATGTCTATTAATTCCAATCTTGATGATACCTCATAGTTTGCGGACATTGCAAACTATTTGGTGGGTGGTGTTCTTATCGAAGGGTTAACGTCCCAACAAAAGAAAAAATTCTTTAAGGATGTTAAGCACTACTATTGGGAAGACCCTTATCTTTTCAAGCAATGTGCGGATCTTATCATTCGTAGGTGTGTTGATGGGCCGAACGCTTTACAAATCCTTGAAGCTTGCCACAAAGGACCCACCGGTGGTCACTTTGGTCCTAACTACACCGCAAAGAAAGTTTTCGACTCCGGTTTCTATTGGCCCACCATTTATCATGACGCTCATGAAATGGTTAAGCATTGTGATGCTTGCCAACGACAAGGCAAGATCACACATAAAGACATGATGCCTCAAAATTTCATCCAAGAGTGTGAAATCTTTGATGTATGGGTCATCGACTTTATGGGGCCATTTCTATCATCCAAAGAGAACAAGTACATCTTCATAGCCGTTGACTACGTATCAAAATGTGTTGAAGAAAAGGCTTTACCTACTAACGATGTGAGGGTTGTTGTGAACATTTTGAAGCAATTGTTTGCTAGATTCAGCGGTCCTCATGCAATCATTAGGGATCGCGGTACTCATTTTTGCAATGATCAATTCGCACGAATCATGGCTAAGTATGGTGTCAATCACCGACTTTCCACCGCGTATCATCCACAAACTAATGGTCAAGCCAAGGTGTCCAACCGTGGACTTAAGCGAATCTTAGAGTGTACAGTGGGAGAGCATCGTGCCTCATGGGCTGATAAATTAGATGATGCTTTGTGGGCTTTCCGTACCGCTTATAAGACACCTATAAGTTGTACTCCTTATCGCCTTGTGTACGGAAAGGCGTGCCACCTCCCCATTGAGTTGGAGCACAAGGCTTATTGGGCCTTGAAATGGGCTAGTTTTGATATAGACAAAGTCGGTGATCTTAGGAAAATCCAACTCAATGAACTTAATGAAGTTAGGAATGAGGCTTATAAGAATTCGTTGGTTTATAAGGAGAAGACTAAGCTCATTCATGATTCTATGATTAAGAACCAAGAGTTCCATATAGGTGATCAAGTTTTACTCTTTAACTCTCGGTTGAAAATCTTTTCGGGTAAAATTAAGAGCCGTTGGTCCGGTCCATTCACCATGGCCCAAATCTTCCCTTATGGTACCATTGAGCTATCTCAACCAAATAGGCCGAATTTTAAGGTGAATGTCCAACGTGTTAAGTTGTACTTTGGAGAGGACATCTCTCATGAGATGATTCCATCCCTCTTCATATTTCCCTTGACTTAATTCGGGAAACCGAGTCGAGCTAGAGACTCGTGATAAATAAATCAAGCATCGTTTAACTAGGTTAGATTTTTACCTTTTCCACCCTTTCCACCTTCACCCATTTCCACCAATAAGTGTAGGGGGAGCCAAGTAGGTTGTGTTTTGTGATGTTGTACAGGGACATGTGCTTTAATGATCCACTTTTGGTGCATTTGACGCGACCCGTGATCCCGTGTTCCCATCTACCCGGTTCTATAAAAACTATTGTGATTCATACTTGTATATAAATAAATTGAATAAATGTAATCACTTTAGTTGTCTCTTCCTTAGCTCGATTTAAACAACATGCACAATGTCCTAAGTGTGGGGGAGTTTACTTCCATATGCTTAAACGTTGCAGACACTGTTAATATTAAGTGTAGGGGAGACTTGTATCGAAGTTAAGTGGGCTTTTTCATGAATTTGTCCTTAATTTAACCGGAAAATTGATATTTTTCGACATTTTTCAAAATTTTTTGATCTATTTTGGCCTATTAGTATTTTTCATTTATTTTCTTTTATCTACTTTCCTTTTGTCATCACCATCATATGTATATATTCCATAATAAAGTCAAAAATAAAGAAAAAAATAAATAAATAAAATGGTTTTAACGAGTTTAGACGTCTTTGACATATTAGGCCCGTCGTGAATATTTTGACTCAACCCGAGGTACTTATCCAAGTTTACTCTAGCTAGTATCCTTAACCATATGGACCTTAATTGGTTTATTAGGCTAAGCATCCACGAGTCTCATTCCTTGAGATTTTAAATTGTGGAGAACGAGAAATGATAGAGTCAATTATAAGTTTTGTAATCTTTCATGAACTTATGTGAGTTAATTATAAGCTTTTTCTCCCATCACTTGTAAATAAATAAATGCAATAAATAAGATCGTATGATTTGAAAAGTTACTTAGCTTCTAGCCCAAAATCGTTTAAAAGTTTCTCAGGAATAAATAGAGTTCATAGCCAAGGCATAACTTATTGAAGCGGGGCACGAAGATTGGTGTATCCAAAAAGGCCCTAACAAGGCATGAGGATATCCGAGTCCAAAAACGCCCTCACAAGGCATGAGGATTTACTTTTTTTGCTAAAGATCCTAAGATGATGTGAAGATCATTAGTCCAAATCAATATGAAGGATCAAGACACACGACGAGAAGCAAATACTCCCCTAAAGATCATGGAGAAGTCTATCCAAAAAGACCCTAACAAGGTATGAGGATAAATAGATCCAAGTCCGAAAAGGAGGCAGATCGTTGTATATCAAAGTCCTAAATAAAGACAAGGATAAATGAAGAAGTCGTGGTCAACGTTTGAAGCATCTCTCACTCCTAATGAAGATGTATACCAAAATGAAGAGAAGACCATAATTTCAAGAACGTCTCTCAAGATTCGAAGTTTGAAGTTAATGCCAAATATCGGTCCGAGAAAGGTCTCAAATCATGAAACGAGTTATGACAAGATATTAACTTTATGAGGTTTGGAGAAGCCGTTTTAAAAGATTTTTTCCTTTAGCTAACTATTGATTAAAACATCCTACTTTATTTTCGGCCTTAATAAATTATCAAAATAAGTAAAAAATGCATCCTCGTGATCATTCAAGACAAAAATAAAATACAAGAGATACACCGTAGGAATAAGGGGGTCTAAGTGAATAATTAAACCACATGAGTAAGTGTTAGTTTTACTAACTTGTAATTACAATGATCTCGTTTTTACGCTTGGTGTGGGGAACGTGAAACTTGAGGGTGATAAATATTCTGACACCAAAAGCCCTAATTTAAGTCTTAGATTTCTTTATGAGTTTCTCTCATTAAACAATTTCAAAGCTAATAAATTGAATGAAATTGTTATATCTTTTATCTTTTCATCGTTTTAAGTCTCTTTTCATTATAGCAGTAATAGTATATGGTAATAAAGGCCGAGATGGGTTAATTATGATGAAAAATGTAATTTTGTGCTTTAAAATTGTGCATTGCATGGGGACATTGCAATGGTCAAGTGTAGGAGATTTAATAAGTGTGTAAACACTTATCCTTTTACCACTTAAAACAATGAAAAACGAGACCAAAACGTGTAATTAATATCGTAAATGTCGGAATTATGCGTGGTTTTGTGTTTTGTTGTGAAATAGGTACAAAAGATCATAAATGAAGTAAACACGGGATTTCACGGTCATTTATCGAAGAAAAAGGTCAAAGAGAAAGTCAAAGGACCAAAAGTGCCAAAAGAATGGAGTTTGGAGGGCTAAAGATGAAGATTTTATAATAAGGACCATTTTTTCTGATCTCCAAAGTCATCCACTAATAAACCATATGGGAGAGCACAAAATTACGAAGCCAACAGTCCCAACCTCGCGTCGTAACTACTCACGGTTTGTTCTCTATTAATTTTTTAAGTTTAATTAGTTTTTAAATTAAATTAATTAGTTTTTAAATAAATAAATAGTTTTTAATAAATAAAATATTTGGTGAAAATACAAAAATAAAATAAAGTTCTATAAATATATATGTATATATAATTTTTGTATTAATTATTATTATTATTATTATTATTATTATTATTTTATTTTTCTATTATTAACCATCACTTTATTAGAAACAAAAAGGGATTTACAAGAAATTGGATGAGAGTCGAGATACTATCTGCGCTCCCACCCCTTCAGCAATAACAAAACCTATTCTATGGAAAATATGTACAGTAGTGCGCGCTCCAATGTCTTGAGCCTTAGAAAATCTATGGATCCGCTTCAGCAACGCAACTGCATCTTCTTGTAACTCACCTAGAGAAGAAAAAGAGAAAGGAAGAAACTCATATCCGAGAGCTGCACACTTAGCCAAATACTTGCATCGTTTACGTTGTGCAGCATTAATCACAGCTCGGCCAGGTACAAAGTCATTCATCCCCGTACGAGTCAAAGGAGAAGAACTAGTCTAATCAACACACACATCTTTACCTCCATCCCAAGAATAAAACAAAATATCTGCCGGACGTAAGGCATTATCAAGTCCATCTAATCCGATGTTAACTTCCTTTCCGACAGATATCCCTGAACGATAGCATATATCAGCAAGAGTATCACGTACCAAACTGTGATGATGCTTAATCCCAACGATACCAGCACACGATACCGCATGATCTCCAAATATATCCCCATCAATTACTCTCGAACAAGCTGAACAGGGCTTCGAAACAGAGAACAAGGGAATACCTAAGCGATAACACAAAACACATCGATAAGTCCTTTCATTCATAGTTATTATTATTATTATTATTATTATTATTATTTTTTTTAAAAACGAACTTTATTTATTAATCACACAAAATTGGAAGGGAGTCGAGAAACAAGTTGCGCTCCCACCCCTTTCTAGACTATTATTATTATTATTATTATTATTATTATTATTATTATTATTATTATTATTATTATTATTATTATT
This sequence comes from Glebionis coronaria, assembly GCA_025667525.1. Classification (NCBI taxonomy): domain Eukaryota; kingdom Viridiplantae; phylum Streptophyta; class Magnoliopsida; order Asterales; family Asteraceae; genus Glebionis; species Glebionis coronaria. Next base: position 317,987,563 of record CM046877.1, on the reverse strand, counting down.
ATTTTACAAAACCATCACTTTTATAAGAAACAAAAAGGGATTTACAACGAATTGGATGGGAGTCGAGATACTATCTGCGCTCCCACCCCTTTGACAATGGTAAAACCTATTCTATGGAAAATATGTACAGCAGCGCGCGCTCCAATGTCTTGAGCCTTAGAAAATCTCTGGATCCGCTTCAGCAACGCAACTGCATCTTCGTGTAACTCCCCTAAAGAAGAAAAGGAGAAAAGAAGAAACCCATATCCGAGAGCTGCACACTTAGCCAAATACTTGCATCGTTTATGTTGTGCAGCATCAATCACAGCTCCGTCGGGAACAAAGTCATTCATCCCCGTACGAGTCAAAGGAGAAGAACCAGTCAGATCAACGCACACATCTTTACCTCCCTCCCAAGAATAAAACAAAATATCTGCCGGACGTAAGACACAATCAGGTCCACCATCTAATCTAATATTAACTTCCTTTCCGACAGATATCCCTGAACGGTAACATATATCAGCAAGAGTATCACGAACCAAATTGTGACGATGCTTAATCCCAACGATGCCAGCACACGATACGACATGATCCCGAAATATATCCCCATCAAAAACCCTTGAACAAGCTGAACAGGGCTTCGAAACAGAGAACAAGGGAATAACTAAGCGATAGCACAAAACACATCGATAAGACCTCCCATTCATAGTCTGACCTAATCTGGGGATAGGAACCGTCCTAAGCCAGTCAGACGTATGATCCTCTCTATGAGATGCCCATAAAGCCAACTGACGAGCAGATAAACCAAAAGTGGATTCAGCATTCTTAATAACCCGAGCAAAATATATATCTGCCATTTTCTTCATGAGTTTGGGGGCAGCGACCTCACTCGGATTACTTAGAAAACCAATCTCCATAACCGAGTTAAACACACGTAAGGCACCATCAAACTGGAGTCCATAAGATCTAATATCAGTGTGTTGAAGTAACTTAGACTGTAAATCAGCTGACTGTAACCGAGAAGCAAGAAAAGCATAATGCAATACGTCACCCGCATAATAAACACCCAACCATCCAAAGGAAAAGGGCAACGTAGCAAGTCTCCACTACCAATCACCAAATCCCGGTCCAGAAGCAACAACGATACGCTCCAAAGAAGAACGGAGTGCCAAATCAAAAGAACTTTGGGCAGACTTGAAAGCACAAGGTGAACAAGTACGCATAGCAAAATATAACTTGGAAATACCGGCACATGAACGAAGAAGCAGCAACTCACATTGGGGGTCATTAATTTTGGCCACAGCATCCATAAGCTCAATAGTCTTAACCGCACGCTTCAACACAAGCTGACTACAAAAATCAAGATCTACACTCGCAGGCCCCCCAAGTAACTTAACACCGCTCGTAGGTCGAGCAATATTATCTGGGAACACACCAATAAACTTGCTGCGAGGATCCTCGGTCGGCCAAAAAACTTCAGTCTTATCAATATTCAGATGCAGTCCATACACTGGACCATCCTCCATGATGCACTCCAAAATTTTCCCCACAACAAAAGTATCCCCAATAATAGTACCATCATCCAAATACCAGGCCTGTAGAGAAAGAGAGAAGGAGTCCCGAATCTTACATATCAATGGTTGAAGTACAAGAGCAAAGAGTAACGGACCAAGAGGGTCACCCTGCTGTACCCCCTGACATGACCTTAATACATGTTCCCCGTAATACAACCTTGCCGGACTAGAATAACAAAACTCCACCCAAGACGAGATAGAGGGACAACGAAGACGAACCTCTCACAACATAAACTCTCGATCAACCAAATTGAAATCATTTTTAAAATCCACAAGTAACATCGACAACCCGACATCATTACCATATCTCTCAAGAAAACGATTCACAGCATGAAGAATAGCCTCACTCCCTCCTGACACCCCCACCCCAAACTGCAAATCACCAAAGTACCCAGCCAAATAATGACCAACCTCTAAGCACATACCTTGGAGACAAGCCATCTCCAAACGGTACCAACAGCAATGGGACGAATCCCACCACCCGGCTTAACCAACGGAGTGAGGGGAGCACTGGCGATAAACTCACCCAACACCTTGTGACACCGCCCATCAAGAAAAAGGTTCACTACTTGGGTGATAGAAGAAACTAAATCATCAGAAATAGCAACCACAGAACCACTCAAACAATCTAAAAGGTGTTGGGCCCGCAACCCATCCCGCCCACAAGACGTACCTCAGGGAAAACTCTTGATCATGTCAAGAACCCTAGATCGAGAAGCAACAAGGAGATGATGGTCAAGAGAAATATCTGGCAAAGAAGGAGCATGAACAAAAGGATGTTTATTTTTTAGGTCTTCAAGAGTAATATCATTATAAGGAGCCACACCGGATGAGGAAAGAACTCTAACAACAGCAGAATAATGCCCATCAGAAATCTTCCGTCTACACTGCTTAATATTCTGCTCAACCAACCCACTATCCTCACTAAGAACATCAGACAAAGCGGGGGAAGGTTCAGCCAAACACTCTCTAAGAAGCTATAAACTACCATCAAAGGTCTCCCAAGAACGAATAGCATTAATAATATACTTCTCTTGCTTTTGTCTCTTGATAACGGACCTACACTCCAGATTACTTCTCGGACGAAAGGTTTTAAGCAGACAAAGAGGCAAAACAAGCAAACGAACCCAAGAAGATATGTCATCAGGCTTGTTAACCACCCTGTCAATGGCCCCTTTCAAAGCACGAGAAAAACCCAAACGACACTTTGGAGGGATAGATTTAACTGTACGCAACCCTTTTGAAAATAAGCTATCAAGAGTCCCCAAATCAAAACCACAATGCGAGTCACGAACTTCATCACCACCACTAACAAGATGTAAAGTACAAGATGGAACGGGAGGCTTAGGGAGGTCATAAAGAACAAAGTGAACAATACCATCACCACAATCAGGAGGTGGTACAAAATCGGAACCCTTACCATGTCGACACTTAGACCGAAACGTGTGCGTAGTGAAACAACCACCACATAACCAAATCCCCATACTCTTAAAAGTTAACTCGGCCCTCTCAAAAACAACCAAATCGGATAGAATGGAATGTTTGGTACAAGCTAGCGCATCGCCTCTAAAATGTTTATCACGAAGATGAATAATCAAAGACGACTTAGTAAGCCCATTCCCACTACCATCTCGACAAGCGTTAAGACCAACAAACGGGCAATGAAACCGAACAATCGCCATGACACCACCAAACCTAATCAATAACGAACACCACCAGTCGCCTCAAAACAACCTAATCTATAACAAACACCACCAGTCTCCACTCGCCAGCCGTCAACAAAACAAACAACCCCTAGCCGCAAAACTACCACCCCAACCTAATCTAAAACGAACACCACCAGTCGCCTCAAACAACCTGTCCAAAACAAATAAACCAATCACCGCAAACTATCAACACAAACAAACCCCACAAACAAACAACCCCCGTACACAAACCCAATCGCCAAAACAAACCAATCGCCGCAAACAAACCCCAAAACAACAACCACAAAACTGTAGACCAACGTACACAACAACCCCAAAGGTACCACTAGACCGAGCGTCACCACAAACCAAACCACCGAGATGAATCTGCTAACTATTCGCAATAAAACAGTTCGTAAACTCGCACAATACGAAACTGAAATCAAAGATGAACCTGCTAACGGAACGCTCGAAACCAACAAAGATAATAAATCCACAAGACAGAAGCGAATAAACTGAAACCACTAGACCGAGCGTCACTACAAACCAAACCACCAAGATGAATATGCTAACAGTCCGCAAAACAGTTCACAATAAAACAGAACATAAACCCGCAAAATACGAAACTGAACCAATGATGGAACTGCTAACGGAACGCTCGAAACCAACAATGATAATAAAACCACAACACAGATGCGAATAAAGAAGATAATCACAAAGATGGAGTATGATGGAGATGAAAATTAATAAAGTTGAAGGTAGAACACAGCGAGATCAAGGAGATCCCACGTAGAAGACGGAGTCGTCCAAAAGAAGGTAAAGATGGTAATAAACGAGATGGTGATGAAGAGAGAACGAGATGAAAAAAAATAAGGGACGTGATGGTGAAGAAGATTGCAGGTGATGAATGGAGTAGATAGCGGATCGCCCACACAAGGAGAGAACGAGATGTTCCCAAAAATTAAATGCAGGCGATGAAGGTGCAGGTGATGAATGGAGAAGGTGCAGGTGATGAATGGAGAAGAAAGGGGATCGCCAACACATGTGAGAGAACGAGGGTGTTTGGTGTAATAATAATTCTAGAAATTAGAAACATTATGATAAAATTAATCTAAGAGTTGCAAAAATCCTATTTCAATGTATTAGACCTAAGAAAAATATAAAAAGTGCAAAAATGTGAAAATTGAAATTTAACATTAAAATAATATTAAAATAATATTAAAAATCCAAAAATTATAAAAAATTCTAAAAACTTGCAAACTAGTTTATTGTAACCTAAATAAGCAAAAAATGAAAGTAAAATTACCAAAATACCTCTAATGGGCCCCCAAATGGGCTAAAAATGAAAACAGTCCACTTAAATGGGCTTTTTGGCCCAATAAAATCAAACTTGTCCAAATAAGCTGAAAATCACCAGTCTGACTCAAAATTTGATTTTAAGCACAAAAGTGTAAAGGCCCAAAAGCTGAAAAATGTGCTTATCACAACTTAAAAGGTCAACAGCTTATTCTTAATGGGCCAATAAGCCCATTAAGCCATAAGCTAATGCCATAAGCTCTAATTGAACACACAATATCTTATTGAGATTCTAAACCAATTTACAAATTTTTTTTTTGAAAAAGATCAAGTAATAAGCCAAAACTTTGAAAAGAACTTTTTCACTAAACGACAAAATAGTCGGGTTAGAGTTCTAGGACGTTTCAGAAGCTGATTCTTTTTGCAAAAGCTCACAAATAGCGTAACTAAGAATAATCAACAAGAAAAATCACAAAAAGCCAAGTAGAATAAGTTGTAGAAGCTGGCTAAAAAAGAAAAATAAGCTAGTTTCCTAGCAAAAGCTTAACCAAATGACTTGTAACTTCTCAAAGATGATATTAAGCTGAGAAAAATGACACCTATCACAAAAGCCAAGTTGTTGCATGTACCAATAAGCAGTTATGAAAAATAAGCCAAATTGTGCTTATTTGACCAAAAGTCAAAGTCCACCAAAAGTTACCAAATGCTTAGGGATTGATTATAAGCTTGTTTTAAGCAACTTTTATGAAGAACTCAAGGTTGAGCCCTTGTGAATCAAGTGGTCAGTTGACCAAACTTTGACAGATTTTGGCAAAATAAGGCCAATAAGCCAGTTAGCTTATAAGCCAGCAATAAGGCAAACCAGATAGCAAATATCACTCACAAGCAGCCGAATAACAAGTTCCAAGCAGTTAAACAACAAGGCATACACTAGAATAACAAATGCAAGCCCAAATTGAGGTGGTCACTTTGCTGATGAAAATGACCACTTCAGCCAACTTTGATAAGATCTAGCACCCACAATAAGCCACCAAATTCAACAAAAAAATATTGTACAGATAGCTTATCACCTAAACTCTTCCCAAACCAGATTTCAGACCTTAGATCCAACAAACAAAGATTTTATTGGATCTGATGTGTTTGACCAAATTCAAACCAATTTTATCAGATTTTTCCAAAACTTTGAGATACTTATCCAAACCACTTTAGACTTAATGAATGACCAAAACCTGTTGCATATGACTTGTTTAGACTACCCAAACCCTAAGAACCAAGGGCACAAGGCCACAAGGCCTTATGATCCCAAAATCCAAACAACCTGTTTTAGCCCCTTTTCAAACAAACTCTTTGATTTTACACACAACCTACTGATTTTATGATCCAAATACCTTAAGTAGGTGACAACTAACAGAAACAAACAATAAAACACAAAGCACAAATACAAGAACACCAAATCACATGGAAATCATCATAACAGACTTAAACATAAATTTTTTTAGAGGAAACTTAAAAAGAGATTATACCTATCCCCCACAACTTCCTAGGTAGATCAGCTATGCTCCTTGGACCACTCTCAACAACTAGAGAGTGACCAAGGAACTTGAACAAAGGAGATGATATGTGCCTTGGTTGATGGTTTAAAGCAGAACCTCAAGGGCTTGATTTCTTTAACACAAGCAACAAACAACCTATCCAAAGGTTGATAAACCTTCACTAGCTTGGTGTCAACAAGCTTGCAAGGGCTTATAGCTTTTAGATAAGGGTTAGTACAAGAAAAATAGCAAAAAACAGATGACTGATTTCAAGCTTTTTTCAAACTTGAAAAACTTACCAAACATAATTGTTAGCCTCAATATATTGAGTCAAACAAGAATGCTCGGTCATATGTTTATTATGCATCGTATATTAGAAAGTTGTAATAGGTACTAGATTAGTCGTGTATTACGGGCTTAACTTTAAGCTAAGGTTCATTCATAAGTAACCAAAGCCCAAAAGGAAAGCCCGACCCATTATCATATAGCGCATCATGCCACATGTAGGCAAGGCTATATAAACCTCTCCTTGCATGTAAGGAGAGTTTGGTGGTCTCATTTTTCTATTCTCCAAATCTAATATTCACCAAGTTTCTCACACACTTCTCTCTCTTTTCTCTGTCTAGTTTCTCTCTCTAGAATTCATCTACTTCATCTCTTTTATCTACCTTTCTTTCTAGTTTAATCATCACAAATATATGGGACACAATTGGTATCAATTGCCATAGGGTAGCTTTGTGATTGATTGTTGTCTTTTTTGTGTGATTCGAATCATTTCATCTCCTAAACATCTCTCGAATTCAAATCTTTTTGTGTTTTTCATGCTCTATAACTTGGTATTCATCTCCTACATAGTTGTGGTAGGGATTTGGTTGCTTTTGGTTGGTTAAAATCACGGATTTCTTGTAAAAATCTCATTTTTAACCTAAAGTTTCAGAAAAGTACAAGTATTCCGACCGAATTCCATCGGAATAGGGTTTAATATTGCAGTTATTCCGATAGCACTCCATCGGAAAAGGGTTTTAACATTCCGACGGTTATTCCAATCGTGTGCTTCAACAACATTCCAACGGTTATTCCGCCAGCGATTCCGATAGGGATTCCGCCAGCCTTATTCCGACAGCCTTATTCCGACAGTAATTCCGATAGGTATTCTGATACAACATTCCGACAGACATTCCGATAATACATTCTGACAGTATTCCGATACCACATTCCGACAGTATTCCGATACCACATTCCGACAACATTCCGACAACATTCTGACAACATTCCGATAGCACATTCCGATGGACATTCCGATGACATGTTTAGCTAAATTTTCTTCGAGTATTTTTTTAGACTTAGCCACTATCTAGACTAGTTTCAGAATACCGTTTACGCGAAGATTAATATTTTTCCGTCAAGTAAATTCAAATTTTTTCCATACTAGTTTTAGGACATTTCTAGCTCGATTTCAAAATTTGGCGACTACAAAGTTTTTTGATCTACCATTTTTGTCGGACTGGAGAATTTATTGTTGGACTGAAGAAAAATTACAATTTTCGGAATTTAAACCACAAAAACAATCAAAACACATCTACTTAAGATCCATATTCACTTCATCATTTCAGAGAACATTGAGATGGATTCTACCGCCGAATATCGTGTGACGAACAATAACATAATGGTGGCGGGTAACAAAGAAAGACCACCAATGCTTGTGTCAGGTCGGTATGATCAATGGCAATCCGGTTTTCTACGTTATCTTAACACAAAACCTAATGGTGATGCTTTAAGGCAATGTATTTTGGAAGGACCCTATAAACTCTCAAAGGATTCAAGTTCCTAAAGTACCAGCCACAGACACTACTGAAGAACAACCAGCTTATGAACGTGATGAAAAGAGGAACAACCTCACACCAGAGAACCGTGCTTGGTTTGATGCTGAGAAGGAAGCAATCTACTTAATTCTTAGTGGAATTGGAGATGATATTTATTCCACGGTTGATGCATGCCCTATTGCTCAAGAAATGTGGACGGCTATTGAAAGATTGCAACAAGGTGATTCACTTAACAAACAAGATGTGAAAACTAAGATGTTTTGGAACTTTGGCAAGTTTACATCAAAGGATGGGGAATCAATTGACTCTTATTACTCCCGATTCTACAAAATGATGAATGATATGACCCGAAACAACTTGCAAGTTTCCACCATGCAAGTCAATGTCCAATTTCTACAGCAACTTCAACCAGAGTGGACACGGTTTGTCACCTTGGTGAAACAACAACAAAAGTTAGACGAAGTTTCATATCACAAGCTCTTTGACATTTTGAAACAATTTCAAAATGAGACAAATGAACTTCGAGCTGAACGAGTTGCAAAGGTTTCCAATCCACTTTCTTTGGTGTCTACCACTCAACATCACCCAGATTATTACTCTCGTACTTCAAAGACCTACTCTACTCAATCATCATCACCACGATCATCCACTGTCTCTAAGTCACATGCTCCAACAAGATCCCGAGGCAAAGAACTTGCAAGAGCACCATCACCCACACTTGAGCAATCATCCAAAGAAGACAGTGATGAAGAACTAGCTCAAAATGACAGGGAATTCAAGAAACAAATGGCTTTCATTATGAAGCAATACAGGAAAATCTACAAACCCACCAACAACAACCTTCGAACATCTTCAAACCCGAGGAACACCTATGCAAAGAGTCCTCGAAGGTATGACACACGAAGACGTGCTGAGAGTCCTCCAAAGTATGATCGACAACCTAAGTATGATAATCAGAGGGTGGCTACTGTTGTTGGAAATAGGGAAACTGTTGGTACTCAAGTTATGCAACAAAGTAGGATTCAGTGTTTTAACTGCAGAGGTTTTGGGCATTTGGCTAGGGAATGCAGAGAGCCAAAGAGGGTTAAAGATTATGGTTATCATAAGGAAAAGATGCTGATGTGCAAGAAAATGGAAGCTGGAATCAAGTTATCAGCTGAGGAAAGAGAAATGCTTGACGACACAGATGATGAACTCTCCGATCAAGAACTAGAGGCACATTATTCATACATGGAAAAGATTCATGAGGTCCTTAACGTAACTGAAGATGACAATGGTCTTATCTTTGATATCGAGCCAATTGATAAGGTACAACATGATGATGAATGTAATGTGTTTGGTGATACACATGAGCATAGTGATCTACCAACAACAATTACTGATACGTGTATGATGGAAACGGTTGATAGCAATACCACACCCGATTCATCAGACATGTGCAATAATGAGTTTGAGGATGATCAACATGCAAATGAGTATGATGACGAGGAGCGTGTCGCACTTGCTTATTTAATTGCTAGTTTACAAAAAGATGTCAATGAAAATAGAAAGAGTCAAAAGCAATTAAAGAAGGCAAACGCAGCGCTCACTCAAAACTTTGAAGAAAGCAAAGCCGCTCTTATAAAATCTAGTGAGACAATTGATAGTTATAGGGCTGAGCTTCTTCAAAAGACCAAAGAGCTTGAGGGGTACAAAAGTCGTGTCATCAATGTTAAAAAGGACGATTTTGAAAATAAATACAACGAAGCTCTTGCTTTGTTAACTAAGGAAAAATGTCAATTTAATGTCTTATTAAGTGATGAACGTCAAGAAATGTACCTTGCCACAAGAAAAGTTAATGAACTTGAACAGATGCTTTCTATGAATACCACCGATTCTGCTAAAATTATTGACGAGAAGAAACAAGAGGTTGAAACATTAAAACAAGATTTCAAAAATAGACAAGGCAAAGATACTGAAAAAGTAAAGGATCTCGAAGAAGAAGTCGATTTTTTGAAAAAAGTTGTTTATAAAACACATGACTCTATTCAAACTGTTAGAAGGATAGCACCTCGGTCGTTTTTCAAGGGTCAACCTAGCTTTGCCACCCCCAAGTACCTCGAACAAGCTCAAGCTGCAAACCCTCACTTATATCTTGACGAGTTCGAATGGACCGATCATGATTGCCCTGTAGCTAACCTCGATAGTGAAGAGACGTCCCTTTGGGATGAGGAGAGTAGATCACCGGTCAATAAAGATTATGTGAAACCATATAACTATGCTTATCTAAACAGTCTTTATGGTCTTTTCACTCCATGATAGGTGTGAAAATACCCATCCTTTTACCACTTAATTATAATAAAAACCAAGCCAAAACGTGTATTTTATGTCGTAAATGTCGGAATTATACGTGGTTTGTGTTTTTGTTTTGATTTAGGACCAAAATGTGAAAAGGGAGGAAAACACGGGCTTTCACGGGCTTTTATCGAAGAAAAAGACAAAAGACGAAGTCGAAAGATCAAGAGTGCTAAAAGAACGGAAGTCCAAGGCCAATTCTGAAGATTTATCGAAGAAAAAGTCTAAAGAAGGAAGTTTAATAAAGCCGAAGAACTCGAGTCTAATAAAATAAAGAAATTATAAGACGAATTTAATTAATCCCGAGACAAAGTCGATAAAGTCGAAGATCTTAAAAGACGAGAAGACGTGAAGAAAGAAAGAAAGAGGAGATAACACATGCACCTCCCCATTTCCTATAAATACCCTCCTAAACTCATTTAGGAAGGATGGTTAGTTTTTAGTTAGGAGTAGTTTCATTTTCATTTGGTAGGTGATTCTAGGGAGAGAAAGTGACAGTTTCTCTCACTAGGATCTCAATCTTTTATCTTCCTTTCTTGTTTTTTATCAAAACTTTACTTTCAAATAGCTTAATTCTTGTTTTAATCTTAATCTTATTCTATCTTTCTTAGTTTTTTTTATATGATCTTAAATCCGATCTCTTTATATACATGTCTTGTTGATTTTGATGTTTGATTAAAAAGTTCATCTTTTTATTTCATCTAAGCTTTTATACGAATTAAGCTATAAGTTTGACAATCTTATTGGCTTATTTTGTATTTAGCTTATTTACTTTTTAGTTTTCTTAAAAAGTTTAGTCTTTTTAAAGTTTGCTTATTTCGAAATTTTAAAGTTTTCAAATTTATGCTTATTGATCTTTTAATGTCTGATTTTTATAGTTTAAAGTGTTTTAGTGCTTATTGTGTTAATTTTCTTATTTTTGATTAAGTTCTTTTTAGTTAATTTTTATAAAAAGTTGTTTTTAAATATTTTTATTATTTAGTATTTTTAAAAGTTTTTAAATTTTGGTCTATTAGCTTTTTCTTAAATTTGATTTGGTTAAGTTTTTAGATAAGTGCTTATTTGGTATTTGCTTATTTGCTTATTGTATGACATCGTAATGCTTAAGGGTTTTACCAGTACGATCAAGTAAGTGTGATCGCATAAACCCCGAGGGTTTCTACTTGCGATCCATTGCTTCGATCACCCAGTACGATCGTCACTACGATCACACTCCATAATCCTCACCACGATCATAGAGTGCGATCCGTGGGTACGATCCATGTTTACAATCCTTGGGTACGATCTATGTTTGGGTGCGATCCATGCTTACAATTTCAATACGATGGAAATGTTAACAGTAGTACGATGGAAATGTTACAACAAGAGTACGATCACTTGTCCATGCATGCATGCAAATTGGCGCCAATTTCACCTAGTAGGCTGGCTGCTTCCAGCAGCTAGCCTGCTAGCTTGTTTATTTAACAGTTTTGTTCCGTAATTGTTTAGTTTTGTCTGAAAGTTGTTTCGATTTTATTTTTGAAAGTTACGTATTTTTAGTTGAATTTTTCGTTGATTTTTAGTATTAATATTTTTTTCGTAAGTTAAAGTTTTATCTTTTATTTAGTACCCGCTTTAGGTTTTTCCTCGTTTAGCTTTAAAATACCATTTTAGTTTTATTCTCTCTTTTTTCATTTAGTAAACTTTATTTTCGAGTCGGTAGTTAATTTCGTCTTTTAGTTTTATTTTTATTAATTGTTTCGCTTTAAATTTCGTTTTATTATTTGTTTTAATATTCATTTTAATATCGTTTTAATTTTTAGTTTTTTAATATTCACCTTGTTTTACTTTTGTTATTTGTACTTGTCTTTAGTTTGTTTTTAAATACTTTTCGCATTTACTCAGTTATAGATAATCAACTTCCTTTTTTCTTAACCAAAAACAATTGAGTCGCACTTTGAACCGGAAATCAATTCGTTAAGACACCGAGAAAACGAACTTTTTTAACCTAGCAAAATCTCAATCTCACTCCACAAAAACAGAAGTCTCATGAGGAATTATTTTTAGAATGCAAACAAAGAAGAATTCAATGGAAACAAGCTTTTGCCACGAAGAGGAAAACTAATGTTTTTAAATATATTAACTATTTGCCTCTTGATGCTTCTAAATGCAAAAGTAGAAAAACACTTGGTTTTCTTAAGCACCACATTGATAATGTTCAATCAATTGTTGAAAGCGATTGAGAAAAAACGTCAAAAAGGATAAGTGGAAAACAGAGATTCCTCACGACATAACTCTGCTTGTGAAATAACTTTTAATACCAAATACGAAGATAATAAAAGAACATGTTCTTGAGTTTGAAAATTTGATTCGGTCTGAAATGTTTGATGATTTGAAATGTTGAGTCTCTTGAAAAAGAAATTGATGAACTTCAAAATGACAAATCAGAATTTTCAAACGAATATGATCTACTCTTAGAAGAATGTCTCTCCAAAGATATTTTGTGTGTTACTCTTCAATCTTGTGCTGATATCGATGAATATTTTGATGTTGCATGCAAATATCTTGATAAAATCAAAGAACGTGAGGGTCTTGAACTTGAGCTTTCGAAACGTAAAGAAAATGTTGATACAAAGGCTTTTGAGTTACTTCAACACAAAACTGATTTCCTTCAAAAACATTGTTATTCTCTTGAACTTGCTTTGCAAAAAGACGTTGGTAGTTTTCTACATGATAATAACTTGCAAGAAAAACTTTCCAAAACATTTCAAGAAATGAATGAACAGAATTTGGAAATTAAAGGGTTGAAAGCTCAGTTACAAGACAGGGAAATAGCGATAGCAGAGTTGAAGAAACTCGTTGCTAAGATGGGTGGAAAAATTGTGGAACCTAGTGTTAAGAAACCTGTTGTAAGACAACCCAATGCGCAAAAAGTGACTAGACCCTCTGTCTTGGGAAAACCATCTGTTTTCTCTAATTCTGCATTTGCAAAACCTGCGTTTGCCCCCAAGACGGATGGGAAGGATAGGTTACCACAAAACACTCCCAAAACACATATTCGATCACACAACATTAAGAACACAAATGTGGTTAAACCAGGTATGTATAGATTGGCCACTACACCTACACACAACAAAGAAAGTCAATCACCTCAGACTTCTAGAAACACTAATAGACGTGTGTCTTTTACTACAAGAGTAGTCCCCACTGATAGTGTTAGCTGGCCCCAGCTTAAGAGCACTCGCATGAATGAAAAGGTTTGGCAACACAAAAGTCAATGGAAGATGAAGACAGTAGAAGACCACCCCAGGATTTTCAATGTTTCTAAGAATAAAACGTCTATAATCGCGTGTAATGACGATTTGAATGATTAGACTTTGAATGCTTTGAATGTTATGTTTGTTTGTGTGAAATGCGAAAAGTGTGCTAATGCTAATCATGCTATGTGTGTTTCGAATAATGTCAAAGGCATAGATACTAGAACTAAGAAGCAAACTGCGATGCCTATTAGTACTAGAAAAACCAAACGCAAAGTTAACCATTCTGGTGCAACCCCCCCTAAGAAAAGTATTGCATCAGACTCCACCACTAAGAAACCTAAAAAATGTGAGTCTGCTAGCAAGCCTTGGAAATGGTGGTTTGCTAATCAATGTCCTCCAGGATATAAATGGATGCCTAAGGTTAGGACAGAAAATGTGACTACGTGCGTTAGTGTGCCTCTAAGTGATGAAACTAGGGAAACTAATGAATCAGAAATCACAACTAACATGGAATCTAATTTAACAAATGCTCCATCGTGTTCTAATTCTTCTGCAGGTGATCGAAATAATTCTCTTCATAATGGATTCCGGATGCACGAAGCACATGACGGGGAATCTCAAGCTTCTAATTAACTTCGTGGAGAAGTTCCTGGGTACGGTCCGATTCGGAAATGATCAATTTGCACCGATCCTAGGATATGGAGACTTGGGGGAATATCACTATCAAAAGGGTTTACTACGTCGAAGGGCTCAATCACAATCTTTTCTCGGTTGGTCAATTCTGTGATGCGGATTTGGAGGTTGCTTTTAGAAAGAAGACATGTTTTGTTCGTGATTATGCTGGGAATGACTTACTTACCGGAACACGGGGTACTGATCTCTACACTATTTCACTACAAGACTCCACATCTTCAACTACAATCTGTTTCATGGCTAAAGCTTTAATGACTCAAGCTTGGTTATGGCATCAACGCTTATCTCATCTTAACTTTGATACCATCAACTTGCTCTCCAAGAAAGATATTGTGCGAGGCCTTCCTACCTTGAAATTTATCAAAGATCATCTTTGTTCTTCTTGTGAGCTTTCTAAAGCTAAACGGAGTAGTTTCAAGACAAAGACTACACCAAGCTCTAAAGGACGGTTAGATCTTCTTCATATAGATTTGTGTGGCCCCATGCGTGTTCAAACCATCAATGGGAAGAAATATGTTATGGTAATTGTCGATGACTACTCAAGGTACACGTGGACCCTCTTCTTATGGTCCAAGGATGAAACACCTGAGGTTCTCATTAACTTCCTTAAGCTGATACAACGTGGTCTTCAAGCTCAAGTAAAAGTGGTACGTACTGACAGAGGCACATAATTCTTGAATTCAACTCTGAAGAAGTATTTTGAAGCCGAAGGGATTGAACACGAAACATCGATTGCTAGAACACCTGAACAAAACAGTATTGTTTAAAGACGAAACCGTAATATAGTTGAGGCTACTCGAACATTATTATCTGCTTCAAAACTACCATTATTCTTTTGGGACGAAGCCGTATCAACCGCATGCTACACACAAAACCGATCCTTAATTATCCCTAGACACGAAAAGACACCATATCACATAATTAATGATGGCAAACCTTCCCTCAAACACCTTCATTTTTTTGGATGTACGTGTTACATTATTCGAGATGGTGAAAATCTGGACAAGATGAAAGAGAAAGGTGATGCATGCATTTTAGTGGGATATGCAACTCAGTCTAAGGGATACAAAGTGTACAACAAGAGAACAAAATTGATAGTCGAGACTATTCATATTAGATTTGATGAATTGTAAGAAATGGCACTTGAACAAAACAGTTTAAGTCCCGATCCACAACGACAAACGACTTCCGTTCACAACCGCACAGATTTCGGAACTCAAGACCACAGCAATGAACCGTCAAGTTCAAAGTTGGTTCATGAACATGTTCCTAGAGCATATATGACAGTGGACACGACACTTGAAGAGTTGGAAATGTTATATGGACCAATGTTTGATGAATATTTCACGGGGGAGAAACATGTTGTATCAAAGTCTTCTGTTGTCACTCATGATAAGAATGATGATACCGATCATCGTCAACAAAAGAATACAACCTCATCTACTTTAACACGGGTTGCTACAGATTTACCTCCTCAGTCGCTCCTACAACACCCACAAATACTGTCATTGCTCCAGAGAACACAAATCAAGTAGACAATGCATTATCTGACGAAGACGAATTTATCAACCCATTCGGTACACCGATACACGAAACTGGAGAGTCTTCTACTCGCCATGTTGATCCGTCAAATATGCATACGTTCTACCAACGACATCCTTCAACACATCATTGGAACCGAGATCATCCTTAGGTTCACGTAATTGGAAACCCTTCACAGCCCGTTCGTACAAGACGACAGCTTGAAACCGATGGCGATGTTTGTATGTTCGTACTCACCGTGAGTACTGCTGAACCGAAAAACATCAAAGAAGCCATGGCTGATCATGCTTGGATCTAATTGATGACGGATGAACTTCAACAATTTGATAGACTTAATGTCTGCGAACTTGTTGACAGACCATAGGATGTGATTCCGTTAAATCTTCGTTGGATTTGGAAAAACAATATGGATGAAGAAAACACGATCATCAAGAACAAAGCTAGGCTAGTGGCTAAGGGGTATGTCCAGAAAGAGGGAATCGATTTTTGACGAATCATTTGCACCAGTTGCTCGTATGGAAGCGGTCAGGATTTTCCTTGCTTATGCTACGTGCACATAAGGGATTCACTGTCTATCAAATGGATGTAAAGACGGCATTTCTTAACGGTCCTTTGAAGGAAGAAGTCTATGTCACGCAGCCGGAAGGATTCGTCAATCCTCATTATCCTGACAAGGTGTATCGTCTCTACAAAGCACTTTATGGACTCAAGCAAGCTCCAACGGCGTGGTACGACGAGCTCTCGAAATTTCTGGTATCCAAAGGTTTCTTAAAAGGTTCCGTTGATCTAACTATGTTCACTCATAAATATGGGGATGACATTTTGCTTGTGCAGATTTATGTTGATGAAATTATTTTCGGGTCTACAAACCCAAAACTTACAAAATGGTTTGAAAAAGTCATGCACAACAATTTGAAATGTCAATGATGGGCGAACTAAAACTCTTCTAGGAATTCAAGTTCACCAATCCCCAAGTGTTATCTTTATAAACCAAGCTAAGTATTGTCAAGAGATAATCAAAAAGCATGGTATAACTTCATGTGACCCCGTTGGGACACCATTATCAACCACATCGCTAGATGCTGACTTGGAGGGAAATGCCATAGATCAAACGAGATATCGTTCCATGATCGGTTCCCTCATGTACTTGACAACAAGTAGACCTGATATTTCACATGCTACGTGTTATTGTGCACGATATCAAGCATGACCCACTGAAAAGCACCTCAAGGAGGTTAAACGGATCTTTCGGTACCTCAAGGATACCCTTCATTTGGGACTCTGGTATCCGAGGGAAACCAGTTTCTTTCTAACGGCCTATTCAGATTCTGATCATGCAGGGTGTCTTGATACACGGAAAAGTACTTCTGGTGGTGCACAATTGATATGTGTGTAAACACACATCTTTTCTACCACTTAATTACAATAATAACCGGACCAAAACGTGTATTTTATGTCTTTTATGTCGGAATTATGCGTGGTTTGTGTTTTTGTTGTGATTTAGGACGAAAAGGTGAAAAGTGGAGAAAACACGGGCATTTACGGGCATTTACGGACTTTTATTGAAGAAAAAGACGAAAGACGAAGTCAAGAAGTCAAGAGTGCAAAAAGAACGGAAGTCCAAGACCAATTCTGAAGATTTATCGAAGAAAAAGTCAAAAGACGAAAGTTTATCAAAAGCCGAGGAACTCAAGTCTTATCTACCGAAGAATTAAAAGACGAGTCCAAAGAAATCCCGAGCCAAAAGTCATCAAAGTCCAAGATTAACAAAAAGATTAAGAAGGAAGGACTTAAGGGCGCAATTAAGAAGAAAGGAAGGAGGGGAGGAAGCTTCCTCTAACCACTCCCCTAATCTCCTATATATACCCCTCTTATTCATTTCACTAGTTTTTGTTGACTAATCGTGACAATTAGTTCTTCCACCTTTACTTTTATGCACCTTTAATTACTTGCACCTTTAATTACATGTCTTGCACTTTTAATACATTTAATTTCCAAGTAAGTGTCTCTTTTAATTCTTGCACCTTTACTTTATCTTGTTGATCTCATTCTACCTTTCTTTAATCTTTGATTTATATGCTTTTTGTCTTGTTTATTTGTTTAAAGATTTCATTTTTATGCTTTTGATTGTTTTAAATCATTTATTTTCATAGCTTATTTTGTTTATTTTCAAGTTTATATAGTTTTTATAAAAGTTATTTTTGTTTAAAAGTTGTTTTTCTTAAAGCTTATTCATTTCTTGTCTTAAAAGTTGTTAAATTTCAGTCTAGTAGCTTATTTTCATACGGTTTACCTTAGGATTTTCGTCTTGTGCTTATTAGAATTATAGCTTATTAGATTAGTTTAATTTGTGCTTTTTCCACCGTATTCCGATCTGACAAATCGGAAAGGGGTTTTACATTCCGACCATAGCTACATTGCTTGGTCGGAAAAGGGTTTACATATTCCGATTGGAGGATAAGTTGGTATTCCGATCAGAGCAAGGTAAGTGGGTATTTCGATCTGGTCTAGTGACAGATATTCCGATTGGTACTTCACTCCTCATTCCGATCGAGGTGCGTGTTTGGACATTCCGATCAGGTGAGGTGACATATTCCGATTGGTTGGTTCCGATCAGCATTCCGACCAAGTCTATCCCATATTCCGATCAGAGGTTAGTTTATATTCCGATCAAGGTTTGTCTGGATATTCCGATCTGGGGTAAGTGACATATTCCGATTGGTTTTGCGATCAATATTCCGATTTGGGTGTAATCTAACATTCCGATCAAGGTAAGATCGGAATATATTCCGATTAGAGTTATTTTTCTTGTTTTGTCTTGTTTAATTTTAACACTCTCATTTTAATACTTTGTCAATTTTAATTCTCGTCACGCTTTTATTTTAAGTCATTTAATTAATTTACTTTTCAAAGTTTTTGAATATCGCACCATCTATTTTAATTAGATTTAGATTTATTTTAACGCCATTTTATTTTAAGTCATTTACTTTTACGTCTTTGCACATTTAATTTAAAATCAACCAAAAATATTTGTTTTACCAAATTCAACTGAGTCACACTTTAAGCCGGGGATCAATTCGTTAAGATATCGAGATTTGAACTATAATTTTTATACGGGGTGTCAAAAGCCTTGTATCAAATGGCGCCGCTGCCGGCTCTTTTCGTAAAGATTAACGGTTTTCTGTGAGAGACGCGTTGCTTTTTGGGATCCGTTCACTTGTGAGCGTTATTTTTCTTGCATAAAATATTCAAAAAACCCATAAAAATTAAAAAATTGATAAAAATCCATAAAAATTAAAATTTTCAAAAATCCAAAAAGATTTTATCTTTATTGTGTATATATATTGTCTTTGTGTTTGGTTTCTTTTTCTTTTGCATTTTCAGGTGTATGCGTACTAGATCTTGTAATTACCAAGAGCCCGAGACTCAAGAAGATTTAGCTATGTCTGGTGTTAACAACAATAATCCACCGCACCTTAATAATAACAATAATGTTCTTCCAGCCCAATCTTCGGACCATGGAGGAGCTTTGTCAACCTACCATGTTTGGACGAGGAGGACCAATTGGGCCGATGCAAATCAACGCTCCTGAGTTTTCGTTGAAGCACCACATGATTCAGCAAGTGCAAACTAACCCATTCCGTGGATTGCCTGATGATGATGCCAACAAACACCTCGACAAGTTCATTAGAATCACCCAAAGCATGAAGTTGGCTGGTGCCACAATGGATGAACTTCGCCTACAACTCTTTCCACATACTTTATTACATCATGCCGAGAAATGGTTTAATCGTCTCCCGAAGAATTCTATTCACACTTGGGATGACATGACTCAACGCTTTTTGTCGCGCTACTTTCCACCATCCATGGTCACGAGCCTTCGCAATCAAATCAGCGGTTTCATGCAAGATCCTGATGAATCTCTTTTTGATGCTTGGGAGAGATATAATGTCTTGATCGATAGATGTCCAAACCACAACATGCTACCCGTGACCTTAATAGATACTTTCTACAACGGTTTGACTTTTCGTGATCGGGATACGATCAATGCAGCCGCCGGTGGCACATTCATGAAAAGGAGACCCGAGGAGTGTAGAGAGCTTATTGAAAACATGACTACTCACCACAAAAACTGGGATTCCTCTGCTTCTTCAAGGAACAATCCGAGAGTCAATGTTTCTTCCACTTTAGCAAACCCTGATATGACCGAACTCACCCGTGTGCTGACTGAAATGAGCAGAAGTATGCAACTCTTGGCTTCAAACCAACAACAACAACAAGTTAAAGCTGTTGCACCTTCTTGTGAAACATGCGGCGGTCCTCACTCATACACCGATTGTACTTCGACTCAAGGAAATCCGGAAAATGTGTATGCAGCTTATGGTAATTATTCACCGGAAACTTACCAAGCTCGACCTCAAGGGGATAGAAATTTGCTGAGTTACCGATCAAACAATTACCTTTCACCCGGTTTTTCTCCTCAAAACCAAAACCCCACCAACAACTACAATAGAAGCAACCAGATCCCACCAAGAGCTTCTAATCCTTATCACCCACCGACCCAACAAACCCCACCCAGTAATCCGGATGTTGAGGCCATCATGAGAACCCAAGGTGAGCAAATCAAGAATTTGCAGAGCCAAATTATCAATCTTAAAGGAGATATTACCAAGCAAGGACATGAGATAAGATCCGAGCTTCGAGATAATATTCAATCCTCATTCAACAATCAAACCAATGATTTGAAGAATATGCTTGCTAGTTTCTTGCCCGCCGCTCAACCTTCTTCTTCGAGTTCTCTACCTTCAAACACCGTCACTAATCCGCGAGCCAATGTGAGTGCTATTACTACTCGTAGTGGAGTCACGATTGTAGGACCACCAATCCCACCACCATCATCTACACCTCCTCCACCACCATTTATCCCTACTCCTCCTACACCTAGTATTAGTGCACCATTACTGTCTCCGCCTCGACGTGATGAAGTTCCCACGAATGACCCTTCAACATCTCAACCTTTACCTACACCTGCACCTTCACCACCCAAACCCAATATCCCATACCCCTCTCGTTTAGGCAAGACCAAAATGCTAACCACGGAGGACTCCGAAGTGACACGCTATGTGAAGATGATTTCTCAAATGAACTTCAACATTAGCTTTCTTGAAGCACTTGTCCACATGCCCAAATTTGTTAAAGCATTTAAGGAATTGCTTAACAAGAAGGAGAAGCCGATTGAACTCGCCAACACACGCTTAAATGAAAACTGCTCTGCAGTTATTCTTAAAGAACTTCCAGAAAAGCTTGGAGATCCCGGTCGTTTTGTGTTGCCTTGCGTGTTCAACAAAACCGAAGAATTTACTGCCCTTGCTGATCTCGGGGCCAATATTAATTTGATGCCTTTGAGTGTTTGGAAAACACTATCATTGCCCGACCTTACTCCAACAAAGATGACTCTTGAGCTTGCTAATCGCACTCTCGCTTACCCCGTTGGTATAGCCGAAGACGTGTTCATAAAAGTTGGCACATTTACTTTCCCGTTCGATTTTGTCATTGTTGATTATGAAATGGACCCTCGTATTCCTTTAATACTTGGTCGGCCATTCTTGAGAACCGGACGAGCCTTAGTGGATGTGGCCGAAGGTGAGTTAATCTTAAGAGTCGGGGATGATGCACAAGTTTTCAAAATGGGGAAGCTTACAAGTACAACCTTTGGAGGCCGCGAATCAGTGAATATGATTAATGTACTTGATGACTTTACCGTCTACGACAATCCTCTATTCGAGTCTTGCGATGATAATCCACTTTTTGAAGATAATGTGGATGATTCTCTCCCTACTTTGGAACCTTCTCCCATTTATGATTCTCCACCGGTCTTTGATGCTTATGATGATGATGATTCTAGCTCAGATTCGGATGATTATGATGACCTTACTTCTGAGTATCCCGACCTGCCCACGTATGATGATTTCGATGAGGCTGATACTCTTTCGAGCGATTCTTCACATGATGAAGATCCTCCGCCATCACTCGATCCTACTTTGGACGATTACTCATTTGAGGAAGACTTCTCTATGTTTCTCAACACTTACTTCCCTCATGAGAGTGATTCTCCTCCTTTTGACTTTGAATATTATCGTCTTAATCCTACTTTAGATTTGAAGAACATTCTTTCAAAGGAGAAGAAACCGATCGACACCAATATCCGCAGCACATACGAGTTAACACCTCTTTGTCCCCCTTCTGAGGACGAGGTTGTGCTTCTTCGTGGATCTTCTTCACACTCTGCTGAGCCTGAGTGCTATTTTCCCTTAAAGGAAAAGGTGTTCGACGCCGGTATTGAAATCTTTAAGCCATCTCAGTATCCACCTGATGAAATAAAAGGAAAAATCTTTGGAACTTATGGAAATCTGCTTGCACCACTTCAACATTGTTTCCACCATGCTCCATCGCTGCTTAAGGGAACCTTGCCTACTCTTCTTTGGCTTGCCTTGTTCGCCTTAAGCTCGTGCTATTTAGTGGACGAAAACTATGTCTTTGATCCTGGTGGATATGTTTCATGCTTCTTCCGTTGATGATCAAGGTCGAGTTAGGCTAATGACTCGGTTAACAAAAATCAAGCGCTTCTTGGGAGGCAACCCATGCATCTATCTTTTTGCTTTCTTTATCATAAGTGTAGGGGAGACCCGTTGGTTTGCTTTCCTCTCCTCTCTTAATCAGGGATTCGAGCTTCAATGATCCACTCTTGATGATTCTTGACGACCCATGATTCCGTGTTCACTTCTGCCTGGTTCTATCCTAAACTCTTTTCGATTCACTATTTTATATTTTCTCAATATTAAAATAGGAATCTCTTTAGTTGTCTTTTCCTTAGCGAGATATAAACAACGTGCACAATGTCCTAAGTGTAGGGGAGTTTACTCCCACATGCTTAAACATTGAGGACAATGTTTATATTAAGTGTAGGGGGACTTCTATCGAAGTTAAGTGGCTCTTTTCCTTGTATTTGTCCTTATTTTAACCGTAAAATCAATTTTTCGACATTTTTCAAAATTTTTGATCTATTTTGGCCTATTAGTTTTGCCCTTTGTATAGTTCTTTTCTTTCCTTATTAGAATAAATGTTTAAATAAGTGGTTTTAATTTTCAAACGTTGTGAATCTTTTGACTCAACCCGAGTTTACTTATCTAAATTACTCTAGCTAGTATCCTTAACATGTTTAAGTCAAGTTTTGCTAGGCTTTTATATAGGGAGCTATAAAACACGAAAGTCTTAACTCTCACGGGTTAAGAACTAGAACTTTTCGCAAGTTCCTATAATTGATTCTAGAGAGTCGTTTATCAAAGGAACTTTAAATGCGATTTCGAAACCTGAAAAAGTCTAAGAATTTGCAAGATCCTATAGGCGACTCGAAAACCCAAAACTTTGATTTAATAGGCTAAGCATCCACGAGCCTCATTCTTTGAGATTTTAAACTGTGGAGAACGAGAGATGATAGAGCCAATTATAAGTCCAGTATTCTTTCGTGAATTTATGTGAGTTAATTATGAGCCTATTCTCCCATCGCTTGCTAAATAATTTATCTGCTAATAAATAAGGTTGTACGATTTGAAAAGTTACTTAGCTTCTAGCCCAAGATCGTTTAAAAGTTGCTCGGTATGGATTAGAGTTCATAGCCAAGGAATAACTTATTGAAGCGGGATGCGAAGATTGGCGAGTCCGAAAAGGCCCTAACAAGGCATGAGGGCTATATTTTGTTGCTAAAGATCCAAAGTGATGTGAAGAATCATTTATCGTAAATCAATATGAAGGATCGAGACACACGACGAAAAGCAAAAACTCCCCAAAAAGTCATGGAGAAGTGTATCCGAAAAGACCCTAGCAAGGTATGAGGATAAATAGATCCAAGTCATAAAAGGAGGCGGATCGTTGTATATCAAAGTCGAAAATAAAGATTGGAGAAAAATGAAGAAGTCGTGGTCCAAGTATGAATCTCTCAAAATTTCAAGTGAAGAAATTCCTATATGAAGAGAAGACCATAATTTCATGAACATCTCTCTAGGTTTGAAGTATGAAGTCGCTGCCAAATATCGGTCCGAGAAAGGTCTCAAATCGCGAAGCGAGTTATGCCAAGATATGAACTTTATGAGGTCCCGAGAAGTAGTTTTAAAAGATTTTGTCCTTTAGCTAACTATTGATTAAATCGTTCACTTTATTTTCGGACTAAATAACTATCGAAATAAGTCAAAAAGGCATCCTCGTGATCATTCAAGACAATAATAAAATATAAGAGATACACCTAGGAATAAGGGAGTCTAAGTGAGTAATTGGCCCACATGAGTTCGTGATAGTTTACTAACTTATAATAACAATGATCTCGTTTTATGCTTGGTTTGGAGAAAGTGAAAACTTGAGGATGATGATTATTCATGACATTTCCAAAACCCAAGGTATGCTTTTTGATTCCTTTACTTTTAATGTTTATAATTTTCTATCTCTTTAATAAAGGCCAACGTGGATTGATTATGATGAAAAATGTAAACGTGCTTTATAACTAATGCATTGCATGAGGACATTGCAATGGTCAAGTGTAGGGGATTTGATATGTGTGTAAACACACATCTTTTCTACCACTTAATTACAATAATAACCGGACCAAAACGTGTATTTTATGTCTTTTATGTCAGAATTATGCGTGGTTTGTGTTTTTGTTGTGATTTAGGACGAAAAGGTGAAAAGTGGAGAAAACACGGGCATTTACGGGCATTTACGGACTTTTATTGAAGAAAAAGACGAAAGACGAAGTCAAGAAGTCAAGAGTGCAAAAAGAACGGAAGTCCAAGACCAATTCTGAAGATTTATCGAAGAAAAAGTCAAAAGACGAAAGTTTATCAAAAGCCGAGGAACTCAAGTCTTATCTACCGAAGAATTAAAAGACGAGTCCAAAGAAATCCCGAGCCAAAAGTCATCAAAGTCCAAGATTAACAAAAAGATTAAGAAGGAAGGACTTAAGGGCGCAATTAAGAAGAAAGGAAGGAGGGGAGGAAGCTTCCTCTAACCACTCCCTAATCTCCTATATATACCCCTCTTATTCATTTCACTAGTTTTTGTTGACTAATCGTGACAATTAGTTCTTCCACCTTTACTTTTATGCACCTTTAATTACTTGCACCTTTAATTACATGTCTTTCACTTTTAATACATTTAATTTCCAAGTAAGTGTCTCTTTTAATTCTTGCACCTTTACTTTATCTTGTTGATCTCATTCTACCTTTCTTTAATCTTTGATTTATATGCTTTTTGTCTTGTTTATTTGTTTAAAGATTTCATTTTTATGCTTTTGATTGTTTTAAATCATCTATTTTCATAGCTTATTTTGTTTATTTTCAAGTTTATATAGTTTTTATAAAAGTTATTTTTGTTTAAAAGTTGTTTTTCTTAAAGCTTATTCATTTCTTGTCTTAAAAGTTGTTAAATTTCAGTCTAGTAGCTTATTTTCATACGGTTTACCTTAGGATTTTCGTCTTGTGCTTATTAGAATTATAGCTTATTAGATTAGCTTAATTTGTGCTTTTTTCACCGTATTCCGATCTGACAAATCGGAAAGGGGTTTTACATTCCGACCATAGATACATTGCTTGGTCGGAAAAGGGTTTACATATTCCGATTGGAGGATAAGTTGGTATTCCGATCAGAGCAAGGTAAGTGGGTATTCCGATCTGGTCTAGTGACAGATATTCCGATTGGTACTTTACTCCTCATTCCGATCGAGGTGCGTGTTTGGACATTCCGATCAGGTGAGGTGACATATTCTGATTGGTTGGTTCCGATCAGCATTCCGACCAAGTCTATCCCATATTCCGATCAGAGGTTAGTTTATATTCCGATCAAGGTTTGTCTGGATATTCCGATCTGGGGTAAGTGACATATTCCGATTGGTTTTCTGATCAATATTCCGATTTGGGTGTAATCTAACATTCCGATCAAGGTAAGATCGGAATATATTCCGATTAGAGTTATTTTTCTTGTTTTGTCTTGTTTAATTTTTACACTCTCATTTTAATACTTTGTCAATTTTAATTCTCGTCACGCTTTTATTTTAAGTCATTTAATTAATTTACTTTTCAAAGTTTTTGAATATCGCACCATCTATTTTAATTAGATTTAGATTTATTTTAACGCCATTTTATTTTAAGTCATTTATTTTTACGTCTTTGCACATTTAATTCAAAATCAACCAAAAATATTTGTTTTACCAAATTCAACTGAGTCGCACTTTAAGCCGGGGATCAATTCGTTAAGATATCGAGATTTGAACTATAATTTTTATACGGGGTGTCAAAAGCCTTGTATCAACAATTTCTAGGTCAAGATAAGCTTGTGGCTTCCACTTTGATAAAGAGGTATCGTTGAACTATACTTTGTTGGAATGGATTACCAATTAGCCGACCTGTTTACAAAAGCTCTGTCTAAAGATAGGTTTGAGTACCTTGTTAGGAAAATTGGTATGAGATGTTTGACTCCACCGGACCTCGATATTCTGGCAAAGGTGCCTGCTTGATTTATCTATCAAACATCAACCTGTAAGTATCTTTGAAAAAGCTAAATACAAAAATATAAAACATATAAAAAACACAAAATTAAAAAAAAAATCTTTCGAAATCCAAAAATATTCTTCTCGGCATGTCTTTCAGTATCGATAATATGGACGTGCCTAGAAATGTCGCTCAATAACGACACGGGTGTGTACATAAAGCTCGAATGAAAGTTGTAAATATTTTTCAAAACATGTCATTTCTTCTTTCAATAAAGGAAAATGTCTATTTTGGACAATTTTTCCAACAACGGGTAGAGCAATCTATCTTGGGTTGAGCTTGTCACAAAACATTCAACGTTTTGAGCTCAACACAATGGCTTGTAATCACTTTCAGATTGCAACCCGGATCAATATTCACGGGGGAGTGTACGATTTAGTGCGCTTACCCTCAGCAAAAGAAGAGAAATCTTCTTACACTTGATTGGATTCGTCAAGACATTCAAAGTCTATGAACTCAAGTTTATGCTTTAGAAAATCCTCTCCGACAAAAAGAAATAGGATTTTTCAAAAAAGCGTTGAACACAATTTTTTCAAGAATTTTTCAATGATTATTCAAATCTTTCAAAAATTGTGTGTTCAACAACTCCCATCTTCAAAAAGAGAAATGTGGATAACATCCTCACAATGACAATTCAATTGGATCAATTTTTGAGGGGGAGCATTTTAACTTCATGCAAAAGATTAACACATCTTTCTCCCGGATATTTCAAGACTATTTTTCAAAATATATTTTAATCAAATTTGGTATCTCTAATATTGATGTAGTATTTTTGTATACCCTTTAGGAAAAGAGTACCAAAAGTGGCAAGTATTAAGTACGACGATTTAGGAAAACCGTGTACAAATGACCCAAAAAGTGTGGATCGTTTTCAAGGAGGCTTAGTGTGTGTGTAATGAAATGATTATCTTTGTGATTATATTTGTGAGAAAGAAAAATAGAAATGGGATAAGAAGAGAATGACGGTTACGATGTCGAATTAAACTAAGACGAAAAACGTGTACACGTAAAACCGTAAAAGGCACTAAAATTAAAATTTTACCCTAAAAATTCCTAAAAATCACTAAAAATCCACAATTTACAAAAAATCCAAACTTGCCAAAACCTTTTAATTAATTAAATAATGACTTTTTAATGCTAATTAAAGCCCTAAAAATCAAAATTAACTATTAAAAAGTCCAAAACAAGATCTTAAAGTTTGTAAACCTTTAAAATAACCTAATTAAGCTAACAAGTATTTTTCAAAATTTTAAAACCACTAAAAACTATTTTTAAACAATTAAAAACTATTAAAATCAATTAAAACTTAAATTAATTCTAGAAAATAATTAAAAGACCCTAAAAATATTTAGAAAGTTGCAAAATTCTTAATTAAGTGTCTACAATCTAGGAAAAATATAAAAACTTAGAAAACCAGACTTCTAATTTTTAACAATAAAATAAGATTAAAATGTTATTAAAAATCCAAAAATCATAAAAAATTCTTAAAAGTTGCAAACTAGCTTAATTTAATCTAAGTAACTCAGAAATGAAAGTGAAATTACCTAAATACCCTTAATGGGCCTAGAAAATGGGATAAACCCAAAACAGATCACTTAATGGGCTAAATTTGGCCCAAAATGAAAAAAGTGTCCAAAATAAGCCCAAAAAGCACTAATTGACTCAAAATTTGATTTTAAACAACTTTTTCCAAAGGCCCAAAAGCTGAAAGTGTGAAATAAGCTAGCTTGTACCAAACAGCTTATTCTTAATGGGCTTTTTGGCCCATTAAGCTATAAGCCAATGCCATAAGCTCAAATTAGACACACAAGCTTCTTTTGTCCTTAATAAGACTTATTTAAAAAGAAATTTGAAATAAGCCCAAGGAATAAGCCTGAAAATGCAATAAGCAATCTACAAAAAATGACAAAATAGTCATTTTTGAGTTTTAGGCCACCCCAAAAGCTGATTCAAGTTTCTAAAGCTTTTAAATGACTTAATTAAGCAAAATCAACAAAGAGTTTTCGAATAAGCTGACTCAATAAGCTGGAAAAAGAAAATAAGCACTTATGTAAAAGTCATATAAGTTGGTTTCCTAGCAAAAAGTCAAAGTCAAAGTCCAATAAGCTCCAGTCTAGTCAAATGGGTCAAATAATGAAGATCTATCACAAAAAATCAGTTATTGCAGGTCTGGATAATCTAAAATAGCTTATTGATAAGCTGAGTTCAAATTAACACTAGCATGGGCTAGTTTTTGGTGTTGAGTAGTGGAAACTTTTTCCACTGCTTGACTTGTTTGACTTTTTGTCTTTAGTGAACTTTTTTGAAATTCAGATTACACAAAGGCACCCAAATGATCTTTGGATCATAAGGAGTCAATAACAATCAATAAATCACAAACACAATCACCCAATTGATACATTTTAATCAATAAAGTACCAGATATGACACAGACATGAACAAATAAGCAGTTGAGCACTTATAAGCAGTTTTAGAAATAATCAGCCAACCAAATTCAACCAAATGCATACACAAGCTATTATAAACTCTAATGAACAAGTCTAAACAGTTTTCATGCAATGGCTTAAAGTCTAAATCAAGATTCAAGCTTATGAATGTTACTGATGAACACTAACACATGCAGTTTTACACTTTGCTGATGTATTTGACCAATAAGCCAGATTCAAACCTCAAGATCTATCAAATAAGTTATAATAATGATGTTTTAACAACTTTTAACCCTAAGCATGCATAAACTCTAGGTTTTCCCAAATTCTTAGGTCAAAAACAGTTATAATCAACAAGTTATAGCGGATTGTTTGATTTGGTGGTTTAAGTCCAATAACTTGCAGCAAAATACTCTCAAACAAGTGTATGACAAATAACAAACACAAACAACACCTTCTAACAACACAATAACCAATTATGATTCCAAACAGGTAATCCCAAACACCCCTTTAACTTTTCAAAACCAAGTTTTTCAAATCAAAAGTGAGATTTAAGACCACCCAAGCCCAAATTAACACAATAATAGATGAGAACAACAGATTCAAGCAGTTTTAAGCCACAAAATTCACAAGAACACAAGTCACACACAAATATCACCAAAAATCAAGATTTAAGCAGATTTTGGGATTAAGTATGCAAACCTCATGGATGTACATCCACACCCACTAATTTTGAGCTTATGTACTAGCAAGAACAAGTACAAGCTTCCACAAACAACCCTGCTAAGATTCAACAAGGTTAGAGGCACAATTATCAAAACAGAAACTTAAAAAGCCTTGATTGATGCAACCTTGTTACCCCACACTTGATTATCCCCAAGTTATAAGCCTCACCACACCTTGATAACACAATATCAGGATGCTATGATCAGCCCTATAGCCCAAGAATTCCAAGGTTTGAACAAGAACTTAGCAAAATATCAAGCTTGAAGGAAAAATGCAAACTTTTGCACTCTCCTTAAAAACAGGTCTTGAGATTCAAATTCAGTGAACAAATAACATAAACAAGCATAAAAATAAGTGGCACTTGGTCTTTCTTCAACACACTTAACACAATTTCATTAAACTGAAAAGAGGATTTACAAGTTGTTGAACAAGGAAAAACCAAAAGCAATTGTAAATGTTGCAACCCTATGCCTTTATATAGGCTACAATGAGACTAAGTTACTGAATAAAAACGTGAACCCTAAGTGCTTGATCTTCCAAATATGCCCTTGTAGAAATTGAAAACCTTAGACTCATGTGATGTTTCCTTGGACGTTTGCATGAGTTGGCATGTGAAAATGTGATCAAAGGGTTTGTATGAAGCTTAGAAAGTAAGCCACAATGTGGGACGTTGGATGACTGTCTTCATTTTGGCAGTATGCATGAGCTTGTAGCAGGGGAGGTCCCATGTAGCATGTGGGTTGGTGGGGTGTCATGTTTAAGGTTTGGCATGTGTTAACACGACCCTTAATCATAAATCTGCACCATATAGGGGTTTAATTGTTGGTAATTAACAAATGTCTAATTTGGTTTATGAACATGAAGAACTTGGTTTTAATCCGTTTTGGGTTTAAATTGTGGTGTTTAGCGCCTTATTTAAAATATTAATTAAGGTTTGTTATGTCTGGCGTGAGTGGGAGATGAGGTGGAAGCAGGGAGGGCTCCCATTGGTGGAAAGGAGAAAGTGGGGCACGTGGCAGGATGATAGTGGTTAAGGTAAGTATGTGTGTTGGCCAGATTAAACCACTTACTTCTTTTCTTCTTGTCATTTCAGTTATAAACTCTATCAACGCCCATTTCCTTCTTTAACAACTTTTCATTTTTCACACTTTTGCCCCAAAACATTTTGCAAAGTGAATTCAGGGGTAATTCTTGCCATTTTGTGATTCTTGAGGGACTGATTTGGCATTTTCTTGATGGATAATGGTCTTGACTTGTATATTTGATATTTTGGAGGACTGAAATTGCCAAGTCTTGTTTGATGAGGGACCATTCTTGCCAAATGTTGAAAGTTAAGGGTCCTTTCTGTAATTTTGGGATTTTCAAAGGACCAAACTTGTAATTTCTTATACTTTGAAGGACTTCATGATATATTTGACTTTGTGGAGGATAATGGTTGACAATTTAGCTTTGTTGAGGGGCTAAACTTGCCAAATCTTCAAAGTAGAGGGCCCTTTTTGTAATTTTGACAAACTTTAGGGACCAAACTTGTAATTATGAAGATACAAGGGTATAAAGTGTCAATTCTTCCATATTGGAGGACCCTTCTTCATAATTCTTCAAATCTTCATGGGTTTTTTGGGCTTGGTTCATTGTGTGGCTTCGTTTCCCGTGTTCGTTTTTGCATGATTCTTGTGATCTTTTGTCATTTTCTCAATATCCGTACCTAAAATACACAAGCAACAAACACAAGCATATATATGGGTATTTTGATGATATTTAATGCATTTAAAACCCTTTTTGGACGATGAGACTATGTATAAAAGCAGTCTCATCACTCCCCCATACTAAACCATTGCCGTGCCCTCACGCAATGTTAGAATAACGTATCGTAGCACCTCCAAAATTCATTTTTATTCACTTTATTGAATGATAAACTAGCTTATACTACTACTATTGCTACTACTACTTGCGTTTTAGACATAATGTATGATTTTCATCGCAAAATGGGACGTTTAGGTTCATAGAATAAGAACACGTGAATTCTTCGTTAGAAATAATTTCATCATCCTCGATTTTCACCCCAATTCCATGCCAAGCGTGCAACAAGATCATTGTCATTATAAGTTAGTAATGCTAACACTACTCATATGCCCTAATCACGTACTTATCCTCCCAATTTCCTAAGTTGTATCTCTTATATTTTATTTTGTCTTGAATGTTTCACGAAGATACATTGTTTGACTTATGCGATAATAGAGATTTAGGTATAAAAAATAGAGTCCTAACGGTGTAACTAAGACCATCAAATAAATAACCCCTCCCAATAGGCAACGATGTCAAAAAGTTAAGTCAACAAGAAGGATCGATAAACACGGTTTTATAACGGTTTTGAACATGAGACTTATTACCAATACTTTTATACGCCCCCTAACGGAAGGGTCTTATTATCTTTGGTTTACCTCCATCTTTTATTCAACTTCGTCATGAAGCTTTTATTATGACTTCGGTCTTGCCTTGCCTTTTATTATCCACCTCATCGGTAGTTGTATTAGCCAAAGACGTATATCCTCACGCTAAGGCGAATTTTGGATCTTTAAAGCTTCGAAGATTAAGGCTTGATTCACTTTCAATTTTGCATAGATTTTTCGGCCTTGTGGGGCTTCAAATTGTTTGCTTGATTTAGGTGAGCACTTGAAATCTTATTATTGGGTGAAGCTTTTGATTATTTGGGTGCCAATACTTCAAAACCGTGACGCTGGCGATACCTTAATGTCTTCCCAATTTAATTACAAGGAAGCTACTAGAAAAGACTAGAAACCCAACAATCCCAACTAAACCGCTAAGTCAATATTTATTAAGCAAAAAATATATTTACATGCGAAGGGAGAATAAGCAAACAACGAGAACACATGAGTTTTTGAAAGAATACGAGTACTCTACGTTTAGCATAGTAACTTATAATTAACCCTATCATTTCTCGTCCTCATTTAAGAGACTTAGCCTAATGTGTAGTTAAGGAATCAAAGCTAAGTGCTCAACACGCACGGTCGAGTCAAAAATTACTCTTATTCTCGCCATCGGAAAACTACATTCGTGTCTTCAAACACTTATAAAACATGAGGAAATTTTTAAATTTTGGCCATTTTTAGCCTTATTTTGCAACAAAACGATAAACAAAAAGATAAACTTTGGAAAGTGTGAAGGTTTGGCAAGGCAAGTATCTATTCACCCCCCATACTAAAGTTAAACATTGTCCTCAATGTTTCGAGTCTAGGGGTGCAAACACCCCCATACTAGAGACGTAGTCGAATGCCTAATCTAGCATGGAAAGGGTGTAACCATTAAATTTAAAGCCGTTTATGAAGTGTGCTATAAACTTAAGGTTAGAACATCAAAAGGATATATCATGGATATTGAGAAAGTCTTCAAAGCAAACGATCGAGTGCTCCCATAAAACGAACACGAGAGGCTCCAATCGTGAAGATAATGATCATCTAAAGTCCACAATTCACAAACAACCACGGAACAAAGGTTGGAAGGGCACAAATCCCCACACGTTACTACATTAGAAAGCGATAATATATACATAGGATAAGCATGGGACTCCCCCATGAGGCACCTCGTTTTTGATTACCGATTCATGAGCTCGACTCGATCCCCTCAATAATAATTATCATTGGGGAAGGTGACTTGGTCGAGGTAGTTCAAGGATGGAACTTCCCCGCCAAAGTAGTGCTTCAACCTATATCCATTCACCTTGAAATTGGGGCCATCATTTTAAGCTAGCTCGATGGTCCCATACGAAAATACTTGAGTCACGGTGAATGGACCGGACCAACGGGATTTCAACTTACCGAATAAGATTTTCAAGCGAGAATTAAAAAGCAAAACTTGATCCCCAATGTTTGAAAACCTGGTTTTTAATTTTAGAATCATGCAACTTTTTAGTTTTTTCTTTATAAATCAATGAATTTTCATAAGCAATGTCCCTCAATTCATCCAATTCATTTAATTGCATTTTCCGGTGTTTTCCCGCGGTCTCCATATCATCATTACAATGCTTTAGGGCCCAATAAGCCTTGTGTTCCAATTCGATTGGCAAATGACAATTTTTCCCATACACAAGCTTATAGGGAGTGCACCCAATGGGCGTCTTATGAGCGGTCCTAAAGGCCCATAAAGCATCGTCCAACTTATCCGACCAAGATTGTCGGTTTTCCCCAACGGATCTCTCCAAGATTCTCTTCAAAGCTCGGTTTGAAACCTCGACTTGCCCACTCATTTGTGGGTGATAAGCCGTAGAAAGGCGATGTGTAACCCCATATTTCCTTAGGACCCTTTCGAATTGGTCGTTACAAAAATGGGTTCCACGATCGCTTATGATCGCACGAGGGGTTCCAAACCGAGAAAACAAGCTTTTCAAAAACTTGACTACCACACGAGCATCATTGGTGGGTAAAGCCTTAGCTTCCACCCACTTAGATAGGTAGTCAACCGCAACGAGGATGTTCTTATTACCACGAGATGATGGGAAAGGCCCCATAAAGTCTATACCCTAAACGTCAAAGATCTCACACACTTGGATGATATTTTGTGTCATTTCATCATTTTGTGAGGCTTTTCCTTATTGTTGGCATGAGTCACACGACTTCACAAGATCTTGTGCATCTCGGTAAATAGTAGGCCAAAAGAAGCCTACATCAAACACCTTCTTAGCCGTGAGATTAGCACCGTGATGACCACCCGTGGGTCCCTCATGGCAAGCTCTAAGGATGTTAGAAGCTTCAGTGCCAAATACACAACGTCGGATGATTTGATCCGCACAAGTTTGAAACAAGTAAGGGTCTTTCCAAAGTAGAACTTGACGTCATGAAAGAATTTTCGTTTTTCTTGAGTCGTCATACCCTTGAAGATGAAGTTACCCGCATGGTAATTTGCAAAGTCCGCAAACCATGGGGTTGAAGAATCAAGCTTGGAAATCACTACACCAAGTGTCTCGAGCGGAAATGTTTCAGTGATTTCCTTGGGCTCGTAAACACTTTGGTGAGGATCTTCCAAACGAGAAAGATGATCGGCCGTTAGATTCTCGGCTCCTTTTTTGTCAACAATTTTGTGATCAAATTCTTGAAGGAGGAGAATCCAACGAAGTAATCTCGGCTTTGCATCTTGTTTAGCCATAAGATACTTGATAGCCGAATGATCCGTATACACTATGCATTTCGTCAAGACGAGATAAGGTCGAAATTTCTCAAATGCATACACCACGGCAAGGAACTCCTTCTCCGTTGTAGTGTATTTAAGTTGAGCCTCGGTCATCGTCTTGCTAGCATAGTGAATAGGCAAGAAGTGCTTTTCATGACGTTGCCCCAATACGGCCCCAATAGCGTAATCACTAGCATCACACATGAGCTCAAAGGGTATGTTCCAATTGGTAGCAACAAGAATGGGAGCTTCGGTAAGTTTCCTCTTAAGGATTTCAAAGGCTCGTACAAAATCTTCGTCAAAGACAAAACGTGCCTCTTTTTCAAGAAGATGTGTAATGGGTCGAGAGATCTTTGAAAAATCCTTGATGAATCGACGATAAAAGCCCGCGTGGCCTAGGAAACTCCTAAATCCCTTAACGGTTTTGCGATGAGGTAATTTGGCGATGACGTCTACCTTAGCTTGATCTACCTCAATAGCCGCTTTCGAGACCTTGTGCCCTAAGATGATTCCACTCTTAACCATAAAATGACACTTTTCCCAATTGAGCACAATGTTGGTTTCCTCACAACGTTTCAACATTTTCTCAAGATTCGACAAACACGAAGTGAACGAATTACCAAACACGGAAAAGTCATCCATGAAGACTTCCATCGTCTTCTCGATCATATCATGAAAAATAGCGATCATGCACCTTTGAAAGGTTCCCGGTGCATTGCAAAGTCCGAATGGCATTCTACGATAGGCAAACGTTCCATATGGACACGTAAACGTAGTTTTTTCTTGATCACGAGGGTTGATGGGAATTTGGAAGTAACCAGAAAAACCATCTAAAAAGCAATAGAAATCGTTTCCCGCAAGACGCTCCAACATTTGGTCCATGAAGGGCAAGGGAAAATGGTCTTTTTGAGTGGCTTCATTTAACTTACGATAGTCAATGCACACTCTCCATCCGGTCACGAGTCTAGTAGGAATTAACTCGTTGGCATCATTTGGCACAACGGTCATTCCTCCCTTTTTAGGGACACAATGAATAGGACTCACCCAAGGGCTATCAGAAATAGGGTAAATCATTCCCGCGTCAAGGAGTTTAAGGACTTCCTTTTTGATGACGTCGTAAATTTTAGGGTTCACCCTCCTTTGACATTGGATTGCGGGCTTGTAATCCTCCTTCATTAAGATTTTATGGGTGCAAAACTTGGGATCGATCCCCTTAATGTCGGATAACTTCCACGCAATTGCCCCTTTGTGATCCTTTAGAACATCGACAAGTGCGGTTTTTTCATCATTCGAAGGTTCCTTCGCAATAATAATCGGCAACTTGTCGCCCTCCTCCAAATAGACATATTCGAGATGAGGAGTTAAATCTTTCAACTCGAGGATAGGTGGTTCCTCAAGTGAAGATTTGGGCTCGATACTCATAACCTCCTCGGGTGGAGGAAATGGGAAATCGTTAAAAAAATCCTTGATAATCGAGAAGTCCTCATCGTTGTCGAGGTCTTCGTTACAAGTACGTGGAACATCGAATTCTTCCAACGTAAAACCACCACCTTCAAATGGAGTGAAGGTTGGTGTCGAATTATCAAGAATTGGATCTAAAATAGTGGGATTGCCACTAGTTTCTTCATCACCAAAACCTAGAACTTCTTGTGAAAATTCCTCGCAAACCACGTCAATCATATCAACGAGGTTTATGGTTGAAACAGAATAAACATGAGAAATTTGAGAGTTTTGAGTTGCGTTTATAACAAGTTCCTCGTCGTTGAAACGTAAGGTGATCTTTCTAGCATGAACATCGATCAAAGCCATAGACGTATCTAAAAATGAACGACCTAAAATGAGAGGAACTTGAGGATCCGTGGGGATATCAACAACGATAAAGTCTACGGGATAGTAGAACTTCCCCACTTTCACAAAAACGTCTTCCGCCAATCCACATGCGGGAATCGTGGAATGGTCGGCCAACTCGATAGACATTAGTGAAGGAGTATGATTAGGAAGATTGAGCGAATTGAAGATTGCAAGTGGCATCAAGTTAATGCTAGCACCAAGATCGGCCAAGGCAAAGCATTCCTTCATATCTTGGATTGCACAAGGAATCAAAAATTTACCGGGATCACCGACTTTTTGAGGTATGCGATTAAGATAAACCGACGAACAGCTAGACAATTGGTGCAATTTATCCTTGTTGTTAAACATACTCTTAAAGTTAGCGGCAAATCGAGGCATCATGACCAAAGCATCGGCGAAACTCACATTAAAGTGCAAATCACGAAACATTTTCATAAAAAGCTCAAATTGGTAATTGTCGCACTCTTGACGTTTCTCCTTTCTAAGCCTCGATGGATAGGGCAAAGGTGGTGTAGGTTGAGGCATAGGCATAGCCTTTGGAATCTCGGGTGCCAATGTTGGTAAAGGGTCAACCGTAGGTGTGGCATGAGCGGTACTTCGTGGGATTGGGACATGCTCCTTTTGGACCACCACCTCGGGTTCTTCCTCAATTGCTTCCTCCGTAGGAGCAATTGGTTGAGTAGTCGGTTCCTTAAGTGTGTTACCACTACGTGTGGTAATCACTTTCATCTCACCCTTAGGGTTTGATACGGTGTTTCTAGGAAGACTACTCGAAGACGGTTTACACATAATTGCCTCAAACATAGATGAGATTTTATCTTCAAACTTGGATCGCCTCTTCTCGGCTTTAACCATTTCTTGTTTTATCTCATGTTGCCCTTGTTCCATTTTTTGTTGGTTTTGTTGCAACCTAGTTACGGTTCCTTCCATCTTGTTGGTATGGATCTTAAGTTCATTAGCTAACTCATTTTTCAACTCTTTCTTCAAGTCGGTTTTAAACTCGGATCTTAGGCTAATGATTTCTCTTTGAATATTGTCAAACCTAGCATCATTCCCATTAGCGTATTTAACAAATTCATTTGGAAGATCTTTCAACGTTTGCAAACCTTTGTTGTTTTGAAAATCATTTTGATTCTTGTTTGAAACTTGATTATTAGCACCTTGATTCCCGTAGTTTCCCTTGTTGTAATTGTTTTTGAAACCAACTTGATTGTTGCGATAGTTGTTGTTAGCATTTTGATTTGAACCAAAACCCGGTGGAGTCAATTGATTAGAGCGGGTAACTTGACAGTTTTGGTTGTAATTTCCCGTGGCCGCGTAGGCACTCGAAGTGTTACCACCGTTGGTAATGCACTCGGAGAAATCATGACCTCTACCATAATACATGCATGAAACCTCAACCGCTTTAGCCGTAGCGGGAGCACTTGGTTCACCAACTTTAAACTCAATCACAAGTCCTTTAAGCTTATCAAAAATCTTGTTTTCCAAGTTCGCCTCAATTTGGCAAGCATCAATGGTAGTAGACAAAGAAGGTGAGGCCGAAGACGAAGCCTTACGAACACTAGACGTGCTACAAGGACTATACACCTTAGATCTATTCTCAATTATCACCAAAGCTTCCTCAACCGTTTTACACAAAAAATTACCACCCGCGGCGGCATTTAAATAATCCCTTTTATGATCATTAAGTCTATTGTAAAACGTGTCAATTTGATGCAAGTCGGAAAAACCGTGATGAGGACATTCGTGTAACATCTCCTTAAACCTATTCCAAGCCGTTGAAAAACTTTCAATTAACTCTTGTGAAAATTTTGAAATCTCGTTTTTCAAGTGCGTAGTCTTAGAGGGCGGAAAAAATTGGTTCACAAACTTAGACACGAGATCCTTCCACGTCAATATAGAATTGGGTGGCTCTTTCTCTAACCAAATTTTAGCGGGCCCCGCTAAGCAATACGGAAAAAGCATCATCTTAATCGAGTCATTCGAGACATCCTTAAAATTGCAAGTGGCGGTAAGACGATTGAATTGGCGGATATGGTTGTGTGGATTGTCCTTCTCATCACCACGGAATTTGTTGTTTTGGATCATCGACAACAAACCCGTTTTCACCTCAAAATTCTCCGCAAGGATAGCGGGAATCACAATAGCCTCTCCATAACCCTCGGTGGGTGCTTGAAGTAACTCCATCATAGTTCGATTCGCCATGGTTGGTGCTTCTCTTACAAAGGGTTCGTCAATAGGAGACTCCTCACTAGAAAGATTGGGAGTGGGAGTTTTGTTCTTTCGTTTACGTGCACGTCTTGCTTGATTACGAGTTAGCATAAACGTCACGTACAACGAGGGGACAAGCAAAGAAGATTCTTTTTGGTGTCTTGTATTTTTCAATTTGTTTTGTGGTTTTTGATTGTATAAACCTTTTTGGATTTTGGTGAATGTATTAAGTAGACACAAATCTACAAATCTCCTCCTTAATCAAATCTC
Organism: Glebionis coronaria; assembly: GCA_025667525.1. Lineage (NCBI taxonomy): Eukaryota > Viridiplantae > Streptophyta > Magnoliopsida > Asterales > Asteraceae > Glebionis > Glebionis coronaria. Next base: position 317,948,603 of record CM046877.1, on the reverse strand, counting down.
TTGATTAAAGAAGCCTCAAGGAATGAAAACGATCACGTGAAGTGAACGCCTTCGATGACTTTAGAACGTTGGTGGAACACCAAAACGTTCAAGAGGGTTTAATCAATTGAAACCAAGAAAATATATATGATACTTAGTAATACTTTGGGCGGCAAAACCCTCGATTAGCTCTCAAAATCAAATACTCACAAGCAAGCGGGGAAATGAGGCGGCGCGAAGCACTTAAGAGCCTTTTTCCTTAGGATATATTTTATAATATCCGCCTTAAACCCACCTTATAGTTTGTATTTTTCAAAATTGAGCTTCACGAAAGTATTTATCTATTTTTGCCTTTTTTCTTTGGTTTGAGATTCGAATACAATGATTGGGTAATGACCTCCCAAGTCAAGGTTGTGATTTCTCACGTATTTGGAGTACTTGTGAATTTATTGTTCTACGTATACAATATAGTAATAGTATTCACACAAAAATCAAAAACCGATAATACGTATTAGTAGAGTGCTACTAATACAAATACTATTTTGGTTAGTATATAAAAACAACAATTCCAAATCAAAACACAACACGCCTCCCCGGCAGCGGCGCCAAAATGACGTAGTATTTTTGTATACCCTTAAGGAAAAGAGTACCAAAAGTGGCAAGTATTAAGTACGACGATTTAGGAAAACCGTGTACAAATGACCCAAAAAGTGGGGATCGTACTCAAGGAGGCTTAGTATGTGTGTAATGAAATGATTATCTTTGTGATTATATTTGTAAGAAAGAAAAATAGAAATGGGATAAGAAGAGAATGACGGTTACGATGTCGAATTAAACTAAGACGAAAAAGGTGTACACGTAAAACCGTAAAAGGCACTAAAATTAAAATTTTACCCTAAAAATTCCTAAAAATCACTAAAAATCCACAATAATATTCTAAGAGTTTACAAAAAATCCAAACTTGCCAAAACCTTTTAAATAATTCAATAATGACTTTTTAATGCTAATTAAAGCCCTAAAAATAAAAATTAACTATTAAAAAGTCCAAAACAAGATCTTAAAGTTTGTAAACCTTTAAAATAACCTAATTAAGCTAAAAAGTATTTTTCAAAATTTTAAAACCACTAAAAACTATTTTTAAACAATTAAAAACTATTAAAATCAATTAAAACTTTAATTAATTCTAGGAAATAATTAAAAGACCCTAAAAATATTTGGAAAGTTGCAAAATTCCTAATTAAGTGTCTACAATCTAGGAAAAATATAAAACTTAGAAAATCAGACTTTTAATTTTTAACAATAAAATAATATTAAAATATTATTAAACATCCAAAAATTATAAAAAATTCTAAAAAGTTGCAAACTAGCTTAATTTAACCTAAATAACTCAGAAATGAAAGTTAAGTTACCTAAATACCCTTAATGGGCCTAGAAAATGGGCTAAACCCAAAATAGATCATTTAATGGGCTAAATTTGGCCCAAAATGAAAAAGTGTCCAAAATAAGCCCAAAAAGCACTACTTGACTCAAAATTTGATTTTAAACAACTTTTTCAAGAGGCCCAAAAGCTGAAAGTGTGGAATAAGCTAGCTTGTACCAAACAGCTTATTCTTAATGGGCTTTTTGGCCCATTAAGCTATAAGCCAATGCCATAAGCTAAAATTAGACACACAAGCTTATTTTGTCCTTAATAAGACTTCTGTAAAAAGAAATTTGAAATAATCCCAAGGAATAAGCCTGAAAATGCAATAAGCAATCTACAGAACACGATAAAATAGTCGTTTTTGAGTTCTAGGCCACCCCAAAAGCTGATTCAAGTTTCTAAAGCTTTTAAATGACTTAATTAAGCAAAATCAACAAAGAGTTTTCAAATAAGCTGACTCAATAAGCTGGAAAAAGCAAATAAGCACTTATGTAAAAGTCAAATAAGTTGGTTTCCTAGCAAAAAGTCAAAGTCAAAGTCCAATAAGCTCCAGTCTAGTCAAATGGGTCAAATAATGAAGATCTATCACAAAAAATAAGTTGTTGCAGGTCTGGATAAGCTAAAATAGCTTATTGATAGGCTGAGTTCAAATTAACACTAGCATGGGCTAGTTTGGGTGTTGAGCAGTGGAAACTTTTTCCACTGCTTGACTTGTTTGACTTTTTGTCTTTAGTGAACTTTTTTGAGATTCAGATTACACAAAGGCACCTAAATGATCTTTGGATCATAAGGAGTCAATAACAATCAATAAATCACAAACACAATCACCCAATTGATACAGTTTAATCAATAAAGTACCAGATATGACACAGACATGAACAAATAAGCAGTTGAGCACTTATAAGCAGTTTTAGCAATAATCAGCAAACCAAATTCAACCAAATGCATACACAAACTATTATAAACTCTAATGAACAAGTCTAAACAGTTTTCATGCAATGGCTTAAAGCCTAAATCAAGATTCAAGCTTATGAATGTTACTGATGAACACTAACACATGCAGTTTTACACTTTGCTGATGTATTTGACCAATAAGCCAGATTCAAACCTCAAGATCTATCAAATAAGTTATAATAATGATGTTTTAACAGCTTTTAACCCTAAGCATGCATAAACTCTAGGGTTTCCCAAATTCTTAGGTAAAAAACAGTTATAATCAACAAGTTATACCAGATTGTTTGATTTGGTGGTTTAAGTCCAATAACTTGCAGCAAAATACTCTCAAACAAGTGTATGACAGATAACAAACACAAACAACACCTTCTAACAACACAATAACCAATTATGATTCCAAACAGGTAATCCCAAACACCCCTTTAACTTTTCAAAACCAAGTTTTTCAAATTAAAAGTGAGATTTAAGGCCACCCAAGCCCAAATTAACACAATAACAGATGAGAACAACAAATTCAAGCAGTTTTAAGCCACAAAATTCACAAGAACACAAGTCACACACAAATATCACCAAAAATCAAGATTTAAGCAGATTTTGGGATTAAGTATGCAAACCTCATGGATGTACATCCACACCCACAAATTTTGAGCTTATGTACTAGCAAGAACAAGTACAAGCTTCCACAAACAACCCTGCTAAGATTCAACAAGGTTAGAGGCACAATTATCAAAACAGAAACTGAAAAAGCCTTGATTGATGCAACCTTGTTACCCCACACTTGATTATCCCCAAGTTATAAACCTCACCACACCTTGATAACACAATATCAGGATGCTATGATCAGCCCTATAGCCCAAGAATTCTAAGGTTTAAACAAGAACTTAGCAAAATATCAAGCTTGAAGGAAAAATGCAAACTTTTGCACTCTCCTTAAAAACATGTTTTGAGATTCAAATTCAGTGAACAAATAACATAAACAAGCATAAAAATAAGTGGCACTTGGTCTTTCTTCAACACACTTAACACAATTTCATTAAACTGAAAAGAGGATTTACAAGTTGTTGAACAAGGAAAAACCAAAAGCAATTATAAATGTTGCAGTCCTATGACTTTATATAGGCTACAATGAGACTAAGTAACCGAATAAAAATGTGAACCCTAAGTGCTTGATCTTCCAAATATGCCCTTGTATAATTTGAAAACCTTGGACTCATGTGATGTTTCCTTGGACGTTTGCATGATTTGGCATGTGAAAATGTGATCAAAGGGTTTGTATGAAGCTTAGAAAGTAAGCCAAAATGTAGGACGTTGGATGACTGTCTTCATTTTGGCAGTATGCATGAGCTTGTAGCAGGGGAGGTCCCATGTAGCATGTGGGTTGGTGGGGTGTCATGTTTAAGGTTTGGGATGTGTTAACACGACCCTTAATCATAGATCTGCACCATATTGGGGTTTAATTGTTGGTAATTAGCAAATGCTCAATTTGGTTTATGAACATGAAGAACTTGGTTTTAATCCATTTTGGGTTTAAATTATGGTGTTTAGCGCCTTATTTAAAATATTAATTAAGGTTTGTTATGTCTGGCGTGAGTGGGAGATGAGGTGGAAGCAGGGAGGGCTCCCATTGGTGGAAAGGAGAAAGTGGGGCACGTGGTAGGATGATAGTGGTTAAGGTAAGTATGTGTGTTGGCCAGATTAAAACCCTTACTTCTTTTCTTCTTGTCATTTCAGTTATAAACTCTATCAACGACCATTTCCTTCTTTAATAACTTTTCATTTTTCACACTTTTGCCCCAAAACATTTTGCAAAGTGAATTCAGGGGTAATTCTTGCCATTTTGTGATTCTTGAGGGACTGATTTGGCATTTTCTTGATGGATAATGGTCTCGACTTGTATATTTAATATTTTGGAGGACTGAAATTGCCAAGTCTTGTTTGATGATGGACCATTCTTGCCAAATTTTGAAAGTTAAGTGTCCTTTTTGTAATTTTGGGATTTTCAAAGGACCAAACTTGTAATTATGAAGATACAAGGGTATAAAGTGTAAATTCTTCCATATTGGAGGATCCTTTTTCATAATTCTTCAAATCTTCAAGGGTTTTCTTGGGAAAATCTTCCTTAGGGCTTGGTTCATTGTGCGGCTTCGTTTCCTGTGTTCGTTTTTGCATGATTCTTGTGATCTTTTGTCATTTTCTCAATATCCGTACCTAAAATACACAATCAACAAACACAAGAATATATATGGGTATTTTGATGATATTTAATGCATTTAAAGCCCTTTTTGGATGATGAGACTATGTATAAAAGCAGTCTCATCAAATATCAAAAGATTTTATATATTAGAGATAAGGGAGAAAATGTGATTAAAATGTGATCTTATATAAGACTCAAGCACTTTAACTCTTACCTACATGTGCGAAACACTTTCGATTATCAATGCACATGTGAAGGGGGAGCATTTCTGAAACGACAAAACTATCAAGGTGTTAAATGTTTTTCAAACATCTTGTTAGACATTTTTCATGGTTACGATCAAATACCCACAACATCTTTAATTCACGACGTTATTGGTGTCAAAAGGGTGGTTAGGTTTAAGTCCTATGATCCAACCAGAACTGGAGGGTCTTACCAGGGACAATCCAATAGATTATTAGAAGTCCTTAGGAAAGATGGAGTAGAATGTGAACGTAGCTGAATGTCGACTAAGTACTGATGCTAGCACTGGAACAATCACAACAAGGTGCTAGTAATGATGTCTTGGTAAGCATTGAAGGGGTTGAAGAATGAAAAAGAAATGTAAGGATAAAGGGTGTAAAAAAGAAGCCCTCCATACAACTTAGGCAGAAACCGGGTCAACACATCATGAAGACAACTCATCATGGACCCAGTGATGTATGCACAATCCTTTCCCTAGCTACTAAGGCTTATCTCAAAAGAAGTTTGTTTTATTGTCACGGAGAACAACATGACTTCTATTCACTTTCTCACTTCGAGATAGTTGATATTAAATAGGTGGCATCTGCTCCAGCCTCCGACCACTAAAAGTGCACAAATCGAGTCTAGAGCCAAGAGATCAATCAAATCTCGTTAGGACACACGGATGAAGATCAAAAGATTCCTACGCTATATCCTTGTGATATTGCTAGAACACTCAGAGTGATACTACTTAGTATTCACAATGATGAGTGGAAATCCTTCCAGTGTTAACATCAAACAACACTGCGGTAGGTCATATGCAAGATTCTTTATGAATTGAACATGTTTAAAACTGAAAAGCAACAGTGGTTTGATTCTGAATTGATTCAAACTCGTTTCAGGTTTCAACGCAATATCTTTATGGTCTTGCCAGAACATTCAGAGTGATATACATTAATATTCACAGTGACGAATTGAAATCCTTCTAGCGTCAACATCAAACAACGCTACGGTAGGTGACTTGTGAGATTCTTATGAATCAAGCTTGTGTCAACTGGAAAGCAACAATGGTAAGATTCTTTATGAATCACACTTGTTCCAGGAATTTTAATTGACGACTTTAATCAAGCGGAGATTTATCCAGTTGATTCACTCTTTATGTTCGCAGTCTTCTTTTGAGACGGTCGAGTAAAGAGAACGGCTAGTACTACCGCGAAACCCTGTCAAGGAGATTTTTAACTAAATCTACCTATCACATGTACGATATTTAATATCGTATAACGGTCTTCACCGACCGGAGGTAAAACGCTACCAATTTAGGACGAATGTCAAAGCCATTCAGTCCGTGTCTATAATTTATCTCGAGAAGGTGGCGTCACGGTGTACTCAGCAAAGTCAAAGATTCAAAACCACATACTCATGCCTAAAGACATATTCGACAATTAATAGTGTGAGCATGTGGATGAAGACACAAGATCTCAAGATGGCAAAGACTTGTCAAGGATGATTTGAAGATCTCAAGATTAAAGACAAAGTCGAAAGACAACTACAAAGGCTCAAAGATCACAGCATGAAGAAACAAGACTACTATTACACGTTCAAGACTCATTTATGGCGAGATTAGTAATCTCTACAATTCTCCAAATGACAAAGGGTAATGACCTCTCACAAAGGGTAATGACCTCTCATTGGGGGAGATTGTTAGCCACAAAATATTGAGTCAAACAAGAATGCTCGGTCATATGTTATTATGTATCGTATATTAGAACGTTGTAATATGTAGTAGATTAGTCGTGTATTACGGGCTTAACTTTAAGCTAAGGTTTATTCATAAGTAACCAAAGCCCAAAAGGAAAGCCCGGCCCATTATCATATAGCCCATCATGCCACATGTAGGCAAGGCTATATAAACCTATCCTTGCATGTAAGGAGAGGTTGGTGGTCTCATTTTTTCTATTCTCCAAATCTAATATTCACCAAGTTTCTCACACACTTCTCTCTCTTTTCTCTCTCTAGTTTCTCTCTCTAGAATTCATCTACTTCATATCTTTTATCTACCTTTGTTTCTTGTTTAATCATCACAAATATATGGGACAACAATAAACGTGCTTTAACTACAAGCTCAAAGCACCTTTATAACATCAAATGGAACTCAGAATCACTCTTAAACAACACCAACTTTCAAAAACATAAAAAGGAATTACAATTTTCTCAAAATACCAACTTTAATAAATTTTAAAAAGGAATTACAATGTTTAAAAAGTAAAACTAGAACAAAGGCCTCACTACAGGTTGGGGGTCCTTTTATAGAGTACAATAGATGATTCTAGAATGCTGAAATACATGAAACCCTAGCCTAGATTTCCCAAAAATGCCCTTGAAGTGCTTGAGGGTGTTTGTTGTTGTTGAGCTGTCCAAATGAATCCAAGTCATTCATTTTATTTTTGGGGCCAAAGGAGTGTGGGCTGTTGATTTGGCCACGTGTCATTCCTTGGAGGTTAAGGTGTGATATGATAAGTGGACGGCTTGAATGGTGGGGTCCGTTGGGTGATGGGATTGGTGAGTTGAGTGTGTGAAGTGAAGCGTGGGAGGGTTAATTACTTTTGGGTGTGGGTAATTGAGATTAACCCTTTCTTTTGGTAAAAGTAAAATCTGGGTGGGACAAACAAGAATAGTGGTCCCTTTGATCTGAAAAAGAGGGATGTTTATTGTTTGGCCCGTGTTTGCTGATTTGAACTTTCAGAATGGCACAAATAGTCCTTGGTTTTTTGCAAATGTTGTAAACAAAGTCTTTTTCCTTCATAACCCGTTTTCCTTTGTTTATAAACTTTCCATTTTCACACTGTTGCCCCAAAACTTTGTAATAAGGGTTTTAAGGGTTTGTTTTGCCATTTTTGAATATTTCAAGGGCTGATCTTGGACATTTCTCATCTTTGAAGGTCTTCATTAGATCTTTGACTTCATGAGGGATCATTGTTGACAATTTAGAATTGTTGAGGGACTAAACTTGCCAAATCTTCAAAGTTGAAGGACCTTTTTGAAATTTTGACAAACCTAAGGGACCAAACTTATAATTATGAATATACAAGGGTATTAAGTGTTATTTCTTCATAAATAAGGGATAAATCTTGTAAATCTTCAAGTCTTCAAGGGTTTTTCTTTGAGAAATCACAAACTAGGGCCCGGTTCATTGTGCGGCTTCGTTTCTCGTGTTCGTTTTTCCTTGTTTCTTGTAATCTTTTGTCTTTTTTCACGATATCCATACCTAAAATACACAAGTAAACAAACACAAGCATATATATGGTATATTTATGACATTTTATGCATTTAAAGCCCGAAAAGAACGATGAGATCATGTATAAATGGCATCTCATCAGGGGTTAATAAAACTGCCAGGTCAAATGTAAATAGGGGTTAAAGAGTTCATTTTGCATATATATAACAGAGATGTTTCCCAACTCAGCTGGTAATGTCTCAGACCCTAAGACCTGAGCCAAACGGCAAAGGTTCGATTCCTGGCTATGGAAAAACACTGGGTATATATACTCAGTGCCACGTGGCACTCTCTGAGTGGTCCACATGGCGACCGGTTCAGACCGGTCCGAGCCAGACCAGACCGGACCCGAACCAGACCGGACCCGAAGCAGACCCGAACCAGACCCGGTTCAGACCGGCTGACGTCAGCGACACGTGGCGGCGGCTGGCAATCCCAGCGCGCCACGTGGCACATATATATTAATGATTGTTGCAGGTACCAGGTTGTAGTGGCGGCGACGACTGGACAATCAGGACGCGACACGTGGCATGAATAGTGACCCAGTACGAGGTGGCATGTATCAGGCTGACATGTCAGTCCTAGGATCAGATCTGGCTGGTGTCAGTGGCGGCTGGCCACTTAGAAGGTGACTGATGTTAGTAAAAATACACCTCTTTTAGGAAAAAGAGAGTATAAGCCGGTAAGTATTAATCGATACGGTTTGAGAAAACCGTAAAGATGAAAAGTTCAAGTTCATTCCCGGCGGAGGTGTATGTGTATTAGGACAATTATATAAAAACAATGTTTGGATTAGTGTCGTTTTTTGGTTTAAAGAGAGAAAATTAAAAGACGAGTTATACTACGATTAAACTACGACGAATGACGTAAAACATAAATACGTAAAACGCGACAAAATTAAAAAATTAATGCTTAAAACAATTTAAAAATTAAAACTAAGTCTTAAATAATATAAATTAGAATAAAAGTTTAATAAGTAAATTTTAAAACCTTTTATTAATTAAATATTCAATTTTAAATGCTAAATAAAGCCCTAAAATTAAATATAATTAATAAAAGCCAAAAATATTATTTTATCAAACTAATATCTTGCTTATATTAATTAAACACTAAAATGTACTTTTCCTAAATTTTTAAAACTCTTTTTCAATTTTTAAATGGCTAAAAACACTTTTTAAACTAAAATAATCATAAAAAATAATAAAATAACGGGAAAAATAATTTTACTTTTTGGAAAAACCTAAATTAACTATCTAAACAGTAAAAAAATGAAAAAGTTAGAAAAAAATAAATTTTGACCTAATAAGACAAAAATAGTTTGATAAAAAAAGTAATTAAAACTTAAATTAGTTCTAAAAAATAATTAAATAATGGAAAAATAAAACTTTCTTTTCTAAAAATCTTAAAATACTTAACTGAAAATAGGAAAATTGGGAAAACTTGAAAATACAACTTTTAACCACTAAAAGACAAAAATAGAATTAATTAAAATCTATTTAAATTAAATTAAAGCTAAAAAATAATAAAATAACTAGAAAAATAAAAATAACTTTTTGAAAAATCTTAAAATAAATAAACTAAACAGGGAAAATTAAAATGAATGAAAAATGTTGAAAATTGGCCACTGCTCAACCTCTATAAAACATAAATGTGGCCATTTTGAGCTAATTACTTGGTGTTTTTGGAAAGCAAAGGCACCCCCACACTCAGTGGAGTGTGGGGAGTCAAGAGACTATAGAAAAACAACCATATCACACACAAGAATCACACAATCAAGCCAATGTTAAGTTACTGATGCACAATTAATGGGGTCTGGGAAACTAAGCTGATCTAGATGACACTATGGTGAGATTTGGCAGACCCTACAACCTTCAAAAGTCTACCAAACTTAAATCCAAGAGGACACAACCTAGATTACTACTTAAACTAACCGATAACAAGATTTCACCAATTAAAACTCAAATTTAAACCTATATCAGTCTATTGACAGATTTTAAAGAATAACATGCAAATTTATTTTTTTCCTAGCAAACTCAAAGCAAACCTCTAAACTACCCTACTACTATCTGTTATGGTGTGTTTAAGCTGAATTTAACCCCAAATGTTCGCAAACACTTAGCATATCATTCATATCCAAACACCACTTAATAAAGCTGTTTAACAAATTTTCAAAAGAGATTTGAGCAAATCTAACTAAGACCTATTCTTAACTAACTAGCATATCACATTAACATAAAAAAACATGAATCACTAAGTCTCCTACATAAACAGATTACAAGCCAGATTCTCATAAGCACATTTTTTCTTCATAACCAAATGGAGTTCAAAAAGAAGTTACCTTGGCTTAACCTTGGTCAGGGCAAGATGCTTCTTTGATGCCACCAGCTGAGAGTGATGAGAGGAATGAGTGGCTTATGGAGAAGGTTGCTAAGTAGAGAGGTCTACAATAGACCAAGCCTTCCCAAGGCTTCAACAGTCAAGGGAAGGCTATGTCTTCTTCTTTTGTGGTACCTGTTGAAACCAAACAAAGAAAAGAACATATCCAAGTAACACAAAACTTGTATAAGCTTGTCAAGCTTATTGCAAGCTTATACTACAGTGAGGTAAAAGAAAACAGAAAAAGAGAGTTTGTAGCTCAAAATCTTCTTTGACCAAAACTTGAAAAATATAGGGAAGGTACCAAATTTTAAAACGGAAACATAATCAAACCAAGCTCATAATTTAGCTTGGTGACTTGATTGTCATTCAACTCACAAGCTAAGTTCACGAATCTTGGGGTCTCAAAATATTTTTGACCAAAAACTTTGAACAAAATATTTTCATATGAGAATCAAACAACATAAATTAAATCAAACTACAATTGCAAGGAATGTAAATATGGAACACAAAAATTGAACTTTGTAAGGTTTTAAATAAACTTTAACTATTTTTCAAATAAAAGTTTACAAAGTCTAAAATCTGGAACAAGAGGTATAAAGGGGTACATGCACCCTCTTTATATACTAATAAAAAGAACTATCTAGAACACATAAAATGGTAAACCCTAACTATGTAATCTGTCAATAATGCCCTTGGTCGTTTTGTTGAAGAATCTGGTCAAAATGCAACATGTGATATGCCAGTTGTATGAACTTGATCTTGGACGTCCATTCGAACTTTGGGAGGAAGAAAACAAATTGGAGCCTTTGATTTGCTGTCCATATTCAAAATTTACCTCTTTTGGTTGAGTAGGGGAGGTTCGTGGGACCCATTGTGGTCACGGGGTGGGTTTGTTTGTGAGTGGGTTTTGTTTAGAGGGTCACTAATTAGTGATCTGGAAAGGTAATACCAAAAACCCTTTGTTTTGATTAGTATTAGGATTAGGTTTTTTGGGGAGGAATTAGGGTGGATTTGGGGGTGTTGATTGAACAAGGAAAGTTTCCCACTCAAAATTAATAATAATAAATATGTTTAAACAAACTTAATTAATATTAACTTAGAATGCTGGTGGGTTATGACATGGAGAAGGTGGTGAAGTGGAGGGTGATGATTGGGTGGAGTGAATGATGTGGCAAGCTGTGAGTGGAGGTAGGGGTCTTGTTGTCTGCCCACAATGGTCCCTCATGTTTCAATTTTTCTTCATAACAAGTTTCTAACATCAAAACTCAAGAATCCTTTGTAAACATCTTTTTATAACTTGTCATTTATGGCACATAGCAAATCCAAACTTTTCATCAAGGACCATTAATGAAATTTTAGCATTCTTCAAGGACATAAATGATATATTCTTGAAACCTATAAAATGCAATAAATGAGATTTGCAAGGGTATAATATGACAAGTCTTCAAAAGATGAGGGACCAATCTTGATAAATCTTCAAACTTTAAGGACTTCTTTGGAAATTCATTGTTCGGGTCCGGTTCTTTATGCGACTTCGTTTCCCGTGTTCGTTTTTGCTTGATTCTTGTAATAGTTTGGTGAATTTACGATATCCGTACCTAAAATACACAATGAACAAACACAAGCATATTTTGGGGTATTTTATGACATTTTTAAGCGTTTTAAGCCCGACTTGGACGATGAGACTATGTATAAATGTAGTCTCATCACTCCCTCATACTAAACCATTGTCGTGTCCCCACGCAATGCTAGAATTAAGTATCATAGCACTTCCAAAATTCTTTTTTATATGATATTTATTGAAAACGTAAACTAAAATAAACTACGTTTTAGACATAATGTATTGTTTTCATCGCAAAATGGGACGTTTAGGATCATCGAATAAGAACACGTGAATGCTTCGTTAGAAATAATTTCGTCTTCCTCGATATTCACCCAATTCCATGCTAAGCGTGAAATAAGATCATTGTCATTATAAATTAGTAATGCTACACTACTCATATGCTCTAACCACGTACTTAGACTCCCTTATTCCTAAGGTGTATCTCTTATATTTTATTTTTGTCTTAATGATCACGAGGATACATCATTGACTTATGCGTGCATAGAGATTAGGTCCAAAAATAGAGTCTTAACGGTGTAACCAAAATCATCGAATTAATAATTCATCCTAATAGACAACGATGTCAAAAAACTAAGTCAACAAGAAGGATCGATAAACACGGTTTTAAAACGGTTTTGAACATGAGACTTATTACCATGAATTTTATGACACACCTCATCATCAGTGGATTGATTCTCATGGTTTACCTCCATCTTTTATTCAACTCCGCCATTAAGCTTTTATTATGACTTCGGTCTTGCCCTTGTCTTTTATTTAACCTCGCCATGAGGTGTTTATTATGACTTGACGTATATCCTCACGCTAAAGCGAATTTTGGATCTTTAAGGCTTCATGATTTAAGACATTCACTTCAATTTTGCATAGATTTTTCGGCCTTGTGAGCTTCAAATTTTTGCCTGATTTAGGTGAAGAGGAACTTAAATTATTATTGGGAGAAGCCTTTGATTATTTTGGTTGCCAATACTTCAATATCGTGACGCTGGCGATACCTTAAATTTTTCCCAATTTAATTACATGGAAGCTACTAAAATAAATTAGAAACCAACAATAGAGACTACACCGCTAAATCTATATTTATTAACAATTTATTAATAAAAACGTAGGGAGAAAAAGTAAATAATTAGAACACATGAGTTTTTGAAAGAATACGAGTACTCTATGTTTAGCATAGTAACTTATAATTAACTCTATCATCTCTCATCCTCAGTTAAGAGAATTAGCCTAATATAGTTAAAGAATCGAATCTAAGTGCTCAACACGCACGGTCGAGTAAAAAATTACTCTTATTCTCACCATCAGAACACCTACATTCGTGTCTTAAACACATATGAAAAACTAGAAAAGTTATAAAATTTGGCCATTTTTAGCCTTATTTTACATAAAACGATAACAAAAAGTTGAAAATTTGATTGCGTGATGACGTAAGCAAGGTGAAGTATCTACTCATCCCCCATACTAAAGACGAAAGTCGAATGCTTATTCTCGAGCATGGAAAGGGTAAAACGAATAACCTAAAAGCCGTTTATGAATTATGCTAATAAAATAATCGTTAGAACATAAAAGGATATCATCGGATATCAGAATCTCCAAAGGCAACGATCGAAGCTCGAGTGATCCGTAGAATGAACACGAGAGGCTTCAATGATGACGATGAACCTAATAAATCACAATCACAAACAACCACGGAACAAAAGTCGAAAGAGCACAAGTCCTCGCATTAAACTGTTAGAAAGCAATAATATTTACAAGGATAAGCATGAGAATCCCCCACGAGGCACCTTGTTTTGATAACCGAGTCAAAAGCTCGACTTGAATTCCCATAAATGTGATCATTTAGGGATAATCATGGTATGGTCACTTTTAGAGGCTTACATGATAAACAATGTCCAAAAGTACGTGGAGTACTTAAAAATCCGATATATGTATACCGGGGTCAAAGGTGGCGTCTTCGTTTTTGGACGAAAGACGAAACAACGCTACTCTAACGCATGCAAAAACCTCAAAGAGGTCGAAGAAAAGAGGTGAGAAATAGAAGGGTGGGACAATGGGTAAGGTAACACAATGAGCTACTCGAGGTAGACTCACACGAAGCAAATAGATATATTTTCCATTTATTGCATCGGTAGAAGATCGAGATTTCCCTTTACAAGCAATTTCGGGATTGAATATCTCGTCCTCGGTGGAGAAATGTGAGGGAACCTAAGGGACTTCCCCCACACTAGATCCACACGACGCATCGTCAAAAGGAGTAGACGAGCTCGTAGCACTCATAAAATGCGGTGATGATGGGGTTAAACTTGTAAAAAATCTTTTAAATCAATTTTAAAATCTTTTCCTTTTTCATCGTTCAAAAACTCTTTATGAAAACCCGATTTGATGATGTCGAAAATATTTGCCGTTTGTAAGACGATGTTAGGCACACTAAAAATTCTCACATTTAAGTCGCGGTTGAGGGGTGGTGGATTGTATAAGTTCTAAAAATGTTTATCAATAAAGAACACCGCCCCCTCAGGGTCAACATATTTGTCATCCTCATGATCGTGAATCTCATCGATTTCTTCATCGTAGATAGGCTTGTCAAACCAAGGTTTTTCATTCCCCTCATTGATGATTTTAGAAACTCTCTCTAAGACATCACGATCAAGCACAAAACCATCATTCTTTTGTAGGGATCGTTGATAAGTTAGATCCTCATGAATGTGGTAAACGTCATTCTCATTTGAGGAGTGTTGATTAGGTAACTCCTCGAGAATGGGGATTTTGGTCACCCGAGTTGGTTCATCATTATGAATGAGACGTTCCAACTCATCAAGTTCGGCCTCGATATTGGAAAAATCAACCTCACTCGTAGGTGGAAGTGGAGGTAAAAGAGAAAGCTCTCATTCAAAAATTTCCTCAATCTCGGGCTCGAATTCAAAATCATCATACTCATCACACGAAGAATTCTTTTTAGGAGAATAAAAAATAGCTTGTTGATTTTTGAGCATGTTGTGACAATCCGTCAATTTATGGTTGATATTTTATTCTCAAGTATTATTTAAAAATATTATTTTAATGTTATATTATGAACTCACTTATTTATGGGAAGAAATTTGGATTTTTCATCTTGAAGTAGCATCGACTACGTCTAAACCGGAGGATTCAACGTTACGTAGTTACGTTTACCTACACCGTTTTGGTGACAGTCCGACATTTCAGGAAATAAATTTATCCGTGAATATTATTTTGGGATTTTAATTTTGAGTTGGTTCATAAACTCACAAATTTACGATAAGAGATTAGGACTTACGATTATAATTTAACGTCCTTTACGACTAAACCGGAAACCTCAGGATTACGTATTTACGTTTTCGAACTCCGTTTTTGATGAGACAATTTTTATTAGATTCGTTTTGTGCCGTTGATTCATAATTTATAAAAACATTTTTCGTAAAACGACCCGAGGGCACGCAAATCGAGGAAACTAGAATCGAGTAATACCCGTAAATTAGCGGGATGGGACAAAACAATTTTATCCCACCCCACTACTAAGGGATGGTCAAAACTTGACACCACACAAGTGATGTGTCAAAGTTTAAGCAAGTAGCTTACACATGTAAGCTTATGCTTAACATGTAAGCTACTCATCCCACCAAACTAGCAAAACGACCAAGCCTTAAACAACTAACTCATTTCTTACATGTAAAAACCACACAACTCTCCTCCCTCTCTCTAAATTTCGTCCAAGAACCACCCCTAAACACCCTCATTTGATCAAATTTAACCATGAAATCATATGTTATTCACACATATGATGAAGCCCTTTTCAAGCTATTAGGTGTTATACACATGTGAGAGTTGGCCATACAATGGAATCATTAGGATGAGTGAGATATGATCAAAACAAGTTTAGAGTACAAATCTGAGTTGATTGTTTTGGACGATTTTTAGAAAATACTTAGAAGCTGATTCAACAGTAGCTATAGAAGATTTAAATGGAGAAAATATCATGTAGTTTATGTCATAAAAATTTGAGCTTCTATCTCCATATAGAACTCTAGATATGGCTGTTTTGGTGAACATGAAAGTAAAAATCAGATTTTTGAAAATTAAAGTATAATAGTATTATATAAGCACTCAAATAAAAATAGTATAAAATGAGAATTAAAACCCACTAAATTATATAATACATTCATATAAATATGTAAAAGGATAAATAAATGTACATTTTATAAAAATAGTTGTTTGATAAGTTTTATAAGTTATAAAACTATAAACATGATTTTTACGACTTTTTCCGCTATTACCGTAAAATTAACGTTTTTGTTAAATAAAACTTAGACGGTTCGACCCGTCTAATGTAAACTTTTATAAACTCATATACTGATATATAGACATATATAACAAGTAAAAACCGATAAAACCCGAACTATAAAACATACGGACATTAACGGGCTAAGTTAACGTTATTGGACTAATAATACAACAAAATGGGCTAAAACACTTATAAACTTATTTATCGGGCTCAACCCATTTAGGCCAAACATATAAAGTATAAATACTGATAATACAAGTATGAAATGGATTAATACAAGTTAATGAACTTATAATAGGCTTATTGGACCTAAAACACGTAAATAGGTAAAACTAGTAAACTAGTATAAAAGTTATCGACACATAACACTAAAACGAGTAAATGAGAATATGTAAACCCACTTGATCATCATCATTTATAAAATCATCATATGTATACGTAATTGTTATTTTTATAAAGTCATTGGACATGAGTCTAAGACGAGTATTATTTGTCTAGGTTTCCGTGATTGAAGCACGTACCGTACATCCGAATTGCCGATAACCCGCTTTCCCACATCCACGTGAGTTCATAGCCTCGCACTCTTTTAAATGTTTTTATGAAATGTTTTATAAACCCGCGAGGGAGATAACATGTTAGTTTTCATAAAATAAGACACTAGTTGTCCCGATTGTTTGTTTATTGATTTGGACCCGAATGATTGTATGACCCGATGAATGATTAAATGACCCGATAGATAAAAAAATGGATTATTAAAGTTAGGTTATGTCACTAAAAGTCCCATTAGCATGAATTGTGAACTACCGGGATTTGGTAGACGCTTATGCATATAATAGTACTATTTGGGGACGATCACCCTAGTTCGCGCCTTGACGGTTGATCCCCGTCGTGCCACATTGATTGGTAAGCGAATTTATGTATGAGAAGATTTCCATAGCGTGACCTTTGTGACGACACACTAATTTAGATGGGCAAATTGAGTTTCGGGCTAGCTACCCGTTGTTTGTTGTAGTAAGGTAACAATGTCATGCGGCTTATAATAATCCAAAACTAACGAAATACTACTAGACGCTCCGAATTACGTTGTATTGCCTCACTAGCAATACTGGGTCATACTATTGATATTATGTTTGTGTTTTGGTTTTCATAACCATATTCGTATAACGGTTTTATGTTCATACAACGTTGTAAAACGTATTGTATGACATTTTTACGACATTGGCTCGTATAATGATTTTTATTTTATCTATACAACGTTGCAAAACGTATTGTATGGTGTTTTTAACGACAATGATTCGTATAATGATTTTTAAGGCAAATGCCTATATTATGATTCTCGTTAAAGATTTGTATAAAATGACTTTGGCTATTTTATGGCCTATTAAAATGATTTGCATAAGATGATTTTCAGTAATAATTTTATACTGATATATTATATTGATGGATTTTATTAAACTCTATGAATTCACTCGGCGTTATCGCTGACCCTTTTCTTTTAACATGTTTTGTCTCAGGTACTTGAAGGTAATTCTCGGGAAGACAGCAAGAATTCATGGCCCGCACTAAAACAACAGTTTCCATTCAAATATTTTGTAAAACCTGTATGGAATACAATGACTTGGGACCAATGTATCTTTGATATTTATGAATGGAAATGATTTATTATTAAACGACGCGATTTTTATGCGTTGTCTATGATGTGAGTAATGTGCTATCCCGTAACACCAACGAGTCTTCCGCTGTATTGAGTTGTATAAATTTGGGGGTGTTACAGTTTGGTACCAGAGCTCTCGTTATAGAGAACGAAAGATTTCTAAAACCAAGGTTTTGAATAAAACATTTCAAAATCTTTTAACTATAAACATTTTTCTAAAAATGTCTAAAAATCTTTTGACTATTACGGTGCCGAAGAATTCCCGAGTTACCGACAAGGCCAGACTGAGAAGTGTTATTTTAATATATATATAACTTGGATTATATATATATATACATATGATGTACTTTGATTACATGATTGCTTGATGATTATTTCTATATTTATACGAGGTATTTATACGACGTAGATTGTCACAAGGAACCCTAAATCCCCTAGCAAATCAATTGAAGCTATTCCCGTAGGAATTCTAGCTATTCTAGATCTAAACCAAGTTGTGGATATTTATGATCCCAACAAAATGGTTGATATTCATAGGAATGTAGATATTAGTTGATTGTGATATTGAAGAAGAATTGGCGAGATTAAAACTGATATCGATGTCATGACGATCTTTCCTTATAGAGTGGAGTTTGACAAAACGTTACCACCTAGAAAGATGTCATCTGATTCATTGTCATTCAATTCTTAAATTGAAATCGAAAGGGTGAATGTTGCACTTGAGGCTATCATTGAAACCATTACCCAAAAGCCTCATGCCACTAGTACCTTTCCGAGAAGTCTAATCGAATGATCGAGTCATTTCATACTAGTGACTCATTTGATAACCATTGTTGTAAGAGCTATAGGATTGGAAATTAAGTGTTGTTCATATCAGGTAGGATGTTGCATTGAGTATAACTTGATTAAAACTTGAATAAAGTAAAATTTAACCCATATGGAATATGAGATTCTTAAGAGGAAGTCGCTAAGTTCTGTGATTGAATTATAAGGTTTTAAATGATTGTAGGTTCGTGTTAAGGATTGTTCCTAGGCCATTGTCCAATAACGAGGATGCCCAGTGTCCAATAAATCAATTGAAGAAATCTTCTTCTGAATTGGGACCGATGGATCTTAGTGGACAGGTGGAACACTTAATGACTCTTGTAGATTAGTATTCATTGTGGTATCTTTTAAAAATCCCTAACTTAACTGAGACATCAGTTGGTAGGATGAGTTTTTGGAATTGTATGACATAGTGACACGTAATGTGTTACGGTACAATTCTGACTTGTTTGTGATTAATGAAAAGACTACCTTTGATTGCTAAATTCTACATGTATCGATGTTATCTATCCTTTATTGCTTCATCCTAATGCTCGCATTAGTGATGCAACCATTGAACAAGAACTCATCTCGAATTGAGTTACATTGTGGATTATTCTTTTTGAGTGCCATCGAGGTCATGCACCTCATGATTAATTGGCTAAGCTCATTTCCTATTATATTGTGGTTAGTTCTTGGTAAATAACTTTTCATCACTCTTTTGCAGATCACTCATTGTTTTTATAAGATAAAACAGTATCCTTTGAGAAAATTGAATTTTCATCACTATATGGATTATTTAAAGTGAGACTTATAAATAATCATTATTGAAATAAAGTTGATTATGAAATACCTTGGAAAACTTAATTGTTTTCATAACAAAGAAAATCTTTGTAAATTTATTTTTGATTCTTATTTAAGAATTAAGCATGAAAATGTTTTTATTATAAACATGATGATAAAATTTTGACGAACTGAGTATTGCATCGTTAATCTTGAAATTGTATATAGTTGCGCGCCTACATACAATTTGGAAGTGACCATGCAAGGCTGATTAGTATTCACCATGAAATTATTAATAAACACTAAATTTTCTTTGAAGACTGTGAAAGATTAAATTTTATGAGATCTGCAAGAAGTGAAAAATAGGGACATATTGATAGGGACACCTACATATGTGCCCGTACTATTTATTATTCTGAGTCGAATTTACTCATCTGTGGAATTTGTCTTATTTGACAATTGATATTCCCTTCTTGTCCAATTCTCTCGTAGTGAGATTCCTAGGAAAAGTATCTGATTGCCGAGTGTTGATACCCGACTGAATGTATCGACGTTCCTATCATTTCTTATGATTTGATTTCATTTGAATGACCTGGGTAACGATCCGAGGAGCTTTCGAATGCGTACTCAAATTATGAAAACATGGGATATATTCATATTCGTTAAATGGTTTTGTCTGTATCTGATTTGAAATTCTCTCGCGTAGATCATGCGTTGACCTTACTCTTTTAATGGTAGTTGTGTCTCCATATATCCTTGAATTTGTGAAGGATTATGAGTTATTATTAGTCTTTTGAGAAGTTCACATCTTATCGACGGCAATAAACTGAAAAGTTGGTAATGCCAGTAGAATGGATTGATTGATTATGACATGACGACATTGTCTTAATTGATGGGAACTCGAGTAGAATTCCCCTAAAAAGATAAGATGTTGATTATCAAAAGTGATCTAAATAATTCTTGATGGATGACCGTATCCTGCATTTAGACTTGAAATTTATACCATGAATGGTTGTGAATTAGTCATAGATATTATAATCTAGAAGAACCAAATACGAATTTATTAAAAGATGTTTTTGTTATCTGAAACTTTAGGAGGTATTTATTGGTGAATTACCTAAATTTTCGCCATTAAGGCAGATTGAAATTGGTATTGATTATATTCCCGGTGCTGTACCTGTGGCGTGTGCATTGTACGTCAGCACCATCTGAATTAAAGGAATTACCATACAACTGAGAGAGTTGTCGGAGAAAAATTTTATTCTACCAAACTCGTCATCATGAAGAGCTACGGTGTTATTATTTCTTACATTTATAGATTACTGTGAACTGAGTAAATTGACAATCGAAAACGATATCCATGACTCGAAATGGAAGATTTGTTCTATCATTTACAAGGTTCTAGCATATGTTTTAAAGATTTGATCCATGGCATGGTTATCATCAATTTCGCGTCCGTGAAAAAGATTATCTGTTCCAATCATTACATCTAAAACTTGTAATGAACATTATGAGTTTCATATTATGTTGTTTGGATTAACTAATACACATGTAGCATTCATAAATATGGTGAATCACGTGTGTAGGCTATAATTTGATAAATTAATGCTCGTGATCATTAAGAACCATCTGTTTGTTTATAAGAATAAGAATGAGTTAATAATTATTTATAGATTGCACTGAATTGGCCGAACAATTAAAACCTATACCTTGAATAATTAACATATGATTTAAGACTTAATCTTTTACATTATTTGACCGTGTGATTAAAATACAATGGAATCTATATTGACTCTTCAAAAATTAAGAGCCCTTTTAAGACTTTGGGTTTTACCAAAAAGAAAGTGCAAATGTGTTTTGACAAATGTTTTAACAAAGGATTTTTAAGGAATCATTCCCTTATAACCAAAACATTTAACTAAACTCCTGTTTAGGGGTAAATGTTCGTGTATACCTCGAGACAACTTAAGAAGGATTGAGGAAACCATTTAAACCATAACTTGAAATTTGAAACAACAATTTTTGCTCTTCAACTAAGAAAATTTTGACCAAAATATAAACAAAGGTTTCTCGAACATTTACGAATCCTATTAATTATTTTTGATAAATCAGCAAAAATCTTGTTAATTAAATTCAAATTTATTTTGAACATTTTTATAATTGGTCGAACTAAGAAAATTAAAATTTTTTACGTTACGTTTCATAAAAATTAACTAATTATTATTTAATTACTTGTAGTAATTATCGACGCTTTAAACGTCGGATTGAGTAAAACGGATAAAAATGATAGTTGAGAAGAAACTAAAACTTAGAAAATATGAAGAAAGAAATTATGAGTGAATTTTGGTCATAATAATTATTCCATCTAGGAAAGTGAACGTAATTACTGACACATTATGTAGAAAATATAAAGAACCAACTAGGACATGTTCCTTAATAATAAATGTGCAAAATAATTTGTCGAGCAATTAAAAATAACTAATGTTTGTAAGAAGGATAATATAGATAATAAAAAGGGGGTTCGCGGCTAATGTGAACCATTAGAATTGAGAAGCCGATGGCGTTAAATGTATAAAAGACCACATGTGATTGTCTAAATATGGAGGATTATGAGATATAGTTATGTTGGAATTTGTAAGTATAAGTATTATATGTATGTCATTTTTGACTAAAAGTATCTTTGTCTGAAGAAGTTGTACTGATGACGAATTATGAAGGCAGACATCGCCTCATACATTAGTAAACGTCTAGCTATTGCAAAGGTCATCATCTGAATTTGATACGATTTGGGTCATCGTCGACAGACTGACCAAATCTGCTAATATCATTCCCGTTAATGATAAATGCAAAAGAGTTGTGTAAACATGGTGTGTCGTATCGATCATCTCTATCAAGATCCTCGCTTCGCATCGAATTTCTTGAGATTTGCTCAGAAGTCATTGTGAACGAATCTTGATGAGAGTACTATGTACCACCCCAATCGAAGGGACGAGGTAAAGTAATGATACAAAATACTATAAGTGTTGTTCTATGTTTGAATGATTGACCTTTGGTAATAGACCGTATAATCGGTTTCCTTTGGAAAGATTATCATTGATAATCATCTTGTTAGGATTGAGATCGAATCTTGTTAGGACCTAAATATTAGAGCATTTGTAAGCCGGAGTTGAGATGAAGACACCCGACATACACCCATTGTGAGTTGGACATGTCTTTTAGGTTTAAGGTTTCCTATGATGGCGAACCTAACCTTACAAAATACTCGACCCGCGAGACCTGAAATGATTGTTGAAATTAGGATCTGATTATTGACTGCCGGTAGTGGGCAGGAGGTTATGTGAATATGAAATGTAGATCTTGAAGTGCCAGATGGGTAGCGAAGTTATGCCAAAAATTTTCACCATAGAAAGATGAATTGAAGATCTGAAAGATCATGGGAATTAAGTCCCTGTTGTATGGGACCATTGAGATGATGTAAAAGTTGGTTTGAAATGCATATAAGCTGGATCTACCCTATGACTTCAAGGGCTGTGTGAATTATGTTTCGTAAATCGAACTTGATAAATATCTATCAAGTGAAAATCTGAATTCTTCTTGATAAAGTTTAGATCGGCGAAAAGTTGCATTCATCAAAAACCCGTGAACATCATGGATAGAGAAAGTAAGTCAACATTAAGCCTGATCTTATTCCCGTAGTTATGTTTGATGAAACTCGCGTATTGTAATGCATTACACTTGTGAGAAAAGACCGAATGTGGAGGAAATACCCACATGGCTTTAACTCTATAAGAAGCGAGTAGTAAGATAAGATGATCTTTGAGGACAAAGATCCTGTTTAGGGGTAAATGCTGTGACAATCCGTCAATTTATGGTTGATATTTTATTCTCAAGTATTATTTAAAAATATTATTTTAATGTTATATTATGAACTCACTTATTTATGGGAAGAAATTTGGATTTTTCATCTTGAAGTAGCATCGACTACGTCTAAACCGGAGGATTCAACGTTACGTGCTTACGTTTACCTACACCGTTTTGGTGACAGTCCGACATTTCAGGAAATAAATTTATCCGTGAATATTATTTTGGGATTTTAATTTTGAGTTGGTTCATAAACTCACAAATTTACGATAAGAGATTAGGACTTACGATTATAATTTAACGTCCTTTACGACTAAACCGGAAACCTCAGGATTACATATTTACGTTTTCGAACTCCGTTTTTGATGAGACAATTTTTATTAGATTCGTTTTGTGCCGTTGATTCATAATTTATAAAAACGTTTTTCGTAAAACGACCCGAGGGCACGCAAATCGAGGAAACTAGAATCGAGTAATACCCGTAAATTAGCGGGATGGGACAAAACAATTTTATCCCACCCCACTACTAAGGGATGGCCAAAACTTGACACCACACAAGTGATGTGTCAAAGTTTAAGCAAGTAGCTTACACATGTAAGCTTATGCTTAACATGTAAGCTACTCATCCCACCAAACTAGCAAAACCACCAAGCCTTAAACAACTAACTCATTTCTTACATGCAAAAACCACACAACTCTCCTCCCTCTCTCTAAATTTCGTCCAAGAACCACCCCTAAACACCCTCATTTGATCAAATTTAACCATGAAATCATATGTTATTCACACATATGATGAAGCCCTTTTTAAGCTCTATTGATTGGTGGTGATTTTAACATCCAAGGAGAAGATTTGGTGATGTCCAAGGGCTGATTTCTACATGAAGTTTACAAGTATTGGTGGCCTTGAAGATTGGTGTTGATCTACCACAAGTTTTGCCATCAAAAATCCAAGCCTTGATCATAAACTACACAACCTTGGTGGTATAGAGATTGTTCTTCCTATCCTCTTGTTATTTTGATTATGTAATCTTGTATTTTCTTTATTTATGTATATGTATATGATGATGAATGATGATTAAAAATATTATGTAGGGATTTGGTGTTGATAGATTTGATAAACATGGGTAAAAAGATGGAAAAACCACATGTAAAAATGGTTAAATCTTGCTTAATAAGATGGATGTATAAAAACAGTAAGTAACCAAATGATAAACTGATAAAATGGTAAATTGGAATCCATATAAAGTAAGTATTAGGTGTTATACACATGTGAGAGTTGGCCATACAATGGAATCATTAGGATGAGTGAGATATGATCAAAACAAGTTTAGAGTACAAATCTGAGTTCACTGTTTTGGACGATTTTTAGAAAATACTTAGAGGCTGATTCAACAGTAGCTATAGGAGAGTTAAATGGAGAACATATCATGTAGTTTATGTCATAAAAATTTGAGCTTCTATATCCATATAGAACTCTAGATATGGCTGTTTTGGTGAACATGAAAGTAAAAATCATATTTTTGGAAATTAAATTATAATAGTATTATATAAGCACTCAAATAAAAATAGTATAAAATGAGAATTAAAACACACTAACTTATATAATACATTTATATAAATATGTAAAAGGATAAATAAATGGACATTTTATAAAAATAGTAGTTTGATATGTTTTATAAGTTATAAAACTATAAACATGATTTTTACGACTTTTTCGGCTATTACCGTAAAATTAACGTTTTTGTTAAATAAAACTTAGACGGTTCGACCCGTCTAATGTAAACTTTTATAAACTCATATACTGATATATAGACATATATAACAAGTAAAAACCGATAAAACCCGAACTATAAAACATACGGACATTAACGGGCTAAGTTAACGTTATTGGACTAATAATACAACAAAATGGGTTAAAACACTTATAAACTTATTTATCGGGCTCAACCCATTTAGTCCCAACATATAAAGTATAAATACTGATAATACAAGTATGAAATGGATTAATACAAGTTAATGAACTTATAATAGGCTTATTGGACCTAAAACACGTAAATAGGTAAAACTAGTAAACTAGTCTAAAAGTTATCGACACATAACACTAAAACGAGTAAATGAGAATATGTAAACCCACTTGATCATCATCATATATAAAATCATCATATGTATACATAATTGTTATTTTTATAAAGTCATTGGACATGAGTCTAAGACGAGTATTATTTGTCTAGGTATCCGTGATTGAAGCACGTACCGTACATCCGAATTGCCGATAACCCGCTTTCCCACATCCACGTGAGTTCATAGCCTCACACTCTTTTAAATGTTTTTATGAAATGTTTTATAAACCCGCGAGGGAGATAACATGTTAGTTTTCATAAAATAAGACACTAGTTGTCCCGATTGTTTGTTTATTGATTTGGACCCGAATGATTGTATGACCCGATGAATGATTAAATGACCCGATAGATAAAAAAATGGATTATTAAAGTTAGGTTATGTCACTAAAAGTCCCATTAGCATGAATTATGAACTACCGGGATTTGGTAGACGCTTATGCATATAATAGTACTATTTGGGGATGATCACCCTAGTTCGCGCCTTGACGGTTGATCCCCGTCGTGCCACATTGATTGGTAAGCGAATTTATGTATGAGAAGATTTCCATAGCGTGACCTTTGTGACGACACACTAATTTAGATGGGCAAATTGAGTTTCGGGCTAGCTACCCGTTGTTTGTTGTAGTAAGGTAACAATGTCATGCGGCTTATAATAATCCAAAACTAACGAAATACTACTAGACGCTCCGAATTACGTTGTATTGCCTGACTAGCAATACTGGGTCATACTATTGATATTATGTTTGTGTTTTAGTTTTCATAACCATATTCGTATAACGGTTTTATGTTCATACAACGTCGTAAAACATATTGTATGACATTTTTACGACATTGGCTCGTATAATGATTTTTATTTTATCTATACAACGTTGCAAAACGTATTGTATGGTGTTTTTAACGACAATGATTCGTATAATGATTTTTAAGGCAAATGCCTATATTATGATTCTCGATAAAGATTTGTATAAAATGACTTTGGCTATTTTATGGCCTATTAAAATGATTTGCATAAGATGATTTTCAGTAATAATTTTATACTGATATATTATATTGATGGATTTTATTAAACTCTATGAATTCACTCGGCGTTATCGCTGTCCCTTTTCTTTTAACATGTTTTGTCTTAGGTACTTGAAGATAATTCTCGGGAAGACAGCAAGAATTCATGGCCCGCACTTAAACAACAGTTTCCATTCAAATATTTTGTAAAACCTGTATGGAATACAATGACTTGGGACCAATGTATCTTTGATATTTATGAATGGAAATGATTTATTATTAAACGACGCGATTTTTATGCGTTGTCTATGATGTAAGTAATGTGCTATCCCGTAACACCAACGAGTCTTCCGCTGTATTGAGTTGTATAAATTTGGGGGTGTTACACATGTGATCGATTTCCACAAAATCGCCATCGTCAACATCAAAGAAAGAGTCGATGTGAGCACTCACAACCATGGTCTTACAAGTAGAATGACTATGCTTAGGTGAATTTTCAATGACGAGTGGATCGATGTCGATAAAACCTTTAGCCTCAACGGGTGTTGGGCTCGGAAATGGAGGCACTTGAATGGAATTAGAAGTTGAAGCCTCAAAGACATGGTCCTTCGAAGGTGGTGAAGACGAGTCCATTTTGGTCATTGTCGTGATGGCACTAACATCACTCTTCGGAATTGGTTGTTCACTTTGTTCACCGAATACATCCCACAATGATTTTTCATCCATAATTTACGAATACCCTTTTGAATTAAGTAAACGTATTCTTTATCATTAAAATAGTCATCTTTAAAACCGTTCATTTTAATTCTTTCAAAACATGCATCAAGCCTCATATTTTCCGCTAAAGTTAACATTTTGAAATCATTAGAATTTGAAACCTTGGTTTTATCATGATCATTTGAAACTTGGGATTTACTCGTGAAAAAGTCCATTTTTTCCTCCCCATATTTCATAGTGAGTTTCCCACCGTGAACGTCGATTACGGCTCGCGCCGTCGATAAAAAGGGTCGACCTAAAATAATGGGACATTTAGGGTCACACTCATAATCAGAAATGACGAAGTACGCAGGAAAAAAAACTTTCCAATCCTAACATAATCATCTTCGGCTATTCTAATTGGTTCTAAAGGTGTACAATTTGCTAGCTCGATTCTCATGTTCGTGGGGGTAAGTCTAGAAAATTTCATCAATTTCCATAGAGAATGAGGCATGAGATTGATGCTAGCACCTAAATCGGCAAGGTCTAAACATCCCTCAATCTTGGAAAAATCACAAGGTAGTAGAAATTGGCCCGGATCCTCTTCCTTTCTCGGCATATGCCTTTTGGGTTTTAAAGAAGGATCGAAGCACAAGTTTCTTCAAGGGTTACTTGGGTGAGGTCGATAAATCTCTCTTTTTGAACCGTGGATGGAATTCGAGGTACACGATGGTGTGCACTCTTTTCCTTGGTCACCACGTTCACCCCATTGACTTTAGAACATGAATGGGTCTTAGAAGTTGAGGGTTGAGAAGAAGGAATAACTCTAAATCCATCATGGTTTGGGGTAATCACACGACTTTTCTCACGAGACGAGGCGGCTTTAATATTTTCCTTCGGGTTTGCTACGGTGTCACTAGGTAACGAACTTGATGACGCACCCGAAGCCTTGTTCATAATGGCCGAAAACATCTTTTTAATGTCAATTTGTCCTTGCTCAATCTTCGTGTTTTGATTTTTTAAAGTATTGGAAAAGTCGTTTTTTAAAGTACCAATTTGTCCCTCTAATTATCTCATATTAGCCTCATTCATTTTCATATATTCTTGATAATCATTTGACGAACAGTTCCCTTGGTTTTTATTACTTCTTTGAAAATTTCCTTGATTACCACTCGAAAAATTGTTACCTTGATTAGCGTTTGAAAAATTCGAGTTTTGATTGTTATCTCGATTTTGCCAACTTAAATTACGACCTTGATTATAACATTGATTTTGAAAATTTCCTTGTTGATTATTTCCTTGAAAATTGTTACGGTTTTGATTTAAAAAATTGTTGCCTTGGTTATAATTTCCTTGTGATGGACCCGCGTTGTTTTGATTTTGAAAATTGTTGTTTAACGCGTTAACACTCGACGTTTGGCCATCCGTAGCTGCACACTCGTAATAATTATGAGGTCCACCACACAACGTACACGATGCCTCAACCGCTTTTACCATAGCGGGAGCGTCTTTCTTTTGCATCTCAATGAGAAAAGACGTAAACACATTCGTCAACTTGTCGACTTTCGCACCAACTCTCTCAATATCGCGATTAGAATTACTAACATTGGCGATATTAGCAACACTCAGTGTGTTGCGGAGTTGGTAAACCTTGGATCGATTCTCGATAATCATTAAAGCGTCTTTCCGATTTTTACACATAAAACTGCCACCGGCGGCGGAATTTAACGAATCTTGTTCTTGAAAACTAAGACCGTTATAAAACGTGTCGATTTGGTGTAACTCGGAAAATACATGGTGAGGATATTGCCTAAGCAATTCCTAAAAATGACCCCACGCGTCTCTAAATGATTCATTTGACTTTTGTTCAAATCTTGTAATCTTGTTTTTGAAAAACGTCGTCTTAGACGGTGAAAAAATGATTAACGAATTTGGAAATGAGATCCTTCCACGTAATTATGGAATTAGGTGGCTCTTTCTCGTACCAATCCTTGGCGGCACCATCGAGCTAGTACGGAAAAAGCATAAGCTTGACGACATCGGTGTAGACGTTCTTAAACTTGCTCGTGGCCAAAAGATGATCAAAATTCCGAATGTGATCGTGAGGATTATCCGCCTCACGACCTTGAAACTTCGTATCTTGTATCAACGAAATCATTCCGCTCTTAATCTCAAAATTCTCCGCTTTGATAGCAGGAATGATGATTGCGTGTCCATAACCCTCGGTGGGCGCTTGGAGAAATTCCATCATCGAACGATTGTCGGCCATCTCGTCTTCGGTTTCGACAACGATATTAGGAACGTCGGTTTC
The DNA here is from genome assembly GCA_025667525.1 of Glebionis coronaria. Taxonomy (NCBI): domain Eukaryota; kingdom Viridiplantae; phylum Streptophyta; class Magnoliopsida; order Asterales; family Asteraceae; genus Glebionis; species Glebionis coronaria. The sequence goes on along the minus strand of CM046877.1, from coordinate 317,919,032 downwards.
TAATTCTCGTCTACGTCGTCGATTCCTTTGATTTCGATTGCGTCGATTCGAAGCGTCGCTAGAATTAGAATAATCCTTCGATCAAGTGCGCATGCACTAACATAGATAATGGGGTAGCAAAGAAGATTCTTTTTGTGGTTTTTCGTTTTTTCAATTTTTTGGTTTTTGATTATTTTTTATTTTTTTTGGATTTTTGTTGTATTACGTAGACTCAAATCTACACATCTCTCCTCGAATCAATTTCTCGATTAAAGGAGGCTCAAGGAATGAACACGATCACGTTGAGTGAACGCCTTTGATGACTTTAGAACGTTGGTGGAACACCAAAACGTTCAAGAGGGTTTAATCTTTGAAAACAAACAAATATAATATACGTGGATAATACTTTGGTTGGCAAACTCTTGATTAGCCCTTTTTCTCAAAACACGCACAAGCAAGCGGGGGAAACGAGGCGGCGCTAAGCACCTAAGAGCCTTTTTCCCTTAGGTCGTGAAATACAACCGCCTTATACTCACCTTATAGTTTGTGTTAATCAAAATTAAGCCTCACGAAAGTAATTATCTATTTTGCCTTTTGATTTTTGCTTTACATTCGAATACAATAATTGAGTGATGAAATCCCAATTAAGGTTGCGTTTTCACGCTTTTGGAGATATTGTAAATTTATTGTGATACGTATACAATATATTAATAATATTCAAAAAGAAAAACGAAAACGATTAATGGGATATCTATAATATAGTAAAATGATTGTTGTGTGTTTAATTAAGGATAACTAAACACGTTTTATTTGGATATCTATAATATAGTAGAAAAAATAACAAACGACTATGTACGATATTTACGCTTTCCAAAAATTAAAAGCAAAAATGCACTACTCACACAAACACGATATGTATAATGGCACTAAAAACACCTCCCCGGCAGCGGCGCCATAATGATGGTAGTAAAAATAAACCTCTTTTAGCAAAAAGAGAGTATAAGCCGGTAAGTATTAATCGATACGGTTTATGAAAACCGTAAAGATGAAAAGTTCAAGTTCGTTCTCGGCGGAGGTGTATGTGTATTAGGCCAATTATATAAAAACAATGTTTGGATTAGTATCGTTTTTTGGTTTAAAGAGAGAAAATTAAAAGACGAGTTACACTACGATTAAACTACGACGAATGACGTAAAACGTAAACGTAAATACGTAAAACGCGACGAAATTAAAAATTAATGATAAAAATAATTTAAAAATTAAAACTAAGTCTAAAATAGCCGATATTACTAAGTCTAAAAATCTTTTTACTTTAATGTTATTATGCAAAAATTAGATTAGGAGTATTTGTATTTTTCCTTTCAAATAGTTTTGTAATCTTTACTGATATTAATAAAAATTCATTTTGGTTTGATTCTCGTTTCAATTTACTTACTTTTAATTTCTACTATTGCGATCTGATACTTCTCTAATCTATTTTTTTATAATATTCATTGTTATTTGATCAAGCTAGATTAATAGTTTGGATTAAATAATATTAGTGAAATTGGGATAAAATCAAACCCTAATGGTTTGATTTATAAAAATAAATTTTGGTTCGTTGACTTGATGGTTCGAATATCATCTGCTTAATGGTTCATGGTTCAGGTAATGTTGATGGTGGTTCGAATGAAGCTGTCTTATGGTGTTTTCGTTTCGGATCTAAGGTAGCACATCGCTAACCTTCTTCACAACGAGATCTTCAAAAGGTTTTAGTCCTTTTACATTTTTTTTTGTTATTAAATTTAAAGCTATTTATGTTATGCTTAGGTTAATATACTTAAATTGAGTATCTGTCATTGATTTTTGGGATTAATCATCTATGAACCTGCTTGTTTTCGACATGTTTATGATATTGGATCTGGTATATAGTATATCTGTTTAGGAGATTTTCAGTTAACTGGTTATGTGAAGTTTATGGTTGTTTAAATGTTATGAGGTAGTTTTTGTTATATCTGATGATGTAGCTTTGTTGTTTGTTGCTTAAGCATCTGCTACCTAAGGCGTTTTCGTTGTCTTCAGTGCTGCCACGTTTTAGATTTTAGATTGATTGCTGATTTTTCATGACTGAATCTACTGTATGGGTTTTTGTTTTTTAATTTAACTTATCTGCTATGATTTGAGTTGGATTAAAAGCCCGCTATTCCAAATAAGTGAGCATGAGCTTACTGTTAAGTTTGTTTTTTTGGATTTTTTAGTTTGTCTGAATTTTGATGGCATGAAGATAGATTTTCGTTTCCTGTTTAATTGACTGTAATAGCTTTATGTGTTAGATTGTAGGGCTGTTAATCAGTAATTTGAGTAGTAATTCTTCACTGTAAATCTAAATATTGAGATACTGCTTAAAAATAATTACCAAAAAAATGTCCTTCCTAGGACTTGAACCCGTGACCTCACGGATGAACACTCAACGTGTTTACCATCTGAGCTGCAAGCTCTTTTGATATTACTTTCTGTCATTTTATTAATATAGTTATATTGTTACTGGCCGATTTTGGTTTAAGCTTGGTTTTAACTGAATTTCCGTTTTAAATAGATGTTTTATTAAAGTAATTTTGAGTTTTTAATAATTAATAGTTCAAATAAAATTAAAATGTTTTTATTAATTTTAAAAGATTAATTAGTTTTAAGTAAAATTAGATTTAATTTTTGTAAAAGTAAAATAGTTGACAATAGATTTTAAAATGGTTTAAAAGTTATTTTTATTAAATAGATTAATTTTTATAGATTTTTGAATAGTTTAATTTTTAAATAGTTTTAATTATATAAGTAATTGATTTAGATTAAAATATCCGGGATTTATGATTCATGCACTTTAGGATAAAATTAAGTTTAAAATTGGTAGATTTAATATTAGTTTAAAAACCGACGACCAATTCGAATCAATTGTCCAAATCGACACAAAACGTCTCAAATTCATAAGATCTTCGTGTACAACGAACTTGGTTCATCACGTGTTTAATTGAACCCGTCTTTGATAATTTTAGTCTATTACTTTTTCCTAAAGGTAATTTACTAATTTACCCTATAACGTATCTAATTATCACTATACTATCACGATCACATCAATTATCATGTGGGGCGTATGGGTGCATCCTAGTTACACGTTTTTACAGGATTTTCATGGTGAATGCGATGTTTGCCTTGCATCCTTCCCAAGGAGTTGATCTGTCCTACCCAAACTATTTAATTAGAGGCAACCCCTCAAATTGTATGACGAGGTCTCCCCTCAAGTATTCATCCACGGTGGAACCTCATGACTTATATGGTCTATTGGCTAATTAATACATATTTTACATAAAAACTAAGTCTATTCAAACTATAAAACTAGTTTTATGAACATGTTTCCAGGTTATCTAGGACTTATACATTTCCTCTGCTATTTGTCTTTTATGCTTATCTTATTCCATGCTATACTTGTATATCCGTTCACTGGGCGTTATGCTCAGCCGTTTTCCATTCATGTTCCCAAACGGCAGGTACTCAAGGGCGCTCGTAGACTTTAAGCGTACGTGCATATGGATTGGAAGCTATCTAGCCTTCTCTACTTTATTCATTTCTTCATACGTTATGCTACTTATTTCTTTGGACGTTGTTTATTTTTTTTCCTTTTCAATACTTATGTTTCTGTGTGATGAGCTTATACTTGGACTACCGATGTTTGTTTCCAGTATTTCCATTCATGGTCATTTAATGTTTTTAAGACATTTACCTTGCATGCTTTGATGACACGCCATAATCACGCGTGACATTCCATTTACCAAAATGGGGTGTTATAGGTTTCCTGCGAGCTATCTGCAAATTGTTTAAGTTACTTGATAAGTTTTTGTTACTCATAGTTCAAGATTTTGTCACCAAGTTCTACAAACAAGTTTCTGTAGGGTTGTGCTTAATTTAGACCTTCGTTACTCATTTTTTTTTGTATGTGGCTGATTGGTGTACTTGTGGCTTGTTAAGTTTCGTGTTTTGCTTTTGTGCATGTGCCTTTGTTCTTATACCAACAGCAACCTAAGCTTCCAAAAAGAACAAACCAAAAAGAAATTGTGTGCCTACAAGTTTCTGTGTTCATAAAGCCTAACTTGTGGCGTGATTCAGTCACTTTGTTGCTGTGATAGTGTTTTTGTGCTGATTTTGTTCACTTTGTAGTTTAACCACTGTCATATTAATCGTATTAGGGTGCCCATTGTTCCATTCTTAACCAAACACGAACACACATAAAAGAGAAAAAAAATAAACCAAAAGTGAACATAGGCCTGCTTCATTCATAGGCACCAATAGGTGTTTGATTCGTGGCTTGATATTGTGTTTGTGTGTTTTGTGTTACTGTGCATCCAGGTAATCCAAGAAAAACAAGTAAAAAAGAAAAAAGGAATCAAAAGGAGGTCAAGGGGAACTGTGAGGTTCGAACCCTCGACCTCTACCTATGATCAACCTTTTAACGCCTCAACACACACACTCAATACCAACTCTGCCCTAGGGACTTTACTGTCCAAAGGGTAGAGTGCAATACCTTTAACCCATTTTTCATTTCCAACTTTTTAAATAAGTCGTGGCTTATGCCATGTTTTCTGGCTTTTATGGTTGTCTTTTCTTGTGTTTTTCATGTTCGTTTTTTAAATGTTCGTGATGTAATAATTATTTACCGTGCATAATAATACATGTAGTTTTCTATAATTAATGTTCGTGACACATGTATATTATTTAATTGGAAAGTTTTAATTTGTTCGTGTGTTTACGTGATGTACTGTTCATGGTATTTATATGCTGGTTTTACAGATATGGATCTCAGTCATTGCTTTCATTAACCATTATGCTTCTCGTTCATAGATTCAACAATATTACCAAAACAAATTTGGGTGTGGCCACACAAACATCTTAATAATCTCACGAGGGGCCCAGATGTATTAAACTCCAAAACGAAATTGAAGGAAATAAATTTCATATTGACTACAAGCAAAACTTATGAATTTTTCAACACTTTCGAAAATAATCCTTATAGCTACCAGTTACATTTAGCATTAGATTATTCCATAGAGATGCACTAGATTCATAATAGTTTTCTAGTATCTCAAGTCTAAGTATAACTATTTATGATTTACTTGATGACAAAGATCCACAAAGTAAAATCATATAGTTGGGATAAGTCCAATATTCGATTCATCGAATATCATCCAAAATCGATCAATATACTTTCAAGTAAGCTCTATCGCTATTTTGAATTGTCTTAATTTAATAATATTCACATATTATTAATCGACAACGGACATTTAGCATAACAATTTTGTAGTAACTCGTACTTTAAAATCAACATTTAGACCGAGTTCTAATACTAATTCTATTATTCGGACCAATATTTATTAATCGACTTTTATTTGTCATGTGCGTTGGACGAATAATATTGATTTCTCGACTAGACGGTAAGATTAGGGTTTTAACGTATCAAATATGTGTTATTTGTTATTTATCGGCAAAGTCTATGTCCGTCATCGACCGTAAATATCCTCGTTATGACATAGAAATATTTTATATTGTCGTCGTTTTAATTTCTCGTTTTATGAGAATTCTTGATAATTTACGTTAAACCTTTAGGCGTCATTCGTTTAGGCGACGCGTTAACGTTTATTAAATTATAAGCCCTCCTTTATTTATTGAAATATAAATGTTCTCCGAATGTCAATGTTTTTATTTTATATTGAGCGTTTATTTTTCGTGTTTAACGCGTATCTTTTAAAATCGCTTAACTTTTAAAATATCGGACTCCGATAATACCTGCTTTTACAAATTGAGGGATAAGATTTTACTTAACCTTATCCCATACCATACGTGTCACACATAGACAAATGTTTGAGCCACTTCTAAGTTATCCTAAATCTCACATTCATCAAACTGAACTAACAAAACTCATATTGTTTCTTCGTCTTTCTTGTAACGTGAATCAAACAACACATCATCTAATATTGTCTCACCTATTTTGATATCTTGTAAACACTCTTGATCATTTCCAAGTCAAAAGCTCTCGTGTAGTATAAGGGGCTGATTAAAAGAGTTTATAAGAGTTTGAAGATTTGGATTATATATTTGATTTGGGTTGAAGATCAACTAGCTCTTATTCTCATTTCTACCATTTTTGTAAGGATCTTTTTATCCTTTTATTTTTTATGTAAATTTTTCTAATAAGTAAGACATGGTAATTTTATATAGTCTTCTTGTTTATATCATTGTGATATATATTTGTTATTTTAGACATTGTATATAAGTTTTAAACTATGAAAAAATTGTCAAGTCAAGCCTTAAGTGATGGTTATAAACTTCAAATTTAGGCCAGTGAATAAATGGGTTATTTGCTCGATCTCATCAGGTCATGAGACATAAATACTAATATAAGTCTAGGCCTATGTTTTATGGTGATTTTTTCGGGTGACCCGTCCCGTGACGATACCCGATGAATTAGATATGGTCGAAACAGTAGAAAGGTGTCGAATATGATCACCAGTTTTGAACAGAAGAACAATCCAAATATTTGTATAATGACCCCTAAATATGTAAAACTAAAACTTGTAGCTAAACATATGTAGAACACACACGAATCGGATGGTTTTCTACGGATAAATGGTTTAGTAATGGCGGGCAAAATGGTAGAACTGAAGTTGGTTGTGAACAGCCAACTCTTCTAAGTTATAAAATGGATAGATGAGCTATAATAAATATAAATTAGGGGAAATTGAACTTATAATAAGTAAACTACATAAGTTAAGAATGAATTTGGTAAAAATAACTCATCTATATTATTTACGGTTTAGGAGAAGCGGTCTAATTAACGAGACATGTCGTAAAAATTGTAAGAATTATACTATATTAAGTTAAGGTAAAACTTGACCATTTTTATATAACACAAGGATGTAGGACCCACTTATCAAGAGTCGAGAATCATTTATATACTTAAATCTATGAAACCCGAGACCCGATAAATGTGATATATTAAGTTGATAATGTTTGGAGGCGTTTTAGAACCTGAAAACTTATAATGTGGATTTGTGCCATAAAAGCCCAACATACACTTATAATGGCTATTAGGCCATTATTGGGCCTCAAATTTATAACATGTTTAGAGTTTAATACTGAGATTGAAATGGACTAAATTCATAATAAATTGCAATGGGCCACTACTGGGTTTTAATGGGCCTAAAGGACATAATGAATACATGATAGATTGTTATCAAAGTCTTATGAAAAGTTTTAGAAAACTTATGCAATGTCCAAACTTACTAAAGTGAAATATTTACATATATATATATATATATATATATATATATATATATATATATATATATATATATATATATGATTATGTATAGTCTCGATCCTAAGACGCATCTCGTCATTATAGGTCTCGTTCGGTCATATGACGACCGTTGGGCATCACGTTCTCGAGCAATGATCGACTGATATCTCGTGAAGTCTTGTATCGACTATTGGAAGTTTGTTCCTCGATAAATGTGTGATAGCTATATCAGGTGAGTCTATAGCCTCACTTTTATATTATCTTGTAAATGATTATTAACCCGCGAGGGGAATACATGCTGTTTTATAAAATGAACATAAGTTGTTTTCGGTATGCTGGACCAAGATATGATGATAAATGCCTAAGTACCGTTGACTTATGAAGTCCCTGAATTTCATGATCTGTTAATTACCTTGCGAGGTAAACACTAATACATATGATAGATCTATTTGGTTTGACAGCCTTATCCTAGGGTATGTATCCTTTGTGATCACCTGAAAGAGATATTATGTATAAGAGGTCGTTGGTTTATGACAATATTACCTGTTGTAGGGGCGCCGTAAGTGACTCGGTTAACGTGTTGGTTAACGTTCAGTTGCATGAGCTTAAGGCATTTATCGATATATATATATATATATATATATATATATATATATATATATATATATATATATATATATATATATATATATATATATATATATATATATATATATATGACTTGTCCGTGTGACAAGCTTGAGATGATTAAAATTCTTGTGTTCAAATGATGATTTGCAAAACCTATAGATTTGCTCAACCGTTGTGTTGATGATTTTAAGCATGTATTTCAGGTAAGCAAGATAGATAGCAGCGGAGCATGAGAGGAGGAAGTTGGTTCTTACTTGTCTGAAACTTTGTTTACTTTTCCATCCTTTGAAATGAATAAACTGCTTTTAATCATTTAATGATATGTTGTGATTGGTAACGGTTTTTGGGACCAGACCCTACTTTGATTTAATATATTTAGGATAGAAAAATTTTTAGACAATGTTGTATATTATTTTAACTTCTCTATTGAGGTCGTTGTCTATGATTGTGTGCAATGTGCTATGAGTAGCGCCCCAAAGTGGTATTCCGCTGCGTGGTCATTTGGGGGTGTTACAAATTTATTCATAGATTAAGTAAAACATGTAAAATAGGATACAAAATTAAATAATAAGAATAAACGAAACCCAATATTTATTTTATTAAATAATAATGTCATAACATCCTTTATCTAAATATTAATCACATATTTATTGCATGAGTTTTCTAGCTAGTTGCAGCCCAATAGCCTTTGCATGCTTAACTATCTTTGGTCTAGGAAAAGCCTTAGTTAAAGGATCAGCTACGTTATCATCTTTGTGAACTTTTATTAATTTGATTTCTCGAGCTTCAACTTGTTCTCGGACGTAGTGATGTCTACCTTTAAAGTGTCTGGCGCCTTTCACGACTCCATAATCATTAGCGAATATTATTGCAGCAGAATTGTCGTAATAAATATCAATAGGTTCTTTAATTGAAGGCATCACTCCAAGATCTCCAATAAACTTCCTAATCCAAACAACTTCCATTGTAGCTTCTGAAGCAACCATGTACTTAGATTGAGTAGCATGAATTGCAATCGTTGTCTGTTTCTTGGTCTTCCAATCAACTACTCCTCCATTGATAACAAAAACTTAACCCATCTGATACTTCGTATCGTCTTTATCACATTGCCAGGACGCATCACAGAAACCTGTCACATTCAGTTATGTGTCTGGTTTCCTTCCAAATACCAAAAACATATCTTTCGTACTACTCAAATACTTTAGAATATGTTTAACAGCAGTTCCAGTGGAGCTTCCCTGGATTCTGTTGGTATCTACTGACCAAGTTCTGAGCAAATACCACATCAGGCCTTATGCATCTAACACCATACATAACAGATCCTACAGCTGAAGCGTAAGGCACTTTCTGCATGTATGCCTCCTCTTCGGGAGTTGATGCATCCATCTCATGGCTCATATTATGCTTAACTTCCATAGATTGAAAACCTTTCTTGGAATTATGCATGTTATACTTCTTCAATATCTTATCTATATAAGCATCATGACTTAGACCAATTAACAGTCTTTTCCTATCCTAATAGATCTTAATTCACAGAATGTATGCAGCTTCTCCTAAATCCTTCATAGAAAAACATTTACCAAGATAATCCTTAACAGCTTTAAGCCTTGGAATGTTACTTCCCATGATTAATATGTCATCAACATATAGGACTAGAAATACTACATCACTCCCACTAGCTTTACGATATACACATGGCTCATCATGATTTTGAATAAATCCGAACTTTTTGATTTCTTCATCAAATCGTTTATTCCATTGATGTGATGCTTGCTTCAAACCATAAATAGATCTTTGAAGTTTGCACACGTGTCTTAGATTCTTAGGATCAACATACCCTTCTGGTTGTTGCATATAGATGTCTTCATCTAAGCGACCGTTCAAGAAGGCAGTTTTAACATCCATTTGCCATATCTCATTGTCATAGTATGTTGCTATAGCTTTGAGAATCCTAATAGCTCTTAAGTCTGTTACATGAAAAAATGCTCCTCGTAGTCTACGCCAAAAGTTTGAGTAAAACCTTTAGCTACTAAACGAGCTTTATAGGATTGTACTTTTCCGTCCATGTCAATTTTCTTCTTTTATATCCACTTATGTCTCACTACTTTAGCATTTTGTGGTGGATCTACAAGAATCCAAACATCATTAAATTTTGTGGATTTCATTTCCTCATCCATAGCAACCATCCACTTATCCTTCTCAGGATCAAGCATGGCGGATTTATAATTAGCAGGTTCACCAAGATCCCCTACTTCATCATCATCCTATATATTAAGACATATATTGTTATTTTCGTTTTTAATCCTTGCAGATCTACGCAAAGGAACTAATTCTGGTGGAACCGCCAGACTTTCTGGTTTTACAGGAATTATTTCGCTAGTGTTTTCAGAAGGTAATATATCTATATGACTCTCTTCAAGATCATAATTTCTCCCACTAAATTCTTGATTAACAAGATCACATTCAAGGAAGTCTCTATACCTAGCAACAATCACTTTGTTCTCAGATGGATAATAAAAGTAGTAACCCATAGTTTCTTTAGGGTATCCTACAAGATACATTTCACAGATCGTTGTTGGAGTTTGTCATCCGAGTCACCTGTAACACCCCCAAATTTGTACAACTCAATACAGCGGATGACTAGTTGGTGTTACGGGATAACACATTACTCACATCATAGACAACGCATATAAATCGCGTCGTTTATTAATAAAGCATTTCCATTCATAAATATCAAAGTTACATCGGTCCCAAGTCATTACATTTCATATAAAGTTTTAAAAAGTATTTGAATGGAAAATATTGTTTAAGTGCGGGCCATGAATTCTTGTCGTCTTCCCGAGAATTACCTTCAAGTACCTGAGATAAAACATGTTAAAAGAAAAGGGTCAGCGATAACGCCGAGTGAATTCATAGAGTTTAATAAATTCCGTCAATATAACTTTGGTATAAAATTAGTACCAAAAATCAATTCGTACAAATCATTTTAATAGGCCGTAAAATAGCCAAAATCATTTTATACAAATATTTGTAATAGGCCATAAAATAGCCAAAGTCATTTTATATAAATCCTTATCGAAAATCATAATATAGGCATTTGCCTTAAAATCATTATACGAGCCAATGTCGTAAAAACCTCATACAATACGTCTTATGACGTTGTATAAAATCAAATAAAAACCGTTATATGAATATGGTTATGAAAACCAAAACACAAACATAATATCAATAGTATGACCCAGTATTGCTAGTCAGGAAATACATCGTAATTCTGAGCGTCTAGTAGTATTTCGTTAGTCGGATTATTATAAGCCGCATGACATTGTTACCTTACTAAACCAACAACGGGTAGCTAACCCGATACAAATTTTGCCCATCTAAAGTAGCGTGTCGTCACAAAGGTCACGCTATAGAAATCTTCTCATACATAAATTCGCTTACCAATCAATGTGGCACGACGGGGATCAACCGTCAAGGCGCGAACTGGGGTGATCGTCCCCAAATAGTACTATTAAATGCATAAGCGTCTACCAACTCCCGGTAGTTCACAATTCATGCTAATGGGACTTTTAGTGACATAACCTAACTTTAATAATCCATTTTATTTCATCTATCGGGTCCATTAATCATTCATCGGGTCATACAATCGGGTCATTCAATCATTCGGGTCCAAAATCAATAAACAAACAATCAGGACAAATGGTGTCCTATTTTATAAAAACTAACATGTTATCACCCTCGCGGGTTTATAAAACATTTCATAAAGACATTTAAAAGAGTGCGAGGCTATGAACTTACGTTGATGTGGGAAAGCGGGTTATCGGCAATTCGGATGTACGGTACGTGCTTCAATCACGGAAACCTAGACAAATAATACTCGGTCTTAGACTCATGTCCAATGACTTTATAAAAATACCAATTATGTATACATATGATGATTATATATATATGCTGATCAAGTGGGTTTACATATTCTCGTTTACTCATTTTAGAGTTATGTGTTGATAACTTTTATACTAGTTTTCTCGTTTTACCTATTTACGTGTTTTAGGTCCAATAAGCCTATTATAAGTTCTTAACTTGTATTAATCCTTTTTGTACTTATATTATCAGTACATACACTTTCAAGTTGGGCCCAAATGGGTTAAGCCCAATAAGTTCTTTTTATGGGTGTTTATCTTATTTAGTCCAATTATTAACCCAAGTATTAGTCCAATATGTTTACTTAGCTCGTTAATGTCCGTATGCCCTAGAGTTCGGGTTTTATCGGTTTTTACTTATTATACATGTCTATATATCAGTATATAAGTTTTATAAAGTTTTCATTAGACGGGTCCAACCATCTAAGTTTTATTTAATAAAAACGTTAATTTTACGGCAATAGCCGTAAAAGTCGTAAAAATCATGTTTATAGTTTTATATCTTATAAAACATAACAAGTTACCATTTTTATAAAATGTACACTTATTTAACCTTTTACATATTTATATAAATAGAATTCATGAGTTAGTGGGTTTTAATTTATATTTTATACTATTAAAATTTGAGTGCTTATATAATAGTAATATACTTTAATTTCCAAAATCTGATTTTTAACTTCACTTTCACCAAAACGGCCATATCTTGAGTTCTATATGGAGATAGAAGCTCAAATTTTTATCACATAAACTACATGATATGTGTTACATTTAACTCTTCTATAGCTACTATTGAATCATCTTTAAGTATTTTCTAAAAATCGTCCAAAACAGTAACCTCAGATTTATACCCTAAACTTGTTTTGATCATATCTCACTCATTACAATGATTCCATTGCATGGCCAACTCTCACATGTGTACAAGACCCATAGATTACTGTAAATGGATTCTACTTCATCATTTTATCAGTTTACCATATGGTTCTTTACTGTTTTTATACAGCCTATTATTTACACAAGATTTACCCATTTTTACTTATAGTTTTCATCTTTTTATCCATGATTATCAACAACAAATCCCCACATAACATTTTTATCATCATATAATCATCATAAATATATACAATAGGAAATAAAATACATGTTTACATAATCAAAATAACAAGAAGATGAGGAGGACAATCTTTATACCACCATGATGATGTAGGTTGATCAAAACATGGATTTTTGATGGAGAAACTTGTGATGCACCAAGACCATCTTCAAGACCATCATTCTTCATGAGAACCTTGTGGAAAATCAGCCCTCCTACTCCATGAAAACTCCTCCTTGGATGTTATAAGCACCACCAATCAATAGGGTTTCAAAAGGGCTTCAACATATGCAAGTATAACATATGATTTCATGGTTGTTTTTTATCACAATGGTGTTTGTGGAAGAAATATGGGACGGCACATATGAGGTGAAGAGAGAAAATGGGTGTTGATTGCATGTAATAATGATGGAAATGAAAACAAGTTTCTAGTTTAGCTAGTTAGTGGTAAAGTTAGTGCTTAAAGTGTAAGCTAAGCTTACACTTGTTATGTGTTAGCTTAACTTGATGCCACCTTAGTGTGTGGTGTCAAGTGTGCCGTCCATAATAAGCTAGTGGCGTGGGACAATGTGTTTTGTCCCATCTCACTAGTTTACGGGTATTTCTCGATTCTAGTTTTCTCGATTTGCGTGCCCTCGGGTCATTTTACGAAAAACGTTTTTATAAATTATGAATCAACGTCACAAAACGAATCCAATAAAAATTGTCTCATCAAAAACGGAGTTCGAAAACGTAAATACGTAATCCTAGGGTTTCCGGTTTAGTCGTAAAGGACGTTAAAATAAAATCGTAAGTCCTAATCTTTTCTCGTAAATTTGTGAGTTTATGAACCAACACAAATTTAAAACTCCAAAATAATATTCATGGATAAATTTATTTTCTGAAATGTCGGACTGTCACCAAAGACGGTGTATGTAAACGTAAGCACGTAACGTTGAATCCTCCGGTTTAGACGTAGTCGATGCTACTCCAAGATGTAAATCCATATTTCTTCCCAAAAATAAGTGAGTTCATATTGTAACATTAAAATAATGTTTTCAAATAAATATTGAGAATAAAAATATCAATCGTAAATTGACGGATTGTCACAGCATTTACCCCTAAACAGGATCTTTGTCCTCAAAGATCATCTTACTACTCGCTTCTTATAGAGTTAAAGCCATGTGGGTATTTCCTCCACATTCGGTCTTTTCTCACAAGTGCCATTTATTACAATACGCGAGTTTCATCAAACATAACTACGGGAATAAGATCAGGCTAATTGTTGACTTACTTTCTCTATCCATGATGTTCACGGGTTTCTGATGAGTGCAACTTTTCGCCGATCTAAGCTTTACTAAGGAACAATCAGATTTTAACTTGATAGATATTCCATCAAGTTCGATTTACGAAACATAATTCACGCGGTTCTTGAAGTCCTAGGGTAGATCCAGCTTATATGCCCTTCAATCCTAACTTTTTCATCATCTCAATGGTCCCATACAATCGGGGACTTATATCCCATGATTTGTCAGATCATGAATTCATTTTTCCAAGGTTAAAAATTGTGGCATAACTTCGCTACCCATTCGGCACTTCAAGATCTATATTTCACATTCACATAACCTCTTGCCCACTACCGGCTGTCAATAATCAAATCCTAATTTCAATATTCATTTCAGATCTCGCGGGTCGGGTATTTTGCAAGGATAGGTTCGCCATCATAGGAAACCTTAAACCTAAGAGACATATCCAACTCACAATGGGTGTTATGTCGGATGTCTTCATCTCAACTCCTGCTTACAAATGCTCTAATATTTAGATCCTAACAAGATTCGATCTCGATCCTAATATGATGATCATCAATGATAATCTCTCCAAAGGAAAACGATTATATGGTCTATTACCAAAGGTCAATCATTCAAACATAAAACAGCACTTATATTACTTTGTATCGTTACTTTACCTCGTCCCTTCGATTTGGGGTGGTACATAGTACTCTCATCAAGGTTCATTCTCAATGATTTCTGAGAAAATCTCTAGAAATTTGATGCAAAGCGAGGATCTTGATAAAGATGTTTGATACAAGCACACTATGTTTACATAACTCTTTTTGCATTTATCATTAACGGGAATGATATTAGCAGATTTGGTCAGTCTGTCGACGATGACCCAAATCGAATCAAATTCAGATGATTACCTTTGCAATAGCTAGAAGTTTACTAATGTATGAGGCGATATCTGCCTTCATAATTTGCCATTAGTACAACTTCTTCAGACACAGATACTTTTAGTCATAAATGACATAAATAGAATACTTATACTTACAAATTCCAACATAATTATATCTCATAATCCTCCATATTTAGACAATCACATGTGGTCTTTAAAATATTTAACGCATCGGCTTCTTAATTCTAATGGTTCACACTAGCCGTGAAACCTTTTTATCATCTATATTATCCTTCTTACAAGCATCGTTTATTTTATATTGTTCGGCACTTTATTTTGCACCTTCATTATTAAGGAACATGTCCTAATTGTTTCTTTATCCTTTTTATATAATATGTCAGTATCTATATTATTTTCATGATGATGTAATTATTATGTCCACAATTCACTTAGATATTCTTTCTACATTATGCGTCAGTAATTACGTTCACCTTCCTGATGAAATAAATATCATAACCGTATTTATTCAAAATTATTTCTTCATATCTTCTATGTTTTTGTTTCGTCTTTACTATCATTTTTATCCGTTTTACTCAATCCGACGTTTAAAGCGTCGATAATTATTACAATTAATTAAATAATAAATTTTCAATTTTTATGAATGTAAACATAAAGATTTTAAATTTCTTAGTTCGACCAACTATATAAAATGTTCAAAATAAATTTGAATTTAATTAACAAGATTTTTGTTGATTTATCGAAAATAATTAAAATAATTAATAAGATCCGAAAATGTTCGAGAAATCTTTGTTTATATTTTGGTCAAAATTTTCTTAGTTGAAAAGCAAAATTTGTTGTTTCAAATTTCAAGTTATGGTTTAAATGGTTTTCCTCAATCCTTTTTAAGTTATCTGGAGGTATACACAAACATTTACCCCTAAACAGAAGTTTAGTTAAATGGTTTGTGTATAAGGGAATAATCCTTTTAAAAATCCTTTGTTAAAACATTTGTCAAAACATATATTTGCACTTTCTTTTTAGTATAACTCAAAGTCTTAAAAGGTCTCTTTATTTTTGAAGAGTCAATTTATATTCCATTATCCTTTTAATCACATAGTTAAATCATGTAAAGAATTAAGTCTTTAATCATGTGTTAATTATTCAAGGTACAGGTTTTTAATGTTCGGCCAATTTAGGGCATTATTAACTCCTTTCTATTCTTATAAATAAACAAATAGTTCTTAATGATCACACGCATGAATTTATCAAATTACAGCCTACACACGTGATTCACCCAAATTATGAATGCTACATGTATATTAGTCAATCCAAACGACATCACGTGAAACTCATAATGTCCATTACAAGTACCGGATGTAGTGATTGGAGTACATAATCCTTTTTCGCAGATGCGAAGTTGATGATAACCATGCCATGGATCAAATCTTTAGAACATACGCTAGAACTTTGTAAATGATCGAACAAATCTTCCATTTCGAGTTATGGATATCGTTTTCGATTATCAATTTACTTAGTTCACAGTAATCTATAAATATAAGGAATGATAACACCATAGCTCTTCATAATGACGAGCTTGGTAGAATAAAAGCTTTCTCTGACAACTCTCTCAGTTGTACGGTAATTCTTTTAATTCAGATGGTGCTGTCGTATAGTGCACACGCCACAGGTGCAGCACCGAGAATATAATCAAATACCAAATTTTACTTGCCTTAAGGGCAAAAGTCTAGGTAATTCATCAACAAATACTTCCTAAAGTTTCAGATATCATAAACATCTTTTAATAAATTCATATTAGGTTCTTCTAGATTACAATATCTATAACTAGTTCACAACCATTCACGGTATAATCTCAAGTCTAAATGCAGGATACGGTCATCCACCAAGAATTATTTAGATCACTTTTGATAATCAACATCTTATCGTTTAGAGGAATTCTACTCGAGTTCCCATCAATTAAGACAATGTCGTCATGTCATAATCAATCAATCCATTCTACTGGCACTATCAACTTTTCAGTTCTATTGTCGTCGATAAGATGTGAACTTCTCAAAAGACTAATAATAACTCAAAATCCTTCACAAATCAAGGATATCCGGAGACATAACTAACCTTAAAAGAATAAGATTAACGCATAATCTACGCGAGAAAATTTCAAATCAGATACTGATGAAAACATTTAACGAATATGAATATATCCCATGTTTTCATAATTTGAGTACGCATTCGAAAGCTCCTCGGATCGTTACCCAGGTCATTCAAATGAAACCAAATCAAAAGAAATGATAGGAATGTCGATACATCCGGTCGAGTATCAACACTCGGTAATCAGATACTTTTCCTAAGAATCTTACTACAGGAGAATTGGACAAGTAAGAATTGTCAATTGTCGAATAAGACAATTTCCACAGATGAGTAAATTCGACTCAGAAGAATAGATGCTACAGGTACATATGTAGGTGTTCCTAACATTATGTCCTTATTTTTCACTTCTTCCAGATCTCATAAAATTTTAATCTTTCACAATCTTCAAAGAAAATGTAGTGTTTATTTATTAGTTTTATGGTGACTACTAATCAGCCTTGCATAGTCCATTCGAAATTGTATGTAGGCGCGCAACTATATAGAATTTCAAGATTAACAATGCAATACTCAGTTCGTCAAAACTTTACCATCCTGTTTATAATAAAAACATTTACATGCTTAATTCTTAAATAAGAATCAAAATAAATTTACAAAGATTTTCCTTGTTATGAGAACAATTAATTTCCCAAAGCGTTTTATAAACAACCTCATTTCAATAACAATCACTTATAAATCTCACTATGAATAATCCTTATTGTGATGAAAATTAAATTTTCTCAAAGGATACCGTTTTAACTTTATAAAAATAAGGTGTGATCTGCAAAAGAGTGATGAAAGCTTGTTCACCAAGAATTAACTATGATATGATAGGAAATAAGCTTAGCCAAATAATCATGAGGTTCATGACCTCGATGGCGCTCAAAAAGAATAATCCACAACGTAACTCAATTCAAGATGAGTACTTGTTCCATGGTCGCATCACTAATGCGAACATTAGGATGAAGCAATAAAAGATAGATAACATCGATATATGTAAGATTTAGCAATCAAAGGTAGTCTTTTTCATTAATCACAAACAAGTCAAAATTGTACCGTAACACATTACGTGTCACTATGTCATACAATTCTCAGAACTCATCCTACCAACTGATATCTCAGTTAAGTTAGGGATTTTTTTTTAAAAGATACCACAATGAATACTAATCTACAAGAGTCATTAGGTGTCCTGCCTGTCCCGGAAGATCCATCGGTCCCAATTCAGAAGAAGATTTCTTCAATTTATTCTTTGGACACTGGGCATCCTCATTAGTGGACAATGGCCTAGGAACAACACTTAACACGAATCAACAATCAATTAAAACCTTAAAATTCAATCACAGGACTTAACGACTTCCTCTTATCAATCTCATATTTCATACGGGTTAAATTTTACTTTATTCAAGTTTCAACCAATTTTATACTCAATTCGATATCCTACCTCATTCTCCAATACTTACAACCTTATTCTTCGTCCTTGTAAAGGCAATACAATCTCAATATGAATCAACACTTAATTTCCAATCCTATTAGCTCTTACAACAACAATTATCAAATGAGTCATTAATATGAAATGACTCATACATTCAATTAGAATTCTCGGAAAGGTATTAGTGGCATGAGGCTTTTGGGTAATGGTTCCAATGACAGCCTCAAGTGCAACATTCACCCTTTCGATTTCAAATTTAAGAATTGGATGACAACGAATCAGATGACATCTTTCTAGGTGGTAGTGTTTTGTCAAACTCCACTCTATAAGGAAAGATCGTCATGACATCGATATCAGATTTAATCTCGCCAATTCTTTTCAATATCACAATCAACTAATATCTACATTTCTACGAATATTAACCATTTGTTGGGATCATAAATATCCGCAACTTGGTTTAGATCTAGGATAGCTAGAATTCCTACGAGAATAGATTCGATTAATTTACTAGGGGATTTAGGGTTACTTGTGACAATCTACGTCTATAAATTCCTCGTATAAAAATCAAAATAATCATCAAACAATCATGTAATAAAATTACATCATATGTATATATATAATCCAAGTTATATATATATATTAAAATAACACTTCTTAGTCTTGGCCTTGTCGGTAACTCGGGAATTCTTTGGCACCGTTATAGTCAAAAGATTTTTAGATATTTTTAGAAAAATGTTTTTAGTTAAAAGATTTTGAAACGTTTTATTCAAAACCTTAGTTTTAAAAATATTTCGTTCTCTATAACGAGAGCTCTGATACCAAACTGTAACACCCCCAA
Source organism: Glebionis coronaria (assembly GCA_025667525.1). Taxonomy (NCBI): domain Eukaryota; kingdom Viridiplantae; phylum Streptophyta; class Magnoliopsida; order Asterales; family Asteraceae; genus Glebionis; species Glebionis coronaria. The sequence continues at coordinate 317,899,535 of CM046877.1, read as the reverse complement.
ATTTGTACAACTCAATACAGCGGAAGACTAGTTGGTGTTACGGGATAGCACATTACTCACATCATAGACAACGCATAAAAATCGCGTCGTTTATTAATAAAGCATTTCCATTCATAAATATCAAAGTTACATCGGTCCCAAGTCATTAAATTTCATATAAAGTTTTACAAAATATTTGAATGGAAAATATTGTTTAAGTGCGGGCCATGAATTCTTGTCGTCTTCTCGAGAATTACCTTCAAGTACCTGAGATAAAACATGTTAAAAGAAAACGGTCAGCGATAATGCCGAGTTAATTCATAGAGTTTAATAAATTCCGTCAATATAACTTTGGTATAAAATTAGTACCAAAAATCAATTCGTACAAATCATTGTAATATGCCGTAAAATAGCCAAAATCATTTTATACAAATATTTGTAATAGGCCATAAAATAGCCAAAGTCATTTTATATAAATCCTTATCGAAAATCATAATATAGGCATTTGCCTTAAAATCAATATACGAGCTAATGTCGTAAAAATCTCATACAATACGTCTTATGACGTTGTATAAAATCAAATAAAAACCGTTATATGAATATGGTTATGAAAACCAAAACACAAACATAATATCAATAGTATGACCCAGTATTGCTAGTCAAGCAATACATCGTAATTCTGAGCGTCTAGTAGTATTTCGTTAGTCGGATTATTATAAGCCGCATGACATTGTTACCTTACTAAACCAACAACGGGTAGCTAACCCGATACAAATTTTGCCCATCTAAAGTAGCGTGTCGTCACAAAGGTCACGCTATGGAAATCTTCTCATACATAAATTCGCTTACCAATCAATATGGCACGACGGGGATCAACCGTCAAGGCGCGAACTGGGGTGATCGTCCCCAAATAGTACTATTAAATGCATAAGCGTCTACCAACTCCCGGTAGTTCACAATTCATGCTAATGGGACTTTTAGTGACATAACCTAACTTTAATAATCCATTTTATTTCATCTATCGGGTCCATTAATCATTCATCGTGTCATACAATCGGGTCATTCAATCATTCGGGTCCAAAATCAATAAACAAACAATCAGGACAAATGGTGTCCTATTTTATAAAAACTAACATGTTATCTCCCTCTCGGGTTTATAAAACATTTCATAAAAACATTTAAAAGAGTGCGAGGCTATGAACTCACGTTGATGTGGGAAAGCGGGTTATCGGCAATTCGGATGTACGGTACGTGCTTCAATCACAGAAACCTAGACAAATAATACTCGGTCTTAGACTCATGTCCAATGACTTTATAAAAATACCAATTATGTATACATATGATGATTATATATATATGATGATCAAGTGGGTTTACATATTCTCGTTTACTCATTTTAGAGTTATGTGTTGATAACTTTTATACTAGTTTTCTCGTTTTACCTATTTACGTGTTTTAGGTCCAATAAGCCTATTATAAGTTCTTAACTTGTATTAATCCTTTTTGTACTTATATTATCATTAGATACACTTTCAAGTTGGGCCTAAATGGGTTAAGCCCAATAAGTTCTTTTTATGGGTGTTTATCTTATGTAGTCCAATTATTAACCCAAGTATTAGTCCAATATGTTTACTTAGCTCGTTAATGTCCGTATGCCCTAAATTTCGGGTTTTATCGGTTTTTACTTGTTATACATGTCTATATATCAGTATATAATTTTTATAAAGTTTTCATTAGACGGGTCCAACCATCTAAGTTTTATTTAATAAAAACGTTAATTTTACGGCAATAGCCGAAAAAGTCGTAAAAATCATGTTTATAGTTTTATATCTTATAAAACATAACAAGTTACCATTTTTATAAAATGTACACTTATTTAACCTTTTACATATTTATATAAATAGAATTCATGAGTTAGTGGGTTTTAATTTATATTTTATACTATTAAAATTTGAGTGCTTATATAATAGTAATATACTTTAATTTCCAAAATCTGATTTTTAACTTCACTTTCACCAAAACTGCCATATCTTGAGTTCTATATGGAGATAGAAGCTCAAATTTTTATCACATAAACTACATGATATTTGTTACATTTAACTCTTCTATAGCTACTGTTGAATCATCCTTTAAGTATTTTCTAAAAATCGTCCAAAACAGTAACCTCAGATTTATACCCTAAACTTGTTTTGATCATATCTCACTCATTACAATGATTCCATTGCATGGCCAACTCTCACATGTGTACAAGACCCATAGATTACTGTAAATGGATTCTACTTCATCATTTTATCAGTTTACCATATGGTTCTTTACTGTTTTTATACAGCCTATTATTTACACAAGATTTACCCATTTTTACTTATAGTTTTTCATCTTTTTATCCATGATTATCAACAACAAATCCCCACATAACATTTTTATCATCATATAATCATCATAAATATATACAATAGGAAATAAAATACATGTTTACATAATCAAAATAACAAGAAGATGAGGAGGACAATCTTTATACCACCATGATGATGTAGGTTGATCAAAACATGGATTTTTGATGGAGAAACTTGTGATGCACCAAGACCATCTTCAAGACCATCATTCTTCATGAGAACCTTGTTGAAAATCAGCCCTCCTACTCCATGAAAACTCCTCCTTGGATGTTATAAGCACCACCAATCAATAGGGTTTCAAAAGGGCTTCAACATATGCAAGTATAACATAGGATTTCATGGTTGTTTTTTATCACAATGGTGTTTGTGGAAGAAATATGGGACGGCACATATGAGGTGAAGAGAGAAAATGGGTGTTGATTGCATGTAAGAATGATGGAAATGAAAACAAGTTTCTAGTTTAGCTAGTTAGTGGTAAAGTTAGTGCTTAAAGTGTAAGCTAAGCTTACACTTGTTATGTGTTAGCTTAACTTGATGCCACCTTAGTGTGTGGTGTCAAGTGTGCCGTCCATAATAAGCTAGTGGGGTGGGACAATGTGTTTTGTCCCATCTCACTAGTTTACGGGTATTTCTCGATTCTAGTTTTCTCGATTTGCGTGCCCTCGGGTCGTTTTACGAAAAACGTTTTTATAAATTATGAATCAACGTCACAAAACGAATCCAATAAAAATTGTCTCATCAAAAACGGAGTTCGAAAACGTAAATACGTAATCCTTGGGTTTCCGGTTTAGTCGTAAAGGACGTTAAAATAAAATCGTAAGTCCTAATCTTTTCTCGTAAATTTGTGAGTTTATGAACCAACACAAATTTAAAACTCCAAAATAATATTCATGGATAAATTTATTTTCTGAAATGTCGGACTGTCACCAAAGACGGTGTATGTAAACGTAAGCACGTAACGTTGAATCCTCCGGTTTAGACGTAGTCGATGCTACTCTAAGATGTAAATACATATTTCTTCCCAAAAATAAGTGAGTTCATATTGTAACATTAAAATAATGTTTTCAAATAAATATTGAGAATAAAAATATCAATCGTAAATTGACGGATTGTCACATCACCTTTCACATACGCCTCGTAACCCCAGACCTTTAAACAAGACAAATATGGCTTCTTGCCATGCCATATTTCATATGGTGTCTCATCGACCTTTTTTGTGGGAACCATATTTAAAATGCGAACAACAGATTCTAAAGCATAATCCCAAAAGGATAAAGATAAAGTCATAAGATTAAACATAGATCGTACCATATCTAATAATGTACGATTTCTCCTTTCGGATACACCATTTTGTTGTGGAGTATAGGGAGAAGTAAGATGCTGAACAATTCCATTCTCACTTAGATAATCTATAAACTCTTGACTTAAATATTCACCATCTCTATCAGAACGAAGAGCTTTAATCTTCTATCCTAGTTGCAGTTCTACTTCTACTTTAAACACTTTGAATGTTTCAAATACCTCATGTTTATGATTAAGTAAATAAACATAACCATAACGGCTATAATCATTCATAAATGTTAAGAAGTAGCTAGCACCTTTCTTTGACACATGTCTAAGTGGTCTACAAACGTCACTATGTATTAATCCAAGTAGATCAGTAACCCTTTCGATATTGCTATTAAAAGGTTTCTTGGTAATCTTTCCAGAGATACAAGAATTACATTTATAAAATGATTCATCATTGATATTTTCCAAAAGACCTTCACATTGAAGCTTTTGTATACGAGTCTTCCCAATATGGGCAAGTCTACAATGCCAAAGATAAGAAGAGTTTTGTCAAACTTTCTTTACTTATTCATGCTATAAACAGAACAATTATTATTCTTGGATTCATTTTCATGTATATCTAATTCAAACACACCATTCACAGAAATTGCATTAAAATATAAAATACCATCTTTCCAAACAGAAATTCCATTATTATCAATCGTCTGAATGAATCCATTATTCAACAAACAAGTAAAGGAAATAACACCCCTAACAATTGTAGGTGCATAATGACAATCATTTAAAATCAATACTAAACCCGAAGGTAAAACTAAATTAAATGTTCCTATAGCTTCAACTATTGCTTGTGCGCCATTGGCCACTTGTAGAAATTGTTCCCCATAGGAAAGCTTCATTTCCAGATTAAATCCCCGCAGCGTATTATGAATGTTAATACCGCATCCCATATCATATACCCATGAATTTAATTTGTATGTTAAATTTAATAATTCAAGCATAAATAAATTACCTGAAGCTGTAGCGCTCTGCTCAGACTTCTTTATTTCTCGCAACTCTTCGAGGTAAAGAGGGCAATTCCTCTTCCAGTGACCACTTGCCTTGCAATGGTGATAGTCTCATCCTTCTGTGATTTATTCTTCTTGACAAAGTTTTCTTCTTAAGTTTCGAATAAGTCGCAACTTTCTTGCCCTTATCGCCCTTACCTTTGCCTTTCTTCTTATTCGCTTGCGGTTTTGGCTTATTCACTCTACCCTTTTGTATGGTTAGTACAGGAGGAGTAGAAGTAGATGCCTTGTCCTTTAACCCCTTTTCATAGTCAATGAGAATTGCATTCAAATCATTAAATATCTTCCACGTGCAATGCATATTATAGTTTTGAACAAAATCATTGAAGTCCTTGTTAAGGGACCTATTGATCAAGTTGATAGCCATATTATGATCATAGGGGTGTCCTAGTGCAATGAGTTGTTCCATATAACCCCTCATTTCCAAGTAATGGGCACTAACAGACTTTCAAGTAGTTTGCTTGTAGCCATGCAAAGCATCTACTAAGTCATAGATCTCCACAGCTTGCGGCTTCTCGAACATAGCCTTGACCTCATCAAGCATTCGCTTAGGTGAAAATAGCTCATATTTCTGTTGAAGTGGAGGAGCCATTTTTCCTAGCATTAAGCAAGCCACCTCTGAGTGCTTCTTAACATTAGCAACGTGTTCAAGCCTTTGAGCTTCAGAAGCTCCTTCTGCAAAATCCTCTGGATAAGGAGTGGTCAAGATATCAATGCTCCTTCAGCAACATTATCTCCATAAGGAGTGGTCAAGATATCAATAGTACCCGGTAGTCTCAAGACAATTCTTAGTGAGCGGTAAAAAATCATTGAAGGTTGGGCAAGTATGTTCAGGACGATCAAAAAACGCTTTAAACACAGAACTTATAGTGTTATTATCGGGTTGAGCCATTTCTACAGAAATGAGTTCAAATATTAGTATTTTCAATAACAAAATACTTTCAAGAAAATAAAATTACCCCAGTATATAAACCATAGTATTTTCCTTGAATCCTATAACTATATTGACTTAGATCCATTACATCAGTTGATCTGCTAGTAATGAATGTACTCAACATAGCGACTTGTCAAACAATTCAATTGACAACAATTTTTAATTTCTATATATATAAGGGATTTACATTGCCAAAAGAACGTTCTGCATTGTAAACATGTTTCATCTCTTCTGAATGCCTTAAGTTTCCAGATCTCACTGAGTAACTTAATTAAGTCGTTTAATCTGAATAACGTAAAACCATCATACAAATTCTCCTTCTATGAAAGTTTTCTCTCCATTACAACATCACCTAAAAATCTCATTTAATGACGTAGTAATTTCAAGTGTTCTTCAATTAGGAGCATTCGACTTAAATTTTAAGGGTATAAATTTGATGTCAAAACCAATGTATGGAGACGCATGCATACAACTTCATAGCATAAGTTTAATAAAACATTTAGTAAACTTCTTCACGAGACTAAATTTCTACATAAATTATGTTAAGGTATTGGTTAAACCAATCAAAAAATTTACCCACAACTATTCACAACGTACTTTTTCTAGAACTCGGCTAAAGCACAAAGCAATACCCTTATTCATTATGTTTCGGATGTGAATTCGCGGTAAATCAACCTTAAGGTATAATCAAATAATAATCGCAGGTAATTTCAATTTAACGCACAGGCGAGCCGGGATTTTGGTCAGCGACTAATGGCTTAACACCTCCTTCCTTAACTGGGTACATGACCAGCGGTGCGTTATACCCACTTTATAGTTTGTCAAAAGGAGTAGGCCGTTAGATTATATTGCAATTCACCAATCAACGTAATCTTATGTAATTTAGATCTCTAACAAATCTTTATTTTAATATGATTAGGCCATATTATTTCTTTTCTAAAAAAACCCTTGTTTATAACAATTCAACAATTTTAATATAAACAAGTAAAAAACCTAAATCATAAACATATAATAACAATATATATGTGTAATAAATAAATAAAATAGCCACATGCATACGATTTATTCAATAATTAACAAATCTAGGTTTTTATATTCATATAAAAGTCTTCCTTAATTCAATATTTATTGAATCAAATAACCACGTAGCACATAAAAACATATAAACATATAATTTTACAATCCATGAAAACATGCACGTTATCATTGATCCTCCCACAAATTATAACAATTAAATCTCTACGGATCGAAGCCATCCATGACATAACAATTAATCATCCAATTTAATCTAAAATTATCCCACATGTAATTTAGAGTTTCAAAAACATTTTTTTTATTAAAATCGGCAAAAAAACCCTATTTTTTAAAAAACAAAACCCTAATTTTTAGGAAAACCTAAAAAACATGTAGTTTTAAATCAAAACAATTATTAGTTAAAAACATTAGATTTTCGATAATTATAACATGTTAAAACGACTATCGATGCCACTGATGGTTTATTAACATCATAACAATTATATAAAACCCTAAACGAGATCAAAGCACACACATAGTGGAAGCGATTTAACAAGATCATAATAACACAATTATAATTAATCGAATAAGGGTTACATAGCTTTACCTAAAGCAAATCCACAAGATAAAGAACGAATCACCAATTAGGGTTTATAACGAACACTACCAAGATATAGTCTAAAGTAAGACTATATTACGATCTTGTACACACGTAATACAACGAGCTAACCGTGATTCTAGCACGTGTAAACCAAGCTTCAACGTTTGTGTAAAATCTACCCAACAACCCTAGAGAGGGGCTAGGACTAGATTATAAGTAAAATCAAGCAAACAAGAAAACCAACCAAAAACTCTATGTGGGTTTGTCTTGCGATCGCAAGAAAGAGAGAGAGAGAGAGATTTATGTGTCTTGAATTATGAGGTGGGGGTTTGTCTATATAGACCTAATTCTTGTAGTCTTCAACAAATAAAAGGAAAGTTTTTCCCCCTCCCTTTGTCTCCTTAACCGATGGCCCAAAACACCCCTTAGGGGTGTTCCGGAATCTTCCATCCTTCTTTCTATTTATTCTACTTACTATTTATTCCATAACACTCGTTAATACTTAACTCTTAACTTTTTAAAGATAGTTAAAGTTATATCTCGGTTTAATTTAATAAATACATAAATATATATTTATTAAAATAAATTAATAAATATAATAAAAATATTTATTAAACAAATTAACTCCTTACGTTTTGAGTGCAATCACGTAATCTCGAGTTCGATCCTATCACATGACTATTAAATATAAGACAAGAAACTTTCATAAGGGGTATACCCGTTCTGTTATGCCACACATAAATCAGACCATTAAAAGTTCAGTTATCACCACTGGAGGATTGCCCAAGTTAGACACGCAGTGTTCGTTCTGTTGGATTACAAACGAATACATTTAGTGATATCTGCCACGTTTACTTCACGTATTCATATGCCAGCTTTATCTTAAATCATGTATTACCTACCTCCTAGCCCAGAAAAGACTCCATAGTATCACCCATAATTATAAAGGTTTTCCTTCCAGTTGAAGACTAGATCCGTCTTACTAACTCCCAAATATATTTATTATATTCCCTGCCAGAAAAATCAGTACAAATTGTTATGCCTTACAAGCAAGTGACTATTATTCCATAGCTACAAAAACTTTCTAGCTACCAGTTATGACTCAACGTCTGAAGTTCCTTAAATTCATGATCAGTAGATTATTCTAGAATTTCTAGATGTAATGCAAGAAGGGTTTCCAGAAATTCCTTCCCAACCATGAGACGGAGTTTAACATTGAGCTTGACTCAAGGACAAAACCTGTTTTTAAAACTCCTTACCGCAGGGCTTCAGCTGAGTTAAAGGAGTTGTAGGATTAGCTGCAAGTTGTAGGAACGAGGCTTTATCCGTCGAGTGCACCACCAGGAGGAACACCGTTTCTGTCTGTCAGGAAGAAGGCTGGTAACATGAGATCATGTATCGACCACCGAAAGTTTGACAAGATCACCATTCATAATCGATACTCATTCCATGTATAGAAGGTTTATCTGATCTGTTACGAAGTCATAAACATTTTTCCAAGAACAATTCACGATCATGCTACCATCAGCGGTAAGAGAAAGAACATGATATTTCTAATACTGCTTTTGCCCGCGTTATGGTCTCTCTAAAATTTTGATTTTTTCTTTTGGGCTCCCGAATGCACCAGCTATATTATGGAATTGATGAATAAAATTTTCCATGAATTCTCAGACAAGATCGTTAGTATATTCATTGATAACAGCCTGATCTGCTAAATTCTAGAGAAGAACATGAGAATCATCTTCTCACGATTATGCAGATTCTCTGATAGGAGACAATTATATACGCAGCTTTCCAGATGTGAGTTCAAGTTGAACCACGTGGCATTTCTGGACCACATTGTTTCAGCAGAAAGAATTTCCATAAATCCTGTGAAGGTGAAGGCCATCACAAATGGTCAAGACCGATGTCTGTGACAGAAGTACGAAGTTTTTATGGAATGCAATTGGTTGCTACCGCAGAAATTGCGGACAGTTCTCATGATTAGCTCAACCATGACTATGCTTACGCATAAAGACGAGAACCTACACTAAATTATGCAGTCCAGAAGATCCTACGCTAGGAGAGGCCTAATTTACCAAAACTCATAGTTCTTCCATGACTATTCATCTAGATTCCACAAGAATGTACTATAATCCCAGGACGGATTTTGATAGAAGCAGTATAACACATTGATGCAGCTATGTTCATATCTAGATGCCTGACATGCAAGGTGGATCAAGATAGAACTCCGACATACTAGTGAGTTGTTACAACCATTAAAAATTCTAAATAGACTTGAGACAAGATTCCATGGAGGTTGTTATCAGGTTAACACGGACTTAGAAGAAGTATGATACTATCTAAGTCATTGTCGACTATTTAGCCCAGCCTACATGTTTTCTTTCATTCGTAAGGATTACACAAGTAGTAGATCTACAGGAAATTCAACAATAGATCGTATGATTTCTAGGTATTCCATCAACCTTCATATCATATAGAAATTCATATTCACGATCACGTTCACCTTCACATTCACGTCCACGTTTATGTTCATCTTCACGTATACGTTTACTTTCACATTCGCGTCTCACGTCCATAATTATGATTTTGTGTCCGTTCAAATTTGGTTCTATCTCATGATTTACGTTCACATTCGCGTTCATGAAATTGTTCAAGTTCAGGTCCTTGTTCCATCTCACGATACACATTTCACATCTTGTTTCTGGATATGGTTGTAGAAAAGCTTGGGAAACCAGACTGAAGTTTAGCACAACCTTTCCATCACCAGGCATATGTTTCACATCACGTTTCATGTTTCACCTTCTCAGTTATCATACATTCACGATATGATCACGTATCACATTTACAGTATGACTCGCGTATCTCGTTTACGATATATTCCATGCACAACGTTCATCATATGTTCGCGAACCACGTTCACAATTGCTCACGTAACACGTTCACAGTTGTTCACGTATTTCGTCCCAGTATATCTTCAGTGTCTTCAGTATCTTTGCTCAGGAGATATAAATGTCATCTTTTTCATGTTATTTGTACGTATCGTTTCATCTATCCTACATGTTATATCTTATTCATTCGATCAGATTCAGAAAATCCATCTTAAGTATGGAACCAGAAACTTTTCAGCATCGTCAGGACACGGTCATTAAGACCAAGATTTCCCTTGTGTCATGATCTTTTAGAGTAACCGTTTCGAGCGGGAAGCCACTTAGAACGGAGGAGTCCATCCAGACTTCTCATCCTTTTTCCTTCTATAATTCAGTTATGTTCTTTCAGTCATGTTACGTTCCATGTCCTCTTTAGCCATGTCACTTTCCATGTTCTCTTCAGTCATGTTACGTTCATGTCCTTTAAGCAACATCATGTTTCTAATTCGAGGACGAATGATTCTTTTAGAGGGGGAGAATTGTAAAACCCACATCATTATCATGTCTCTAACCTATAAGTAACAAATTTCCCTTTTTAGAGGGGAAGACTTATAAAACCACAATATTATCACGTTTCTAATTCGAGGACGAATTATTATTTCAGAGGGAAAGAGTTGTAAAACCCGCTTTAAAATCCATGAGAACATTTATTACACGAAATCATAAGTTTATCTAAAACGTGAAAATTATTAAATACACGACATATATGAAGAATAAGTAATGTTGAATCCAAGTATTACATATTTTATTATTTATTCATGTAAAATAAATAATACATGATCACGAAGCACGTACTCACGCCACGGATAATTAAGTCACAGAAATTAATAAAGTCGAAAAACAAAATTATGTACACAAATGGGCTGGTTGGCCAAATATTAGAAAAGAAACAAGAAAAGGGACTTGAGCCCAGCCTATCTAACGAAACTAAACAACCAGGGGTTTGTTTACTCATACAATTTCATGAAACAAAAAAAATTAAGAAACCTAGGGTTTTGGAGTTGTGCTTGGCCGCCAGCGGAAATTAAAAAAAGGGAGACGGGATTTGAGATTTGGTTTGCTTGATTCGTGTTTGTGTTGGTTTGATTATTCCTAAATCGTAAAACCGGTAACCATCTTTCTCCTTCTCTTTTATAAATCACGAATCCAATATCTTAATATCAAGAACATATGATTTATGTATAATTAAACATGTTTTAATGCATAAACAAGATAGGGGTTTGGGTGGTTTCACGAAAATCGAGAGTTGTGATACTCTCGGTGTGGTTTCCCAAAGGCCATCCGCGACCACAAGGGGTACGGTGGCTGGTTCCTTGAGTCGGCCGCAACCTACCATGAACCATCAGTGGGTGTTTGTTTCTTATTCAGTGGCAACCGAGACCACTAAGGTCTGGTTGGGTCGTAGGTTAGACAGCAGGGGTAGAATCGGGGTGGCAGTAGGTAGAACCAGCTGAGCCGGTAGAAGGTTTGGCAAGCAGTGGGAAACTGAGAGTCAAGGGACTCTCGGTGGGGACTAATGGACAGCAGTGGCAACCGGATGTAACCGGTGGCTACTGTTGGTGGTTGGTAGCAAGACCACAGCCATTAGGCTGTGGTGGTCGTTTGGTTTGGGGCTGACCCGAGATAAGGGGTCTCGGGAAGGTTTTGACTCGGGTTCTGTGAACACGTATCTAAAGGAAGTTTCAAGGGGTGTTAACCAGTATCAAATCATTACATATTTTTGAGTTTATGTTTAGGAGCCGATGTTTGATTCCGATTTTCCTTTATGGTCATGTATGTTTTATTACATATTTCCTTGCAAGCTTTAATGACACTCCATAATTATCATGTAATGATCTAGTTGTCAAAGTGGGGTGTTACAATTCCTCTACATCAGACACTAAGGATGATGATGATGATGCTCATATATATGTACCAGTTTTGCCCCTTGTCTCAGCTATATTGCCAAGTGTGACAACCCTAAATTTTGAGATTTGTCATTTGTGACTGTTTGACTTTGATTATGTGCTGAGTGTGCGTTTATGTGTTATATGTTTGTGTTTGAGACTTTGAATTGGGTTCAGACATCGTTTATGTAGTACGTGGTACGTTATATGATGATTCATTGGGAATAGTTCGTGCTCATGAGTTCACATGGATGTGACTATGAAGAGATATGGCATTTTTAAGGTCATTTTATGTGCATGTAATAGCTATGAGAAATATAGTATTATTTTATTTGTCGCGTGTACGTATTTAATATTGTGTATGTAATGTTATTAGTAATTTTATATTTAAGCATTTTAGTGTGTAGGTTATTAGTTTCGGGTTAGTTTAAAACTCCGTTAGTTTATTTAAGAGTCGTAGATAGTAAAATTTTATAGAATAAAATTTAATAAATGGTTAAAGGTATTAATAAAAAAATGTGAACACATGTTTTAACTAGTTTTTAAAAGTGTAAGGTTTAAAAAAAATAATAAATATAAATAAGGAAAATATATAAAAAAACGAAATTAATAAATATTAAATAAAAAAATATTTTTGGTAAATTTTTTATATAATTGGTTGAAAAAAAAATAAAAGAAAAGAATGGGTAAAAGCCCATTAGGATTTGTGTTGTTATTAAGAAAGGCATATTGTAAAGTACAAGTACCACACTACAAAAAAAAAGATCAGATTTTTCTTCATAAAAAAATACGATCGGTTTTATAAGAAAATTAGGGTTTCTTAAAAAAAACATGGTTTTGATCATCTAAAGGTATTGATCATTATTAAATTCTTGTTCTTATTTATTTAATTATGTTAGAATCATGTTAATAATCATATGATAGATTAGGGTTTTTAATTTTCTGGAATTAAAATAATTTAGGGCTTGAATTTGGTAATTAATGAGGGGTTTTTAGGGTTTAAAATCGTTTTTTAGGGTTCAAATCGGATTATTCAGGAACTGTCGCAAATATATTAGAATCTGTCGCTAAACTGTCAGAATCCGTCGCTAATGTCTGGGCAGATTTTAGGTAAAATCGTTTTGGTCATAACGTATTCGTTTTTAAAGCTTTTTGGGTGATTCAAAAGCCAAAAATTATGTACTCAGAACGTACTTTTCTAATTAACAGAATGTATAGCCTATGGAGGTCAGTAGCTTGGTCGAATTATTTGTACAAGTGTCGAGTTCAAGGTTAGTGTTTGTACGACAAGGCTTAAAATCATGTTTTGGGTATTTTAGGTTAATGGGCACTTAGAGGGCTAACATGGGGATGACTTGAGAAAGAATTTGAGATGTATCCATCATATGGGATTGTTACATTGATAAAGGATCAGAGTTCTGGAGTCAATGTTGACGTGCGTATTATTGTATTATGTGCTTTATGTAATTGGTTGTTCGTGAGGAGACTTTGGATTGCTTTCGCAAGGTGAGTTCATAGTCCTATTTTGCTACGTTTTTAAATGTTTTTCCAGTATGGGATGGAGATGACACTTGCAATATTCTTTAACATGATTTAGTACTATGTTTTAAAATGTGTGGACTTAAATGTGCTATTGTGTGACTTGTGTGCTTATGTGTTCTCATATGTGCTTTGATATGTGTTCTGATATGTGAATCTTGATTGTGTTATGATTGGGATTGGTACATATATGTATGGGCGTCTATGGGACCAGTTGTGATGTGTGTGGAGCGTGGGGCACGATCCGTCCTGAGTTCTTGGTTCTGAGTTCTTGGTTCGTGGGGCACGATCCGTCCTGAGTTCTTGGTTCGTGGGGCACGATCCGTCCTGAGTACTTGTGCATCGTCTCTTCGGAGGCCAGATATCTCGACGGGGATATAGTTCATCTTCCACAGGTGGTGTGGGAAAGATCCGGATAGTGTGGTGTGTGTTCTTGTGTGTGTGATGGGATACTTCTTGATTGTTATAGTGTGCTTTGTGAATTGTAGATGTGATCGGTAATTGGTTTAAGTTTTGTTGTGGATGCATGTAACATGATTATCACATTATTGTCCATTACTATAAATTGTTTTTCTTCAACTTATTTCAGCGGATGTCAAGGTTTCTTATGATGTTCTAGATAACTTAAACCTTTGTTCTCACCAACTTTATGTTGATAGATTATAGTGTCATTTTTAGGTGAGGTAGTTGTGCAAGATGATGTTAGAAGTGGCTAGAGTATAGAGGCTGCTAGGATTGCATTAGGAGGAATCTCTTTCCTCTTAAATTTTATTTTGTCTTTTGATTTAGTAAATTGTTTGATACCTATATGTTTGACGTGTGTTATTTGAATGTCTTTGGTAAGAGGTAGGCATGTAATTACCAACTTACCTAGACGCCTACATTATTTGAGATATTGTCATGACATTGTGTCACCTTTTTATGACATTTCTATTTCATTTAGTTAACTCTATAGACACGCTATTGTTGTGATGATATCCATACGTCGCGCCCCATATTCCGCCATCGTGGGATGTGACACCAAGCCCACCACATAAGCAACCAGTAATACTAAATGATGTTCAAGCCTCCCATGTTGAACTTTAGATGCTTATGGATCAAGAGAAGGATGTTATAGCTAAAACTAAGCACACTAGAGAAGAACCCTTAGAATCACAGAGCTTAGCAGTACATATTCAAACTAGCGATACTTCACATCCAAGTACTGCTGATCAAAATTCTGCAAATATTGTTGATTCACTAGAATACATTCTTCAGTCTATGGATGATGAAGATGCTTATACTAGTCCAAAGGAAGGAATCTTCTCAAAATATTCCTATGATGGGCAGGGTGCGATGATTGATTTCCATAACATGGAAACTATTATACCAGTCAATCATATTCCCACTCATAGAGTAAACACCAACCATCATATAGCTCAGATCATTAGAGATCCAAAGTCTATTGTGCAAACCAGAAGACAAGTTAAAACTAGCACTGAAACCCATGCACTTGTGAGTTATGTTGTAAAACCCGCATGCTTTTACCATGAATAGTACACTTATAATCGTACGTACAAGATTAAAACTTTCCTTATATAACATGTTTACGTTTCACGAATATTAATTACAAGTATTATGTATGTGTTATTACACGATAAGTATTTAATAAATAAGACACGATAATTATAATCAACAATAATTATAATCACGAACATGAAATCATGAAAGTAAATAATCACGAGCATATTATAATATATTTATGTAATTATTATTACGATTACTTATAAGTATATATTATACCACGAACAATTAACAATAAAGTCACGCAAACACGACCACGAGAACACGTAACTATTTAGAACACGAAAAACGTTGGGTTCCCCTTGTGGGCCCCACATACCTGCGGACACAAGACAAAGAAAGGGGCCAAGCCCACTTTTATTTTTACTAAATAGGAAAAAAAGGGAAGAACATATTTTCATTTTACAGAAGATTTATAAAATTGCAAAACCCTAGCCTCCCTTTTTCTCCTTCTTTTGGTCGCCGGTTATAACACCACAAGGAAGGGGTGTTTGTTGATATAGGTTGATTAAATTCAAGTGTGGTGTTCGTGTTATTGTCATCCACTTGTTTCACGCATTGGTAATCCTATAACCTTTTCTTTTTAATTATTTTACTAGATCAAGAACACATGAAATCTTGGATTTAATAAAAACTAGTTACTAGACATGTTAATTTAATCATAGGGGTAATAAACATGTGGGTTGTGGGTTGTTAGTTCAGGCGACACGCACAACCGAGAGCCCAAGGTCTCGGCTTGGTTTGTTTCGCACCAATAGCCGAGACCAAGGCGTCTCGGTGTGGTCTTGGTGGTACGGCAGCAAGAACAAGGGACCCCTACGCATGTCAGGGTGTACTTGTTGTTCGGTTTACCTCGGCAGCCAAACAGCCCACCACCGGCCAAGCCGGTGGCAGTGAACCGAAGGCAGGGACAACCGGCATGGGCCGGTTTGCCACTATTTATGGTGGGATTTGATTCGGGCCGGTTCACGGGTTTACGGGTCCGGTTCATGACATGTTTTTATAAAATAATACATGGTCGGGTTTATTATTTTATTTTAAAAGTTTAATTATTTTTACATGCGCATTTATTTTTACAAGTAATTAAATTAATTTAACATGGTAATTAGTTAATTTAATTAAATCATGACTTAGGTTTATTATTATTATTAATAATACATGATTTTAACCTAACTATTTTATTATTTAATTTAGACTAAAGTAATTAATTAATTATTAAAACATGACATATAATTATTTAATTTCCATGACTTAGGTTATATTAATATAAATATTAATACATGTTTTAACCTAAGTATTATATGCACTTTAATTTAATTAAATCATGCTATATTTAATTAAATCATATGACATATAGTTTATTTAATTTACGTGTATTAATTAATAAATTATACTCTAAATCACATGACTTAGAATATTAATCAGTAAAACTTAAGCTTGTCTTATTATCTTATTAATCCAGCTTATTTCTAAATATGGAAACTTTCTATTTTTAGAAACTTATCTATTTTTAGAAACTTATCTATTTTAAGTAGTGAATCTATTTATGGAAACTTCCTATTTTTAGAAACTTATTTATTTTAAGCAGATATTCTATTTTTGGAAACTTTCTCTTTTTGGAAACTTTCTATTTTAGGAAACTTGCTATTTTTAGAAAGTTAATTATTATTACACAACAAGTATAATAATACAAGAAATACATGTAATACTTAATCAGAATATCCAGAATACATGATAAACACAACATAACGTTAGAATCAGTAAAACATGACATAAACATATAAAACAAGCTAAGACATGATATAAAACCAGTTACGTACTCAGTAATCAGAATACTTATACACGTATATTATTTATGTAGCATTAGTGAGATCGAAGTAGGACTATCTTCCGTTCGTCTTCTTCGTTCACTGGACACAAGGTACTGAATCTCCGTCCTTTCAGTATGGACATTCTTTTCTTATTAGGATTTCCCCGTATGCAGCCAACTGTTTTCTCAATATATGTTTTGTATGTTTTTATTTGCTTATGTTTAATTAAATTCCTATGCCATATACATGCATGATCAGTTTCACCTAGTTATGGAGGTACCATAACAATAAAACTGGACGCACCAGTGTTATGACTTCACCACGGCGAAGTTATAGCTCGTAGCGTCCCTTTCAGCTTTTGGCCATATTATTATGTTATCATGTGGGGCGTATGGGTGCATCCTAGGTTACATGTTTTACAGATTATTCAGGTGAATGTGGTGTGTGCCTTGCATCCTTCACAAGGAGCTGATCCCTCCTACCCAAACTTACATTAATTAGAGGCAACCCCTCTAATTGCATGATGAGGTCACCCCTCCAAGTATTCATGCACATTGATATTTCATGACCTATATTGGCTAATGGTAAACATGTTAAACAGTTTTTATAAGATAAACATAAGGCTTTTCAAACTATAGAACCAGTTTTACTAAGTTATACCAGGTTTTCCAGGACTTAGTCAATTCCGCTGCTATATGTTGTATATGCTTATGTTATTCATTCTATGCTTTTATATCCATGCACTGAGCGTTATGCTCAGCCGTTTTCCTTTCATGTTCCCAAAACGGCAGCTACTCAGGGACGCTCGTAGACTCTAAGAGTACGTGCATATGGATTGGAAGCTTTCTAGCCTTCATTACTTTATGCATTTATTCATACATTTTGCTACTCATTTACATGGACATTGTTTAGTCCTTTTCATTTACAGTACTTATGTTTGTGTGTGATGAGATTTTACTTTGGTTTACCGATGTTTGTTTCTGGTATTTCCTTTATGGTCATGTAATATATAGACATTTATCCTTGTATGCTTTGATGACACGCCATAATCAGGCGTGACATTACATTTATCAAAATGAGGTGTTACAATTATGGTATCAGAGCCAAGGCTTCGACATGTAGGCTCTCAAAACATGACCTGTGATTTGTGGGTAGTCACTACGGTCTTCCTAGAACTGACGGTCGGTTTCATGCATTCATTGTTTTCATGCATTCATATATATGTCATTGTCGTAGGGTTATGACTAAGTAATGGTTGGTACATGACTGGCCCTATTTAGTCGCATGTGTTTTATCGAAACTTTTTGTAGGATATGTAGATCTTGCTTATGTTTTTAGAGAGAGAAAGAGATAGAGAGATGGTGGATTTCACACTTCTAGAGAGAGAAAGTTTAAGAGAACTATGTGTTATTCAAATGAAATCACCACCCTCTCTATGAATGGAGAGGGTTTATATACCAAGCCCATAAGATGGGCTTGGGCTTTTATTTGGGCCGGCCATACAAGCATGGACCGGGCTCTTCCTTGTTTAGTTAATTAAAAGATATCTAGACTACGAGCTACAACTTAATATATTGTCGGAGTGACTGAATCTTCCTAAATACGTAAAAACGTATTTCCAACAATCTCCCCCTAAGGGAGGTCACTCCAAACAAGGGCGTCACCCGAGTTACAATAATAAAATAAACCTAGCATACTATGCTTGTCTTGAGCTCGTAGTCTTCGTCTTTCTTTTCTTTTTCTTTTCTGGTGAACATGCTGATGTGATCTTTGATATCAATCTTTAGCATTAATCTCTTGCCTTGATCTCGTGCATCCATCACTTGTGATCTTCGCCTCTTCGTGACACCATTTCCCACATACTTATACCTTTTCTAATTCTTGAAAGCTTCAGAGTTCAATACAGCGAAAGACTTAACTTTTAGGCTTTCTTGAATTAGATGAGGTATTAAGTGCATAAAGTATAAGCATGCGGGGACGACTTCTTCTTGGATTCCGCAACGCTACCATCTTCAAATGCCGCAACATAAGTAGATACGAACGAAATGGATTTAAACATTTCATTCTAATTCGGTAGCATTTTACCTCCGGTCGGTGAAGACCGTTGGACGATATAAAATATCTTACTTGTGGCAGGTAGATTTAATTAAAAATCTCCTTGACAAGATTTCGCAGGTAAACCCGTTCTCTTTACTCGACCGTCTAAAGCTGACTGCGAACGTAAATAGTCAATCATTTGGATAAAATTATCCGCATGATTGAAGCCGTCAATTCTGATTCCTGGAACAAGTTTGATTCATTAAAGAATCGCACCATCGTTGCTTTCCAGTTGTCACGAGCTTGATTCATATTGAATCTTGCAAGTTACCTACCAAGTGTTGTTTGATGTTAACACTAGAAGGATTTCCACTCATCATTGTGAACATTAAGATGTCACTCTGAGTGTTTTGGCAAGATCACTAAGATATTGCGTAGAGGGCTGGAACGTGTTTAAGTTCAGCTAAGAATTAAACCACTGTTTCTTTCCAGTTATCACAAGTTTGATTCATTAATAATTGCACAAGTCACCTACCATGAGCTTTTTAATGTTCGCTCAAGAAGGATTTCCATCTTCATTGTAAATACTTTCGTATTACTCGGATGTTCAGGCAAGATAATAATGATTATGCGTAGGACTCTTAAGATCTTTCTTACTTTTCACAGTGTGTGAAGAAGCAAGGAAATATGAAAGTTTGTCCTAATGAGATATTTGATGATCTCAAATGGCTCTAGACTCGATCGTGCACTTTGGATTTTAGTGATCAGAGGCTGGAGAGGAGTGCCACCTTTTCAATACCAATTTACTCGGAGTGAATAAATCGATAATTAATGTGTTGATCTCCGTGTGATTAAAACAAATATCTTTTGAGAGATATCTGAGTTAGCTGGGATGGGTTGTGCATTGCATCACTGGGTCCATGATGTCTGTCTTCAATATCAAGAATCATTAAAATGATCTCAATAGCATATGTACCGACCCGGTTTCTGCCTAAAGTTGTAAGGAGGGCTTCTTTCTTTACACCCTTTATCTTTACCATTCTTTTTCATTCTTCAACCCCTTCAATGCTTACCAATACGTCATAACTAGCACCTTGTTGTGATTGGTCCAGTGCTAACTTAAGTACTTGGTCGGCATTCAGCTACGCTCATAATCTTTCTCCAACTTTCCTAAGGACTACTATTTCTAGCTATGGAATGTCCTTGGGAAGATTGCTCCGGTTCTGGAAGAATCATAGGACTTAACCTACCCTACCATCCTTATGTCACCACAATCTTCATTGTCGTGAAATAAATGGGTTTTGGGTAAGTATATGTCACCATGAAAATCCATTTTGATATGCAAATCCGTTTTTCTCCCCCTTAACATATGCCACGATATTTGAAAACATTTCGCATATGTCGGGATGAGCCAGCACATTAAGTCAAACTATTTGTGATAATATCCCATATTAAATCACATTTTCTCCCCCATATTAAAAATATTAACCCAATCGATGTTTTTAATGAAGTTTTAATGAAGTTTTAACAAAGGTTTTGGGAAGAAAAATGCAAGTCCATTTTATCTTCATGATATCAAACGTATGAGATATGATACCGATTTATAACATGATCACATATTCATCATATTAGAAAAGAATTGATAAGGTTGGACCTGATAGATGAGAACATCATATGATAAGATCAAATGGTTCTTGTCAGCATATGTTGGTCGCCTCGTCACGTCTGAAGTCCTCTCTTGACACCACGTGTACGATTGGTATTGTTGTCGTGACACCAGTTAGTGAGCTTGACACGTTCGGCATCGAAGATTCTGAATGCTTGACAATTGTCCCCCACCCCCTCAATTTTTGACACGTGTTTTATTGAAAGAGTTGTAGTCGTCGGTTGAGTAGTCGCATCGTCGAGTATGTAGATACCAATTGTAGATTGCTATGGTTGTAGAGATGATAGCTTCATAAAAACAAGACTTCTCTTGTTTAAACAAATAAATGCACTGAAACGTACATAGATTTGTGTGAGACCAAGTTATAGAGTAAACTTGATCCCTTACAAGGTTTTAAAGTAAACCTTGCCCGAGAAAATTAATTCCCGTTGTGAGCCAAAGCTTTCATAAGAAATACTTGACTTTAATATGAAAACCGGGTTGCAGTCTGAAATAACTACAAGCCATTTTGGCATGTTTTATGAAATATTTACAACTTTTGTACGAACTCTATTTATGGCGCCGTGTCAATATTAATCGACATTTCTAAGGCCGTAAATATTATCGTACCAAAAGACATGCCTTTGAAAAATAAAGTAAAAATATTTTTGGATTTTTCTAGATTTTTCAATTTTTATGGTTTTTATATGGTTTTATATTTTTGTATTTTGCTTTTGTGGATAAAATATAAACAATATATACAGATGATCACCAAGGATACGGAGAATAGTTTTACCACCACTATTCTTTCGCTTCATCTGCCAGTTCCTTTAGAGTCTCAGGCGAGAAAGTTCTCATTCCTAGTTTGTCGGCCAAAAATTCAATTCGAGCGCAATCTAAAGCCTTCGTGAAAATATCCGCCAATTGATACTCAGATCGGACAAAGTAAAGCTCTATTACTCCATTTTCCACTTGCTCCTTGATGAAATGGTAGCGAATGTCAATATGCTTCGACCGGGAGAATTGAACATTGTTGCAGCATAAGGCAATTGCACTCTTGTTGTCGCAGTACATCGGAATTTTGTTGAAACCTAGACCATAGTCGGTTAATTGCGATCTCATCCAAAGAATTTGAGCACAGCAACCGGACATAGCTATGTATTCTGCTTCCGTACTTGAAATTGCAGCGCTTTTCTGCCTTTTCGATGCCCAACTGATTAGTCGATCTCCTAGTAGTTGCAAAGTTCCACTCGTGCTACGCCTGGTATCTTGACAACCCGCATGATCCGCATCTGCATATGCCATTAGTGCAATCGAAGAGTCCTTCGAATACCAAAGTCCCCGATTAATGGTTCCTTTAAGATATCGAAAGATCCGTTTCACATTAGCTAAGTGTAACTCAGTAGGCCGAGTTTGATACCGAGCACACATACATATAGCAAACTGAAGATCAGGTCGACTAGCGGTGATATACAAAAGAGTACCGATCATTCCACGATAAAGTGTCGGACAACGGCAACTCCATGTGGATCTGCATCAAGCTTAGATTTTTCCACCATTGGAGTATCCACAGGGTCGCAAGATTCCATCTTATATTTCTTTAGCGATTCAAGGGCATACTTGGATTGATTGATAAAGATGCCTCTGGGACTCTGAGATATCTGAAGAGCTAAGAAGAATGATACCTTGCCCATTATTGACATCCTAAACTTGGAAGACATGAGTGTCCCAAACTCATCCGATAAGGTTTGGGTCGAGGCTGCAAATATAATATCATCAACATATATTTGTACCATAATCATATCTTTACCTCGTTTTTGAATGAACAGCGTGGGATCCACCTTGCCTTTAGCGAAGCCTTGCGTAATGAGGAAATGTGACAAAAGATCATACCATGCGCGAGGAGCTTTCTTCAACCCATAGAGAGCCTTCTTAAGCTTGTACACATGATTAGGATAATTAGGATTCATAAAACCATCCGGTTGTTGAACATAGACCTCTTCCTTGAGTTAACCATTAAGAAATGCCGTCTTCACATCCATCTGATAGACGATCATATTCATATGGGCTGCATAAGCGAGGAATAGTTGAATAGCTTCCAAACGGGCAACAGGTGCAAAGGATTCCATAAAGTCGATGCCCAATAATTTCTTGTATCCACGAGCTACCAGTCGAGCTTTGTTCTTCAATATGCCGCCTAACTCATCGAGTTTCACCTTGTAAACCCATTTCAAAGTGAGTAACTGCACTTGATCCGGGCATGGGACAAGTTCCCATACTTCAAGACGTATAAATTCATTAAGTTCTTCTTGCATAGCTTCTATCCAACAGGATTGAGTAAAAGCTTGTTGCCATGTCTTAGGTTCAACTTCAGTGAGAAAAGCATCAAAATGACAAAACATTGCATTTTCTTGTAACTGACTCCGTGTGGATACCGGACGATTAGGGTCACCAATAATAGAATCTATAGGATGATCCTTTGTCCACTTGCTGTCATGTTCACGAATCCGTGGATTGGAGTAAACTACAGAAGGAGCTTCCTCTGAGGTGGACGACCCGGCTTGATTAGGGTCGGGAATTGGTACACCAAAGAATGGAAGTTCACGCATTTGAGCGAATTCCAAATCGTGATCATCAGCATCCTCTTCATCATCAATAGGCATGATATGGGTAGTTGAAACATGTGTTGGTTGAGAATTACTTGTTGAAGGTATATCTTGACCAATTGTAGGTGCGGATGTATCTGATTGTGCAACGGTTGCTGGAGCGACAACTTCGGTTACCGGAGCAATTACCTCAGGTACTGGAGCAACAATACTTAGAGGAGTAAAGAATTCATCAAAGAACGGTTGAAACAACGTATCCCATTCATTCCTAGTAGGTGGTGTAAATGATGATGAAGTAGGGTTGTTGGGACAAGACCAGAACTAATGTTACTGGGTCCCATTTCATGAAGTGCGGGTTCAGAGATGCTTTGCTCAGAAGCCATTGCTGTCAGCTCATCAAAATCAACATTCATAGTTTCGAGGATATTGCGAGAGTTACAGTTGTAGATTCGGTATGCCTTCTTTGCGGGTGCGTAACCAATGAAAATACCAATATCAGCCTTTGGTTGAAGTTTTCCCAAATTTTCACCATCATTATTTGGATAGCAAAGAGAACCAAATACATGAAGATATGATAAATCTGGTACTTTTCCATGGAGAAGCTCATAAGGTGTTTTACCATGGCGTTTACAAATTAGTGACCGGTTTTGGGTGTACACTGCTGTAGATACTGATTCTGCCCATAAAAACAATGGAGCCTTTGCGTAAATTAACATCGTTCGAGCAACTTCCATAAGTGTGCGATTTCGCCTTTCAACGACACCGTTTTGTTGTGGAGTGTGTGCAACGGATGTTTCATGAGATATGCCAACTTCTTCATAATAATCACGCAAGATTTGATTCACAAATTCGGTTCCATTATCTGTACGAATGCGTTGGACAGTAGTGTTGAGACGCACTTGAATCATCTTGAGAAATCCGATGATGAATTTCGGAGCCTCATTTTTTGTTTTAAGAAATTTCACCCATGTAAACCGAGAGTAATCATCCACAATAACGAGGATGTACTTTTTACCACTAAGACTTTCAACACGCATTGGCCCACAAAGATCCATATGAAACAGATAAAGTTTCTCTTGGTTGGTGTCTTCCGTCTTGGGTTTGTAAGATTTCTTAGTGCTTTTCCCCATTGTACACGCGGAACACAAATGATCCTTGTGAAATGAAAGTTTAGGAAGACCACGAACTAGTTCATTTTTCGCCAAGTGATTAATAGCGTCAAAGTTAAGATGAGATAACCGTCGATGCCATAACCATGACTTAGTCTTTGATTCTTTGGAGAGAAGACATATGGGAGAAGCGGTCATCATGTCTTGTAGAGACAAAGTATACAAATTATTCCCTCGAGTACCTTTCAATAAATCAACCCTTTTCAAATTGCGAATGAAGCAGGTATGCTCTCGAAAAGCAACTTCTAGGTTTGCATCACAAAATTATCCCACAGAAATAAGTTGTGACCGAGACCTTCCACATAATACACTCTTGAAATAATAACATTCCCAATATGATATTCACCATAACCCATTATCTTTGCAATATGGTCATTCCCAAATCGAACCGTACCAAGAAACTTGCTGACGAAATTTCTGAGCTGAGAACGATCTCCGGTCATATGCTTGGAGAAACCAGAGTCCAAATACCAGAGAACAATTTGGACCACCTGTTTTCAACAACCACAGTAGATAATGCATTGGAAACTATTGGTTCCGGAGTGTTAGCAGATACAGATAAAATATTATCAGAATTGCTAACATTTTTGTGACCCTTAGATTTCCTACGTTTTCTAATGTGAGTCTTAGCACTAACAGGTTTTACTGTTCCAACTTTCTTAAGTTTTGGATTATTCGCGGGCACTACAGTGGGAGTAGACCTATTTAAAGGGCACTTGGTTCCTACAGTAGTGTCAGTGTTCCTAGTTAAAGGACACGCTTGTGTTTTGGTAGCCTTGGTACTCCTAGTTAAAGGGCACGCTTTCTTCGCTGTAGTGGGAGTGATCCTAGTTAAAGGGCACGCATTTCCTACTATAGTGAAAGTTCTACCAGTGGGGCGCCACAACCAACCAACTTGGGTTAACACTTTCCCTGCCGGGTTCCATTCTAATCCATTTTTCCGGGCATACATCTCATTCACATGGTCAATAAGGCAAGAATCATGACGACTAGAAAACATACATTCATTGCAATTCCAACATTTCAAATTAGAATTCACACTAGGCTTAGAACACTGCACAACCGCAGAGCCTTTAGGTTTAGCGACATGATTCTTTTTATTCAAAACAGAAATAACATTCCTAGGATGGGCTTCTACTTTCTTCTTCACTTGACTACTACGTGGGGGCAAGATCCTATCATTCTTCTTGTTTCTTTTAAGCTTAGATCTTTGAGCCTTAGTAGTGATGCTTACTCCTGTAGAAGGCAACACGGGAATATTAGAAGCTGGTTTTGATTCCGCCTTATCTTTAGTGACCAAAGTTTGAGATGGTTTAGTCCTAGGGCCCTTATTAAATGGTGTGACGGCTATAAGGTTCTTTTTGATTGTACTAGAGGACGATGCTGAGATAGTGGCTGCGTTATCCACAACATTCTTACCTTTTAGAGTACGAAGTGTTTCCTTTAACTCAGCCAAGACCAGATTCTTATCACAAATTTGTTCCCTCAAATCAGATATTTCCACCGACTTTCGATTCAATTGTTCAATCAATGATTGATTCTGTGCAGTGGTATTAGCACATGCGGGCTTTACTGAATCGAAGAGTCGTGTATTTTTCTGTTTTAAGTTATCAACTTTGGACAAAATCTTGGAAACTCGATTATCTAGATCAAGTTTAAAATTCTCAGCGGCCTCAAGTACGTTCACATAGTGAAGCTCCGTAGATTTCTCTATTTCTATCAACAAAGATTTAGCAACTTTGTCACTTGGCTGACGCTGTTTTGATTGTAAATTCAATCGAAAATTCTTTTCAAAGTTTGCATCATCGATATTAACACCTTCGAATGACGTCTCAAAGATTTCTTGAATAAATTGTTGCTTGCACTCAAGCGAAATACAATGTGTTCGAATCTCATCAAAACGTTTTGAAAGCGAAGAATATGAATCTTGAAGCTTTAAAAATTCAGCGTCAGATTCGTGACAAGTACTATCTACCACAGTATCCACAGATTCAACATTATGCACAATAGAATCATCATCAACACTTTTATTCACACAGACAGAAACTATATCATGAGACATCACTTGCTTCAGAAGCTGATCATTTTGCCGTGAAACCCGTTCTATTTCAAGTAAACTGTTTTCATAAGCATCGTCCATTTTATTGAAAGCACGTCTAACTTCTTCTATTTCCAAAAGCAAATCTTGATCAAGATTACAAAGACAAGCTTTAACATTCTTTACAAACGGAACAATTTCATCTCGGAACGCAGCTCTAGTGTGCTAAAAATTCCATTCACCTTCCATTATGGCCGAATCCGTCGTACGTTACAAAATGACCTTGTCAAAATCGGCTAAGTGTTGGTGTACCGCATTTAAGTTAACGGACGCCTTACTTACCGGTGGAATTAACATCGTTAAATCCGTTTTGACAAGTGTAGGAGACGTACTAGGAGGGTTTTCATTTGACAAACTTTGGGGCACAAGAACTGTCAATTCAGCTAATTCCTTTTGTAAGCGAATGCGGGTCTTTTTAGAAAATTGATCTTTGTTATGTTGATCATAATCAATTGTATGGAATTTTGAAAGCATTTTAGAATGATTTTCATCCGCAAGTGACTGTGTCTCCTCAGAACTACGAACAAAGGGTGCATCTTTCGATTTGCCAATTAGGGTCATATCATAAAGACCAGGAATATGTTCCTGAGCTTGTTTTGCATAACCGGGATTAGGTGGTAAATCTTGAAGACGCTTGAGTTTGAGTTCTTTAAATGATTTAGTTAAAAGATGAACCTTTTCTGTGGAAGCGTATTGTTTTAAAAGCTGTTGTTCTTTGAATTTAAGAAGTTTGGTAGCATTAATTTCCGATTCAAACTTTTTAGACTCGAGAGTTTCGAAATCCATTTTAAGTTTTTGAAAATCATTGACAACCGACTCTTTTTCTTTTAATTCATTGGAAAGATTAGCTTTTAATGATTCTATTTCTTTCAAGTGTTCAATCTTTTCAAAACAAAATTGGTCAAATTCAGAACATGTTATTTTCTCAGCTTGAGGGACCATTTAAAAAGCTTTGACCTTTTCTTTATGCAACGCAAGCTCAGCAGTTAGGGTGGAATTGATATCTACGGATTGTCTGAGGGCCGTATGCATTTGATCAATAATATGTTTAGGTACCATGACCAAATCATGTTGAGCATAATATTCCATACCCGTCGTAGCATTTGGTTGAGCTTCACTCAAATGTGTAGGATTGGGTACCACATCATTTGAATTACTAGTTCCCGAATGCTGTTCGAGGTTGTCATTTTCATGCCCAACTTGATGTTGGTTATCATCAATATTATTAGATGTCGTTGGTACCTCACTGATGACATCAGAACCGTAATGAGAGAGATTAGCAACGAGAGCAGCTTCGGCAGAGTGAATGTCATCACAATCTGAATCATAAGCATCAAGATCATCTGCTTGATAAGATGCATTAGCAGTAGAAACGACTGCAATGCCTTTAGTATCTGCTGCCCCTGGGTCTGCAAGAAATGCTAACTCCTCTGAATCCAAAATCTTCCCCTTAGACTAAGCATCAACAAAATACATCTTCTCACGAAACCATGCATCATCCCTCCTCCTTTTCGGCTGAGTGCATTCCCTAGCCATATGACCTTGTCCTCGGCAATTGTAGCAAGTCACAATCTTCTTAGGACCAATAGGACTCCCATTTCCACTAGCTTTAGAATTCACAACTTGATTGTTCCCAGTCTTTGTAGGAGGTCCATATGAATTTTTCCTTCCCTGAATTGGTTGCACCGTCACTTGACCATCTTGAACAGTGGCTTGTAGTCGAGGATTTGATGAGGTGCGGAGCTGATTGTTTGTTGGTGGAAATCCTCTAGTTTCAACAAGTTTTGACAAGTAGGCTGTGAGATGGTTTAGAACATCAGCTGGCGTATCATTTGGAGTAAAGACCGGTGCTTGGATTGGTGGAAGTTCATTAGAGTAGAAAGCTTGTGCTGGTTGTGCTTCTATTGGAAAATATCCTTGTTGAGGAGTATAGCCCATTGGAGAAGTGTTGGCTTGTGATGGTGATGTATGATATGGTGGTTGCTGCGGAAAAGATTGTTGATGAACACCTTGTTGAAATGCTTGCTGTGGCATCATTGGTGGTTGATAAGATGGTTGCTGATAGGTGTGTGGTGGTGGTTGCTGCAAGTATGATGGTTGTTGATAAGTATAAGCCATGTCTTGTTGAGAAGCATACATTGCAAGTGGATCATGAACTTGAGGTGTAGACAACCGAGCCTCGATCACATGGCATTCATGTTGTTGAAGAAAAGCTTGAAGTTGATCCACATTGGTGTTATGTAAGTCCTTAGCCAATTTAACATCCGTCACGTATTTTTTCCATTCTGAAGGAAGAGTGTTCAAATACTTGGTGTTCAATTGAAAGGTAGGAATTGTCATGCCATAGATATTGAGCTCATTCAACAATAGGGTAAATCTCAGATAGTAATCATTGAGAGTCTCCACTGGCACATAAGCAAACTTATCAAAAGTATCATAAAGCTTACACTCTCGTTCTTGTTTAGTTAATGAGGTGCCTTGCATGAGAACACGAATTCTATCCCATAACTCTTTGGCAACTTTATGTTTGCTGACGAGTTTGTAGACATCTGGAGGAAGGGCTTGGAGAATGATGTTTGTAGCATACTTATCACATTTATCTTGAATCTTCATATCTCCAGTCAACTCACCCGTTGTGCGAGGACGAGTAGTCGTACCTTCCGTCACTGTACCATAGTCTAATGGTCCATTGAGCACCGATGCCAAAATTATATGTCCATTCTTCTTGTTCGACATATAAAGTTCCATTCGGGAAGCCCATTCCTCATACATAGTCTTCACCAACATTGGTGGACGATTATCCGTACCCGAGAGGATGGACTTATCCGTAAGAGATGTGTACTCCATTTCAATAAGTGAAGATTTACAAAGTTGATCGATCAATGAAAGAAAGTAAATGTGTTTGTTGTTGTGTGTAGAAACCGAGAAATAATGTTAAAATCCCCTAAAATATGTTCTCCATAAACCAAAAAACACGTTTTTGAAAAATCTTGGAATACGTGTTGACCTATCATAATGACTAAAAGGAATGCTCAATCGCAATGTCCAATCGCAATAAATCATATCGCAATAATCCAATCGCAATAAATCCTATCGCAATAATCCAATTGTAATAAATCCTATCGTAATGTTCCAATCGTAATAAGTCCTATCGCAATATCCACTCGCAATAAATCCTATCGCAATAATCCAATCGCAATACCCCCTGTCGCAATACCCCTGTCGCAATACCTGTCGCAATGCCCTGTCGCAATACCTGTCGCAATACCCCTGTCGCAATGTGGATCGCAATAATAGAAAAAACACAAATCTCAATCCTAATCGCAATGTGGATCGCAATGTCTAAACCCTAGATATTGCGATAGAGAGGTTGTCGTAATGGTACAAACAGTGGACACTTTTTACCACTTTTCTCAGACAAGACACACCAAATTCGAGATTTTAAGCCAAAATTGATCCAAACACCCAAATTTTTTGTGTTTTTAACCAAAGTAACAATACCAAATCATTACCACAACTATGTAGATGATTTGTATCAAGAAAAAAACTATGAAAAACACAATAAAAATTTTTGGTACTTTTGAAATCAGATCAAAATAACCGTGTAAATCAAGAACACAAACACAAAAACTAAGCAATCATCCCATGGCTCTTAATACCATTTGTAGGATATGTAAATCTTGCTTATGTTTTTAGAGAGAGAAAGAGATAGAGAGATGGTGGATTTCACACTTCTAGAGAGAGAAAGTTTAAGAGAACTATGTGTTATTCAAATAAAATCACCACCATCTCCATCAATGGAGAGGGTTTATATACCAAGCCCATAAGATGGGCTTAGGTTTATATTTGGGCCGGCCATACAAGCATGGACCGGGCTCTTCCTTGTTTAGTTAATTAAAAGATATCTAGACTACGAGCTACAACTTAATATATTGTCGGAGTGACCGAATCTTCCTAAATACGTAAAAACGTATTTCCAACACTTTTAACATTGGGACCGCCCCATTGGCATCCCCTCTCCATGTCTTTTGTTTTGAGTGAACTAACCATAGGCTCTCGCTCATATAAAAGTTTTCATAAAACTGCATATTGCATTCATATACTAGTTTTCCTGCATCAATTTTTTTCATGATTTATTGGTATAATTTTTTTTTCATGTATATATTTTATGTTTTGATCAGTTTAATCATGTATTTTTATGTTATACTGTCAGATGGTTCTCACAAGCGAGCAGGAATAACTCAATGCAGCAATCCAAGCTGCGATGCAAGCTATGCTTCCTCAACTGAGGAACGAAATCAGGGCTGAGGTGCAGGCTGCCAACAATCAGCAACAGCACCCAGTACCTCCTCCTCCTCCGCCAGCAACATTGGTCACATGGCTGGAGAGATTCAATAAGCTACGCCCTCGATCCTTCGAGAAGACGGATAGCCCTAGCAAAGCTGAAAGCTGGTTGGCTCACATTGAGAAGATCTTCGATGCAATGGGTTGTGACCTCCGTCTTAAAGTTGAGGTTCGTCTATTACAGGTTCGAAGGTGATGTGCTATCATGGTGGAAGGCACTAAAGCAGTCTGAGGGAGGTGATAATTGGGTGGCTGGTTTGACTTGGGCTCAGTTCAGGGAGTTAGTGATGGGACAGTTCTTTCCCAAGGCTGAGCAAGACAAGCTGAAGAGGGAATACCATGAAATCAGACAGAGAGCTGGGGAGAACAACAACGAGTTCATGCAGCGCTTTCTTCGTTTGGCTTATTTTCTTGGCGCAGCAGCAGGTACTCCCGAAGAGCAAGCATACCACTTCCGGTGGGCTCTTCGTACATCAGTCGCAAACAAATTGGTGTGTGCTACGTTCAACACGGTGGCACAAGTGGCCGATGCAGCACGTAAGCTGGAGATGCTTCAAGAAAGAGAAGAGTCGGGGAAGCAGAGAGACCTGAGAAGAGGTAAATATTCGTTATTCAAAGGTGACCATTCTTATTTCTTTTAGTAATTATCCAATATTCATATATCTTTCTAAACTGCATCTTCCAAGTAGAAGACTGGTAGCCGGTCTCAGCTGGCTACTCAGCAACAGCCTACTCAGCCCAAGGGAAACGGTCAGACTCACGACCATTCTGCTACGGATAGGCGTGGTGGTAATGATAATTACTGTAACAACGCTGGAAACTCTAACAGCAGCAGGTCCTTACAGCTACTCATTTTCTTATGTTACATGCAATAGTTCAAAATTTTGACACATTAGCAATCTTCTACCAGGAATCATGGAAACGGGAGGGACCAGAACCAAAGAGGTTCACAGCCTAACCGTCCAGCTATCACTGGTATTACATCTTACGAATTTTCTGCATTGTCCTTTGTACCTATTACCATGTCTCATGTATACTGTTCTTAACAGGCTCCCAGCCAGCAAGGGCACCTTCTGGAGGGTATACTCATCCTCTTTGCACTACCTGCAACCGTAGGCACCCAGGGCCATGTCGCTGTGAAAGCGACGCATGCTACAAGTGTGGCCTTACTGGTCATCGCATGAAGGACTGCCACAAGGGCGAGATGGAGGGCACATTTGGACATGCTGATACTAAGCCGCCTTCTACTAGTGGACGCGTTTACACAACTTCTCGCGATCAGGCCAACAAGTCTACAGGTACCATCACTAGAATCTTGTATATGTATGGTCAAGCTGCATGTGTTTTATTTGACACGGGTGCTACTCATTCGGTCATTTCTACTGCTTATGCTAAGAATTTAAGGATATCCCCTATGCCATTAGAGAATGTACTGAACATTTCCACTCCTTTAAGAGACTCTGTACGCATAACCCATGTGTATAAGAGCCTTCCCCTAGAGTTTGACGACAAGATTCGTCCTGTTGACGCACTTCCGCTAGACATGAATGATTTTAACATGATATTGGGCATGGACTGGCTATCCAAATATCATGCTACGATAGACTGCCATACATATCGGGTCATCTTCGGTGATGTTAATGCACCAGAGTACATTCACAACGGGTTCGTACCTGGAAGGTCTGTACAAATCCTATCAACCCTGCAAGCACGTGTGTTACTTTCGCAGTGTTCCGAGGGCTATCTGGCTACTGTTCATGACATGGATGCTGAATCTCCATCAATTCCGAATCAGTCGATAGTGTCAGAATTTCCATACGTATTTCCAGAAGAAATTCCAGGCATACCACCTGCACGTGAAGTAGAGTTTAATATCGAGCTCATCCCAGGAGCTGAGCCGATTTACAAGGCTCCTTATTGCATGGCTCCCATAGAGTTGAAGGAGCTGAAGGATCAATTACAAGAACTTCTGGAACGAGGCTTCATTCGACCGAGCGCATCTCCATGGGGTGCACTGGTCTTATTCATTAAGAAGAAGGATGGTAGTATGCGTCTTTGCATAGATTATCGCTAGCTCAACAAGATCACCATCAGGAATAGGTATCCTCTACCAAGCGTTGACGATCTGTTTGACCAACTCCAAGGGGCCAAACATTTCTCCAAGATTGATCTAAGGTCGGGCTATCATCAGCTACGGGTCAAAGAGAAGGACATCGCCAAGACTGCTTACCGTACACGCTATGGCTACTACGAATTCTTAGTCATGCCATTTAGCCTTACCAATGCTCCAGCCGTTTTCATGGATCTGATGAACATAATCTTCCATGAATTTCTAGACAAGTTCGTCATTGTCTTCATTGACGACATCCTGATATTCTATAAGTCCAAGGAGGAACACGAAGACCATCTTCATACAGTCTTACAGATTCTTCACCAGAAGCAGCTGTATGCTAAATTCTCCAACTGTGAGTTCTGGTTAGACAAGGTGGCGTTCTTAGGTCACATTGTATCAACAGAATAAATCACCATGGATCCAACAAAGGTTGAGGCTATTACCAAGTGGCCAAGACCGACATCAGCGACTGAGGTTCGTAATTCCTAGGCTTGGCTGGTTACTACTGTAGGTTCGTAGAGAACTTTTCCCGTTTAGCACTACCATTGACCAAAGTGATGCGGAAAGGGGAGAAATTCGTCTGGACTGAAGAAAGAGAGAAGAGATTTGAAGACCTAAAGCAGAAGTTAGTATCTGCACTAATTTTTACTCCCATCTGGTACGGGTGGATTTCAAATCTACAGTGATGCATCGGGGAAGGGACTTGGTTGTGTTCTCATACAACATGGGAAAGTTATCACGTACGCTTCACGGCAGCTTAAGCCTTATGAGGAAAATTACCCTACGCATGACTTGGAACTTGCAGCAGTCGTGTTTGCATTGAAAATATGGAGGCACTACTTGTATGGAGAATCAGTGACATTTTCACGAACCACAAGATCTTGAAGTACATCTTCACTCAACGTGAAATGAACATGAGACAGAGGAGATGGTTAGATCTTTTGAAGGATTATGACATTAATCTGTAGTATCATCCCCGCAAGGCGAATGTAGTGGCAGATGCACTTAGTAGAAAGTCCGGAATGATAAACGGCATTGAAATTAAGGAGGAAGTTTTAAGAGAATTAGAGTGACTAGACATTAAGATCATGGTACGTGGACAGAACGGTTACTGGGCTAATCTAAGAGTGGAACCTGAATTACTCTCTAGGATCAAGGAAGCTCAAAAGGATGATGTGAAATCTGGGCGATAATCCTGAATTTGGAGAAGCAGACAGAATTACGAGTAGAAGCAGATGATATCTTATGTCAGGGCATGAGACTTTGTGTTCCTGATGATCAAGAACTCCGGGAAGCATTGTTAGCTGAGGCTGATAGCTCCCCATTCTCTATTCATCCTGGTTCGACCAAGATGTACCATGACATCAAGCAATACTTTTGGTGGAGTGGTATGAAACAGGATGTTGCGACTTACGTCTCCAAATGTCTTACCTGCCAGCAGGTTAAGATCGAGCATCAGCGATCTGGAGGTCTTCTACAACCGTTAGATATTCCAGAGTGGAAATGGGACAAGATCACCATGGATTTTGTTACAGGTCTACCGCAGATAAAGAGGAGGCACGATGCAATTTGGGTTATCGTTGATCGACTTACTAAGTCAGCTCATTTCTTACCGATTCGTAAGGAAGATTCGGTCAGTAAACTCGCCGATACGTACAAGAAGGAGATCATGAGACTTCATGGTGCTCCATCCAGCATCGTCTCGGACAGAGATCCTCGTTTCACTTCGCGATTTTGGAGGAGTCTGCAGAAAGCTTGGGGTACAAAACTTAAGCTTAGCATGGATTTTCACCCTCAAACAGACGGGCAATCGGAGCGAACGATTCCGACATTAGAAGACATGTTGAGGTCATGTGCTTTGGAATGGACAGGAGATTGGGACGATTACATCTGTTTGGTAGAGTTTGCATACAACAACAGTTGGAACGTAAGTATTAAGTGTGCTCCATTCGAGATGTTGTATGGCAGAAAGTGTCGCGCCCCAATCTGCTGGGATCAGGTTGGTGAGCGAACACTTGAAGGACCAGAAATGATAGAGTTGACCAATGAGAAGGACACAGTAGCTAAGCAGAAATTGCAAGAAGCACGGTCACGTCAGAAGAGTTATGCCGACAAGCATCGTAGGGACTTACATTTTAACGTAGGAGATCACGTCTTTCTTAAGGTATCGCCGGCACGTGGTGTTAGACGTTTTGGAATCAAAGGGAATCTCAGTCCTTGATTCATCGGACCGTTTGATGTCATTTAGCGAGTTGGTGAAGTATCTTATCGTTTAGCGTTACCTCCGCATCTTTCTCATGTTCACGATGTTTTCCATGTGTCCTTACTCAGAGGGTACGAGTATCTTACCTCCATAGAGAAACGCGAACGAGTTCTTGACAGGCAAGAACGAGTCATGAGGAGGAAGACGATTCCATTCGTCAAAATCCTTTGGAGGGATCATACCGAGCGGGAAGCCACTTGGGAAACAGAGGAGTCTATCCGGGCTTCTTACCCTCATTTCATATTTTGAATCCGGGTATGTTTCTCTTTTCCAGTTTACGTTATCTATAATTTGGGGACGAATTATTCTTTTTAAGGTGGGAGAGTTGTAAAACCCGTATGCTTTTACCATGAATAGTAAACTTATAATCGTACGTACATGATTAAAACTTTGCTTATATAACATGTTTACGTTTCACGAATATTGATTATAAGTATTACGTACGTGTTATTTCACGATAAGTATTTAATACATGTTAAGACACGATAATTATTATCAACAATAATTATAATCACGAACATGAAATCATGAACGTAAATAATCACGAGCATATTATTATGTATTTACATAATTATTATTACGATTACGTATAAGTATATGTTATTACACGAACAATTAATAATAAATTCACGTAAACACGACCACAAGAACACGTAACTATTTAGAACACGGAAAACGTTGGGTTTCCCCTTGTGGGCCCCACATACACGCGGACACAAGACAAAGAAAGGGGCCAAGCCCACTTTTATTTTTACTAAATAGGAAAATAAAGGAAAACATATTTTCATTTTATAGAAGATTTATAATATTGCAAAACCCTAGCCTCCCTTTTTCTCCTTCTTTTGGCCGCCGGTTATACACCACAAGGAAGGGGTGTTTGTTGATCTTGGTTGATTAAATTCATGTGTGGTGTTCGTGTTATTGTCATCCAATTGTTTCACGCATTAGTAATCCTATAACCTTTTCTTTTTAATTATTTTATTAGAACAAGAACACATGAAATCATGGGTTTAATAAAAACTAGTTATTAGACATGTTAATTTAATCATGAGGGTAATAAACATGGGGGTTTTGGGCTGTTAGTTCGGGCGACACGCACAACCGAGAGCCCAAGCTCTCGGCTTGGTTTGTTTCGCACCAACAGCCGAGACCAAGGGGTCTCGGTGTGGTCTTGGTGGTACGACAGCAAGGACAAGGGACCCCGACGCATGTCGGGGTGTCCTTGTGATTCGGTTTACCTTGGCAGCCAAACAGCCCCACCACCGGCGAAGCCGGTCGCAGTGAACCGAAGGCAGGGGAAACCGGCATGGCCCGGTTTGCCACTGTTTTTGGTGGGATTTGATTCGGGCAGGTCACGGGTTTATGGGTCCGGTTCATGACATGTTTTTATAAAATAATACATGGTCCGGTTTATTATTTTCTTTTACAAGTTTAATTATTTTTACAAGTGCATTTATTTTTACAAGTAATTAAATTAATATAACATGGTAGTTAGTTAATTTAATTAAATCATGACTTAGGTTTATTATTATTATTAATAATACATGATTTTAACCTAAGTATTTTATTATTTAATTTAGACTAAAGTAATTAATTAATTATTAAAACATGACATATAATTAGATAATTTCCATGACTTAGGTTATATTAATATAAATATTAATACATGTTTTAACCTAAGTATTATATGCACTTTAATTTAATTAAATCATGCTATATTAAATTAAATCTTATGACATATAGTTTATTTAATTTACATGTATTAATTAATAAATTATACTATAAATCACATGACTTAGAATATTAATCTGTAAAACTTAAGCTTGTCTTATTAGCTTATTAATCCAGCTTATTTCTAAATATGGAAACTTTCGATTTTTAGAAACTTATCTATTTTAAGCAGTGAATCTATTTATGGAAACTTTCTATTTTTAGAAACTTATTTATTTTAAGCAGTTATTTTATTTTTGGAAACATTCTATTTTTGGAAACTTTCTATTTTATGAAACTTGCTATTTTTAGAAAGTTACTTATTATTACACTAATACAAGAATTACAAGTAATACTTCATCAAAATATCAAGAATACATGATAAACACAACATACCGTTAGAATCAGTAAAACATGACATGAACATATAAAACAAGCTAAGACATGATATAAAACCAGTTACGTAATTAGTAATCAGAACACTTATACACGTATATTATTTATGTAGCCGTAGTGAGATAGAAGTAGGATTCTCTTCCATTCGTCTTCTTCGTTCACTGGACACAAGGTACTGATTCTTCGTCCTTTCAGTATGGACATTCTTTCCTTATTAGGATTTCCCGTATGCAGCAAACTGTTTTCCCAGTATATGTTTTATATGTTTTGATTTTCTTATGTTTAATTAAATGCCTAAGCCATATACATGCATGATCAGTTTCACCTAGTTATGGAGGTACCATAACCATAACACTGGAGGCACCTATGTTATAACTTCACCACGGCGGAGTGATAGCTCGTGGCGTCCCTTTCAGCTTTTGGCCATATTATTATGTTATCATGTGGGGTGTATGGGTGCATCCTAGGTTACATGTTTTTACAGATTATTCAGGTGAATGTGGTGTGTGCCTTGCATCCTTCACAAGGAGCTGATCCCTCCTACCGAAACTTATATTAATTAGAGGCAACCCCTCTAATTGCATGATGAGTTCACCCCTCCAAGTATTCATGCACATTGATATTTCATGACCTATATTGGCTAATGATAAACATGTTAAACAGTTTTTATAAGATAAACATAAGGCTTTTCAAACTATAGAACCAGTTTTACTAAGTTATACCAGGTTTTCTAGGACTAAGTCCATTCCACTGCTATATGTTGTATATGCTTATGTTATTCATTCTATGCTTGTATCTCCGTGCACTGAGTGTTATGCTCAGCTGTTTTCCTTTCATGTTCCCAAAGTGGCAGGTACTCAGGGACGCTCGTAGACATTAAGCGTACATGCATATGGATTGGAAGCTTTCTAGCCTTCATTACTTTATGCATTTCTTCATACATTTTTCTACTCATTTCCATGGACATTGTTTAGTCCTTTTCATTTACAGTACTTATGTTTGTGTGTGATGAGCTTTTACTTTGGGGTACCGATGTTTGTTTCCGGTATTTCCTTTATGGTCATGTAATGTTTAGAAATTTATCCTTGTATGCTTTGATGACACGCAATAATCACGCGTGACATTCCATTTATCAAAATGGGGTGTTACACATTTTAAGCAACAACAAAGAATAAATCATAAAGATACTCAAAATTGTTTGTTTGCTTGTTTTCTTTCACAAGTAGAGCCTAAGAACATTTCTCAAACCCTTGAAGAAGAAACCTAGGTGGATGCTATGCAAGAAGAGCTTATGCAGTTTGAAATACAAAAAGTTTGGATTCTTGTTGACCTACCTTCTAAAAAGAGAGTAATTGGTACAAGGTGGGTTTTTAGAAACAAGAAGGACGAAAGGGGTGTTTTTGTCAGGTGCATGGCCAGACTTGTTGCCCAAGGATATAGACAGGAAGAAGGGATAGACTATGATGAAGTTTTTGCACCAGTGGTAAGAATAGAAGCCATTAGGTTATTTTTTGTATTTTCATCATATATGGGTTTTATAATCTATGAAATAGATGTGAAAAGTGCTTTTCTCTATGGCAGTATTTCTGAGAAGGTCTATGTAACACAACCTCCAGGTTTTGTAGATCCTAAATTCTCCAACAGAGTCTACAAAGTTTTCAAAGCTCTTTATGGTCTTAATCAAGCTCCTAGGGCATGGTATACAAATTTGTCATATTTTATTTTGGAACATGGGTATTGGAGAGGGGCCACTGATAGGACTCTTTCTATCAAGAAGAATGCCAAGGAAATCATCTTAGTCCAAGTGTATGTGGATGACATTATTTCTGGTTCAACCAAGAAGTATTGGTGTAAAGAGTTTGAAGCTTTGATGCAAGAAAGGTTTTGAATGAGTTCTATGGGAGAACTTACTTTCTTTTTAGGACATCAAGTCAAACAAATGAAAGAGGGAATATTTATTAGTCAAGATAAATATGTTGCTGAAATCTTGAAGAAATTTTCAAGTATGGATACAAGAAGTACAAGTACACCTTTTGAAGCCAAGAAGTCTTTGTCAAAAGATGAACATGGTGTAGATGTGGATCTTCACTTATATAGATCCATGATTAGGTCACTTATGTATCTTACTGCTTCTAGGCCAGATATCATGTTTTTTGTATGTGCTTGTTCAAGATTACAAGTCAATCCAAAGGTTTCACATTTGTGACAATAATCTTCAAATATCTCAAAGGACAGTCTAACTTAGGTTTATGGTATCCTAGAGATTCTACCTTTGATTTGGAAGCTTACTCAAATAGTGATTATGCTGGAGCTAATCATGATAGGAAGTCCACAACAGGAGGTTGTCAATTCCTAAGAAGAAGACTTATTTCTTGGCGGTGTAAAAAGCAAACCACTGTTGCTACTTCTACTACTAAAGCTGAATATGTGGCTGCTACTCATTGTTGTAGATAAGTACTTTGCATTCAGAATTAGATGTTAGATTATGGTTTCACTTTTATGAATACAAAAATCTACATTGACAATGAAAGTACTATATGCATTGTCAAAAATCTAGTTTTTCACTCCAAAACCAAGCATATTGAAATAAGACATCACTTCATCAGAGATGCTTATGACAAAAACTTCATTCAGGTTTTGAAGATCCATATAGATAACAATATAGCTGATTTGTTGACCAAGGCGTTTGAAACTAAGAGATTTGAGTTCTTGGTATCACATATTGATATGCTCAGCCAATAATTGATGCATATGTTAAGGGGAGGATATAACTGCACAATGATTATGTTTATTATATTGTATAGTGTTTACAGTTTTTTGTGATGTGATTACAGGTTTGATAGATCAAGGTAAAAGAGGATACAACGATAGTGGACTACATGTACCGGTAATTCTCTTTG
Organism: Glebionis coronaria; assembly: GCA_025667525.1. Lineage (NCBI taxonomy): Eukaryota > Viridiplantae > Streptophyta > Magnoliopsida > Asterales > Asteraceae > Glebionis > Glebionis coronaria. The sequence continues at coordinate 317,859,250 of CM046877.1, read as the reverse complement.
AGGTCCCGTTTTGGAAACCAAGTACCACTAGGCATATTTGAAGTACCACGTATATTCCATGTACCGCTATTTGATCGTTGTTGAAAGTACCAATAGAGGGTCTCTTTTGTAAAATTGGTAGTTTCTTTGTGCTTGGGTTTGCTTCCCATATACAAACCAACCCCAATTACATAATTAATTCACCTAATCTTTTATTTTTATACCTCGATTCTATAACTCTAATTCTTATCGCTGATCATCAAAAACAACAATGGTTGCTCTGCAAGTGATCTCTAAATATAATAAAGTTGCTAAAGTGATTCAGAATGCTGATTCGTAAGGTTTTTATGAGATACTTGGCTATCGTTTTGAAAGTCTCTACTTTTTCGATTCCCATTGTTGAGCAATTTAGGAGGACTGGCTCTACTATTACTCGACATAATCAACTTTGCATTAGATCTAGGGTTAATGATAGGAATATATATGTAACAGAAGTTCTTTTAAGAGCGTCCTTGAGACTTAATGATACTGATGGTGTTAGTATGTTGCCAGATTTAGAAATTCATGATGGCGTTGTAGACATGGGATATTAGGGTAGTAGTGATATACTTACTTTCTTTAAATAATTGTTTTCACCTCAATGGAGATTCCTTTTTCATACTATTATTCACTGTTTATGTTTTAAGAGTACTTCTTTTGATCAAATTCCTGTTGCTTTGGCATAAGCTGGTATTTATTTGGCAACTAATAAAATTTTCAACTTCTCAAAATTGATTTTTGAATGAAAAAATAGGAACTTAGATGCCTCTATGAAATTCTTAATGTAACCTAGATTTATTCAGACCATAATAAATGACCAAGTCCTTAATTTACCTACATCATCAGAAACATGAGATGTCCCTACTGTTACCAAAAGGACCTTCTCTTTCTTGTCTAAAAAGATACCACTTTTAGTGGGACTGTAACACCATTATTTGACCATATGTTAGCAAATGAGGCTAACACAGAGGGTGAGGATCCTAGCTCAGCTAGTGAACCTCAGAAAACTCCCTCTCACCAAATGCCCCAACCGTCTAGAGAAGTACAAAGTTCTTCATCTCATCATAAAGATGAATAACCAATCTCTGATGAGAGGATCCATACACCTACTGCTTCGCATGATGTTAGTGGTTCACCACCAGACAGGGCAACAGAGGTATTGGATATTGAAATTTTGACTGCTTTGTGTAGTAGTTTGTCTAAACAGGTCAATGATTTGCAAGATGCTAAGATTCTACAAGATGAAAGGATTGAGGAGTTGAATGCCAAGCTCAAAAAGCTAAGGAGGGGAGCAAATCCTTGGATCAAGCAACACAGGTCCATTCATAAGGCTCAGTTCAAGGAGAAAAAGAAGAAATTAAGAGCATTCGGGAGAAAGCAATTGAAAGCATCCAAACAAGAGAGAAAATAAGAGGAAGCAAGACCTTCTTCTGGTATTCAGGCTAGTTTTAGGGAAGGATTAAATTTTGAGGGAAGGAAATTTGATGATTAATTTGGTGATGGATTTGAATATTTTATGAATGATACAAACATAAAAGATCAGCCATGGAATCCATTATCATTTGAAGAAAATGTGGTTACAACAACTGTGCCAATTCCACTACAAAATCTTGAAGCCATGAAAGAAGCAATAGATCAACCACAACAACAATCACCACCACCACAACAACATGTGATTCTAGAAGCAATTTAGGAAAGGTTCTATGAAAAGCTTGAAGAAATTGATCAAGCTTTTCCAATTATTACCATTCAACAACAACAGAACACACAGTCACTTTCAGGGGACTGAAACAAAGAAGGGTGATGGGTCTAATAAAACTGAAGAGTTGCAGATTGAGAAGACAACTTCTGAAAAAAGAATGCATCTGAAAGTACCATGGTGGTAGATGATAAATAAGTCTAACACTGGTGGAGCAAGTACTGCATACCCAAGTACCGTCAAGCCTAGTGCAAGTACCGTTCCAGGTACAGGTACTATTGTTCAAAGATCTTCACTACAAAGTTCTAAAGAAATCTCTACTCCATCTTTTAGAGAGAATAAGACTTTAGCAAACCTTTTTCTTAGTCTTTGGGAGAAGAGTTCAGCAGAGAAAGCTAAACAGACAAAGGTTGAAAGAAAGGCACAAGAAGATGTTGCGAAATCTCAAGTAACTTCAACAACAGAGCCACACCAAAGACAGGTAGAGGAGCCACAAGTACAACAAAATCAACCAGTGGAACAACCAAAAGTTGCCAGTAAAGTCCAAGATAGAGGCAAGAAGGTGCAGACTTCAAAGCCTGCTACTAAAGGTATTGTTATAACAGGTCAACAACCCAATGAGAGTAAAGATGAAAGACCTCTCAGGTTCCTAAGGAAACAACCAAAGATTGAACCATAGGAGAAAGGCAAGAAGAAATTACAATCTGAATCAGAAGAAGAAGATAGTGATTCAGATACTGTTGAAGATGTCTTAAAGAAATTTCATAAAATCGAACATGATGAAGAAGTAGCATGGAGATTACAAGCTAAACTTCATGAAGAACGACAACAAGAAGAACTTGCAGCTAAACAAGCATTGCTTGAAGCATAAAGAATACAACAAGAGTGAGATATTGAATAATATGAAAGATGACAAGCTAAATTAAAAGCAAGTGAGCTTCTAGCTAAATCTATGATAGCTAAAGAGAAAGAAGCTTATGATGAAGATGAGAACTCAATATTGATTGATGATTTGGTCAAAGAAAAGCAAAGGTTCTTTGTAGAAAAGAGGAGATTGGAAAGAATCAAGCCTCCAACAACCAATCAACTTAGAAACCAAATGATGGCTTATCAGTAGAAAGTAAAGCATTTCCCTCATGCTCTGCTAGTCAGAAAGAATTTTGATGAAATCAAGGCTCTCTATGCACAAGACAATAGGAGCAAACTTAACTTTGTTGGTATTGGATCTGAAGCTGACAAGAAAGATATTGAAGATTTTAAGAAATATCTTGGACAACAAAGACAGTTTGGAAGTACCCCCAGACTTGATACAGAAGGAAGTTCTCCACCGATAAAGACTACTTATGCTAGGAAGAATAAGAAAGAAAAGGAGACTCCAAAGGAAGCTGACACTCAAGTATTGGATGAGGGTAATAAAGCTCAAAGTGTTGAAAAGACTGAAAATGTACAGGCGGTACATGGAGAAATGGTACATACAGAGGAACTCTTGGAGGACGATACTGTGTAAAACCCGATTTTAAAGTCCACGAACATTAATTACGTACAATCACAGCTTTAATTTAAACGTTGCACAACTATTTATTCAGGTAATAAATAACAGTAATAATTCAAGTACTACGCAAATATTATTTATTCAGGAAATAAATAATCCATGTTAGAATGTATCACGAGAATTAATAAATATATAATGACTAATTCTATTACGATGGCAATTGCATTTGATTGGCTTATGCATTAATTTACCACCGAATCGCAAACGAAGATTAGAAGATTAGGAGATTAACATTTCTTAGTAACTCTTTTAGAGTATTAACTGAATTTACATCATTTTAAGGGAAATAGTTACAAATTGAACGGGTGAGAAAAGGGTCATAATCACATACCAAAGAACCTCCGAAAATCTCGGCCCATGATCTCCTTTTATTACTCCTAAAATTTGTATGATCCTCTCAATAAATTGATCATTTACAAATGTATATAAGAGGGTGACGTGACAAAGTCATCCCTCATATGAAGCATAAATTGTATGTGTTCTTGTCACCTTCAAATCAAGGATAACGAAGTAATTATCGTATGGGTTCGGCTCCGAATAAGAGTCTCATCGATTCGCGTTATTGTTCCACCTGAGTCTGCTCAGTTTAAGCTTGATCATCTAACCTTTGGAAAGCCGTTCGGGTTCGATCATGTCTCATTGAACCTTAGTGTCCATGTCCTTACTTGGGTATAGTTTAGTTCGGGTTTACGGCTTTGTTTGTTCTTGTCCAACATAAAGGTATATCTCAAACTTACGCTTTACTACATGTTATATAAGATTCGGGGTTTAGAACAGTTAACCTGAAATAACATATGACATAGATATATAAAGGCATGCTTAATGACGTTAAGCCAAATTGGATCTTAGATATGAGTTTTGAATTCTCATATTGGGTTGGAAATAAATCTGGTACATTTTGAATGAGAAAGATGATCAAAAAATTTGGCCATTTTTATATGATGTATATTACTATTTGCTAGTTTTAGACATGAAATTAGTGGTTACTAGTCTCGAGGTTTGTTTGACTCGGGTTGCCGAGAGCGCGTTTAAAGTATATAAGCTAGAAAATCATTTTATACAAAGTCATTTTTACAAATTGGTATCAAATTCAAATGTTAACAAGTATAAATGTTTAATTAATTTAATTAGTATATTTAATTTTAAATGATTTAACTAGTTTTATTAATTAAACGTATGATCTATTTAAATGATTTAAATGTTTCTGAAACCATTTTGAGTACTTTCTATTTTAGGAAACTTCTATTATTAGCAGGTTATAATGACAGTAGTAATATAATATTAGGATACATTTTATATGGTAATCAGAAGTACATAAAATACATTAATCAGTGAGTACTTAAAGACAGTCAGATTCATCAGTTTATACGCAACCTACAAAATAATGCGGGAACACGCAAAATGAATTAAGAACAGTAAGAATTTATCAGATTTTACACAAACAGTAATACAAGAATAAAATAAATCAAACTAAGAACAGTTAAGATCAGTAAAACTAAATAGATATCAGTCTACTCATTCGCTTCCGTCATTAATATAGCTTTTCTGAAGTCAGAGTAGGAGTTCATTCAGTTTTCCTTGCAGTCGGTTACTGGACAAAAGGTACGGATTTTCTGTACTTTAGTAAGGACTTCCTTTCTATGCATGATTAGGATTCCTCGTCTACAGCCAAATGTTTTCCTAGTAAATGTTATAAAGTTTACAGTAATTATCTTGATAACTAACTTAAATTTGCCTGAGCGTACATATAAACATGACCAGTTATATACTAGTTACGTAGGTACCGTAACCATGACACTTGAGGAACCGGTGTCATGACTCTTCTGTGAGGGAGTGATTTTTCGCAACGTCCCATTTATTTCAGCTTGGCCATTTTATCAGTATTATTAGCGGGGCGTATGGGTGCATCCTAGGTTACCAGTTTACAGCTTATCAGGTGAATGTGGTGTGTGCTCTACATCCTTCACATTGGAGTTGATCCCTCCACCCAGCACAGCATGACGAGGTCACCCCTCCATGTATTCATGCAGACGTTGTTACAGCACATGACCTATATAAGCTCTTGGCAATTAAAATAAAGTAAATTAATGTTTTTAGATTTAATAGATAATATTTCAGTTTTACTATTTATAATCAAACATTTGAGAAACAAACACAGTTTTCCACTGCTTTTTATATATCAGTCTTTACAACTCCACTATTTTATTATCTGCTTCATTTCAATATTTCTTATCATGCTTTATATCCGTTCACTGGCGTTATGCTCAACCGTAGTTTCCTTTCATGTTCTAACGGTAGGTACACCAGGACGCTCTTAGGATTCTGAGAGTACGTGCATTTGGATGGAAGCTATCCAGACTTCTTTATTTATGCATTGCATACATTATTTTCCTGTTTGGACATTGTTTAGTCCTTTTTTCAGAATTTACTTTTCATGTTTTGAGCTTATGTTGAATTACCGATGTTTGGTTCTGGTATTTCCTTTATGTTCAGTTAATGTTTTAGGACATATACCTTATATGCTTTGATGACACGCCATAAATACACGTAACGGTCCACTTATCCAAGTGGGGTGTTACAATTATGGTATCAGAGCCGCAAGGTTCGACCTGTAGGCTCTAAAACTTGACTTGTGACTAGTGGGTAGTCACCAGACACTTCCTATATTTTGGCGTTGTTATCTTTCATGTTTCTCATGCATTTATCAGTCAGTTTTCTTCATTTATCAGTCAATTTTTTTTAAGTTTTTGACTAAGTAAAAAGTTGGTACAGGACTGGCCATATTTAGTCGCATGTCCTTTTCATTCGAATTTTGTTTTGGTGAACCGATCCATAGGCGTTCACCCTTGCCTGTTCATATTTTGTATTGGTGAACTGACCCATAGGCGTTCATCCTTACTCATGTCAGATTCGTGTTTTTTAGTCGAATTTTACTCGGTGAACCAGCCCATAGACGTTCACCATTGTTCAGGTCAAATTTTATGTTTTCAGACGATAGTTGTTTTGTGAACCGACCCAAAAGCGTTCACCTTTGTTCAATTCACGATGTTTCATTTAAGTTTGACTAGTGTGGATTGGAAAAAACTCATTCTCATTTAATCCTAGATTGTAAATTCTTATACATGACAGTTCTCATAAAATTTTGACAAGTATGGATCGAACCAAAATCGCCCATACTTAGTCACATGTTTTCTCCTTTGAATACTATGGATTGGACCATATCCATCCACATCAGTTGATGTTAAACCTCTGTTGATTACCTTTTACATTCTTTGTAACAGTTAAGTTTTCATACTCTCACGTGAATGTCGTTTTCGTGCTGATTAAGTTTCATATATCCTTATGAGGATTATGTTTTCAGCAAGGTGATGATGCTTTCAGGCTAAGATAAGCAGGATTACAGTGAAATCCTGTTTCATGATAAATCATGCTTGGTCTTCATCAACCATGTCTTCATGCTAACCATTGGTGAAACTCCATTTAATCATACTTTGAGCCTCTATACAACCAGCATTAAGTCTACGCAGAAATTGTCATCCTATCATGTTACTCGTTTAAGTTCAGTTTGCTAACCGTTAAATCACATTATTCTCCTTTGATCATGTCAGACGATTGACACCGGTATTAATATCATCAAACTTTCATCGGTGCCATGAACAGTATTTCATGTGTATGCCATGTACAATATTTCATGTGTACTTCATGTATAGTATTCCAGGTGTACTCCATGTACTTTACTCCATGTGTATTGTAATCAATCCTCAATCATCTAAAGTGTTTCCACTTGTCAATAACTTACCAGATGCTGATGCTGCTCGTGAGTTGAAGATTTTACCAGATAATGATGCTGCTAACACTTCGAAGACCTCACGAATGTTGATGCTGCTGATACTTTGGAGTGTTGGGAATAAAATGTAGCCAGAACACTTGGATGCTGACAAGAGTAATCGGGACGTTGATAAGAAGAAAACAAGCGTTGACAGGACAAGCATTGATAGGAAGATATCAAGCGTTGATAGGATGAAGTCAAGCACTGATAGAAGACTTAGTCTACACGTATTATGTTTCTAGTTTGTTTCTAGTAAAGATTTGATCAACAATGTATTTTCTATGTTTATCTTTACCTAAAATAGTTGATACGTAGACTCTTGTACAAGGCTCCTTATGTCTATAAAAGGAGGCCTTTAGGTTTATGTTATATATACGTTTAACACTTTCATTGTACACAAGTTTGTTTTTATCAATCAAGTGAAAGTTTGGTTTACATTGTTTGTGTGTTCTTGTTTGAGTATTAATTCCGCATAATACTTAAATTGTTTTATACACAACAAAGTTTCTCTACGTGTTTAACTTGATTTAATCTCGTTTACACAAGCTAAATCGATCTAAGTTTGGGATCAACAAGTGGTATCAGAGCTTGTTGAGAAACTTTGATCTAAAGAACACAAGAACCCTAAATCGCCAAAAACCCTAATTTTTAAGAAACCCTAAAAACATCATGTCTACCCCTGAAGTAAAATCCTCCTCCTCCTCAACCCCCAACATCAAGATTCTCATGCTAGACCCAGACAATTTTGAGCTGTGGAAGTTTAACATTGAACAGTATCTACAAATCTATGACTACACCCTATGGGAAATTATTTAATATGGAAACACATTCAATAAAGCTCAAAAGATTGCAGCTGCCATCTTACAAAGAACAAATGTTCAAGGCTTTACTGAAGAGGATCGAAAGAAAAACCTGAAGATGGTAGAGCTGTCTCAACTGAGGACATAGCAAAGAGAATGAATGACATGAAAACCCTAAGCATTCTCAAACTCTCTTTGGGACAAGAAAATCAGAACAAATATAGAAGCTATGAGTCTACAAAAGATCTTTGGGCAACCCTTGAAGTTGCTTATGGTGGTAATGCGGATACTGTACAAGAGAAAAAGAAGCACCTCTTGAATGAGTATGCTGTTTTTAAAGCTCAACCCAGTGAGAAGCTAAGTGGAGTGAGAAGAAGACTTCTTGACATTACAAGCAAGCTGTCCTTCATGGGAATAGTGCTTGGTTATGTTGATTAATAAGTGTGAAAACACTTATCTTTTTACCACTTATTTCCAATAATAACATGACCAAAACGTGTATTTTATGTGGTAAAAGTCGGAATTAGGGGTGGTTTGTGTTTTTATTGTGTTTTAGGACCAAAAGATGAAAAAGGAAGAAAAAAAGGGCTTTTATCGAAGAAAACGAGAAAAGACAAAGTCAAAAGATCAAGAGTGCATAAAAAACGGAAGTCCAAGGCCTATTCTGAAGATTTATCGAAGAAAAAGTCAAAAGACGGAAGTTTAATGAAGTCGAAGAACTCAAGTCTAATAGAAGAAGAAAATTATAAGACAAGTTCAATTTATATTGACAAATCCCGAGACGACGTCGAGAAAGACAAAGATTTTAAATCGAGTCGTGAAGAAAGAAAAAGGAAGCAACACATGCACCTTCCCACTCCCTATATATAACCTCCTAATGAAACATTAGGAGGGTGTTAGTGTTAGTTAGTTAATTAGTTCATTTTTTTTTTAATTTAGTAGTTTAATTTTTAGAGAGAGAAAGTGTTTAACTTTCTCTCACTAGAACTTCATCTTTTCTTTCTTTTCATGTTTAAGCTTTGATTTGATCTTGTATTTTGGATCTATTAATCTATAAGTTCAAGTTAAGTTTTCCTTATTTTAAATCTTCTTCTACCTTTCTTTATTTTCTAAAATTTGATTTTTGGTTCGTTATAATCTTGATTTTGTTTAATCTTTATGATTGATTGATAAAAAGTTTATCTTTTTATTAATCTCTAAGTTTTTATACGGATTAAGCTTTGAGATTTTCATGCTTGTTGGCTTATTTAGTATTTAGCTTATTTACTTTTTTAAGTTTTCTTAAAAAGTTTAGTGTTTTTAAAGTTTGTTTTGAAAAGTTGATTATTTAAAGTTAAAAAGGTTCTTAATTTATGCTTATTAGTTCGGCTTATTATTAATTCGATCAAGTTTTGGTTTGAGCTTATTCCAAATAGCTTAAAACTTTTCTTATTTTCGAGTACATACAATAGGAAAGGGTAAACCCCTTTCCGATGAAGCATTCCGATTTGAGCTTCTTTATTCCGATCTGAATCATTTTTATTCCGATCAATAGATCGGATTAGGGTTTAGCATATTCCGATTTAGGCATCTTGTATTCCGATCAAGGATCGGAAAAGGGAATTGTTTATTCCGATTGGGATTCCTTTGGGATTCCGATAGGACCTGTTATTCACTTATTCCGATAGCTTGCATTTTCAACATTCTGATTGGACTTTCCAATTACCAATATTCCGATCACATTCCTTTTTGGATTATTCCGACAACATTCCGATCATTGGTATTCCGTTGGGGTTCCGATTGGGATTATTCTGATAGGTTTAAGTTTTGTTTTTACCAAGTGTTTTTCTAGTAATATTAGTTTAATTTTTAAAGTTTTATTTTACTCAACGACATTTTCACATTTTCACATTTACTTTTAGTTTAAGTTAATCAACAAAATCATTTATTTTTTCACCAAGAATGACTAAGTCGCACTAATTAACGGTAATCAATTCGAAAAGACATGGAACGAAAACTATTTTATACTTGGCTAAAAACCTTGTATTAAATGGCGCCGCTGCCGGCTCTTTTCGTTAAGATTAACGGTTTTTAGTGAGAGACTTGTTGGTTTTGGGATCCGTTCACTTTTGAACGTTATTTTCTTTGCTTAAAAATTTTCAAAAATCCATAAAAATTATAATTTTTCAAAAATCCATAAAAGATTAAAAATTTTCAAAAATCCAAAAAAATAGAAAAACATAAAAAACTAAAAATATTTCTTGTCTATTTTTCTTTTCCTTTTGTAGGTGTGTATGCGTACTCGTGCTCGTAAGAAGAAAGTAGCTCAAGCCGAACTCATTACTCCACCTATTGTCACCATGGACAATCAACCAATGATCGAGCTTTTGCAATCGCACGTAGAGGGCAACACTGATTCTATTGTCATACCTGAGATTGGAGCCAACAATTTTGAACTCAAATCCGGCTTCATTCAGATGGTCTCTGCTCAACCTTTCATGGGGCGTTCGCTTGATGATCCTCATGACCATATTAAAAGGTTTCTTCAACTTACTAATACGGTTAAGTATAATGGGGTTTCACAAGAAGTGATTCGCTTTCAACTTTTTCCTTTCTCCTTAGAGGGACAAGCCCGAAATTGGCTTGATAAGGAACCGCCACAAAGTATTATTACGTGGACGGATTTAGAGACCAAATTCATCAACTACTTTTTCCCACCCTCACGTACTACCGCTTTGCGGAATGAAATCATTACCTTTGAACAAAAGTACGGTGAGACATTTAGTGAATCTTGGGACCGTTTTAAGGAACTTTTAAGAAAGTGTCCACAACATGGTTTCACAAAAGTACATCAAATTAATACTTTTTACAATAGGTTAAATGACAAAGATTCACTAAATAGTGCCTCGGGGGGTAATATTTTGGTTAAGTCTTCTAATGCCGCTTGGGATATTATTGAGAACAAGTCTAGAGTGCAAACCAAAAGTGTTAGAACTAATGTGGCTAGTTCTAGCACTAATGAGAGCGACAAGAGAATTGATAAGCTATCTACGCTTGTTGAAACACTTGCTCTCCAAACCGCTAACAACACCAAATCTATCAATGCACAAGTTAATGCTTTGAGTCAATCATGTGAAATATGCGGGGGATCTCACTCATACACCGATTGTCCTTCGACTCATGGCAATCCGGAAAATGTGTATGCCGCCAACGGTAACTTTGCTACGGGAGGCTATCAAGCACGTCCTCAAGGTGACCGAATTTGCTCAGCTATCGCTCAAACAACTTTCTTTCACCACCCGGTTTTCGCCCACAAAACCCAAACAACCTCAATCGCAACAATCAAAACCAACCTCGTGCTCCAAATCAATATGAAACCCAAAGAACCCCATATCCACCTCAAAGAAACAACCAAGTTTACCAACAACCCGCTTATCAACCACCTGCCTACCATGCTCCTCCTCCCAACCAACCCGCCGTATTTAATCACGAGGTTGAAACTTACATGAGGACTAATGATGCGATAGTGTAGAATCTTCAACGGGAAATGGCCAACATGAAAGCAGATATGGTGAAACAAGGGAATGATCTTCGAGCCGATATGCGAAACTCTTTTGCAAGTCAAACGAATGACTTAAGGAACATGATGGCTAGTTTCTTCCCATGTAATCAAGCCTCTAGATCGGTTTCTCTTTAGAGTAACACCGTTGCTAATCCAAGAGGGGAGATGAAAGCAATCACCACTCGCAGTGGAAAAGGTTTAAAGGAACCCGAGCTTCCTACACCTACACCGGTGATTGTGACAAAGGAAAACGTGTCCCCTTCTCCAATTCCTCCAACTTCTATTCCTCCAACTTCTACTCCTCCACCTTCTATTTCTCCAATTCCTCCACCTTCTACTTCTCCAATTCCACCACTTTCTACTTCCACCCCTCCACCACCCAAGGATGTGAGTGAGAATTCCATTCCAAAGCCTTCATCTCAACCCAATATACCTAATCCCTCAAGGTTGAGGAAAGAAAAATTGAAGAACAAGGATGATATTCAGGTTTCTAACTTTCTTAAAATGTTTAAACAACTGAATTTCAATATCTCCTTTGCTGAGGCTCTCGCTCACATGCCGAAATATGCTAAAATGTTTAAAGATCTTCTCAGTGATAAGGAGAAACTTCTTGATATTGCTAAAACCCAACTTAATGAGAATTGCTCTGCAGTGCTCTTAAGGAAATTACCCACCAAACTTGGTGATCCGGGTCGTTTTCTCATTCCTTGCAACTTCCCCGGGGTAGAGAATTGTATGGCCCTAGCCGATCTAGGTGCTAGTATAAACTTAATGCCTTTAAGCGTTTGGAAACAAATGTCTCTACCCGATCTAGTCCCCACACGAATGACTTTGGAATTAGCTAACCGTACGGTTGCTTATCCGGTGGGGTAGCCGAAGACGTCTTCGTCGGTGTCGACAAATTCACCTTTCCGACGGATTTTGTTGTCGTTGACTACGAGATGGATCGCCGCTTTCCATTAATCGTTGGACGTCCATTCTTGAGGACCGGTCGCACTCTCATTGATGTAGTCGCGGGCAAATTAATCATGAGAGTTGGTGACGATAAAATCGTTTTCAAGATGGGTAAACTTTCTAAGCAGCCTTCTGAAAACGAGAGTGTTAATTTCATTGACGTTCTTGATGAGGCTTGTGAAGAACATTTCAAATACGCTTTTAAAAGTGGTTCTTCTTCTCTACCCATTGTTGAGACCGTTGTCTCTATTGCTCCATCACTAACTCCATTTGGAGAAAGTGATTTCATTTTGAAAGAATTTGAAGCAACTTTGGGAGATGTGGACTTGCAATATGACGATTCTCCCTCCAATTGGGATGAAGAAATTCGTACCATTAAGAAACTTCTCAATGAGGACCATATTTCTCCACCATCTCCTAAGGATATCTCTATCGATGAACCGAATTTGACTACGCCTTCCATCGACAATCCTTCGGATTTAGAGCTTAAGGACCTACAGTCTCATCTCGAGTACGTTTTCCTTGAAGAAAACAAGAAGTCACCCGTCATCATCGCAAAGGACTTGAAAGAGGAAGAAAAATCTCGACTTATTGCCGTGCTGAAGAATCATAAGAAAGCGATTGCTTGGAAAATCTCTGATATTCGTGGAATTGATCCTAACTTTTGCACACATAAAATTCTCATGGAGGACTACTTTAAACCCACTATTCAAAGCCAAAAAAGGGTGAATCCCAAGATCCATGACGTTATCAAAAAAGAGGTTATCAAACTTCTTGATGAGGGAATGATTTACCCTATCTCGGATTCACCATGGGTTAGTCCCGTCCATTGTGTGCCTAAGAAAGGCGGAATCACCGTTGTGCCCAATGAAAACAACGAGTTGATTCCTACTCGTCTCGTTACAGGGTGGAGAGTTTGTATAGACTATCGCAAACTAAATGATTCTACGAGAAAGGATCATTTTCCCCTTCCTTTTATGGACCAAATGCTTGAACGTCTAGCCGGTAATGACTATTACTGCTTCTTAGACGGTTTCTCCGGGTATTTTCAAATTCCCATCGATCCCAAAGACCAAGAGAAAACCACATTCACTTGTCCTTACGGAACATTTGCTTATAAAAGAATGCCTTTCGGCTTATGCAATGCTCCTAGGACGTTCCAAAGGTGTATGATGGCTATCTTCCATGGCATGGTTGAAGAAACTATGGAAGTATTCATGGATGATTTCTCGGTCTATGGTGACTTCTTCTCTTCTTGCCTTGCCAATTTGTAACGCATGCTTAAGCGGTGCAAAGACACTCGCCTTGTTCTAAATTGGGAAAAATGCCATTTCATGGTAAAAGAAGGCATTGTTCTTGGACATAAAATCTCCAAAGCCGGTCTTGAAGTGGACCGTGCTAAAGTGGATATCATAGCCAAATTACCTCCACCTTCAACCGTGAAGGGTGTGAGAAGTTTCCTTGGTCATGCGGGCTTCTATCGTCGATTCATTCAAGATTGTTCTAAAATCGCTCGCCCGATGACCCACCTCTTGGAAAAAGATACTCGTTTTATCTTTTCCAAAGAGTGTCTTGAATCCTTCAATCTTCTTAAGGATAAGCTAACTAAGGCACCGGTCTTGGTTACCCCTAATTGGGAGCTACCTTTTCAATTGATGTGTGATGCTAGCGACTTTGCTATTGGAGGGGTTTTGGGCCAAAGAGTGAACAAACACTTCCAACCAATCCATTACGCTAGCAAGACAATGACGGGGGCTCAATTGAATTATACCACTACCGAAAAAGAGCTTTTAGTTGTAGTGTATGCTTTTGAGAAGTTCCGCCCCTATCTTGTCCTTTCCACCACCATTGTCTATACCGACCATTCCGAGTTGAAGTACTTGTTAACTAAACAAGATTCCAAGCCAAGGCTTCTTCGTTGGGTTTTGCTCCTTCAAGAATTTAAAATAGAAATTCGTGACAAAAAGGGAGTCGAAAACCTAGCCGCGGATCATCTAAGTAGACTTCTTATCAAGGGGATAACCCGAACCAAGAGATCAATGACTCTTTTCCCCTTGAGAACTTAATGTCTATCAACTCTAATCTTGATGACACCCCGTAGTTTGCGGACATTGCAAACTACTTAGCGGGTGGAATTCTCAAGGAAGGGTTAACGTCCCAACAAAAGAAAAAGTTCTTTAAAGACATTGAACACTATTTTTGGGACGACCCTTACCTTTTCAAACAATGTGCTGATCTGATTATTCGTCGATGTGTTGATGGGCCGACAGCTTTACAAATCCTTGATGCTTGCCATAAAGGACCCACCGGTGGTCATTTTGGTCCCAACTACACCGTGAAGAAAGTATTCGACTCTGGATTTTATTGGCCCACCATTTATCATGACGCTCATGAAATGGTCAAACATTGTGATGCTTGCCAAAGACAAGGCAATATCACACATAAAAATGAGATCGCTCAAAATTTCATACAAGAATGTGAAATATTTGATGTATGGGGTATCGCCTTTATGGGGCCATTTCCATCATCCAAAGGGAACAAGTACATCATCGTAGCCGTTGAATATGTTTCTAAATGGGTTGAAGCTAAGGCTCTCCCTACGAACGATGTGAGGGTTGTTGTGAACTTTTTGAAGCAGCTTTTCGCTCGATTCGGTGTTCCTCGTGCTATAATCAGTGACCGCGGGACTCATTTTTGCAATGATCAATTCGCAAGAGTCATGGCTAAGTACGGTGTCAATCACCGTATTTGCACCGCTTATCATCCCCAACCTAATGGGCAAGCCAAGATATCTAACCGCGGATTGAAGCGAATTCTAGAGCGTACTGTGGGAGAGCATCGTGCCTCTTGGGCTGATAAGTTAGACGATGCTTTGTGGGCTTTCCGTACCGCATATAAGACCCCGATTGGTTGTACACCTTATCGTCTTGTGTACGGGAAAGCATGCCACCTCCCTATCGAGCTGGAACATAAGGCATACTAGGCCTTGAAGTGGGCTAACTTCGACATCAACAAAGCTGACGATCTTCGTAAGATTCAACTCAACGATCTCAACGAACTAAGGAATGAAGCTTATGAGAACTCGATGATCTACAAGGAGAAGACCAAGATCATTCATGATGCAAGGATTAAGAACCGCGAGTTCCACGTTTTTGATCAAGTTCTACTCTTTAACTCTCGGTTGAAGATCTTCTCGGGAAAGCTGAAGAGCCGCTGGTCTGGACCATTCACCGTCGCCAAAGTCTTCCCATACGGCACCATTGAGCTTTCTCATCCAAATGGGCCCAATTTTTAGGTGAATGGCCAGCGCGTGAAGTTGTACTTTGGTGAGGACATCTCTCATGAGATGATTCCATCCCTCACCACGTTTCCCTTGAATTAAGTTTGGGGTCGAGTCAGGCTCGTGACTCGATTAACAAAAACAAGCGCTTCTCAGGAGGCAACCCGTGATCTATCCTTTACCGTTTTCATAATAAGTGTAGGGGAGCCCTGTATGTGCTTGTTGTCTTGTTTCTTCTAATGTGCAGGGATTTAAGCTTCAAAGATCCATTCTCGATGACTGTTGACGAACCGTGATCCCGTGTACCCGTCTTCCCGGTTCTATCCTAAACTGTCGTGATTCAATATTTCATATCTTATATGTTCACATTGAAATCACTTTAGTTGTCCTTTCCTTAGCAAGATTTAAACAAAGTGCGCAATGTCCTAAGTGTAGGGGAATTTACTCCCACATGCTTAAACATTGAGGACAATGTTTATATCAAGTGTAGGGGGACTTCTATCGAAGTAAGTGGGCTTTTCCATGAATTTCTCCTCATTTTAACTGGAAATTTGATTTTTCGACATTTTTCAAAATTTGTAATCTATTTTGGCCTAGTAGTATAGTAGTATTTCCCTTTGTTATCGTTATTTACTTTCTTTGTTAGAATAAATTTTCAATAAAATGGTTTTAAATTTTTCTAAGTCGTGAATATTTTGACTCAACCCGAGTTTACTTATCTAAGTTCACTCTAGCTAGTATCCTTAACGTGTTTAAGTCAAGTTTTGCTAGGCTTTTATATAGGGAACTTTAAAACGCGAAAGTCTTAACTCTCACTGGTTAAGAACAAGAACTTTTCGCAAGTTCCTATAATTGATCCTAGAGAGTCGTTTATCAAGGGAACTTTAAAATGCGAATTTTGAACTTGAGAAAGTCTAAGAGTTTGCAAGATCCTATAGATGACTCGAAAACCAAAAACTTTGATTTAATTGGCTAAACATCCACAAGTCTCATTCCTTGAGATTTTAAACTGTGGAGAACGAGAGATGATAGAGTCAATTATAAGTTTGGTATTCTTTCGTGAATTTATGTGAGTTGATTATAAGCCTATTCTCCCGTCGCTTGTTAATAAATTTAATTGCAATAAATAAGGTTGTACGATTTGAAAAGTTACTTAGCTTCTAGCCCAAGATCGTTTAAAAGTTGCTCGGTATTAATTAGAGTTCATAGCCAAGGCATAACTTATTGAAGCGGGATGCAAAGATTGGCGAGTCTGAAAAGGCCCTAACAAGGCATGAGGGCTACATTTTGTTGCTAAAGATCCAAAAGTGATGTGAAGAATCATTTATCAAAAATCAATATAAAGGATCGAGACACACGACGAACAACAAATATTCCCCAAAAGATCATGGAGAAGTCTATCCAAAAAGGCCCTAACAAGGTATGAGGATAAATAGATCCAAGTCCTAAAAGGAGGTGGATCGTTGTATATCAAAGTCCAAAATAAAGATTGGAGAAAAATGAAGAAGTCGTGGTCCAAATTTGAAGAATCTCTCAAAAACTTCAAGTGAAGAAATTCCTAATATGAAGAGAAGACCATAATTTCATGAACGTCTCTCAAGATTCGAAGTATGAAGTCGCTGCCAAATATCGGTCCGAGAAAGGTCTCAAATCGTGAAGCGAGTTATGCCAGGATATGAACTTTAAGAGGTCCCGAGAAGCAGTTTTAAAAGACTTTGTCCTTTAGCTAACTATTGATTAAATCGTCACACTATATTTTCAGCCTAAATAACTATCGAAATAAGTCAAACAATGCATCCTCGTGATCATTCAAGACAAAATTAAAATATAAGAGATACACCTAGGAATAAGGGAGTCTAAGTGAATAATTGGGCCACATGAGTTCGTGTTAGTTTGTTAACTTATAATAACAATGATCTCGTTTTTAAGCTTGGTTTGGGGAACGTGAAACTTGAGGATGATGAACATTCATGATGGCCAAAACCCCCAATGTAAGTCTTTGATTTCTTTACTTGCTTTGTACATATTTCTATCTTTTTAATTCCCTTAAAATTTAGTATTTAATAAAGGCCAAGGTGGGTTAATTATGATGAGAAATATAATCTGTTCTTTAAAATTAATGCATTGCATGAGGGCATTGCAATGGTTAAGTGTAGGGGATTTAATAAGTGTGAAAACACTTATCCTTTTACCATTTATTTTGATTAATAACATGACCAAAACGTGTATTTTATGTCATAAAAGTCGGAATTATGTGTGGTTTGTGTTTTTATTGTGTTTTAGGACCAAAAGATGAAAAAAGAAGAAAACACAGGCTTTCACGGGCTTTTATCGAAGAAAACGAGAAAAGACAAAGTCAAAAGATCAAGAGTGCATAAAAAACAGAAGTCCAAGGCCTATTCTGAAGATTTATCGAAGAAAAAGTCCAATGACGGAAGTTTAATGAAGTCGAAGAACTCAAGTCTAATAGAAGAAGAAAATTATAAGACAAGTTCAATTTATATCGACAAATCCCGAGACGACGTCGAGAAAGACAAAGATTTGAAATCGAGTCGTGAAGAAAGAAAAAGGAAGCAACACATGCACTTTCCCACTCCCTATATATACCGTCCTAATGACACATTAGGAGGGTGTTAGTGTTAGTTAGTTAATTAGTTCATTTTTTTCAATTTAGTAGTTTAATTCTTAGAGAGAGAAAGTGTTTAACTTTCTCTCACTAGAACTTCATCTTTTCTTTCTTTTCATGTTTAATCTTTGATTTGATCTTGTATTTTGGATCCATTAATCTATAAGTTCAAGTTAAGTTTTTATTATTTTAAATCTTCTTCTACCTTTCTTTATTTTCTAAAAGTTGATTTTTGATTCATTATAATCTTGATTTTGTTTAATCTTTATGATTGATTGATAAAAAGTTTATCTTTTTATTAATCTCTAAGTTTTTATATGGATTAAGCTTTGATCTTTTCATGCTTGTTGGCTTATTTAGTATTTAGCTTATTTACTTTTTTAAGCTTTCTTAAAAAGTTTAGTGTTTTTAAAGTTTGTTTTGAAAAGTTGATTATTTAAAGCTAAAAAGGTTCTTAATTTATGCTTATTAGTTCGGCTTATTAATAATTTGATCAAGTTTTGGTTTGAGCTTATTCCAAATAGCTTAAAACTTAGCTTATTTTCGAGTACATACCATAGGAAAGGGTAAACCCCTTTCCGATTAAGCATTCCGATTTGAGCTTCTTTATTCCGATATGAATCATTTTTATTCCGATCACTAGAACGGATTAGGGTTTAGCATATTCTTATTTAGGCATCTTGTATTCCGATCAAGGATCAGAAAAGGGAATTGTTTATTCCGATTGGGATTCCTTTGGGATTCCGATAGGACCTGTTATTCAATTATTCCGATAGCTTGCATTTTCAACATTCCGATTAGACTTTCCAATTACCAATATTCCGATCACATCCCTTTTGTCTTATTCCGACAACATTCCGATCAGTGGTATTCCGTTGGGGTCCCGATTGGGATCGATAGGTTTAAGTTTTGTTTTTACCAAGTGTTTTTCTAGTAATATTAGTTTAATTTTTAAAGTTTTATTTTACACAACGACATTTTCACATTTTCACATTTTCACATTTGCTTTTAGTTTAAATTAATCAACCAAATCATTTATTTTTACACCAAGAACGACTAAGTCGCACTAATTAACGGTAATCAATTCGAAAAGACTTGGAAACGAAAATTATTTTATACTTGGCTAAAAACCTTGTATTATTGATATTATCACCACTTTTCTTAAAAGTATTGGTGATGCATGGAAGATTGAAGCAAGGTCTATAATTGCTAATAACACTCACAAAAGTTCTACTTTTGATGATGTTTATAATAAACTGAGGCTGATAGAGAATGAAACTCTTTTGGATCATGGAAGCAAGTCTACCAATGGAAATATAGCATTCTTCTCACAGAGTGAAGGTCAATTTGATCAAACGGAGTCATACATGCACCCCGTTACTGGATCAACTTGTGTCAACGCTGGATCAAGCCTTGTCAACGCCTCACATTCAGACGCTGACACATACAAAGTTGACTCACCAAGAGTTAAGCCTGCTGGTATTGATCTAGATACTGTTTGTGCATACATTGCTTCATTGCCCAATGGTTCAGTGATTACATATGAGGACCTTGAGCAAATTAGTGATGAGCATTTGGAGGAGATGGACATAAAGTGGAATATGGCTCTTGCAAGTATAAGAGCAAACAGATGGAATCGAAGATTCAAGAAGAAGATGACTTTTAATGCTAAGGACACTGCTGGATTTGATAGATCCAAGGTTGAGTGGTATAATTGTCATCGAATGGGAAACTTTATGAGAGAATGCAGATCTCCAAGAAGATCTGATGCTGGAAAACCCTCAAGCCAAATCATCAAGGCTCAGGATTCCAAAGCTATGGTTTCCATGCAAGACATTGATGGTGTTGGCTGGGATTGGAGCTACTTGGCCAAGGATGAGGAAGAGAACAAATCTTTGGTTGTAGAAAAGGAAGAAGAAGAGCATGTTCACTATGCTCTCATGTCACAGTCCTCATCTTCATTAGACAATGAGGTATATGATGATGCATTTTGTAGTAAGGGTTGTCGTCTAAACACTAAAAAACTTAACAAAGAAGTTTTAAAACTGAAAACATATGTGGTTAATGAAAGATGCAAGTTATCTAACTATCAACTTAACCTTACTCAAACTGAAAAAACTGTAGCTGGGTATAAGAAAATGGAGCTTGATCTAAAAGATCAAATCAATATTTTTAATCATGATTTAAATGCTAGTATTGAGATTAGAAACATCATGGAGAGAGTCAATGCTACTTTACAGGCTAAATTAGATGAGGCTATCAAAAATAAAGATAATGTAGATCTTAAAATTCAGAGATTTGATAAAGCTTCACAAACCCTAGAATAATGTGTTAGTGAACAAAGGGATTCCAGGGATATGACTGGGATTGGGATGAAAGAGTATGCTGGTGTTCCACCACCTGCTAGGAACTTCTATGGTGTCCTTAGAAAGGACTTGTCTTGGACTGGTTTACCAGAACTCCAAGAAGAGGAATTTATTCCTCCACCAAGAGTTCTTACCCCAGTAGAGGAATACAGGCAGAAGTTGACTGATTTGGACCAATGGAAGAAAGCCAACCCTACCTTGTTTGTTAAGGGTGGCATGCTTAGTGATAGCCCAAATGAGTCTACACCCATCAAAGTGACAAACCCAACCATTGGCAAGACTGTTGACCTTGGCTATAACGTTGATAGAAAACATAGTATTAAATATGCAGAAATGTATAGAAAACCTAGGTCACCAAAAAGCCAAATTAGTGATAATGGGACAGGTTTCTTTTCTTCTAGACCTAGAGCTATGTCTAGAAAAGCCTGTTATACTTGTGGAAGTTTTTCACATTTAGCCTATAAATGTGTCAATGCCTTAAAGGTCAACGCTGACAAAAAGTCAAACAATGTCAAACCCAAATCTTTTGTCCAGCAAAAGTCCACAAGTTGTTAGACCAGCCCCATTCTTTACTAAAGGATCTAATACTTATGGACAAAGACCTTTTCAGAAGACCAATACATGGTCTAATAGACAATGGGTTCTTGTAGCAAACGCTAGGTTCAACGCTGATAAGGGTAATTTCAGCGTTGACAAGACCTAATTAAACGCTGACAGAAAAGTTGCCAGACCAAATAATGGTAAATATTTGCAACCAAAGGGAAAGGGGTCTAAAGCTTCTTCTAGCTTGACATGGAGACCTAAGCAAGACCAAAACCCTAATTCAGATGGGATTTCTATGACTTGTAATAGATTTCATTATATTTCAAAGGTCATAACAAAACCAATTGGGGTTAACTGGGTGTTTTATCCAAAAAGGGATGAACAAGGGGTTGTCATAAGGACTAAGTCTGTTCTTGTTGAACAACCAAATGAATCCAAGTTTGCTCAGGCTTGGGTTCCAAAAGAAAACTAATTTGTTTTCTTTATATGTAGGGCATTCAAAAGCAGGTTAATGATTATGGCTATTGGGATAGTGGATGCTCTAGGAACATGACTAGGAAGGAAGATTATCTTACAAACTTCACTCCCATTAAGGATGGTGACAAAGTTTACTTTGGAGGCGCATATGGAACTATCACAGGTAAAGGAACTCTTCTAACCAACAATTTTTGTTTTGAAAACGTGTTTCTGGTAAAAGAACTTGACTATAATCTGTTTACTGTATCACAAGTTTGTGATAACAAAAATAAGGTTCTTTTTACTAATACTGAATGCATGATGTTGAGCAAAGATTTTAAAATACCATATGAGAAATTCATTGAGTATAGAACACCTAGGCATAAGGACATTTATAATGTGAATCTTAATGGAATTAGGATGATTAATAATTTGTCATGTCTATATGCTAAGGCTTCAATTGATGAGAGTAATCTTTGGCACAGGAGATTAGGGCACATTAATTTTAAAAATATAAACAGAGTTGTAAGACATGGTTTAGTTAATGGTTTGCCTGAAAAGGCTTTCCACAATGATCACTCTTGTGTTGCATGTCTTAAAGGGAAACAGCACAAGGTCTCATTTAAGTCTAAACCAGTGCACTCTAGTTCTAAACCACTTCACTTGTTGCATATGGACTTGTTTGGTCCAACTAATATAGAAAGCTTAAATGGTAAATCTTACTGTTTTGTCATCACTGATGATTTTTCTAGATTTACTTGGACTTTCTTTTTAGCTTTGAAAAGTGACACTGCTGATACTTTGATTAACTTCATTACCCAAATTGAAAAGAAGTCTGTAATGAGGTTAAGATACTTAGAAGTGATAATGGTGGTGAGTTTAGTAATAAGTTATTAGATGACTTTTGTGCCAAGAAAGGGATTACTAGACAGTTTAGTGTAGCTAGAACCCCACAGCAAAATGGGGTAGCTGAGAGAAAGAATAGAACCCTCATAGAAGCAGCCATGACTATGTTGGTTGATGCTCACTTTCCTATTGCTTTTTGGGCTTAGGCTGTGAATACAGCTTGTTATGTTCAGAATAGGGCATTAGTCAACAAGATTCACAACAAAACACCTTATGAGTTACTTTAGGGAAGGAAACCTAATATTGGTTTTCTTAAACCTTTTGGATGTCATGTAGTTGTGGTGGATACTAGTGATGCCTTAGGTAAGTTTAGTGCTAAAGGTGATGAAGGTTACTTCAAGGGTTATTCTGTGCAGAGTAGAGGATATAGAGTTTACCTTAAGAAAGAAAAACATATACTTGAAAAAGTACATATTAGGTTTTTAGAAAGTAAACCTAGTGATCCTGAAAGTGGTCCATATTGGTTATTTGACTTGGAACCTCTATCTAGGACTTTGAATTATATGCCTGTTACTAATCCAAACATTGTGAAGGTAACTTCAAATGTTGTGGAAGAATCAGTTGTTGATGTTTCAGGTAAACAGGTTGATGAAGAGGTTGGATCACAAGCAGACAAATCAGCACCTATACTTGAGTATGTTACCATTACCATATGGACAGATGCATTTGCTGCTGCTGCTGCTGCTGGAAAAGAAAAAGGTGGTCCCCAAGTATCACCAGTTGATAACATGCATGATCTTTCAGGCGCTGAGAAAGGAAATTCTGGCGCTGACAAGACAAATTCAGGCGTTGATGGCTCAAACGTTGACAGCCTTAGTCCAGGCATTGACAGATCTTTTGGACCATATTTTCTCTTCCAATAATTTTCAACAAGGTGAACCTTAAAACAGAAATGGAGAGGTTCATTCAGATAATGATGGAAGAGAGTCTGAAGAGGATATTGGTAATATGGAAGATGAAATTAAGGACAACACACTTATTGAGGGAGGAGTGATTACATCTACAATAAAAAATCACCATCCTTCTCTAATTATTGGTGATATGATGACTCCTGTGCAAACTAGAAGATCTCATCAGAATCTTTGTGGATTTATTGCAAATATTCACAAGATGGTTGATACCCCTCTTGTTCAAGCATGTTTGTTTGCCTGTTTTCTTTCACAACAGGAACCCAAGAAGATTTTTATGCTCTCAAAGAACCAAGTTGGGTGGAAGCAATGTAAGATGAGCTTCACCAATTTGCTATCCAGGATGTTTGGGAGTTGGTTGATTGTCCCAGACAGGTCAGACCTATTGGGACAAGATGGGTTCTTAGAAACAAAAAGGATGAAAGAGGCATTGTTGTCAGAAATAAGGCACGTTTAGTGGCTCAAGGATATACACAAGAAAAAGGGATAGACTATGAGGAGGTCTTTGCACCAGTTGCAAGGATTGAGGCTATAAGGATTTTTCTAGCCTATGCTTCCTCTATGGGCTTTACAGTCTATCAAATGGATGTGAAGAGTGCTTTTCTTTATGGCACAATTGCAGAGGAGGTCTATGTTATGCAGCCTCCTGGTTTTGAAGATTCAGAACATCCAGACAAGGTGTATAGAGTGAAGAAAGCTATTTATGGACTTCATCAAGCCCCAAGAGCATGGTATGCCACACTGTCCACCTATCTGGTGGGAAATGGATTAAAAAGGGGCAACATAGACCAGACCTTATTTACAAAGAAGACTGGTAAGGATTTCTTACTTGTTCAGGTCTAAGTGGATGATATCATCTTTGGCTCTTCTAGTCCAAAGATGAGTGAAGACTTCTCCAAGCTTATGAAAGACAAGTTCAAGATGAGTGCAATGGGTAGATGAACTTCTTTCTAGGATTACAAGTTCAGCAGAAAGAAGATGGTATCTTCATCTCTCAAGATAAATATGTAGCAAAAATCTTGAAGAAGTTTGGCTTTTCTCCACATGAGAAAAGGGCTAGCACAACTATGGATAGGGAACACCCTTGGGGAAAAGTTGGAGATGGAAAAGAAGTGGATGTCAGGCACTATAGGTCAATGATTGGTTCATTGATGTATCTCACAGCTTCAAGACCTGACATTATGTTTGTTGTGTGTGCATGTGCACGTCATCAAGTGACTCCCAAAGAATGTCATCTCCATGCTGTGAAACGGATCTTTAGATACCTTAGATGTTATCCAGGCCTGGGATTATGGTATCCAAAAGATTCACCATTGGAGCTTATTGCATATTTAGACAGTGATTATGGTGGTGACAAATTTGATAGAAAATCCACAACTGGTGGATGCCAATTTCTTGGGAGTAAATTGATATATTGGCAATGCAAGAAACAAATAGTGGTGGCCAATTCTATAACTGAAGCATAGTATGTTGCAACAGCTGCTTGTTGTGAACAAGTCTTATGGATTCAGAATCAGCTGTTGGATTATGGGTATAATTTCATGCATACAAACATTTTTGTAGACAATAACAGCACTTTTGTGAGACCCCCAAAATCTAACATGGAACAACTAGGCAACGAGGGGGTAACACGTCATAGTACAAGAAACAATGAATTACAGTTCATACAAAGCTGACGAAATAAAAACATGTACATTACATCATAAAAGGTCAGAGTTTATAAACATAGGTCCTAGAGTTTTAAAAGCGGCAAATTATATTATTTCGTCTCAATTTGTAACAATAAGTTGCCCAAAAGATTGAATAAACTTCTGATAGTTTATATAAAACAAATCTTTCAAAAGCATCACAGAATCTCCAAGCTGCGATAATCTCATGTGGGCTCCCATCCAAGCAAAGCTAAGTAATAATACCTGAGATTAAACATGTAAAATCGTCAACATAAAGTTGAGTGATATTCATAGGTTTAGCAGTAAACGTGTGGAACACAATAGAATTTGTAAAACACGTAATGGGGGGTTAACTATGTACGTCCATAGTCACGATGCATATTATTGCTGTTTAGTCTCATGAACCGAAGCTTAACTCAAATGTAAGTTCCTCTAGGGAGTATTCAGCCTAAATACTCAAGTATAAACGAATATTAGTGCGTCAAAGTAATGGGGACGGGGATTGTCAATCCCGATGGATCCACCCACAATATTCGCGCTTAGCGCAAAGCATACGGGACAATTAACGGTTCATGATAGGAGAGGAAACTCAAGGCTAACGTCTAAAATCAATAATACCATTGAAATCATCTGTAAATCATACACGTTCAGAATAACATACGAGTTCTGGATAGCAATACAGTTTTTAATTGGTTGTGTTGCACCATGTAAAATCTCACCCCGTGTTTAGAAACCATGTACAAGTAAAAAGGGGCTATGAACTCACACGAGGTAAGTCAATCACGGTACTCAACAACTGAGTAGAAACGGTAGTGGTAGACGATCACCGACGATATGGATGCCCGGGGAAACACGAGAACCGCAACCTATCAAAATAAGGCGCGCGTTAAGACTCGAACTCGAATATCGATATGTACCAAATATAATATGACTCAACTGTTTTCAAAGTATTCATGTTTCAAAAACCACTGACACGAATCAAATGAATACATTTATCCAACGTTACACGTTAAAGCACTTGAACACTTGAAATTGACCCGTTAGACGACGCCAGTCAACGCAACTCAAACTATCATTTACCCTTATTCGGACCAGTATCTAAGTCATTTATATAATGACTAAGCACTTGAGTAAGTCACCATGTCCGATGGTGAATACTCAAACTCACACAACACAAGCATTGAACTAAGTGTCCAAAATAAAATCAGCAAGTACACCCCGAATGTACACACCGATCTACCCTATCTAGACTTGTCCGTTTTAGACGAAAATTAGTGTCAAGGTCACTTATAACCTGTATAAGACCTCACCAAAATTTTAACCAAAGTTCAAACTTTAAAATCCATCAGCTCGACACTTTACTCGACTCCAAATTTAGGACAGATTTGTGCACTTGTTTTGTAAAACCGTTTGGACCACTTTAAAAGTACTAACTCGACAATCCGTATTTTGAAACCACTACTAGACTCATCAAACTCAGTTTGTAAACTTTGAAAATCAGTAGTATCAACTATCTAACCAATCCTAAAGTCCCCGAGAGTCGACCAAAAATCAGCCACAATTTCGGATTGTGCCGACTTGCGTCTCCCGGTACACGAAAACTAAAACTAGCATAACGTTTGACTCGTAATGACTTAGAAGCTCTATCTTATACCAAAACGACCGTATCGGAAAACTCTACAACAATATATAATAACCTTAGCCTTTCTCAGACCTTAAACCCACGAAAAATCAATTAAAGACCTGCAGTCCCAAATTGCCTTTTTAGAAAACAAGTCAAATCCATTTTTCAACCAAATCCACTCATTCCCATACCCCTAGGATCACTATAATATCATTATTATCAACCAAACACACTCCTAAACACATGCATGTAAAATTTAACAACATCAAAGATCAAAAATCAACCTTTTTAGGATTAAAACATGATGTTCTTACCAAAAATAATACATGCAAGATGATTTAAACATCAATCCACGATAAATCATAAAATCTTCAAATTTTGATGCATGTTCATGATTTTGGTATCAAAAGAATCACCATAAAAATCTATGATGTGGTCTTTAAATTGTTTTGATTAGTGCATGATGGATGATGAAGATTTGGTGGTGTTTGTGTGGTGGTGGTGACGACAAAAGTGAGAGGGGGGAGGGAGAGAATTTGTTTTTAGTGTGTGTTTTATGAATAAAGTGGAAGCAAAATCTTTATATAGTGCTAGTTAAGTTGAGGGGCTAATATTGTGAACTTTGAAACTGGTGGACTTAAAAATAATTTACTAGTTTAAAGGGTAGAAAATAGTTATGGGTAAATATTGAAAATATTTACGGGGGATTGGGTTTCGTAAAAATACTTTTCAAAAGTTACAATGCATCATAAAAATGATTAAATAATTTCTCGACACGACTTAATACGTAATTAAAACGACATCATCAAAAATATTAATGATCGAAACAATTGATAATAAAACGTAAACTTTTGGGCATCCGTCGGTATCGCGATCACTAGGAATTCTCGTTGTACATTGATTTTGAATAAACTCGTTGTAAAACGCACGCGGGTGATTTTAAATCAAAAACTTTGATTGAAATTAAATATGGAAAAATAAAAAAAGAATTTTATAATTCCAGATAAAATATTGTCAATGAACAGAAAATACTTAAAAAGTATAATTTAAGAATCTCACGATTTACATATAGCAATACAAGAAAACGTAATACGTTGTAAAATTCTATAAGCACGAATAAAAAAAGAATAAAATAATGTTGGGAAAGTACGGGTTCTCACAGTCTTCCCCCCTAAAGGAACTCTGGTCCCCAGAGTTCTCCTGAAAACAGTAGAAGATGTGAACAAGAGGAGGTACAAAGTGTAGAACAATTCATTGCTTCCCAGGTAATTTCCGTACCACGACGAATCTTAACGGTTAGAATTTGCTATGTTTCAGTTTCTTAACTCCTTTTCGTATAACTTTTCAGTCTTGGATTAGGATAACGATCTTTCAATACGGAGATACATCGAGAGATGGAGTTGTTGGAAATACGTGCGATAAACTAACAAGAATGAACACAAGAATCGCTTAAACAGGCAGAGTGGGATAAAATGAACCAAGATTGTAAATCAACAAGGGGTCGCAAATCGGGCAACTGTAAAACGTGAAAATCTTAAAATGTAAGAATCTAGTCACAACCGAAATAGAAGGGAAAAAAGAATAACATATGATCATTTAAGATACAAGCAGTCAAAATCAGTTGTCTAGGATTTTGGTATTACTTTAAAACTTAGTTTTAAATATTTTCTTTATTAAAAGAAAATTTTACCAGATGTATTGATTTAAAAATCAAACTCTACATAAAATGAGTGGGTAAACAGTTGTCAAATCTTTTTCTTGATCAGGACTTCAAGGTAACAGTAGAATCGTTCAAAGAAGTTATCCTGATCAGCTTAAGAACTTTTGGATGACTGTATGAAATTATCGTTAGAACTCAGGTTTATCGTTACCATTAGAGAAAATCATGTTTTTTTCCAAGTTATTTTGAATCATTGTTAGAAATTATAAATTAAATTTAATAATTTCATTATTTACCAAAGAGGATGTATAGATCTAGTACTTAACTTGAAACATTTATTTTAGGTAATTTAAACATTTGATAAAATGTATAAAACATTCTTAAAAATTAATAATAATTTTTAGAAATTCAAGAAAGTGTTTAAGATATTAAATGATAAACACGTAACATTTTCTGGTTTCAAAAGGTGAAAAGACAACAACGAATATGAATCATATAAAGGTCAACAGTCTGAATGCGAGCGATAACTCAAAGGAATAAAACAAAAATCGTATCAATTCTTAACAAACGTGATAGAATAGACGCGTCGATAATAATAAAAAAATAATGAGAAACAAAGCATTATCAAGTCATCACCTCTTGAGTGCAGTTGGTGACACCGATAACAGCTTATTAAGTTCTCAGTGGTCGACATACGATCGAAAGAGAAAAGCCACACAGCGAATTTTAAAATCAAAGAAAATTCTTAAGAAGTTACTTGAGAGTAAATTCAGTAAAATGAAAACATTAGCAATGAAAGGCGAAATCAACACATGGTTCACACGAACAAATTTCAAGACTATAAAGTCTAACACACATCATGACAAATACACGCTATCATCATTCACGTCCAGTCATAAATCATTATATGCGTCCAGAGGCGTTTCAAAGATCTACCAAAATAGATAAAGAAGATCGATCGATGAAGAGGCATAATAACGTTGAAACTTTCAAGTCAGGTATCAATGGGAAGAATTTAGGCAAATGGTAACGAAAATCGTATAATGAGGATGATGAGGTAACAAGTAAGGCAATGATCGTCGAGTATGGAAATTAGTGCTTGAGGCATGTACTTTGTTCAAGAAAAGATAAGGGTTCATATGTGTATGTTGCGAACTGTTGATACTCGTATAAGAAGTAAAAGTTTTCTAAACTTTATTTATCTAACTTTTTAAGGAACATAATAAAAATTTGATTGTTGGTCAAATATTTAGGGCGACTACTATTTGGCCTTGCATGGCTCCTTCTAAATTAAGCATAGGTGATCAGGCCATGCATAATTCAGGACTAGGAATGCGACGCTCATCTTCGTCAAACTAGTATTACATATCATATGATTTAAAATATGTATATAATAGTATTTGTAAAAACAGGAATCAAAGTAGTTTATGAAACTATTCGCCAATAAGTTACTGACTAGATATTTAATTCAACAACTGAAATGTTACAAGATTCTTTACAAGACCCAAGGTAGAACAATTTGTGAGAATACATTGTAAAAATAATATAAATTAATTTTATAAGATAGCATTCAATTAGTTAAGAAAGCCTAAGTGAAACCTTTTGTAAAATAATTCGCAAACAAGACTAGTTTGAGTTATATGGTAACATGACAATAATGTATAAAGTAGCGAGTGGGTTACAAGAGGGAAATAAGGAGTAGTTCAAGACAGTCAACGAAATGGTTACAAGGTGATAAGGTTTCAAGAGGTTTAGCTGAAATCGTCAGGAGACACGTGTCAAGATGATATCAAACAATATGAAAGCAAGATCTTCAAACCTCGGCACGAATCAATGGTACGATAGAAGCAAAGAAAGACAATAGAATGACAATTAAGACATAAATAAAAGAAAAGAATAAGGAATCCATATGTGCACATCACGATTAATTTGACAATAATATACTTTTAAGAAAGTAGGGTATCAGATAACAAATAGTACAATCACTCCGAAAAGTTTCTATATTAGGAAGTTACCGAGTTTCAAAAGTTCAAGATCTATGTATATGTATGACCGAACTCAAAGTTACTATTTTATACTTGTTCAAACGCAATCGTTGTTTTTAGTTACAATTTTACGAGCTCACACGAACTTAAAATGCTTCAAACCATGTTTTTGACTTCTATCAGTTTTGACCCTTTTTAGTCAACTTTGACTTTTGGGTTTGACCAGACCCATTAATTCGCTAAATGATATTTTTAAGACTCGAAGTCTAATGCAATTTGGTGTAAAATGATGTTTTGAACAACTTTCTAGTTTTACTCGAGACTTGAAACGGAATAAAAATGGACGAAAATGCCCTTGCATTAAATCTGTCAACAAATGATATTTTAGCATTATTCAGAAAATAACTTCTTAGATTTTACAATCTCAAATGAGCGTAACTTGCTCGATTTTTAAAGTTTACTGGTCAAATTTTATGTCCTAAACGGACGTCTCAACAAGTAGAAATATATATTTTTATATCTTAAGTCATAAAAATATTTTCTCGACACTGTTAAAATCCTGTAAGGTTTCTGTACAAAGTATATTTTTCGACACAGCTTGAAATTAAATCTAGTTTCATAATAACCTAGAATTAATGTATATACAAGACTTGCGGATTCCATAAAGACGAAAGAAGATAAACTGTATAATTAATCATGTAAAGAAAACACAGTATGGAAATGGTTCAAGAATGCCAACGGTAATCTGAGAGATCAAAAACGACGCATATCATCCGTGTCTTCGGCTGCAAGATGCAATGTAAGAAGGTCTCCTGGCGGCATGATTTTCCAAAATCACGAGACATGCCGAGAAAGAAACAAAATATTAACAAGTCACACTCCTGAGGCGAGGAGGTTTAATGAAAAAGGGAGGATACAATTAGGATCGTATTCCAAACAATTATCACATAACAAATGACGATCATGTGTTCAAGGTACAACGGATGTTGTAAGTCGAAGTCGAAACGTAGAATGGTCAATGATATAAGATGTAATCCATGTACAAGTGTCGTGTAAAACGGTGGTGTAAAGGTCAATCAAGATTTCGAAAACTCACGATATTATTCAGGTACTGATTCAACGAATGCTTCGAGATGTGTGACTCACACGATGTCCTTTAGTCTTTTCCGGAGACACATTCAGCTACATAATGGTCTATAGACTAGATATTCAGTTACGAATGGTCGGAAAGAAAATCTGCATATCTAAATAGATATTTTAAGGGAAATAAACAATGAAAGCGACATGTACGGTAGTAAAATGAAAATCAAGAGTTTTATCCAAAACAAAACTTCTTTAATCCCGAACAATGGTATTGCGAGAGTATGCACAATATGTATCAGCGAGTCGAGAAAAACATACTGTTCAAAACGAACGAGCATATGCAGTCAGTCGTATCACGCATAAATGAAATAGCAATAGTACTCAGAAAAATGAGTACGAAAAGTCGGCAGCATACGCGCTCGGATTACAAGTATGTAACGTCATAACAATGTAAAAATCATTGTAACCAGATCAGTTCACAAGAACAAGAATTCCAGAAATACAGTAAGAGCAGATGAAATCACGGTAAC
The DNA here is from genome assembly GCA_025667525.1 of Glebionis coronaria. NCBI lineage: Eukaryota > Viridiplantae > Streptophyta > Magnoliopsida > Asterales > Asteraceae > Glebionis > Glebionis coronaria. The sequence goes on along the minus strand of CM046877.1, from coordinate 317,827,220 downwards.
AACCAATAATAATTCATGAAGCACAAAGACTTTGAAAAGACACAGTAATTATCGTCATCAGGGTAACGTTATATTTCAACATGTAATCAAGAGATGAAATACTATAACGATAATTAAACGTAAGTAATAAGGATTAGAGAGTTACCCGCGCAGATATCGAACAACATTGCCAGATTGTGTGATTGACACTTAAAACATGAAATATTTGAACTTTCGGTTATAGACTAAGTTTTTGAATAATGACTCAGTTCCCTATAACCATCGCTCTGATACCACTCTGTGAGACGCCCAAAATCTGACATGGAACAACTAGGCAACGAGGGGGTAACACGTCATAGTACAAGAAACAATGAATTACAGTTCATACAAAGTTGACGTAATAAAAACATGTACATTACATCATAAAAGGTCAGAGTTTTTAAACATAGGTCCTAGAGTTTTAAAAGCGGAAAATTATATTATTTCGTCTCAATTTATAACAATAAGTTGCCCAAAAGATTGAATAAACTTCTGATAGTTTATATAAAACAAATCTTTCAAAAGCATCACAGAAATCTCCAAGCTGCGATAATCTCATGCGGGCTCCATCCAAGCAAAGCTAAGTAATAATACCTGAGATTAAACATGTAAAATAGTCAACATAAAGTTAAGTGATATTCATACATTTAGCAGTAAACGTGTGGAACACAATAGAATTTATAAAACACGTAATGGGGGGGGTTAACTATGTACGTCCATAGTCACGATGCATATTATTGCTGTTTAGTCTCATGAACCGAAGCTTAACTCAAATGTAAGTTCCTCTTGGGAGTATTCAGCCTAAATACTCAAGTATAAACGAATATTAGTGCGTCAAAGTAATCGGGACGGGGATTGTCAATCCCGATGGATCCACCTACGACATTCGCGCTTAGCGCAAAGCATACGGGAAAATTAACGGTTCATGATAGGTGAGGAAACTCAAGGCTAATGTCTAAAAGCAATAATACCATTGAAATCATCTGTAAAGCATACACGTTCAGAATAACATACGAGTTCTGGATAGCAATACAGTTTTTAATTGGTTGTGTTCCACCATGTAAAATCTCACCCCGTGTTTAGAAACCATGTACAAGTAAAAAGGGTCTATGAACTCACTTTATCCACGAGGTAAGTCAATCACGGTACTCAGCAACTGAGTAGAAACGGTAGTGGTAGACGATCACCGACGATATGGATGCCCGGGGAAACACGAGAACCGCAACCTATCAAAATAAGGCGCGCGTTAAGACTCGAACTCGAATATCGATATGTACCAAATATAATATGACTCAACTGTTTTCAAAGTATTCATGTTTCAAAAACCACTGACACGAATCAAATGAATACATTTATCCAACGTTACACGGTAAAGGACTTGAACACTTGAAATTGACCCGTTATACGACGCCAAGTCAACGCAAGTCAAACTATCATTTACCCTTATTCGGACCAGTAGCTAAGTCATTTATATAATGACTAAGCACATGAGTAAGTCACCATGTTCGATGGTGAATACTCAAACTCACACAACACAAGCATTGAACTAAGTGTCCAAAATAAAATCAGCAAGTACACCCCGAATGTACACACCGATCTACCCTATCTAGACTTGTCCGTTTTAGACGAAAATGGGTGTCAAGGTCACTTATAACCGGTATATGACCTCACCAAAATTTGAGCCAGAGTTCACACTTTAAAATCCATCAGCTCGACATTTTACTCGACTCCAAATTTAGGACAGATTTGTGCACTTGTTTTGTAAAACCGTTTGGACCACTTTAAAAGTACTAACTCGACAATCCGTCTTTTGAAACCACTACTAGACTCATCAAACTCAGTTAATAAACTTTGAAAATCAGTAGTATCAACTATCTAACCAATCCTAAAGTCCCCAAGAGTCGACCCAAAATCAGCCACAATTTCGGATTGTGCCGACTTGAGTCTCCCGGTACACGAAAACTAAAACTAGCATAACTTTTGACTCGTAATGACTTAGAAGCTCTATCTTATACCAAAACGACCGTATCGGAAAACTCTACAACAATATCAAATAATCTTAGCCTTTCTCAGACCTTAAACCCACGAAATATCAGTTAAAGACCTGCTGTCCCAAATTGCCTTTTTAGAAAACAAGTCAAATCTATTTTCAACCAAAACCACTCATTCCCATACCCCTAGGATCACTATACTATCATTCCTATCAACCAAACACACTCCTAAACACATGCATGTAAAATTTAACAAAATCAAATATAAAAAATCAACCTTTTTAGGATCAAAACATGATGTTCTTACCAAAAATAATACATGCAAGATGATTTAAATATCAATCCACCATGAAATCATAAAATCTTCAAATTTTGATGCATGTTCATGATTTTGGTATCAAAAGAATCACCATAAAAATCTATGATGTGGTCTTTAAATTGTTTTGATTAGTTCATGATGGATGATGAAGATTTGGTGGTGTTTGTATGGTGGTGGTGACGGCAAAAGTGAGAGGGGGAGGGAGAGAATTTGTTTTTGGTGTGTGTTTTATGAATAAAGTGGAAGACAAATCTTTATATAGTGCTAGTTAAGTGGAGGGGGCTAATATTGCCAACTTTGAAACTTGTGGACTTAAAAATAATTTACTAGTGGGTAGGAAATAGTTATGGGTAAATATTGAAAATATTTACGGGAGCTCGGGTTTCGTAAAAATACTTTTCAAAAGTTACAATGCATCATAAAAATGATTATATTATTTCTCGACACGACTTAATACGTAAATAAAACGACATCATCGAAAATATTAATGATCGAAACAATCGATAATAAAACGTAAACTTTTGGGCATCCGTCGGTATCGCGATCACTAGGAATTCTCGTTGTACATTGATTTTGAATAAACTCGTTGTAAAACGCACGCGGGTGATTTTAAATCAAAAACTTTGATTTAAATTAAATATGGAAAAATAAAATAATAATTTTATAATTCCAGATAAAATATTGTAAATGAACAGAAAATACTTAAAAAGTATAATTTAAGAATCTCAGGATTTACATATAGCAATACAAGAAAACGTAATACGTTGTAAAATTCAATAAGCACGAATAACAAAAAGAATAAAATAATGCTGGGAAAGTACGAGTTCTCACAACTTTATGCATTATTAAAAATCCTGTACATCACTCTAAAACAAAACACATAGAAATTAGACATCATTTTATAAGAGATTGTTTTGAAAAAGGTTTAATACAACCAGATAGGGTTGACACAGAAGAGAATGTGTCTGATTTATTGACTAAACGTTTTGATACTAGAAGATTTTAATACTTGGTAACAAGTATTGGAATGATCAATCTTACTTAAAATGTGTTTTGGGGACTTATTTGTAAAAGTATGTACAGGATATGCATTGTTATTGGTTTTTATGTGAAATTAGATTTTCCACTTAATTTGTCTAACGATGACAAAGGTTATCTTAACACTGATACGTGTTATCGTGACGTTGTCAGCAACATGTTAGTTTTGTGGTTTTTGATCTAATTGTGCAGGCGTTGTTAGCATTGTACCATTGGATACAGAGTTGCTTATGGATTCTTGGAGCATTATTGAAGCATGTTTCAATTTATGGATGATGGTTGGAATATTTATATTCCTATCTTGACATAAATTTTTATTTACATGCATATACTTTGGCAACTTATGTATCATAGTTTAAGGGGAGGTTTAGGGACCTTTTAGGACTTTTTGAGTATTCTTATAATACTGTTATCACAATTCTAGATTTTGTCCACTGGTGAGTATGATTTAGTTTACTATCTCATGAGGCACTGTAGCATGTAAAGTTGATATACTATTCATGATGCCAAGACTTTTTGGCCTAGAACTGGGAGTGGTATGTTGGGAGACTTGGGTATGGTTTATATTGGGCTTACCTGGGAAGTTACAAAGGGTTTTATGAGATAACTTCACTGTTAAGAATTTTGGTTAGCAAGAGACACTAGAGGATTGTTATGTCTATCTTGCATAAGCAAGTGTGCATGATTAGATAGTGCTTGCCACCCTATAGTAATTTTCAGTTTATAGGTTATCTTCACTAGGATAAATCACTTTGTTAAGGTCATTTTTCATTTTTATCATTTTTATTTTTGGACGTTGACATATTTATTTCCAAACATTGTTATGACCAATTTGGACGTTGACATGGCTTTTTCCAACGTTGACAAGAATATAGCCGTTGGACGTTGATGGGTTATTTTTGACCGTTGACACTCATTGGGTCCTACCCAGTTGTTATTTTTGACGAAAGTTGGGGCTGTAATTTTGGGAGTTGATAGCTTTTAATTAATGCACAAGATAACTTATTTTCTTTTCAATATTTTCATCATTATATTTTGAAAACACTTGCCTCATTTTTGACCAATCACATGTGCCTATCCCTCCTATAAATTTGGCTCCTTCTTTTTAAACAGGGTACTCTCATATTCTTGTCTAACAATTTTTCTCCTATACTTCATCTTTTATAACCTTTCACAAACTGCTTTCTACATCAATGGCGCCTAAGTTTAGACCAAGTGACTTGGTATTGGGATTCAGAAGTCAGCATAATATGATTGCTTATTTGGAGGCTGATGATGCTCTATTTCCTCAATACACCCAGATGGTGGCGTATTTGAATGCATCTCCACTTAGGTATGCACTTTCTCATGCTCCTATCATCCCTGTCACTCATATTAAACAGTTTTGGAACACTATTAGTTCCTCAACACTTAATAATGTGACTACATTAACAGCTATTATCCATGGGCGTTCATGGGTGGTTACTGAAGCCTTGGTTCGCCAGGCTTTGCATCTTAATGATGCAGATGGTATAACCACTCTACCCATTGGTAAGATAGAACAAGGACTTCAAGCTTTGGGGTATCCTTTCCCTAAAGAGGGTACTTTAAATAAATATAATAAACAAGAATTCCCCCAGCTTGGAAGTACTTAATACATGTCATCCTTCAATGTTTGAGTCCCAAATGTACTGCACATATTGAAATTAACAGATCTATTGCTAGTGAAATTGTGTGTATCACAAATGGGCAAAAGTATAATTTTTCTAAACTGATTTTTAATGGCATGTGTAAAAACAAGGGTACTAAGATGACTTTGGCTTACCCAAGATTTTTACAAATGATTTTTGATGAGCAAAGGTATGGCACCAATGATCATGATGATTTTTATGCGATCCCTGTGCAAAAGAAAGCTATTTTTAGTAAGATGAATTCACCTCCTCACAGAGACATACCCCTTACTCAAGCCATGCTTGATGTTATTGCAGCAGCACATCCTCAACCTGACCCACAACCACAACTTGATCCGTTGCCTGAATCATCAACTTCACCTCAACACATGGAACTTGACCAAGATCCCTTCAACGCTGACACTTTAAATGTTGGCGTTGATAATTCCAATCCAGACGTTGACACCTTTCTACAATAGACCCAAACACCCCTTAACCTTAAAACTACCACCCAATCCACATCATCTTCTACACCCCCTGAATTTAGGCTGGTAAAACGCCCAAGGACTACTAGAGTGTTCTCCTCTAGTGGTCCTAGCCATGTTGTAGAGAGAACCACCACCACAAGTGTGGTTGGTGATATGGATGAGGCTGGGACTACTGATAATCGCTTAGATGTAGGCCAAGCCAGTCCTAACATCTTTAAGACCTCATCCATGCCCCATGACTCTACTTTGGGAGGTCAAATCCCCACTCTAGAGGAGGGCAGATTGGAACCATACACAATGTTGGAATTGACGGCTGTCTACATTCGCTTGCAAAAGCAAAATGCAGACCTGGTACAAACAGTCAATACACAAGGCCTTGAACTCAAGCAATTGAGGGAGAGAATTGTTCTTTTGGAGGATGCTAACAATAGGCGTGGTATGGAGGATTCTTCCAAAGGGGAGGATGAGCAAATACATGTGAGTGACAAAGGCTCACATGATGGAGAATCGTTGGGTGTGGCTGAAGCTCTTACTGAATTGAAGAAGCAACCAGGTTTTGATGTATCTTTGGTTACTCCTACAAATTTGAAGTTATCATTTACATCAATGATGGAGCAGTTCACAAGAAGCGCTGACAAGAGTTAGGTGAGCGTTGACAAGCAGATTTTGGACGCTGACACACCAAGCGCTGACAAGAGTAAGTTGGGCGTTGACACACATGATTTGAACGTTGACAGACCTGTAGATATGGTTGATGTATTCCAGTCATCAGCTATCATCAAGGAAGTGTCTTCAAAGGTACCATCATCCTCTTTACCCATCATTGATCCATTAGATAAGGGTAAAGGAATCATGGTAGAAGTAGAGGTTCCCAAGGATGCAGCACAAGTAGAGTTTGATTCAAAGTTGGCTGCACAACTAATGGAACAAGAGAAGAAGAAGGTTGGTGAGTCACCATTTGTGGATACTTCTGAGGAGCAAGAAGGAAGTAATGATGAAAGTCTAGATTCAAGTGTTATGATAATTGAAGAACCAGAAAGACTTGAATATGGTGATGAGTCAGCAAGGGAAAAACTTGTAGAGTTAAAAATGCAGGTAGATTATGATAAGCCAAAAGTTGCTCAGATGTACCATGCTTGGGAGAATAAGGTTAGGGAGAATCCAGATATGACAATTTCAGATCAAATTTGGGGTTTGGAGATTCTTCTAAGAGTTCAAAGAGATTGCAAGGTAATTCTGAAGCATAAGGCTAGCAAAGTTTTCTCACTGTTGAAGAGAGATAGGAGGGAGCTTTATTACATGTTGCTCAGATGTCATCAAACAGGATGGACTTTTCAGAAATTGCAGGGATTGTCCTTTGAAGAATTGGAGTATAAGGCTTATCCTATTTGGGCAAGAGTGCAAGAAATGAACACTATTAGACTTCTTTCAGATGAAAGGAAAGAAGAACTTGCAGAAGAGATGGAGATTCAAAAGGATATGATTGTTCCAAGGCCATTGAAGAAGGGAGTTCCACTTGAGTTCCCTAAAGATTTGAATAAAGTGAATCTTAGTGAAGCTGTTATTAGAAGGAGAATTAAGATCTCACCCATGGAAGCTTTAGATATGGTACAAGTGTTACCTCTTGATGCCAGAAACCCTATCATTAGCTATGAAGAAGATGCAAGTGGGTTTTGGATGATTGGCAGATATGGGAAAGAGGTACACACCTTTACTACTCTTATGTCTCTATTTGCAAGTATGGACAGGGAAGACTTGGCAGACCTTTGGAGGTTCTTGTTGGCCAAGTATGAGACTGAAGCACCTACTTCAGTCAATGGAATAAAGATTTGGTCAACATTCAAGAGAATGTGTGCACCAGAAGAAGAAGATCCTGTTTGGAAGGATCTTGAGGATGATATCAGTGGACTTCAATGGCGTTTGTATTCAGCAGCTGGTGTGTATCATTTGAGTTCTACAAAGTTTTCTTGGTATCTTCTTTTGGATGCTGAGTATCCCATGTCCAAAGAAGTTTTGGAGAAGATGAAGACAACACAGCTGGAGATTGACTACTCAAGTGACGCGGCCAAAGATATGATTAGATATGTTTATTACCAATATAATGCAATTTGTAAGAATCCTTCTAGTTCTTATTTTTTATTCAGAAACATGATTGCTAGAGTATATATCAAGTTTAGGACAGGATTGTTGGGAATAAAATGTAGCCAGAACACTTGGACGCTGACAAGAGTAATCGGGACGTTGATAAGAAGAAAACAAGCGTTGAAAGGACAAGCATTGACAGGAAGATGTCAAGCGTTGATAGGATGAAGTCAAGCACTGATAGAAGACTTAGTCTACACGTATTATGTTTCTAGTTTGTTTCTAGTAAAGATTTGATCAACAATGTATTTTCTATGTTTATCTTTACCTAAAATAGCTGATACGTAGACTCTTGTACAAGGCTCCTTGTGTCTATAAAAGGAGGCCTTTAGGTTTATGTTATATATACGTTTAACACTTTCATTGTACACAAGTTTGTTTTTATCAATCAAGTGAAAGTTTGGTTTACATTGTTTGTGTGTTCTTGTTTGAGTATTAATTCCACATAATACTTAAATTTTTTTATACACAACAAAGTTTCTATACGTGTTTAACTTGATTTAATCTCGTTTACACAAGCTAAATCGATCTAAGTTTGGGATCAACATGGAGAGTCCACAAGATGCTGATGTTGTTTCTACTATGAAGACTCTTCAATAGTAAGGACGAAAACTATAAATTTGAAATTCCCGACAAGAATATACATCAAACATCAGACGCTACCATTCAATTTCTTGCTCTTACTTCCTCAGTTAAGATGTCGCACGTCACACAGCTATTTTTCAGTCAGAAGAGTGGGAACCGGTACCCAGCCGGCCACTCAGTAGAAGTAGTTACACGAATCACGGTCATGATAATGGCCATCATAAAACTCACAGACAACATGGTAGTAACAACCACTGTGCCAATAATTAATCAGTCAGTAAACACCAGAACTCCGGAATGGACGTGACCAGAAATACAGAGGTCAGCAGTCTAATCGGTCCGCCAATCCTAGCAGTTACCAAAATTTTTCAACCTTATTCGTATCCACCTACCAAAACACATGTCAAGACATCAATCAAGACACGGGTCTCAAGTATCATCTCGGGAGATACATGTCAGGACATTAGTGATGATACATGTCAGGACATTAGTCATGATACACGTCATGAGAATATTTTCTCAATGCATGAGTCAAGACGTAAAACTACAGTATGTTTTCTAAACCAGGCCCTCAGTAATTCAGGGTACCCTCCAAGGGGGGTACACCGTTCTGTTATGCCATGCATAAATCTGACCATTAAAAATTCAGCCACCACCACTGGAGTATTATCCATGTTAGACACGCAGTGTTCATTCCGTGAGGTTACAAACGAACACCTTCAGAGAAGGTTTCCACTTTTGCTTCACGTGTTCATATGTCAGCTTTATCTTATATCAGGTATTACCTACCTCCCACCCAGAAAGACTCCACAGTATCACCCATACATATTAAAGATTTCTTTTCAGTTAACGACGAGATCTGTCTTACAAACTCCTGTATATGTTCATTATATTCCTGCCAGAAAAATGTTAGTACAAATTGTTTCTGCCTTACCAGCGCGTGACTTATCAGTCCAAAGCTACGAAGACTTGTAGCTACTAGTTATAAATCCACTTCTAAAGTCCCTTAAATTCATGACCAACAGATTTTCTAGAGTTTTCCAGATGTATATACAGAAGGTTTTCTATAAATCCCTCCCAAACTACGAGACGGAGTTTAACATCAAACTTGTCTCAAGAATAGAACCTGTTCAGAACTCTTTATCGCAGGGTTTCAGCTGAGTTAAAAGAGTTGCATCATTAGCTGCAAGAGTTACCAGAACGAGACTTTAATCGCCCTAACACATCACAAGAAGGTGCACCATCTTTTGTCTATCAGGAAGAAGACCGGTAGCATGAGATAATGTTTTGACCACAAAAAATTTGACAAGATCACCATTCTTTATCTGAGCTGTTATAAAGTCTTGAATGTCTTTTCAGAATAATTCACGATCATACTACCATTAGTGGCGAGAGAAAGAACATGATGTTTCTAGGACTGCTGTGACAATCCGTCAATTTATGATTGATATTTCATTCTCAATATTTATTTGAAAATATTATTTTAATGTTATATTATGAACTCACTTATTTTTGGGAAGTAATTTGGCTTTACGTCTTGAAGTAGCGTCGACTACGTCTAAACCGGAGGATACAACGTTACATGCTTACGTTTACATACACCGTCTTTGGTGACAGTCCGACATTTCGGGAAATAAATTTATCCGTGAATATTATTTTGGAAGTTTAATTTTGTGTTGGTTCATAAACTCACAAATTTACAAGAAGAGATTAGGACTTACGATTTTATTTTAACGTCCTTTACGACTAAACCGGAAACCCTAGGATTACGTATTTACGTTTTCGAACTCCGTTTTTGATGAGACAATTTTTATTAGATTAGTTTTGTGCCGTTGATTCATAATTTATAAAAAACGTTTTTCGTAAAACGACCCGAGGGCACGCAAATCAAGGAAACTAGAATCGAGGAGTACCCGTAAATAAATGGGGATGAGACAAGTGGGACACTTGTCCCACCCCCACTCAAAACCGGCCTAACTAGCCACACATCCCATGATGTGTCCAATTTGTAGCAACTAAGCTAACACTTGTTAGCTTAGCTTACAAGCTACACCACCTCAACACAAAACCATTTCCACCATACCACTAGTTTTCATTTCGCACATGCAAAACAACCAAAATTCTCTCATCTCTCTCAAATGTGCCGTCCAATATAGCCTTCAAAACACCCTATTCATACAAATTTTAACCACAAACATATGTTATAATTAACATATGTTAATCTCCATTCAAAAAGATAAGATTGGTGCAAGTTTTAACATCCAAGGAGGAGTTTCCATGGAGTTTTGGGGCTGATTTTCCACAAGGAGTTCATGAAGAATGGTGGTCTTGAAGATGGTCTTGGTTATTCACAAGTTTCTCCATCAAAATCCATGTTTTGATCACAACCTACATCATCATGGTGGTATAAAGATTGTTCTCCCCATCTTCTTGTTATTTTGATTATGTAATCATGTATTTTATTTCCTATTGTATATGTATATGATGATTATATGATGATAAAAGTATTGTGTGGGGATTTGGTGTTGATAAATATGATTAAAAAGGTGAAAAACTATAAGAAACAAGGCTAAAATCTTGCTTAAAAATGATGGCTGTATAAAACAGTAAAGAAACATGTCATGAACTGATAAAATAGCACAGATTAATGGATATACAGTAAGTAATATGTCTTGTACACATGTGAGAGTTGGCCATGCAATGGAATCAGTAAGTAATATGTCATGAACTGATAAAATGGCACAGATTAATGGATATACAGTAAGTAATATGTCTTGTACACATGTGAGAGTTGGCCATGCAATGGAATCATTAGGATGAGTGAGATATGATCAAAACAAGTTTAGAGTACAAATCTGAGTTTACTGTTTTGGACGATTTTTAAAAAATACTTAGAAGATGATTCAACAGTAGCTATAGTAGAGTTAAATGTAGCACATATCATTTAGTTTATGTCATAAAAATTTGAGCTTCTGTCTCCATATAGAACTCTAGATATGACAGTTTTGGTGAACATGAAAATAAAAATCAGATTTTGGAAATTAAAGTATAATAGTATTATATAAGCACTCAAATAAAAATAGTATAAAATGTGAATTAAAACCCACTAACTCATATAATACATTTATATAAATATGTATAAAGATAAATAAATGGACATTATATAAAAATGGTAGTTTGATAAGTTTTATAAGTTATAAAACTATAAACATGATTTTTACGACTTTTTCGGCTATTACCGTAAAATTAACGTTTTTGTTAAATAAAACATAGACGGTTGGACCCGTCTAATGTAAACTTTTATAAAATCATATACTGATATATAAACATATATAACAAGTAAAAACCGATAAAACCCGAACTATAAAACATACGGACATTAACGGGCTAAGTTAACGTTATTGGACTAATAATACAACAAAATGGGCTAAAATACTTATAAACTTATTTATTGGGCTTAACCCATTTAGGCCCAACATGAAAAATGTAAATACTGATAATACAAGTATAAAATGGATTAATACAAGTTAGAGAACTTATAATAAGTTTATTGGACTTAAAATATGTAAATAGGTAAAACTAGTAAACTAGTATAAAAGTTATCGACACATAACACTAAAATGAGTAAACGAGAATATGTAAACCCACTTGATCATCATATATATATAATCATCATATGAATACATAATTGTTATATTTATAAAGTCATTGGACATGAGTCTAAGACGAGTATTATTTGTCTAGGTTTCCGTGATTGAAGCACGTACCGTACGTTCGAATTGTCGATAACCCGCCTTCCCACATCAACGTGAGTTCATAGCCTCGCACTCTTTTAAATGTTTTTATGAAATGTTTTATAAACCCGAGAGGGAGATAACATGTTAGTTTTTATAAAATAGGACACCATTTGTCTCGATTGTTTGTTTATTGATTTGGACCCGAATGATTGTATGACTCGATTGTATGACCCGATAAATGATTAAAGGACCCGATAGATGAAATAAAATAGATTATTAAAGTTAGGTTATGTCACTAAAAGTCCCATTAGCATGAATTGTGAACTACCGGGATTTGGTAGACGCTTATGCATATAATAGTACTATTTGGGGACGATCACCCCAGTTCGCGCCTTGACGGTTGATCCCCGTCGTGCCACATTGATTGGTAAGCGAATTTATGTATGAGAAGATTTACATAGTGTGACCTTTGTGACGACACGCTAATTTAGATGGGCAAATTGAGTATTGGGTTAGCTACCCGTTGTTTGGTTTAGTAAGGTAACAATGTCATGCGGCTTATAATAATCCAGTTAACGAAATGCTACTATACGCACCGAATTACGATGTATTGCCTGACTAGCAATACGGGGTCATACTATTGATATTATGTTCGTGTTTTGGTTTTCATAACCATATTCATATAACGGTTTTTATTTAACTTATACAACGTCATAAGACGTATTGTATGATGTTTTTACGACATTGGTTCGTATAATGATTTTTAAGGCAAATGCCTATATTATGATTTTGATAAGGATTTGTATAAAATGACTTTGGCTATTTCATGGCCTACTATAAGGATTTGTACAAAACGATTTTTCGGTAATAATTTTATACCGATGTTATATTGATGGATTTTATTAAACTCTATGAATTCACTCGGCGTTATCGCTGACCTTTTCTTTTAACATCTTTTATCTCAGGTACTTGAAGGTAATTCTCGTGAAGACACAAGAATTCATGGCCCGCACTTAAACAATATTTTCCATTCAAATACTTTGTAAAACTTTGAATGAAATGACCATGACTTGGGACCTATGTAAATTTGATATTTATGAATGGAAATGCTTTATTATTAAACGACGCGATTTTTATGCGTTGTCTATGATGTGAGTAATGTCCTATCCCGTAACACCAACTAGTCTTCCGCTGTATTGAGTTGTATAAATTTGGGGGTGTTATAGTTTGGTATCAGAGCTCTCGTTATAGAGAACGAAAGATTTTTAAAACCAAGGTTTTGAATGAAACATTTCAAAATCTTTTAACTATAAACTTTTTTCTAAAAATGTCTAAAAATCTTTTGACTATAACGGTGCCGAAGAATTCCCGAGCTACCGACAAGGCCAGACTGAGAAGTGTTATTTTAATATATATATATAACTTGGATTATATATATATATATATATATATATATATATATATATATATATATATATATATATATATATATATATATATATATATATATATATATATATATATATATATATATATATATTTAAGATGTAATTTGATTACATGATTGTTTGATGATTATTTTGATATTTATACGAGGTATTTATACGACGTAGATTGTCACAAGAAACCCTAAATCCCCTAGTAAATTAATCGAAGCTATTCTCGTAGGAATTCTAGCTATCAGATCTAAACCAAGTTTTGGATATTTATGATCCCAACAAAATGGTTGATATTCGTAGAAATGTAGGTATTAGTTGATTGTGATATTGAAGAAGAATTGGCGAGATTAAATCTGATATCGATGTCATGACGATCTTTCCTTATAGAGTGGAGTTTGACAAAACATTACCACCTAGAAAGATGTCATATGATTCGTTGTCATCCAATTCTTAAATTGAAATCTAAAGGGTGAATGTTGCACTTGAGGCTTTCATTGGAACCATTACCCAAAAGCCTCATGCCACTAGTACCTTTCCGAGAAGTCTGATTGAATGTGTGAGTCCTCTCATGCTAGTGACTCATTTGATAATTGTTGTTGTAAGAGCTATAGGATCAGAAATTAAGTGTTGATCATATCGAGCTTTTATTGCCCTATTAAGGTTTATAAATAAGGTTGAAAGTATTGGAGAATGAGGTAGGATATCGAATTAAGTATAAAATTGGTTAAAACTTGAATAAACTAAAAATTTAACCCGTATAGAATATGAGATTGTTAGGAGGAAGTCGTTAAGTCCTGTGATTGAATTATTAGTTTTTAAATGATTGTTAGTTCGTGTAAGGGGTTGTTCCCAGGCCATTGTCTAATGACGAGGATGCCCAGTGTCCAATAAATAAATTGAAGAAATCTTATTCTGAATTGGGACAGATGGATCTTCCGGGACAGGTGGGACATCTAATGACTCTTGTAGATTAGTATTCATTGTGGTATCTTTTAAAAATACCTAACTTAACTGAGATATCAGTTGGTAGGATGAGTTCTGAGAATTGTATGACATAGTGACACGTAATGTGTTACGGTACAATTTTAACTTGTTTGCGATTAATGAAAAAGAATACCTTTGATTGCTAAATCTTACATGTATCGATGTTATCTATCTCTTATTGCCTCTTTCTAATGATCGCATTAGTTATTTGGACAAGTACTCATCTCGATTTGAGTTACGTTGTGAATTATTATTTTTGAGTGCCATCGAGGTCATGAACCTCATGATTAAGTGGCAAAGCTCATTTCCTAGCATGTTAAAGTTAGTTCTTGGTGAACAACTTTTCATCACTCTTTTGCAGATCACTCATTGTTTTTATAAAGATAAAACAGTATCCCTTGAGAAAAATTGGGTTTTCATCACCATATGGATTATTTAAAGTGAGACTTATAAATAATTGTTATCGAAGTGAAGTTGTTTATAAAACACCTTGGAAAACCTAATTGTTTTCATAACAAAGAAAATCTTTGTAAATTTATTCTTGATTCTTATTTAAGAATTAAGCATGAAAATGTTTTTACTATAAACATGATGATAAAATTTTGACGAACTGAGTATTGCATCGTTAATCTTGAAATTGTATATCGTTGCGCGCCAACATACAATTTGGAATAGACCATGCAAGGCTGATTAGTAGTCACCATAAAACTAATGAATAAACACTACATTTTCTTTGAAGATTCTGAAAGATTAAATTTTATGAGATCTGCAAGAAGTGAAAAATAGGGACATAGTGTTAGGGACACCTACATATGTGCCTGCAGCATCTATTCTTCTGAGTCGAATTTACTTATCTGTCGAAATTGTCTTATTTAACAATCGACAATTCCTTCTTGTCCAATTCTCCCGTAGTGAGATTCTTAGGAAAAGTATCTGATTACCGAGTGTTGATACCCGACTAGATGTATTGACGTTCTTATCATTTCTTATGATCTGATTTCATTTGAATGACCTGGGTAACGATCCGAGGAGCTTTCGAATGCGTACTCCAAATTATGAAAACATGGGATATATTCATATTCGTTAAATGTTTTCGTCTATATCTAATTTGAAATTCTCCCGCAGAGATTATGCGTTAACCTTACTCTTTTAATAGTGGTTGTGTATCCTAATATCCTTGAAATTGTGAAGGATTATGAATTATTATTAGTCTTTTGAGAAGTTCACATCTTATCGACGGCAATAAAACTGGAAAGTTAATAGTGCCAGTAGAATGGATTGATTGATTATGACATGACGACATTGTCTTAATTGATGGGAACTCGAGTAGAATTCCCCTAAATGATAAGATGTTGATTATCAAAAGTGATCTAAATAATTCTTGGTGGATGACCATATCCTGCATTTAGACTTGAAATTATACCATGAATGGTTGTGAACTAGTTATAGATATTGTAATCTAGAAGAACCTAATATGAATGTATTAAAAGATGTTTATGTTATCTGAAACATTAGTAAGTATTTGTTGATGAATTAACTAGACTTTTGCCATTAAGGCAGATTGAAATTGGTATTGATTATATTCCCGGTGCTGCACCTGTGGCTTGTGCAGGGTACGTCAGCACCATCTGAATTAAAGGAATTACCGTACAACTGAGAGAGTTGTCGGAGAAAGATTTTATTCTACCAAGCTCGTCATCATGAAGAGCTCTGGTGTTATCATTCCTTATATTTATAGATTACTGTGAACTGAGTAAATTGACAATCGAAAACGATATCCATAACTCGAAATGGAAGATTTGTTCGATCATTTACAAGGTTCTAGCGTATGTTTTAAAGATTTGATCTGCGGCATGGTTATTATCAACTTCGCTTCCGTGAAGAAGATTATCTATTCCAATCACTACATCCGGTACTTGTAATGAACATTATGAGTTTCATGTGATGTCGTTTGGATTGACTAATACACATGTAGCATCCATAAATTTGGTGAATCTCGTGTGTAGGTTGTAATTTGATAAATTCATGCTCGTGATCATTAAGGACCATTTGTTTGTTTATAAAAATAAGAAGAAGTTAATAATTAATTATAGATTGCCCTGAATTGGCCGAACAATAAAAAAAAACCTGTACCTTAATTATTTAACATGTGATTTAAGACTTAATCTTTTACATTATTTGACCGTGTGATTAATAAGATAATGAAATATATTGACTCTTCAAAAATTAAGAGCCCTTTTAAGACTTTGGTTTTACCAAAAAGAAAGTGCAAATGTGTTTTGACAAATGTTTTATCGAAAAGAAATTTTGAGGGATTATTCCCTTATACCCAGAACATTTAACTAAACTCCTGTTTAGGGGTAAATGTTCGTGTATACCTCGAGACAACCTAAGAGGGATTGAGGAAACCATTTAAACCATGACTTAGAATTTGAAATGACAATTTTTGCTTTTCAACTAAGAAAATTTTTACCAAAGAATAAACAAAGATTTTTCAAACATTTACGAATCTTATTAATTATTTTCGATAAATCAACAAAAATCTTGTTAATTAAATTCAAATTTATTTTGAACATTTTATATAATTGGTCGAACTAAGGAATTTAAAACTTTTTACGTTTACGTTTCATAAGAATTAAATATTTATTATTTAATTACTTGTAATAATTATCGACGCTTTAGACGTCGGATTGAGTAAAACAGATAAAGATAATAGTAAAGACGAAACTGAAACATAGAAGATATGAAGAAAGAATTTTGAATAAATACGGTTATGATATTTATTTCATCCAGAAAGTGAACGTAATTACTGACACATTATGTATTAAAGATAAAGAACCAATTAGGACATGTTCCTTAATAATGAAGGTGCAAAATAAATTGCCGAACAATTTAAAATATAGTCGATGCTTATAAAAAGGATAATATAGATAATAAAAGTGGTTCGCGGCTAATGTGAACCATTAGAATTGAGAAGCCAATGGCGTTAAATATTTTAAAAGACCACTTGTGATTGTCTAAATATGGAGGATTGTGAGATATAGTTATGTTGGAATCCCGTAAGTATAAGTATTCTATTCATACTATTTCTGATTTAGTGTATCCTTGTCTGAAGAAGATGTACTGATGACAAATTATGAAGGCAGACATCGCCTCATACATTAGTAAACGTCTAGCTATTGCAAAGGTCATCATCTGAATTTGATTCGATTTGGGTCATCATCGACAGACTGACCAAATCTGCTAATATCATTCCCGTTAATGATAAATGCAAAAGAGTTATGTAAACATAGTGTGCATGTCTCGAACATCTTTATCAAGATCCTCGCTTCGCATCGAATTTCTAGAGATTTGCTCAGAAGTCATTGGGAACGAACCTTGATGAGAGTACTGTTTACCACCCCAAATCGAAGGGACGAGGTAAAGTAACGATACAAAATATTATAAGTGCTGTTTTATGTTTGAACGATTGACCTTTTTTAATAAGCCGTATGATCGTTTTCCTTTAGAGATATTATCATTGATAATTATCGCATTAGGATCGAGATCGAATCTTGTCATGATCTAATTATTATAGCATATGTAAGCAATAGTTGAGATGAAGACACCCGACATACACCCATTTTGTGTTGGACATGTCTTTTAGGTTTAAGGTTTCCTATGATGGCGAACCTAACCTTACAAAATACTCGACCCGCGAGACCTGAGATGATTGTTGAAATTAGGATCTGATTATTGACTGCCGGTAGTGGGCAGGAGGTTATGTGAATATGAAATGTAGATCTTGAAGTGCCAAATGGGTAGCGAAGTTATGCCAAAAATTTTAACCATGGAAAATGAATTGATGATCTGGAGGATCATGGGATATAAGTCCCCGTTGTATGGGACCATTGAGATGATGTAAACGTTGGTTTGAAAGGAATATAAGCTGGATCTACCCTAGGACTTCAAGAGCTGCGTGAATTATGTTTCATATATCGAACTTGATGAAATATCTATCAAGTGAAAATCTGAATTCTTCTTAATAAAGCTTAGATCGGCGAAAAGTTGCATTCATCAGAAACCCGTGAACATCATGGATAGAGAAAGTAAGTCAACATTAAGCCTGATCTTATTCCCGTAGTTATGTTTGAAGAAACTCGTGGATTGTAATGAATTGCACTTGTGAGAAAAGACCGAATGTGGAGGAAATACCCACATGGCTTTAACTCTATAAGAAGCGACTAGTAAGATGATCTTTGAGGACAAAGATCCTGATTAGGGGTAAATGCTGTGACAATCCGTCAATTTATGATTGATATTTCATTTTCAATATTTATTTCAAAATATTATTTTAATGTTATAGTATGAACTCTCTTATTTTTGGGAAGTAATTTGGATTTACGTCTTGAAGTAGCGTCGACTACGTCTAAACCGGAGGATTCAACGTTACGTGCTTACGTTTACATACACCGTCTTTGGTGACAGTCCGACATTTCAGAAAATAAATTTATCCGTGAATATTCTTTTGGAAGTTTAAATTTGTGTTGGTTCCTAAACTCACAAATTTACGAGAAGAGATTAGGACTTACGATTTTATTTTAACCTCCTTTACGACTAAACCGGAAACCCTAGGATTACGTATTTACGTTTTCGAACTCCGTTTTTGATGAGACAATTTTTATTAGATTCGTTTTGTGTCGTTGATTCATAATTTATAAAAACGTTTTTCGTAAAACGACCCGAGGGCACGCAAATCGAGGAAACTAGAATCGAGGAGTACCCGTAAATAAATGGGGATGAGACAAGTGGGACACTTGTCCCACCCCCACTCAAAACCAGCCTAACTAGCCACACATCCCATGATGTGTCCAATTTGTAGCAACTAAGCTAACACTTGTTAGCTTAGCTTAAAAGCTACACCACCTCAACACAAAACCATTTCCACCATACCACTAGTTTTCATTTCACACATGCAAAACAACCAAAATTCTCTCATCTCTCTCAAATGTGCCGTCCACTATAGCCTTCAAAACACCCCATTCATACAAATTTTAACCACAAACATATGTTATAATTAACATATGTTAATCTCCATTCAAAAAGATGAAGATTGGTGCAAGTTTTAACATCCAAGGAGGAGTTTCCATGGAGTCTTGGGGCTGATTTTCCACAAGGAGTTCATGAAGAATGGTGGTCTTGAAGATGGTCTTGGTTATTCACAAGTTTCTCCATCAAAATCCATGTTTTGATCACAACCTACATTATCATGGTGGTATAAAGATTGTTCTCCCCATCTTCTTGTTATTTTGATTATGTAATAATGTATTTTATTTCCTATTGTATATGTATATGATGATTATATGATGATAAAAGTATTGTGTGGGGATTTGGTGTTGATAAATATGATTAAAAAGGTGAAAAACTATAAGAAACAAAGCTAAAATCTTGCTTAAAAATGATGGCTGTATAAAACAGTAAAGAAAAATGTCATGAACTGATAAAATGGCGTAGATTAATGGATATACAGTAAGTAATATGTCTTGTACACATGTGAGAGTTGGCCATGCAATGGAATCATTAGGATGAGTGAGATATGATCAAAACAAGTTTAGAGTACAAATCTGAGTTTACTGTTTTGGACGATTTTTAGAAAATACTTAGAGGATGATTCAACAGTAGCTATAGAAGAGTTAAATGGAGCACATATCGTATAGTTTATGTCATAAATATTTGAGCTTCTATCTCCATATAGAACTCTAGATATGGCAGTTTTGGTGAACATGAAAATAAAAATCAGATTTTGGAAATTAAAGTATAATAGTATTATATAAGCACTCAAATAAAAATAGTATAAAATGTGAATTAAAACCCACTAACTCATATAATACATTTATATAAATATTTATAAAGATAAATAAATGGACATTGTATAAAAATGGTAGTTTGATAAGTCTTATAAGTTATAAAACTATAAACATGAATTTTACGACTTTTTCGGCTATTACCGTAAAATTAACGTTTTTGTTAAATAAAACATAGACGGTTGGACCCGTCTAATGTAAACTTTTATAAACTCATATACTGATATATAAACATATATAACAAGTAAAAACCGATAAAACCCGAACTATAATACATACGGACATTAACGGGCTAACTTAACGTTATTGGACTAATAATAAAACAAAATGGGCTAAAATACTTATAAACTTATTTATTGGGCTTAACCCATTTAGGCCCAACATGAAAAATGTAAATACCGATAATACAAGTATAAAATCGATTAATACAAGTTAGAGAACTTATAATATGTTTATTGGACTTAAAATATGTAAATAGGTAAAACTAGTAAACTAGTATAAAAGTTATCGCCACATAACACTAAAATGAGTAAACGAGAATATGTAAACCCACTTGATCATCATATATATATATATAATCATCATATGTATACATAATTGTTATTTTTATAAAGTCATTGGACATGAGTCTAAGACGAGTATTATTTGTCTAGGTTTCCGTGATTGAAGCACGTACCGTACGTCCGAATTGCCGATAACCCGCCTTCCCACATCAACGTGAGTTCATAGCCTCGCACTCTTTTAAATGTTCTTATGAAATGTTTTATAAACCCGCGAGGGAGATAACATGTTAGTTTTTATAAAATAGGACACCATTTGTCCCGATTGTTTGTTTATTGATTTGGACCCGAATGATTGTATGACCCGATTGTATGACCCGATAAAGGACCCGATAGATGAAATAAAATGGATTATTAAAGTTAGGTTATGTCACTAAAATTCCCATTAGCATGAATTGTGAACTACCGGGATTTGGTAGACGCTTATGCATATACTAGTACTATTTGGGGATGATACGCTAATTTAGATAGCGTGACCTTTGTGATGATACGCTAATTTAGATGGGCAAATTGAGTATCGGGTTAGCTACCCGTTGTTTGTTTTAGTAAGGTAACAATGTCATGCGGCTTATAATAATCCAGTTAACAAAATACTACTATACGCACCGAATTACGATGTATTGTCTGACTAGCAATACGGGGTCATACTATTGATATTATGTTCGTGTTTTGGTTTTCATAACCATATTCATATAACGGTTTTTATTTAACTTATACAACGTCATAAGACGTATTGTATGATGTTTTTACGACATTGGTTCGTATAATGATTTTTAAGGCAAATGCCTATATTATGATTTTGATAAGGATTTGTATAAAATGACTTTGGCTATTTCATGGCCTACTACAAGGATTTTTACAAAACGATTTTTCGGTAATAATTTTATACCGATGTTATATTGATGGATTTTATTAAACTCTATGAATTCACTCGGCGTTATCGCTGACCTTTTCTTTTAACATGTTTTATCTCAGGTACTTGAAGGTAATTCTCGGGAAGACGACAAGAATTCATGGCCCGCACTTAAACAATATTTTCCATTCAAATACTTTGTAAAACTTTGTATGAAATGACCATGACTTGGGACCTATGTAAATTTGATATTTATGAATGGAAATGCTTTATTATTAAACGACGCGATTTTTATGCGTTGTCTATGATGTGAGTAATGTGCTATCCCGTAACACCAACTAGTCTTCCGCTGTATTGAGTTGTATAAATTTGGGGGTGTTACAACTGCCCTTCCATATGTTATGTCTCTCGAAAATTTTGTTTTATACTTCTGAGCTCCCAAATGCTCCAGCTATAGTATGAAATTGATGAATAAAAAAATTCCATGAATTCTCAAACAAAATCGTCAGTATATTCATTGATAACATTCGGATCTACTAAATTCTACAGAAGAACACGAGAATCATCTTCTCACAGTTGTACTGATTCTTCGATATGAGAAAATGATATACGCAGCTTTCCAGATGTGAGTTCTAGATGAACAAAGTGGCATTTTTAAGCCACCCTATTTCAGCAGAAAGAAATTTTTAAAATATTACAAAGGTGAAGGCCATCACCAGATTGGTCAAGATCGACGTCTGTGACTGGAGTACAAGTTTCTCGAACTCAGTTGACTACTACCGCAGAAATTGCGGACATTTCTCACGATTAGCTTTCCATGGCTACACGCATAAAGGAGAGGACCTACACTAAAATTTAGTATTCCATAAGATCCTACGCTAGGAGAGATCTAATTTTGCCGAGACTCTTAATCCTTTCATGACTATTCACCTAGGTTTCACCAGAATGTACCATAATCCCAGGCAGAATTTTGATAAAAGCAGTATAACACATGGATGCAGCTATTTCATATCTAGATGCCTGACATACCGCAGGTTCAAGATAGAACGCCGTCATGCTAGTAAGTTACTACAAACCTTAGAAATTTCTGAGCACAAATGAGACAAGTTCCCCATATAGTTTTTATCAGATTGCCACAGACCTAGAAGAGGCATGATACTATACAAGTCGGTCGAACAGTTAATCATCCTACATGTTTTCTTTCATTCGAAAGGATTATGCAGTAACGGGTCTTTAGAAAATTCAGCAGTAAATCGTATCATTTCAAGGTATTCAATCAACAATCATATCAGATAGAATTCACGTTCGCGAATCACGCTCGCGTTCATGTTCACAATCACATGTACGTTCACGTTCACTCTACGTTTACGTTCACTTTCACGTTTACGTCTCGCGTTCACATTATGATATTATTTTCAGTCTGTATTTTGTGCTATTTCATGATATAAATTCACGTTCGCATTCATGACGGTTCATGCTCCATCTCGGTATATATGTTCTAGGTCTTATACCGAATTTGGTTATAGAAAGCGTAAGAATCCAGACTTAAGTTTAGCACAGCTTTTCCATATCTAGGCAGACGTTTTACGTCTCAGGTCGTATTCTTGGCATTCCTTCCTCAGTCAGCATACGTTCCTTATATGTCCTAGTATTACGTTCAAAGTATGTTACACGTATCACATCCACGATATATTTCATGTAGAGCGTTTCTCATATAATCGTGAACCACGTTCACAATTTCTCACGTAGCACGTTCACAATTGTTCACGTAAGTTCGTCCAAATATATTTTCAGCAGCTTTGCTCAGAGATATAAAAGGCATCGTTTCATGTAAATTGTACATATCGTTTCATGTATCCTACATGTTATATTTTATTCGTTCCATTAAATTAAGAAAATCCATCTCAGGTGGGGAACCATAAACTATTCAGCATCGTCAGGACAGGGTCATTAGAACCACGTTTTTCATCGTGTTTAGACCTTTGAAGGATTCGTTTCGAGCGGGAAGCCACTCGGAATGGAAGAGTCCATCCGGACCTCTCATCTTTTCCTTCAATAATTTAGTTAAGTTATTTTAGTCATGTTATGTTCCATGTCCTCTTCAGCCACGTCACATTTCATGTTCACGTCAGTCATGTCATGTTTATACCCTTCAGCAACAATCATGTCTTAATTCGAGGACGAATTATCTTTCATCTTATATGTCTTTCAGCTTTCATATTCTTTCAGCCTATGTGTCTTTCCCAGCTTTTATGACTTCATCAGCTTATTACCTTTAATTCAAGGACGAATTTCTCCTTTGTAGAGGGGAAGAATTGTAAAAGCACATCATTATCGTGTCTCTAACTCGAGGACAATTTTTTTTTAGAGGGGACGAGTTGTAAAACCCGCTTTTAATGTCCACGAACATTAATTATGTACAGTCACAGCTTTAATTTAAACTTTGTGTAACTATTTATTCAGATAATAAATAACAGTGTTAATTCAAGTACTACACAAATATTATTTATTCAAGAAATAAATAATCCATGTCAGAATATATCACGAGAATTAATAAATTTATAATGACTAATTCTATTAAAATGGCAATTGCATTTGATTGGCTTATGCATTAATTTACCACCGAATCTGAAACGAAACTAGAAGATTAGGAGATTAACATTTCTTAGTAACTCTTTTAGAGTATTAATTAAATTTACAATATTTGAAGGGAAACAGTTACAAATTGAACGGGTGAGAAAAAGGGTCATAATCACATACCAAAGAACCTCCGAAAATCTCAGCCCATGATCTCCTTTTATTACTCCTAACATTTGCATGATCCTCTCAATAAATTGATCATTTATAAATGTATATAAGAGGGTGATGTGACAAAGTCATCCCTCAAATGAAGCATAAATTGTATGTGTTCTTGTCACCTTCAAAACAAGGATAACAAAGTAATTATCTTACGGGTTCGGCTCGGAATATGAGTCTCATCGATTCGCGTTATTGTTCGACCTGAGTCTGCTCAGTTTAAGCTTGATCGTCTCACGTTTGGAAAGCCGTTCGGGTTCGATCATGTCTCGTTGAACCTTAGTGTCCGCGTCCTTACTTGGGTATAGTTGAGTTCGTGTTTACGGCTTTTGTTTATTCTTGTCCAACATAAAGGTATATCTCAAACTTGCGCTTTACTACATATTATATAAGATTCAGGGTTTAGAACAGGTAACCTTAAATGACATATGACATAGATATATAAAGGCATGCTTAATGACGTTAAGTCAAATTGGATCTTAGATATAAGTTTTTAATTCTCATATTTGGTTGGAATAAATCTGGTACATTTTGAATGATAAAGATGATCAAAACATTTGGCCATTTTTATATGATGTACATTAATATTTGTTAGTTTTAGACATGAAATTAGTGGTTACTAGTCTCGGGGTTTATTTGACTCGGGTTGCCGAGAGAGCGTTTAAAGTATATAAGCTAGAAAATCATTTTATACAAAGTCATTTTTACAAATTGGTTTCAAATTCAAATGTTAACAAGTATAAATGTTTAATTAATTTAATTAGTATATTTAATTTTAATTGACTTAACTAGTTTTATTAATTAAATTTATCATCTATTTAAATGATTTAAATGTTCCTGAATCCAATTTGAGTAATTTCTATTTTAGGAAACTTCTATTATTAGTATGTTACTATTGACAGTAATAATATAATATTAGGATACATTTTATACAGTAATCAGAAGTACATAAAATATATTAATCAGTGAGTATTTTGAGACATTCAGTATCATCAGTTTATACGCAACCAGGAAAATAATGAGACAACATGCAAAATGAATTAAGAACAGTCAGAATTTACCAGATGTTACACAAACAGTAATACAAGAATAATATAAATTAAACTAAAAACAGTTAAGATCAGTAAAACTAAACAGATATCAGTCAACTCATTCACATCCGTTATTCATGTAGATTTTGTGAAGTCAGAGTAGGAGTTCGTTCAGTTTTCCTTGCAGTTAGTTACTAGACAAAAGGTACGGATTTTTCGTCCTTCAGTAAGGACTTCCTGTCTATGCATGATTAAGATTCCCAGTCTGCATCCAAATGTTTTCCCAGTAAATGTTATAAAGTTTACAGTAATTATCTTGATAACTAAGTTAAATTTTCCTGAGCGTATATACAAGCATGACCAGTTATATACTATTTACGGAGGTACCGTAACCATGACACTTGAGGCACCGGTGTCATGACTCTTCTACGAGGGAGTGATTTCTCGCAGCGTCAAATTTATTTCAGTTTGGCCAAATTTTTAGTATTATCAGCGGGGCGTATGTGTGCATCCTATGTTATCAGTTTATAGCTTATTAGGTGAATGTGGTGTGTGCTCTACCTCCTTCACATTGGACTTGATCTCTCCATCCAGCACATTATTTAGAAGTCACCCCTCTACAGCATGACGAGGTCTCCCCTCCATTTATTCATGTAGACGTTGTTACAGCACATGACCTATATAAGCTCTTGGAAATTAAAATACAGTAAATGCATGTTTTCATATTTAATAGATAATAATTCAGCTTTACTATTTATAATCAGACATTTCAGAAACATACACAGTTTTCCGCTGCTTTTTATATATCAGTCTTTACAGCTTCACTATTTTATCATCTACTTCATTTCAGTATTTCTTATCATGCTTTATATCCATTCACTGGCGTTATGCTCAGCCGTAGTTTTCTTTCTTGTTCTAACGGCAGGTACACCAGGACGCTCTTAGGATTCTAAGAGTACGTGCATTTGGATGGAAGCTATCCAGACTTCTTTACTTATGCACTTCATACATTATTTGCTTGTTTGGACATTGTTTAGTCCTTTCTTTCAGAATTTACTTTTCATGTTTTCAGCTTATGATGAATTGCTGATGTTTGATTCTGGTATTTCCTTTATGGTCGGTTAATGTTTTAGGACATATATCTTATATGCTTTGATGACACGCCATAAATACACGTAACGGTCCACTTATCCAAGTGGGGTGTTACGTACTGTGCAAACCGAACATGAAGAAGAAACCTCAAGATGTACTAAAAGAAAGAAATCAACTATAAGGAAGTACTTAGCATGGAAAAAAGGAAAGTCTACAACTGATGAAGAAAGTGATAGTAACGAGAGCTGTAGAAAGTACTTGAAGGTAGTTGGATTTGCAGATCAGTACATGGATACAGAGATTTTAGGAAATAAATCTTCCATTGCAAGATGGACATGTGCTACTAATCAAGGACATGAAGCTCATGGGATAACCACCAGATGGAACATTCAGGATGTATAGGTTCCTGGAAGAAATAATCCATATACTTGAATGACGAGACATTCATGACTTGTATAGGTATGTCCAAGGAGGAAGTGAAGGAAGAGAACAAGTCTCTTTGTTGCTTCATGAGCTAAAATTTATGTATGAGCCACATACTGTTGATCAAGAGATATGAAAGAATTAGAAGACAAGGTTCCTACACACTAGAGATACTTTAAATCTTATGGAGTACATACATTGGATGTAGATGATGTCACTTATTATATGCCTCAAGAGATAAGATATCCTTTTGGAAGGAGAATTCCAGAAAGGATGTTGGATCTTCAACTAGAAGTTTCAGAAGAATCCATAAGTGCTTTGGAGTTGATTAAGATGATCAAACAACAGATCAAGGATTTGGAGAGAGAGGAGGAAGAAGAAAAATAACTTTAAGTGTTTGAATTTCAGTCACACTTCACAAATGGTTATCAGTTGTAAAACCCGAACCTTTACTTACAAGTATTAGTATATTATTAATGCACGATGAAGGTTTACATAGAATATTAAATTCACGACATTTAAAACACGAACATTCATGAATAATAGTTTAACATGAAAATTGAATGGATTTGGTTTGGCCTTGTGTGTAGCCGCGGCAAACAAAGAGAAAAAGAGAGGGCCTTTTGGCCCAACCCATTTCAATCCTTTTTATATACAAAATAAACTCCTTGAGTTTAATAAATCACTTTTCAAGAAAATAAAACCCTAAAAATGTTCTTCCTGCTCCTTCCTTGGCTGTGGCATACCACACACACCACAAGGACGATTATTTTTTGTTGATCTTGGGTAATTACGTGTTCGTGTTCATTGTTCAATCCTTAATCAATCCACGCATTTGGTAGAAATCTAATCTTAATCTTTTTAATCTTTTTATTTAGGTTATGATCATATGTTCATGAATCTTTAAAACAATAATTAAAAAACATGTTATAGGAAAGATTAACAAGATTCGGGTTGGGTTTTGGTTTGATTTTTGTTCGGTTGCACACAAACCGAGAGTCGACCGACTCTCGGTGGGGTTTTATGGCCACCAGCCGTGACCCAAAGGGGTGCGGTGGTGGTTGGTTGCTGTCAGCCGCAAGCCATCAGCCCCCATAGTGGGAGTTGTGGTCACGCAGTGGGAACCGAGACCATGTGTTGGTCTCGGTGGGTAGTTATGGCACGACAAGGGGAAACAGGGGTGAACCTTGGCCGAGAAGTGGGAACCGGAAGCTGCTTGGGCTGCTAGTCGCCAGTCCGAACCACCCAGCCGCCGGCTTGGGGGTGTGTTGGGTGGTGTTTGGTTAATCTTTTTTTTAAAACATGTATTGTTAATGATTAATTGGTTTAATTAAAAACATAGTTAATTAAACTAATTAATGTCATGACTTAGGATATAAATTATTTAAATAAAATCATGTTAGTTTGTATGTACATTTTATTTAAATAAACTTATTATAAAATAATTAATTACTTAATTACTCATGTACACTTAATTAATTAATTAAAACTTAGCTTAATTAATTAATATCATTTTAAGGTAAAGTTAATTATATGATAAACATGTAATATTATTAATTAATAATAACTTATGATAACATGGAATATCATTATTAATTAATAGTAATAAATTAAGCAAAAGTATTTATTTATTATTAAACTTTATAATATAATTACACATGACATATTATAAGCTTATTAAAACTATATGTTATATCATTTAATTATTTAATAAGCATATGATTAATTATGGAAATACCTTAATTATGGAAACATGTTAAACATGGTAATATACTAAATATGGGAACATGCTATTTATAGAAATATGCTAAATATAGAAACTTTCTATTTTTTGAAACTTACTAATTATGGAAAATTTTTATTTTTGGAAACTTACTATTTAAGGAAACTTGCTATTTTTGGAAAGTTATTTTATATGGAAACCTGCTATTTTTTAAAGTTAAAATATATAGAAATCTGCTATTTTTGAAAGTTACTCATTATGTTATAATAAGTACTGTAACACGTAAAACATGAATTACATGAATCTAAAACACATGAAACTCTAAGAAACACATGATTAAACATGAAATAATAAGACAAGACAAGAACAAGTATAATAAGTATGAACACGTCAAGTAACAAGTATGTATAAGTAAAACAGACACTTAGTCATGTCCATTTATTATGTAGCTATTGTGAAGTCGGAGTGATCTTCCGCGCTCGTTTTCGTCTTCATTTACTAGACATAAGGTACAAATATTCCGTCCTTCAGTAAGGACATTCTTTCCTATATTAAGATTCCCCGTTTGCAACCATCTGTTTTCCCTAGTAGTTTACGTGTCTTAAACATATTCAGTATATGTTATGTTTATTTTAGATTATCTGAGCTATATACATGCATGCCAGTTTCACCTAGTTATAGGGGCTCCATAACCATAGCACTGGAGGCACCGGTGTTAGGACTCTTCTGCAATGAGAGTTATTTCTCGTAACATCCCTTTACAGTATTTTGGCCTATGTTATTATTATCATGTGGGACGAATGGGTGCATCCTAGGACAAGTAGTAAGATTTCATGGTAATTGCGGTGTGTGCCTTGCATCCGTTACAGGAGTTGATCCCTCCACACATATTATATATTTATTAGAAGCAGCCCCTCTAATTGCATGATGAGGTTACCCCTCTAAGTATTCATGCACGTTGATATAACATGACCTATATGGGCTCCGGGCATATTTAAAATACAGTTTATAGAATAAACTAAACATAAGTCATTTCAGAACTATAAAACCAGTCTAATGAACTTAGACTAGGTTTTCCAGGACATACACTTATTCCATTGTTATCCATTCCATTTCATTGCTTGGTTATGTTTATGCTTTACATTCATTGTTATATATCCACACACTGATCATATTCCTCAACCATATTTTTCTTTCCATGTCCCAATACGGCAGGTACTAAAGGGAAAAGTTAGGAAACAAGAGTACGTGCATGGAATGAGGCGCCTAGTCTTCTTTATCCTTTAATGCATTTACATACTTTTGCTTTGCTGGACATTGTTTAGTCCTTTCCTTACATTCTATACTTATGCATATGTGTGTGGAGCTTATGTTGGAATCGATGATTGTTTACGGTTTCTTTTATGGTCATTTAATGTTTTAGACATTTACCTTGCATGCTTTGATGACACGCTATAATTACTACGTAACGGTGCATTTATCCAAATGGGGTGTTACATCAGTTCACCATGTCTAATCCACATAAGAACTGGCAAGTCCATAAACAAACGGTTTTTGGTAAAGACTTCTCAAATCTGATAGCTGGTAGTTTTTTAAAAACTACATGGTCATTAACTTACCCTGCTTAATTGCAAAGAGTTGGCTAGTCCTAGGGAAAACGGTTCTAGGTAAAGACTCTATCAAATTTGTTATATGGTTGACAATTACCAAAAATTGTAGGGTTATCAGTACACCTTATTCTTGATGAATAAAGTATTAGCTATTCCAAAGCGTACGGCTAACTGGTAATGAATAAATCAATCCGTTGATAGCTGATGATTTGCTAAAAATCATGATGCCAATATAGATTGGTTTGTTGTTAAATGTTTTATTTCAAGTGAGAAGATACAAGCAAGAATGTTGATTCATAAATAACATTGGTGACATGTTCAAGGAGATTCATTCTTATAAAGGAGATTATACAAAAGGTTTTGTCATCATCAAATAGGAGAAGATGATCCATGATCTAGAGCCACACAGGTTTTATCTCAAGATGACAAGGTCAAAAATATGAAGACAATATAGTTGTTGTAAAGATTAAAGAATATTCAAATTCAAGACACATAAGATCATACTTTGAAGACAAAGATGAAGTTCATAAAGAATTAGAGTTCATTACACCAAAAGAAGATCTGCAGTAGTGTTTGGATACATTCAGTTGGTACAAAGATTAGAATTACCAAGATCAATCCAGATTTGAAGTGAAGTTTGAAGACATGTATTATTATACATTCAACATGTAGATAAACAAGAAGACAACAAGTTATCATTCTTGTTTAGGGGAGGATTGTTGGAATATTTATATTAAGTACCAAGTACTGTTAGTTAGGTACTAAGTACCATTAGTTATAGTAAGTACTATTAGTGTTAGCGCGGTACATGCTAAGTACCATTACGCTAAATGTTAGTATTGCTAGTATAGACAAGGACTGAAATATCTTTAGTAAAGATATGTACTAATTATATTGAGAATATACCGTCTGTGATATACTTATCTAAATAGAATATTCTAGGGTCCCTTGCACTATAAAACGAACATAGGTATGATGAGTTTATTGTACCTTTTCCACAGTCGGTTAATGAGAATCGAATAGTTAGTGTATATTGTTGTTCTTCTTTACTTTCATAAGTTAAAAACATGTTATAGGAAAGATTAAAAAAGATTCGGGTTAGGTTTTGGTTTGATTTTGGTTCGGTTATACACAAACCGAGAGTCGATCGACTCTCGGTGGGGTTTTCTGGCCACCAGCTGCGACCCAAAGGGGTGTCGTGGTGTTTGGTTGCTGTCAGCCGCAAGCCACCAGCCCCACAGTGTGAGTTATGGTCACGCAGTGGGAACTGAGACCATGTGTTGGTCTCGGTGGGTAGTTATGGCATGGCAGGGGGAACCCGGGTTCAATTGGGGTGAACCTTAGCCGAGCAGTGGGAACCGAAAACAGCTTGGGCTACTGGCCACCGGTCTGAACCACCCAGCCATCGGCTTGGTGGTGTGTTGGGTGGTGTTTGGTTAATTTATTTTTTTTAACATGTATTGTTAATGATTAATTGTATGTACGTTTTATTTAAATAAACTTATGATAAAATAATTAATTACTTAATTACTCATGTACACTTAATTAATTAATTAAAACTTAGCTTAATTAATTAATATCATTTTAAGGTAAAGTTTAATTACATGAAACATGTAATATTATTAATTAATAATAACTTATGATAACATGGAATATCATTATTAATTAATAATAATAAGTTAAGCCTAAGTATTTATTTATTATTAAACTTTACAATATAATTACACATGACATATTATAAGCTTATTAAAACTATATATCATATCATTTAATTATTTAATAAGCATATCATTAATTATGGAAATAGCTTAATTATGGAAACATGTTAAACATGGTAATATACTAAATATGGTAACATGGTATTTATAGAAACATGCTAAATATGGAAACTTTCATATTTTGGAAACTTACTAATTCTGGAAACTTTCTATTTTTCGAAAGTTACTATTTAAGGAAACTTGCTATTTTTGAAAAGTTACTATATATATGGAAACCTACTATTTTTGAAAGTTACTTTATATAGAATCTTCTATTTTTGAAAGTTACCCATTATGTTATAACAAGTACTATAACACTTGAAAAATGAATTACATTAATCTAAAACACATGAAACACTAATAAACACATGATTAAACATGAAATAATAAGAAAAGACAAGAACAAGTATAATAAGTATGAACACGTCAAGTAAACTAAGTAACAAGTATGTATAGGTAAAACATACACTTATTCATGTCCATTTATTATGTAGCTATTGTGAAGTCGGAGTGATCTTCTGCGTTCGTTTTCGTCTTCATTTACTAGACATAAGGTACAAATATTCCGTCCTTCAGTAAGGACATTCTTTCCTATATTAGGATTCCCCGTTTGCAGTCATTTGTTTTCCCCATTAGTTTACGTGTCTTAAACATATTCAGTATATGTTATGTTTATTTCGCTGTTATTCATTTCATTTCATAACTTGCTTATGTTTATGCTTTACATTTCATTGTCATATATCCGCACACTGAGCGTATTGCTCAGCCATATTTTTCTTTCCATGTCCCAATACGACAGGTACTAAAGGGCAAATCTAGGAAACAAGAGTACGTGCACGGAATGAGGCGCCTAGTCTTCTTTCTTCCTTAATGCATTTACATACTTTTGCTTTGCTGGACATTGTTTAGTTCTTTCCTTTACATTTTATACTTATGCATTTGCGTGTGGAGCTTAGGTTGGAACCGATGTTTGTTTCTGGTTTCCTTTATGGTCATTTAATGTTTTAGACATTTACCTTGCATGCTTTGATGACTCGCCATAATTACTACGTAACAGTCCATTTATCGAAATGGGGTGTTACAATTATGGTATCAGAGCCAAGGTTTCGATTTGTAGGCTTTTAAAATTGACCTGTGACTAGTGGGTAGTCATCAGTGTCTTCCTAAAAACTGACAGTACATTTTATTCATTTCATTTCATGCACCATCATTGTTTTATGTTAAGTTTTTGACTAAGTAATGGTTGGTACAGGATTGGCCATATTTAGTCGCATGTTCTTTTCATTCCATTTATTTTGTGAACCGACCCATAGGCGTTCACCTTTGCTCATGTCAGTTATGTTATGTTGACCGACCCATAGGCGTCCACTATTGCCAATGGTTATTTTTCGTTGGCTATGCCTTCATAAACTCTTCATGCATTTATTATGTTTATCCTATGTTCTAATCAGCTTAATCATTTCAATTCCTCTTTTAAACTGTCAGATGGTCATGACACGCGAACAAGAATTGGATGCAACTGTACAAGCAGCTCTGCAAGCTATGCTTCCACAAATCAGGAACCAGATCCGAAATGAATACCAGAACATTCCGAATCAGAACAAAAATCCTCCACCGGTTACTCTACACACTTGGCTTGAGAGGTTTAACAAGCAGAAACCTAGATCCTTTGAGAGAGCTGAGATATCATCTGATGCGGAAAACTGGATTTCGCATATGGAAAAAAATCGATGCTATGGGATGTGATGGGATCTACAAGGCAAGGTTGGCATGCTATAAGTTTGAAGGAGATGCCTTAGCTTGGTGGAGGGCATACAAGCTAGCAAATGGAGGTGATGTTTGGTTAGCTGCTTTGACTTGTGATTAGTTCAAGACTCTAATTTATGGTCAGTTCTTTCCGACAGCTGAGCAGGAAAGACTCAAGAGGGACTATCATTCCATTCGTCAGAATACTGGAGATACTAGCACTGAGTTTATGCAGAGGTTTCTTAGGTTAGCTGGATTTCTGAGCACTACTGCGGGTATTTCTGAAGAACAAGCGACGCACTTTCGCTGGGCTCTTCACTCCACGACAGCAGATCGTTTACTTAGTGCCACTTACACAAATGTGGCACTAATAACTGATTTTTACTAAGAAAATTTGTTCTCTCGTTGTCTAATCGAATTGATCTACGGTTGAAGTGTGACTCAATCCTTCTTGGTGGATAAAAGAAAATATGTCATTTATATCTAAAAAATAGACTAAAACAAACGACAAATAAAATAAAGAAATTAAACAAATTAAAACTTAATATAAAGTAAAATTAATATTAAAATCTAAACAAAACAAATCCGAATAAAACTTAACAAAAATGGCGGGAAAATAAAATAAAAACAATTTAATTCGGAATAAAATTTCAAATAAAACAATTCGGAGAACATAAGAAAACAATTCGGAAAATATATCAAGAATATAATTCGGAATAACGTTCCAAGAAAACAATTCGGGAAAAGATTCAAGAGAATAATTCAGAAAAACATATAAAGAAACTAAATCGGAATGTAAAGTTTAAACCTAATTCGGAATGCAAAATTTTTAGCACAATTCGGAATTCGGAAACAATTGACAATTCGGAATTCAACATTCCGAATAACAATTCGGAAAAAGGAATATGAGCATCTGACTACAATTCGGAATCCGTAATATTTAATTCGGAATTGTGGTTAAAACTATAATTCGGAAAAGAGATTCTGAATAACAATTCGGAATCTAGAGAAGAACACAATTTGGAAAAGTAAATACTGAACTTAATTGGGAATACAGAAATATGATTTTAATTCGGAATAATTTAACAAAACTTAATTCGTAATATTATGTTCTTAATGTAATTCGGAATGTGAATTAGGGAATTAATTCGGAATTAGGGTTTTGTTGATAGTTCGATAAATAAAATGAATTCGTCTTCTTATTTCTTCTTATATTAGATTTGGTTCTTCGACTTTGTTAAACTTCCGTCTTTGGTCTTTTTCTTCAATAAATCTTTACTATGTCTTTCGCTTTTGATCTTTTGACTATGTCTTTCGCCTTTGACTTCCGTTGTTTTTTCACTTTTGATCTTTTGACTATGTCTTTCGTCTTTTTCTTCGATAAAAGCCCGTGAAAGCCCGTGTTTTCTTCCTTTTTCATCTTTTGGTCCTTAAACACAATAAAAACATAAACCACGCGTAATTCCGACTTTTATGACATTAAACACACGTTTGGTATCGTTCTTATTTGTTTTAAGTGGTAAGAGGATAAGTATTATCACACTTATTAAATTCCCTACACTTGGACATTGCAATGTCCTCATGCAATGCATTATTTCAAGGCAACATTTACATTTTCCTCATAATTAACCCACCTTGGCCCATATTACATACTACGATACTATGGGAACTAAAAAGATAGAAAATTTTCAAAATTGTTAGATGGAAGAAACTTGTAAAGAAATCTAAGACTTAAATTATGGCTTTTGGTGTCATGAATGTTTATCACCCTCAAGTTTCACGTTCCCCAAACCATGCTTAAAAACGAGATCATTGTTATTATAAGTTAGTAAAGCTAACACTTACTCATGTGGCTCAATTATTCACTTAGACCCCCTTATTCCTAGGTGTATCTCTTATATTTTATTGTTGCCTTGAATGATCACGAGGATGCATTTTTGACATATTTCGATAGTTTATTAAGGCCGAAAATAAAGTAGGACGATTTAATCAATAGTTAGCTAAATGACAAAATCTTTTAAAACGGATTCTCGAAATCTCATAAAGTTCATATCTTGGCATAACTTGTTTCACGATTGGAGACCTTTCTCGGACCGATATTTGGCATTGACTTCATACTTTGAATCTTGAGAGACGTTCTTGAAATAATGGTCTTCTCTTCATAATTGGGATTTCTTCACTTGAAGTTTTTGAGAGATTCTTCAAACTTAGACCACGACTTCTTAATTTTTCTTCAATCTTTATTTGGGATTTTGATATACAACGATCCGTCTCCTTTTTGGACTTGAATCTATTTATCCTCATACCTTGTTAGGGTCTCTCGGATAGACTTCTCCATGATATTTATGGGAGTAATTTCTTCTCGTCATGTGTCTCGATCAATCATATTGATTTTTGAATAATGATTCTTCACATCATCTTGGATCTTTAGCAACAAAATGGAGCCCTCATGCCTTGTTAGGGCCTTTTTGGACACGCCAATCTTTGCATCCCGTTTCAATAAGTTATGCCTTGGTTATGAACTCTAATTAATCCCGAGTAACATTTAAACAATCTTGGGCTTGAAGCTAAGTAATTTTTCTAATCGTACGACCTTCTTTATTGCATCCATTTATTGACAAGTGATGGGAGAAAAAGCTCATAATTAACTTACATAAGTTCATGAAAGAATACAAAACTTATAATTGACTCTATCATCTCTCGTTCTCCACAATTTAAAATCTCAAGGAATGAGACTCGTGGATGCTTAGCCTAATAAACCAATTAAGGTCCATATGGTTAAGGATACTAGCTAGAGTAAAATCAATTAAGTTAACTCGGGTTGAGTCAAAATATTCACGACAGGCCTAAAATATCAAAGACATCTAAACTTGCTAAAACCATTTTATTAAATAATTTATTTTGACTTTTTTGTAGAAATAAAAGAAAATAACGATAAAAAAGGAAAATACTACTAGGCCAAAATAGATCAAAAATTTTGAAAAAATGTCAAAAAATCTATTTTCTTGTTAAAATGAGGCCATATTCATGGAAAATGTAACACTCTCAATTTTCGTATCGGTACAGCGGAAGGGCCTTTTAGAGTGTTACGGGATAGCACAATAACTCCAATCGTAGACAACACATAAAAATGGTTGTACAAGGTTCAACATACTTTCATTCGATAAAAAGTTTTAAAGTGTATAGCAGGTCCCAAATTATACAGGTTATTAAGTTTACAAAACATAGATCGAATGAACATTTTTAATATTATGTGGGCCATCAGAGTCGATCTCCATCCGGGTTACCTTCAAGCACCTGAGATAAAAACATGCAAAAATCATATCAGCGAATGCTGAGTGAATTCATAGAGTTTAATAAAACCGTTATATAAAGCATTCGTTGAAATCAGAACACAAGTATAATATCAGAAGTAAGTCCTCGTATTGCTAGTCAGGAAATATATAAATCAAGCATACATCTTATACCCTCCATGAGACCGTAGCCTCATTATTACCATTATAGGTAATATTATTATCGTTATTAACATCGTATCATATCGGATATTTAGATTATATAGGATTCATTTGGATTATTATTAGCCGCATGACATTTTTACCTTACTATCAAAACAAGGGGCCGCGAACCCGATAAACAATTTGCCCATCTAAGTTAGCGTGTCATCACAAAAATCACGCTTTGTAAATCTTCTCATACATAAATTCGCTTACCAATCAATGTGGTACGACGGGGATCAACCGTCAAGGCGCGAACTGGGGTGATCGTCCCCAAATAGTACTATCATATGCATAAGCGTCTACCAAATCCCGGTAGTTCACAATTCATGCTAATGGGACTTTGAGTGACATAACCTAACTACTAATAATCCTTTTTATCTCTTTTATTGGGTCATCGCATCATTCGGGTCCATATCATTAAGCATACCATCGGGACTACTTGTGTTCTATTTTTATCAAAATCTAGCATGTTATCTCCCTCGCGGGTTTACAAATCATTTTATAAAACATTGAGTGTGAGGCTATGAACTCACGTTGATATTGAAAGGCGGATTATCGGCTACGGGCGTGCTTCGGTCACGGAAACCTATATAAATAATAATCGGTCTTAGACTTTTGTCCTATGACTTTATCAAAATTAAAAATATACATATGATGATTTTGTACATATTATTATGATCAAGAGGGTTTATTTATTCTTATTTACTCACTTTAGTGTTTATGTATTGGTAACTTTTTACTAGTTTACTAGTTTTACCTATTTACATGTTTTAGGTCTAATATGCCTATTATAAGTTCTTTAACTTGTATTAATCCATTTTATACTTGTATTATCAGTATTTATACTTTACATGTTGGGCCCAAATGGGTTAAGCCCAATAAGTAATTTTTATAGGAGTTTAACTTATTAAGTTAAATTATTAGTCCAAATATGCTAACTTAGCTCGTTAATGTCCGTATGTCATATAGTTCGGGTTTTATCGGTTTTTACTTGTATTAGATACTTATATATCATTATATGACTTTTAAAAACTTTACATTAGACGGGTTTGATCGTCTAAGTTTTAATTGGTGAAAAACGTTAATTTTACGGTAATAGCCGAAAAAGTCGTAAAAATCATGTTTATAGTTTTATAACTTATAAATCTTATTTCAACTATCATTTTTATAAAGTGTCCATTTATTTAACCTTATACATATTTATATAAATGAAATTTATAA
Source organism: Glebionis coronaria (assembly GCA_025667525.1). Taxonomy (NCBI): domain Eukaryota; kingdom Viridiplantae; phylum Streptophyta; class Magnoliopsida; order Asterales; family Asteraceae; genus Glebionis; species Glebionis coronaria. The sequence continues at coordinate 317,788,678 of CM046877.1, read as the reverse complement.
GTTAGTGGGTTTTTTCACATTTTATACTATATTATTTGAGTGCTTATATAATAGTATTAAACATTAATTCTTCAAAATCTGATTTTAGTTACATCTTCACCATTTTTATCATATCTTGAGTTATATAATGAGATAGAAGCTCATTTTTGGATGGAATAAACTTCATATTATGTTCTACAAATAAGTTAGTTATAGCTACTGCTCATTCCATGTCTAACTATCTTTAACAGTCCCTACAAAACAGACTATTCAGATTAGCACACTCATCTTGTTTTGATCATATCTCACTCATTTTGATGATTCCATTGCATGGCCAACTCTCACATGTGTATGACATCTTATACTTACTGTAAATAGATTCTACCATGCAATTTTATCAGTTTAAGACTTGGTTACATACTGTTTTTATACAGCCAATAATTTAAGCAAGATTTTAGCCTTGTTTCTTATGGTTATTCATCTTTTTAAGCATATTTATCAACACTTGATCCCCACACAACATTTTTATCATCATATATTCATCATATACATATACAACAAGAAAGAAAATACATTTGATCTTTACAAAAATAACAAGAGAAATGGAAAGGATGATCTTCTTTACCAACCAAGATTATATCTTGTTTTTGGATGACAGTAACTTGATGAACACCAAATATATCTCCAAGATCATCAATCACCAAGATAGTTTGTTGAGAAATTAGCCCTAGGACATAAGAAAATCACCTCCTTTGTTGTTAATATGGCCAGCAACAATCAAGGCTTCAAGGTTTCTCCATAATATGGCTAGATAACATGTAACTTGTGGCTAGAAAAGATCAAATGATGGTGTAGGATGGTGATGTGGGACGAAAATTTAGAGAGAGAGAGGAGAGTTTTGAGTTGTTTGCATGTGAAAAATGGAAGCAAATCTGGAGATGAGTAGATTCAAAGTGAAGCTAAGGTTACAAGTGTAAGCTTATAGCTACAAGGGTGCCACATCAAGGGATGTGGTGTCCCTTTTGGGCCGTCCCATAGATAGTGGGGTGGGATAAACTTGTTTTGTCCCATCCCGCTAATTTACGGGTATTCCTCGATTCTAGTTTCCTCGATTTGCGTGCCCTCAGGTCATTTTACGAAAAACGTTTTTATAAATTATGAATCAACGGCACAAAACGAATCTAATAAAAATTGTCTCATCAAAAACGGAGTTCAAAAACGTAAATACGTAATCCTAAGGTTTCCGGTTTAGTCGTAAAGGACGCTAAATTATGCACGTAAGCCAAAATTTAAATCCGTAAATTGTGAGTTCATCAACCAACACAAAAATAAGTTTCAAAATATTATACGAGAAAATAATTCACTACTTGAAAATATTAGATTGTCACAGCTTTTCCTCCTAAAAGGGATCAAAGTCCTCGTGATCCATTTCATTTTGATGTCCGTTTCTTATTGAAATCTAAGAGGTGCGGATATTTCTTCCACATTTCATCCTCTCGTTCCCAAGTATATTCCGGTCCATGCTTTGAATTCCATCGGATCTTGACAATAGGTATCCGACTTTGTTTCAGTTGCTTTACCTCACAATCCATAACCTCTATGGGTTCTTCGTTAAAATGCAACTTCCCATCTATTCGAACCTTGTCCAACGAAATTTTCTCATCACTCACTGCTAGACATTTCTTCAGATTAGATACATGGAATGTGTTGTGAACACCATGAAGTTCTGGGGGTAACTCTAGTTTGTAAGCCACCGGACCTACTCTAGATAAAATCTTAAAGGGTCCAATATAGCGGGGATTCAATTTTCCTCGCTTTCCAAATCTTATAACGCCTTTCCATGGAGATACTTTCAACATTACTTGGTCACCCACTTTAAACTCCATCGGTTTCCGCCGCACATCCGCGTAACTTTTCTGTCTACTACGGGCAGTCAACAACCTATTCTTAATCTGAACTATCATCTCCGTAGTCTCCCAGATCAATTCCGGTCCCGTGAGCTGGGTATCCCCAACTTCACTCCAACATATAGGAGATCTACACTTCCTACCATACAAAGCTTCAAACGGTGCAACCTTAATACTAGAATGGTAACTATTGTTATACGAAAACTCTGCTAACGGAAAATGTTTATCCCAATTCTTACCAAAATCTAACACACAAGCTCTCAACATATCTTCTAGTGTTTGTATCGACCTTTCACTCTGCCCATCAGTCTGGGGGTGATAAGCAGTGCTCATGTCGAGATTCGTTCCCAAAGATCTTTGGAGAGATTTCCAAAAATTTGATGCGAATATAGGATCTTGATCTGAAATGATCGATACAGGCACTCCATGCTTGCATACAACATTATCAAGGTATATACGAGTCAGCTTCTCCAGTGAGAACTGCTCTTTAACCGGAATGAAGTGTGCTGATTTGGTCAGTCTGTTGACAATGACCCAAATCGAGTTGTTTCCAGATGATGTTCTAGGAAGCTTGGTGATAAAGTCCATCGTAATTCGCTCCCACTTTTATTCAGGAATCTTTGGCTGTTGAAGCAGTCCTGATGGTTTTGATGTTCAACTTTAACTCTAGCACAAGTCAAGCATTGAAGAACATAGATAGCAATATCAGCTTTCATATTCGCCCACCAGTACAACTTCTTCAAATCATGGTACATCTTATCAGATCCCGGATGAATGGAATACTTAGATTTATGGGATTCTAACATAATCAAATCTCTTAAGCCTCCAAACATAGGTATCCACATACGACCTCTTAAGCATTTCACTCCATCAGATCTAACCTCTAAAGGATCTCCTTCTCCTTGGAACCCTTCATTAACAAAATTTTCTTTCTTACAGGCTTCTATTTGCGCATTTCTAATTTGCTCAGGCAAATTATTGTGCACGGTCAAGACTAGAGAACGTACCCTGATAGGCTCTCTATCTTTTCTACTTAATGCATCGGCAACAATATTTGCTTTTCCTGGGTGATATTTTATATCACAATCATAATCACTTAACAACTCTATCCATCTTCGTTGCCTCATGTTCAATTCCTTCTGATCGAGAATATACTGTAGGCTTTTGTGATCAGTGAATACCGTACACTTGGTGCCATACAGATAATGTCTCTACAACCTAAGAGCAAAGACTACAGCTCCTAACTCAAGATCATGAGTAGTATAATTCTCCTCATTCTTCCTTAATTGCCTAGAAGCATAAGCTATCACTTTCTTTCGCTAGATTAAAACAGCTCCATAGCCTCTAAGAGATGCATCACAATACACTACAAAATCTTCACTCCCGTCAGGTAATGATAAAATTGGCGCACTACATAATTTTTGCTTCAATGTCTGAAATGCTCCATCTTCATCACTTCCACAAACGAAAGGTTTATTCTTCTGGGTAAGCTTAGTCAAGGGTTTAGCTATTAAAGAAAATTCTTTAATGAATCGCCTATAATAGCCAGCCAATTCTAAGAACTGTCGCACTTCCGTTGGCGTTCTCGGTGTAGACCAATTCTTAATGGCTTCAACCTTTGCAGGATCAACATGAATTCAATCTTTGTTAATCACATGACCAAGAAATTGCACAGAATCTAACAAAAAATCACATTTCAAAAACTTAGCATACAACATTCATCCTTTAACAAACTCAAGATAATCCTTAAATGTTCTCTACGTTCATCTTCATTCTTAGAATATATTAGAATATCGTCAATAAACACAATCACAAATTTGTCCAAGTAGGGCTTTCACACTCGATTCATTAAATCCATGAAAACCGTAGGTGCGTTAGTTAACCCAAATGGCATTACTTGAAATTCATAGTGTCCATAACGAGTTCTAAACGCAGTTATAAGAATATCTTCTTCACGGACGCGAAGTTGGTGATATCCAGTCCGCAGATCTATCTTAGAATACACACTAGATCCTTGTAGTTGATCATACAAATCATCAATCCTAGGTAAAGGATATCGATTTTTAATTGTCAACTTATTCAGTTCCCTATAATCAATGCACATACGGAAAGATCCATCCTTCTTCTTAACGAACAAGACTGGAGCTCCCCAAGGCGACGAGCTCGGTCGAATAAAACCTTTATCAGACAACTCCTTAAGTTGTTTAGATAACTCCTTTAATTCAGAAGGGGCTAATCGGTATGGCGCATGTACCACCGGCGCAGCACCAGGAATTAAATCGATTTGAAACTCTACTTGCCTTATCGGTGGAAGTCCGGGTAAATCGTTAGGAAATACCTCAGGAAATTCACAAATAATAGGTACATCTTCCAATCGTTTCTCCCTAGACTCATTCCCGGTCACTTGAGCTAAGAATAACTCACAACCGTTCCTGATGTACTTTTGGACTTTAATACATGAAACGATTTTCAAACAGGATTCACTTCGATTACCATCAATTACTAACGTTCTATTCCTAAGAGGAATCTTAACCTTCTTCTCTCCACATAAAATAGTAGCATTATTCAACGACAACCAATCCATACCAATAATAATATCAAAACTACCTAATTCTATCAACATCATATCAATCGGAAAGGAATAGTTCAAGAAATTTAGAGAGCATCCTTCTAATAGCTTATTAGTTTTCACTAATTTACCATCAGCCAATTCCACCTCGTAACTGGTATTTATCTCAACAGGTTCAATGTCAATAAGGGCACTAAATTTAGCGGATACAAAGCTCCTATCAGCACCTGAATCAAATAAAGCAACAACATAATGATTGTTGAATAAAAACGTACCGGTAACGACATTTGGATCCTCTTTCTTCACCTCAATTGTTCCAAGTTGATAAACACCACCCTAGGGTTTTCTTACAGGTACAATCGCTTTCAACTTGGGGCATTCCGATTTCCTATGACCTTCTTCATTACAGTTGAAGCAAATGGTTCCCTTCTTACACCTTTCAACCTTGTGTCCAACCTTTCCGCAATTTCGGCACTTCCAGCAGTCGCCAGCATGCCTCTTGTTGCCGCACTTAGGACATATATCATCGTTGCGCGGTGTGTTATTGGTAAGAGCATTTTCATTCCCCTTTCTCTGGTTCTGACGGCGATTGAAATTCTTCCTATTATCACCTCTATCTACACGATCATTCATCTTCCCTATCCTGAATTATCTGTCCAATGAGTTGGTAAGCCATTCGAACAACATCATCAACGGTCAGTGGTTTCGATGATGTCACGTCCCCCCGGATATTCTTGGTCAACCCTTTAATATATTGTTCAATTCGGATCTCTTCGGGTCCCACCAATCGAGGACACAGCAAGGCCAACTCATGGAATCGGTCTGTGTAACTATCAATGTCCACACCTTTCATTCTCAGATGAATCAAATCTTGTTCTAACCTAATGATCACACTACAGGGACAAAATTACAAAGTCATCCACTTCTTAATTTCAGCCCAAGGAGTAGCATTAGCAACATCAATACCCATGAAAGCAATTCTCCCGTTCCACCAAGTCAACGCACGACCTTTAAGAGTAGCCATAGCAAAAGTCACCTTATCTTCTTCCTTACACTTACTAATCCGAAATACCGACTCAATCTTCTCAATACACTGGCTTAATCCTACACCACCTTCAGTTCCATTAAAAGGTAGAGGTTCACACTTCATGAACGTCACATAAGTACAGCCACCAACTGCAGGTGCATTAGTTCCAAGTCCTGCTATATTTCCTCCAGCATTAGCATTCACATTATAAGCATTCACATTCACATTAGTACCACCAATTCCACTACCGCCAGCTCCACTACCGCCAGCTCCACTACCGCCAGCTTCATTTCTAGCATTTTCCATAAATTCAGTCATAGATGCGGTAACTTGCTCCGTAATAATCCTACGTACATCATCCTCAGTCAAAGCTTTCTTGGGCGGCATAGTTCTATAATTTTACAATTTCAAAGTATTAAGCATTCACCCAACAAAGGATTCATATAATATGGATTGAATTCATAATCAAGATACAAATAAGGCACAATATGGAATTTAAGACAAGATACATATTTCATTGGATTTGAAACAAAAGCATTGTCTTAGTTACATCCCATATCAAAGTTCTAGCACTATACATACTCAAAATTCGTGCCAGGTCTACTACTAACAAGTCGGTTCTGTCAAAGTTACAAAAGGTACAAAAGATATAAAGGTCACTGCTAAACACAGACTTGTCTACTGAGAACCGCCAGATGGTCCATCATCCATCGTCTTTTGTATCCTTGTCGGACGATCACTAGACACATCTTCAGCTGGGCGCTAACGGATCACTCCTCTTTCAACCATGTCAGCATAAAATCTACTATTCCAACCTACAGGTATATTCAACTCCTTCTCAGCTTTCTCACGCATCGCACGAGCTACATTCAACTGAATATCCATAGAATTCACCTTTTTCTTCATAGCAGCAAACTCACCACTTTCTAACACCGATAACCTCCTAAAAGCCTCATTCAACCCACGCTCTACATCAGTCAAATCCAAACTAAGCAATTCCCGCTCTTTCTCACCAACCTTAGTCTTCGACTCCAAATAAGCAACATGAGTCTGAACAACACCTAATCCAATCTCTGTCATACTACTCTTAACACGGGAAGCATCTAAATCACGTCTCAAGGCCCATGGTGCAAGACCATCCATATGAGTAGCCTCTCGAACACTAGACGACTCTCCTATCACACGTCTATGAGTAGCAATACCATCAGTACCGTCAGGTGCGTTATCATCCTCATCCTCCTCTGATTCAGAATCAGATTCAGACGATTCAAACATTTCATCCCTAGGTAGCTCAACCTCAGAATCAGACAAATAATCTGGTGGGGGTAGGGGCTCGCCTTCTGGAACATCATAAGGATAAACAAGCTCGACTTCCTCATCATTATCAACCTCATCGTCTATACCTATATCCTCCTCGACATCCTCGGCGTCAATCTCATCATCTAAATTATCTAACCCAATCTCATCACCATTCTCAATATCAACATTATCAATATCATTCTCTACCATATCAACCTGAGGGGCAATCTGATCTCCTAGTCCTATCTCGGGCTCGGGATCCTCAAATGGTTCCTCCTTATCATCCATATCATAATCTACTAAGTCTAAGTAAGGATCATCATCTACATTAGGTTCGGGAATAGCATGGTTCTCTACAAGAATATTAGGGTCAGCCATGACAATCTACATTTATATATATCTCGTATTAGGATAACATACTTATTAAAAAATTACATACTGAAATCACGATATATACATATATATGAATTAAATTATATATATCAAAATACATATCTTCTCAATAGGGCTTGTTGGTAACTTCAGAGATCTTTGGCACCGTTATAGTCAAAAGATTATTCAAATATTTTCTCAAATGTTCATAGTTAAAATATTTTGAAAAGTTTTGTTCAAAACCTTGGTTTTTAAAATCTTTTGTTCTCTATAACGAGAGATCTGGTACCAAACTGTAACACTCTCAATTTTCGTATCGGTACAGCGGAAGTGTCTTTTAGAGTGTTACGGGATAGCACAATAACTCCAATCATAGAAAACACATAAAAATGGTTGTACAAGGTTCAACATACTTTCATTCGATAAAAAGTTTTAAAGTGTACAAAAGGTCCCAAATTATACAGGTCATTAAGTTTACAAAACATAGATCGAATGAACATTTTTAATATTATGTGGGCCATCAGAGTCGATCTCCATCCGGATTACCTTCAAGCACCTGAGATAAAAACATGAAAAAATCATATCAGCGAATGTCGAGTGAATTCATAGAGTTTAATAAAACCGTTATATAAAACAATCGTTGAAATCAGAACAAAGTATAATATCAGAAGTAAGTCCTCGTATTGCTAGTCAGGCAATATATAAATCAAGCATACATCTTAAACCGTCCATGAGACCGTAGCCTCAATATTACCATTATAGGTAATATTATTATCGTTATTAACATCGTATCATATCGGATATTTAGATTATATAGGATTCATTTGGATTATTATTAGCCGCATGACATTGTTACCTTACTATCAAAACAACGGTCCGCGAACCCGACAAACAATTTTCTCATCTAAGTTAGCGTGTCGTCACAAAAATCACGTTATGTAAATCTTCTCATACATAAATTCGCTTACCAATCAATGTGGTACGACGGGGATCAACCGTCAAGGCGCGAACTAGGGTGATCGTCCCCAAATAGTAATATCATATGCATAAGCGTCTACCAAATCCCGGTAGTTCACAATTCATGCTAATGAGACTTTGAGTGACATAACCTAACTAATAATAATCCTTTTTATCTCTTTTATTGGGTCATCGCATTATTCGGGTCCATATCATTAAGCATACCATCGGGACTACTTGTGTTCTATTTTTATCAAAATCTAGCATGTTATCTCCCTCGCGGGTTTACAAATCATTTTATAAAACATTTAAAAGAGTGCGAGGCTATGAACTCACGTTGATAATGAAAGGCGGATTATGGCTACGGGCGTGCTTCGGTCACGGAAACCTATATAAATAATAATCGGTCTTAGACTTTTGTCCAATGACTTTATCAAAATAACAAATATACATATGATGATTTTGTATATATGATGATGATCAAGTGGGTTTATTTATTCTTATTTACTCATTTTAGTGTTTATGTATTGGTAACTTTTTACTAGTTTACTAGTTTTACCTATTTACATGTTTTAGGTATAATATGCCTATTATAAGTTCTTTAACTTGTATTAATCCATTTTATACTTGTATTATCAGTATTTATACTTTACATGTTTTCCTCAAATGGGTTAAGCCTAATAAGTAATTTTTATATGAGTTTAACTTATTAAGTTAAATTATTAGTCCAAATATGCTAACTTAGCTCGTTAATGTCCGTATGTCATATAGTTCGGGTTTTATCGGTTTTTACTTGTATTAGATACTTATATATCAGTATATGACTTTTAAAAACTTTACATTAGACGGGTTTGATCGTCTAAGTTTTAATTGGTGAAAAACGTTAATTTTACGGTAACAGCCGAAAAAGTCGTAAAAATCATGTTTATAGTTTTTATAACTTATAAATCTTATTCAACTACCATTTTTATAAAGTGTCCATTTATTTAACCTTATACATATTTATATAAATGAAATTTATAAGTTAGTGGGTTTTAATTTCACATTTTATACTATATTATTTGAGTGCTTATATAATAGTATTAAACATTAATTCTTCAAAATCTGATTTTTAGTTTCATCTTCACCATTTTTATTATATCTTGAGTTATATAATGAGATAGAAGCTCATTTTTGGATAACATAAACTTCATTTTATGTGCTACAAATAAGTTAGTTATAGCTACTGCTCATTCCATGTCTAACTATCCTTAACAGTCCCTACAAAACAGAATATTCATCTTAGCACACTCATCTTGTTTTGATCATATCTCACTCATTTTGATGATTCCATTGAATGTCCAACTCTCACATGTGTATGACATCTTATAATTACTGTAAATGGATTCCACCATGCAATTTTATCAGTTTAAGACTTGGTTACTTATTGTTTTTATACAGCCAACAATTTAAGCAAGATTTTAGCCTTGTTTCTTATGGTTATTCATCTTTTTAAGCATATTTATCAACACTTGATCCCCACACAACATTTTTATCATCATATATTCATCATATACATATACAACAAGAAAGAAAATACATTTGATCTTTAAAAAAATAACAAGAGAAATGGAAAGGATGATCTTCTTTACCAACCAAGATTATATCTTATTTTTGGATGACAATAACTTGATGAACACCAAATATATCTCCAAGATCATCAATCACCAAGATAGTTTGTTGAGAAATTAGACCTAGGACACAAGCAAATCACCTCCTTTCTTGTTAATATGGCCACCAATCAATCAAGGCTTCAAGGTTTCTCCATAATATGGCTAGATAACATGTAACTTGTGGCGAGAAAAGATCAAATGATGGTGTAGGATGGTGAAGTGGGATGGCAATTGAGAGAGAGAGAGGAGAGTTTTGAGTTGTTTGCATGTGAACAATGGAAGCAAATGGTTAGTGTTAGTTGTTTTGTGGTTTAGGTGGAGATGAGTAGCTTCAAAGTGAAGCTAAGCTTACAAGTGTAAGCTTATAGCTACAAGGGTGCCACATCAATGGATGTGGTGTCCCTTTTGGGCCGTCCCATAGATAGTGGGGTGGGATAAACTTGTTTTGTCCCATCCCGCTAATTTACGGGTATTTCTCGATTTTAGTTTCCTCGATTTGCGTGCCCTCGAGTCGTTTTACGAAAAACGTTTTTATAAATTATGAATCAGTGGCACAAAACGAATCTAATAAAAATTGTCTCATAAAAAACGGAGTTCAAAAACGTAAATACGTAATCCTAAGGTTTCCGGTTTAGTCGTAAAGGACGCTAAATTATGCACGTAAGCCCAAATTTAAATCCGTAAATTGTGAGTTCATCAACCAACACAAAAATAAGTTTCAAAATATTATACGAGAAAATAATTCACTACCTGAAAATGTTAGATTGTCATAGAAAAGACCACTTAACTTCGACAGAAGTCTCCCCTACACTTAATATAAACATTGTCCTCAATGTTTAAGCATGTGGAAGTAAACTCCCCTACACTTAGGACATTGTGCACGTTGTTTAAATCTTGTAAGAGACAACTAAAGTGATTCCCATTTCAACATTTATGGATATAAAATATTAAATCACAAGAGTTTAGGATAGAACCGGGAAGACGGGTAAACGGGATCACGGGTCGTTAAATATCATCAAAAGTGGATCTTTGAAAGCTCCAATCCCTGCACATCATAAGAAACAAAACAACAAACACCTACGTGGCTCCCCTACACTAATTATAAAAAACAAATAAAGAAGGATAGATCATCGGGTTGCTTCTCGAGAAGCGCTTGTTTTTGTTCACTGAGTCACGAGCCTGACTCGACCCCGAATTAAGCATTCAAAGGAAAACCTCTAATATCGATACCGGGATCAAAAATCTTGTCCTCGTTCCCGGAGGAACATAATAAATGAGAGGCTGGGGGATAGGTCATGAATGGTAAAAAGGTCCTCTCAACATACGAGAAGTATGTGAAGTTATCATCCACATGAGGTGAGGTGGGTAAAGGAATCAAAATGTCATCCCCAAAAGACATATGTTTATCACTAAGCCGCAAAGCCGTAAAGGTATCAATCATAGAATAATCAATGTGACCTCCCGGGTCAAAGCAGTCATCCTTAGTAATTGTCTCTAAAGTATGGGATGAAAGGTGCTCGGGAAGGGGACTTGGGACAATATCATCATGCATCAAATTATCAAAAAAATGTCCCCTCCGTGTCATCATCATCAATACCCTGAGGTATTGAGAGAATGTCGATTTATTCTATAAATGTGTCATTATTATCAACGGGAGTAATAGACGGGGGTAAAGACTTGGTAATAGGAGTAGAATTCAACGCTTAAATTTCACCAATAATAAGATGAACTTTCAATAATTTGTCGTAAAGAATAACATCTTCCACCTCATCTTAAAGAGCAAGTTCATCGGTGAAATTTTGTAAGCCGAAGAAAATAAATCGACATCGCCCTCATCATTAAGAGCGACCTCGTCCGTAAGTTCCACAAAAGTCGGTACATCACAAACCTCATCAAAGAATTTGTCGAGACCAAAATCATTATTCTCAATCGATATATCACTATCCTTAGACGCATTTGGGATATCAAGAGTAAGAGTAGTAATCTCAGAAGATGGGTTGAGATCAAAAATATCATCCTCGTCATCATCGTAATAACAATAGGGACGCACAAGAGGCGTAGAGGTATATGCACTAAGACTAGATACTTCCTATTGTCGCCGTTGCTCGTCCAATGTTTCGCTTAGTCGAATTAAGCCTTCACGAAGTTCAAAAAGAAGGGTTCGTGCTTCGGCATTGAGGTTGAAAGAATGTTGATGATCGAGGGTGTAATGTGGGGGCTCAAAATTATGAAAACCGGAAGTATAGTAAGGATTTGGGTCATAATAATTCATCTGGTTGACAAGAAAAAGTATCGTGAGGGCCCCCACAATTGTTGCAACACGGGTATTGAGAAAAACCCGGTGCATTTTGTGGATACGGATCCATATATATGGAAGAAGGTGAGATAGTGTCATTAGAGGTGAACGACGAATTGATCGAATTGCACGATAGACAACGTCTAAATTTGTAATTGGGGAGATCTCTTCCCCACCGTTCGCATGAACACCATTGACAGGATTGACTACCAGACGATGGTCTCCCACACCCTACACAATCGACATACGAATCCATGAAGAATTAAAAATAAGAGTAGTTGAGAAAAAGAATTAAACACAATAGAGGGCAAAGAAGAAAATATTTTTGTGTAACATTTAGGAAAGCGTCACTTTTGTGGTCTTTTTATTTTTTATTTTTTATTTGGTTACAAAACATAAGAAATAATTGTTTTTTGTGAATTTTTAAATGTATTTGGATTTTTGAAATTTTTGCAAGAAAAATAACGTTCACGATTGAACGGATCCCAAAATCTAACGCGTCTCTCACAAAAAAACCGTTAATCTTTACGAAAAGAGTCGGCGGCGACGCCATTTTAATAACTGATTTTACTAAGAAAATTCTTCTCTTGGTGTCTAATCGAATTGATCTCCGGTTGAAGTGTGACTCAGTCATTCTTGGTGGATAAAAGAAAATATGTCATTAAAATAGACTAAAACAAACGACAAATAAAATAAAGAAATTAAACAAATTAAAACTTAATAAAAAGTAAAATTAAAAATAAAATCTAAACAAAATAATTCGTAATAAAACTTAACAAAAATGACGGAAAAATAAAATAAAAACAATTTAATTCGGAATAAAATTTCAAATAAAACAATTCGGAAAACATAAGAAAACAATTCAGAAAAATATATCAAGAATATAATTCGGAATAAAGTTCCAAGAAAACAATTCGGGAAAAGATTCAAGAAAATAATTCAGAAAAACATATAAAGAAACTAATTCGGAATGTAAAGTTTAAACCTAATTCAGAATGTAAAATTTTTTAGCACAATTCGGAATTCGGAAACAATAGACAATTCGGAATTCAACATTCCGAATAACAATTCGGAAGAAGGAATATGAGCATCTGACTACAATTCGGAATCTGTAATATTTAATTCGGAATTGTGGTTAAAACTATAATTCGGAAAAGAGATTTCGAATAACAATTCGGAATCTAGAGAAGAACACAATTCGGAAAAGTAAATACTGAACTTAATTCGGAATACAGAAATATGATTATTATTCAGAATAATTTAACAAAACTTAATTCGGAATATTATGTTATTAATGTAATTTGGAATGTGCATTAGGGAATTAATTCAGAATTAGGGTTTTGTTGATAGTTCGGAATAAGCAATAAAGGAAAATAATTCGGAAAAAGAGGGTTTAGAGTTAATTCCGGAAAAAGAACAAAATAAGCGAAAACTAATTAAGCAATTAAGCAAAAGTTAAGCTAAACTAATTTCTAACATAAGCAAAACAAGATACAAATAAAAACTCTAAAAAGATCTAAATAAGAAAAATAAATAAAATCTATTTTAAAAACATTAAGCTACCAAAACCACTCAAATAAAAAAAAGCCAAACATAAAATAAGCAATAAGCACAAGAAACTATAAAAAACAACCACATAAAAATAATAAAAACACGAAATAAGAAACTCAATCAAATAAGCAAGAAGATCAAATAAGCTAACATGATGATTAACCAAATCAACACAATTTAAAACAAGAAAAGAAGAATGAGATTAATTGAAAAGCTTGAAATTAAAGATTAAAATTACAAATTCAACAATTCAAAGATTAAAGATTAAAGATTAAAGAAAAATGAGATAGAGCTCTAAAATTACACCTACTCCTACTCTTACTCCTAATTAATTAACAATTACAAATGAAAGATTTTAGTCTTTTTATAGGTGGAGGAGTATGTTGGTGTTGTTGCTTCTTTCTTTCTCTTTGTCTTCTCGTCTTTTTAATTAATTCGTCCTTCTCGACTTTGTCGATAAAAAAAATGAACTCGTCTTCTATTTTCTTCTTATATTAGATTTGGTTCTTCGACTTTGTTAAACTTCCGTCTTTGGTCTTTTTCTTCAATAAATCTTCAGAATAGGCCTTTGACTTCCGTTCTTTTTGCACTTTTGATCTTTTGACTTTGTCTTTCGTCTTTTTCTTCGATAAAAGCCTGTGAAAGCCCTTGTTTTCTTCCTTTTTCATCTTTTGGTCCTTAAACACAAGAAAAACATAAACCACGCGTAATTCCGACTTTTACGATATTAAACACACGTTTTGGTATCGTTTTTATTTGTTTTAAGTGGTAAAAGGACAATTCTTTTCACACTTATTAGGCACAAGTTAATGATGCAGCACGTATCTTAGAAATGCTGCATGAGCGTGATGACTACGAAGAACAAGCTCGTCCATAGAAGAGGTATAAATTTCAGTCACCAAGCATTACCATATTATTCCTTTATGTACGTTCATTTATATCTTTTCCTATCCAATTGTATCTTTCAGGCAGAAGGGGGAGACCGGTCCCAACCGGCCACTCAACAGAATGCCTACAAGGGGCACGGTCAATCTAATGGCCGCTATGGATCCGACAGGCAGAACGGTAATGACAACTACCGTAACCATGCCAGCGAGTCCAACAAAAACAGGTCCCTAAAATTCTTAAACTTTTCTATGTTAGGCTGATGTATGTTTTACATACTAACATGTCAGCGACATAAACAGGAACTCTGCCAGTGGGCGTGACCAGAATGCTAAGGGCCGACAGCCTAACAACTCGTCTTCTTCTGGTAAATTATCACTTAAACTTTAGTGTAGTCATGTTTATGCCAAATAATCATGTCTCACACATATTTTCTTAAACATGCTCTCAGGTTGCAAGGGTACCTCCAGGAGGTTATACCTACCCTATCTGCACGACTTGTAATCGTAGATATCCCGGACCATGTCGTAAGGGTGCCAGAGTTTGTTTCAAGTGTGGAAAATCCGGACACATGTTGAAAGATTGCAAGAAGGGAGATACTGCTGGTAATTCTAGTGTTGCTCTTCCTAAGCCACCAACTTCAGGTCGTGTCTACACTACAACAAGGGACCAAGCAAATAAACCTTTAGGTACTATCATTGGCAACCTCTTTATGAACAGTTATGCTACTTGCATTTTATTCGATACTGGTGCAACTCATTCAGTCATATCCACTACGTATGCCACTAGTATTAATAAAATCCATATGCCACTAGAGAAAATTTAAAGTATATCTACGCCTATGTGAGACTCTGTACGCATTATCCAAGTGTACAGAGATCTTCCACTAGAATTTGATGATAACATTCGCCCAATAGACGCAGTTCCTTGGGATATGTGCGAGTTTGATCTCATCTTAGGCATGGACTGGTTATCCAAGCACCATGCTACTATAGACTGTCATACCTATCGGGTTATCTTCGATGATGTTCAGGTACCAGAGTACATTCACAATGGTTTCATACCAGGAAAGTCTGTACAAATCATTTCCACCTTAGAAGCTCGTGCTTTATTATCCCATGGCTGCGAGGGCTTCTTAGCTTCAATTCAGGATATTACCGCTGAAGTTTCGTCGATCCAAGATCAACCAGTTGTTTCTGAATTCCTTGATGTATTTCCAGAAGAACTTCTGGGTATACCACCTATCCACGAAGTAGAGTTTAACATTGAGCTCATCCCAGGAGCTCAACCACTCTCTAAGGATCCTTATCCTATGGCTCCCATAGAGCTTAAGGAGTTAAAAGATCAACTGCATGAATTACTATAGCGAGGTTTCATCCGTCCGAGTGTATGACCATGGGGTGTACCGGTACTTTTTGTCAAGAAGAAGGATGGCAGCATGTGTTTATGCATTGACTATCGTGAGCTGAATAAGATCACGATTAGGAACCGTTATCCATTACCGTGTATCGATGATCTATTTGACCAACTGCAAGGTGCCAAGCATTTCTCCAAGATTGATCTAAGATCCGGTTATCATCAGTTGTGAGTGAAAGAGCAGGATATTCTCAAGACTGCTTTTCGCACAAGATATGGACATTATGAGTTCGTAGTCATGCCTTTCGGACTCACTAACTCTCCAACGGTATTCATGGACCTTATGAGCCGCGTATTCCATGAGTACTTAGACAAATTTGTTATCACGTTCATCGATGACATCCTCATTTTCTCTAAATCCAAGGAAGAACAACAGATTCTTCGTCAGAAGCAGTTGTATGCCAAATTCTTCAAGTGTGAATTCTAACTAAACAAGGTGGCATTTCTAGGCCACATTGTCTCCGCGTATGGGATTACTACAGATCTAGCGAAGGTTGAAGCTATCACTTTTCAAGAAAATAAAACCATAAAAATCTTCTTCCTGCTCCTTCCTTGGCCGCGACATACCACACACACTACAAGGACAAATATTGTTTGTTGATCTTAGGCAATTACGTGTTCGTGTTCATTGTTCAATCCTTAATCAATCCACGCATTTGGTAGAAATCTAATCTTAATCTTTTTAATCTTTTTATTTTGGTTATGATCATATTTTCATGAATCTTTAAAACAATAATTAAAAACATGTTATAAGAAAGATTAAACAAGATTCAGGTTGGGTTTTGGTTTGATTTTGGTTCGGTTGCACATTAACCGAGACTCGACTGACTCTCGGTGGTGTTTGGTTGTTGTCAGCCGCAAGCCACCAGCCCCCACATTGGGAGTTGTGCTCACACAGTGGGAACCGAGACCATGTGTTGGTCTTAGTGGGTAGTTATGGCACGACAAGGGAAACCCGGGTTCAACCGGGGTGAACGTTGGCTGAGCAGTGGGAACCGGCAGCTGCTTGGGCTGCTTGTTGCCGGTCAGAACCACCCAGCCGCCGGCTTGGGGGTGTGTTGGGTGGTGTTTAGTTAATTTATTTTTATAAACATGTATTGTTAATGATTAAGTTGTTTAATTAAAAACAGAGTTAATAAAATTAATTAATGTCATGACTTAGGATATAAATTATTTAAATAAATTCATGTTTGTTTGTTTGTATATTTTATTTAAATAAACTTATGATAAAATAACTGATTACTTAATTACTCATGTACACTTAATTAATTAATTAAAACTTAGCTTAATTAATTAATATCATTTTAAGGTAAAATTTAATTACATGAAACATGTAATATTATTAATTAATAATAACTTATGATAACATGGAATATCATTATTAATTAATAATAATAAGTTAAGCCTAAGTATTTATTTATTATTAAACTTTACAATATAATTACACATTACATATTATAAGCTTATTAAAACTATATATTATATCATTTAATTATTAAATAAGCATATCATTAATTACGGAAATACCTTAATTATGGACACATGTTCAACATGTTAATATACTAAATATGGTAACATGCTTTTATAGAAACATGCTAAATATGGAAACTTTCAATTTTTGGAAACTTACTAATTCTGGAAACTTTCTATTTTTTAAAACTTACTATTTAAGGAAACCTACTTATTTTGGAAAGTTACTATATGTGGAAAACTGCTATTTTTGAAAGTTACTATATATAGAAATCTGCTATTTATGAAAGTTACTCATTATGTTATAACAAGTAATGTAACACTTAAAACTTGAATTACATGAATCTAAAACACATGAAACAATAAGAATCACATGATTAACCATGAAATAATAAGACAAGACAAGAACAAGTATAATAAGTATGAACACGTCAAGTAAACTAAGTAACAAGTATGTATAAGTAAAACAGACACTTATTCATGTCCATTTATTATGTAGCTATTGTGAAGTCAGAGTGATCTTCCGCGTTCGTTTTCGTCTTCATTTACTGGACATAAGGTACGGATATTTCGTCCTTCAGTAAGGACATTCTTTCCTATTAGGATTCCTCGTTTGCAGTCATCTGTTTTCCCCAGTAGTTTACGTATCTTAAACACATTCAGTATATGTTATGTTTATTTTAGATTGCCTGAGCTATATACATGCATGCCAGTTTCACCTAGTTATGAGGGTTCCATAACCATAGAACCAGAGGCACCGGCGTTATGACTCTTTTACGGTGAGAGTGATTGCTCGCAGCGTCCCTTTACAGTATTTTGGCCTATGTTATTATTATCATGTGGGGTGAATGGGTGCATCCTAGGACAAGTAGTAAGATTTCATGGTAACTGCGGTGTGTGCCTTCCATCTGTTACTGGAGATGAACCCTCCACACATATTATATATTAATTAGAGGCAGCCCCTCTAATTGCATGATGAGGTTACCCCTCTAAGTATTCATGCACGTTGATATACCAAGACCTATATAGGCTCCAGGCATATTTAAAATACAATTTTCAGAATAACTAAACATAAGTCTTTTCAGAAATATAAAACCAGTCTTATGAACTTAAACTACGTTTTCCAGGATATACACTTATTCCGTTGTTATCCATTCCATTTCATTTCTTGCCTATGTTTATGCTTTACATTCATTGTCATATATCCGCACACCGAGCGTAAT
The DNA here is from genome assembly GCA_025667525.1 of Glebionis coronaria. Lineage (NCBI taxonomy): Eukaryota > Viridiplantae > Streptophyta > Magnoliopsida > Asterales > Asteraceae > Glebionis > Glebionis coronaria. Next base: position 317,770,075 of record CM046877.1, on the reverse strand, counting down.
GCTCAGCCCTATTTTTCTTTCCATGTCCTAATACAGCAGGTACTAAAGGGCAAAGCTAGGAAACAAGAGTACGTGCATGGAATGAGGCGCCTAGTCTTGTTTCTCCTTTAATGGATTTACATACTTTTGCTTTGCTGGACATTGTTTAGTCCTTTTCCTTACATTCTATACTTATGCATTTGTGTGTGGAGCTTATGTTGGAACGGATGTTTGTTTTTGGTTTCCTTTATGGTCATTTAATGTTTTAGACATTTACCTTGCATGCTTTGATGACACGCCATAATTACTAGTAACAGTCTATTTATCGAAATGGGGTGTTACAATTATGGTATCAGAGCCAAGGTTTTGACCTGTAGGCTCGTAAAATTAACCTGTGACTAGTGGGTAGTCATCAGTGTCTTCCTAAAACTGAAAGTACATTTTACTCATTTCATTTCATGCATCATCATTGTTTTATGTTACGTTTTGACTAAGTAATGGTTGGTACAGGATTGGCCATATTTAGTCGCATGTGCTTTTTGTTCGATTTATTTTATGAACCGACCCATAGGCGTTCACCTCTGCTCATGTTAATTATGTTATGTGGAACGACCCATAGGCGTCCACTATTGCCAATGGTTATTTTTTGTTGGCAATGCCTTCATAAACTCTTCATGCATTTATTATGTTTATCCTATGTTCTAATCAGCTTAATCATTTAAGTTCCTCTTTTAAACTGTCAGATGGTCATGACACGCGAACAAGAACTGGCTATAGTTGTACAAGAAGCTCTACAAGCTATGCTTCCACAAATCAAGAATCAGATCCGGAATGAATACCAGAACGTTTTGAATCAGAAGAACAATCCTCCTCATCCTCCACCAGTTACTCTACACACTTGGCTTGAAAGGTTTAACAAGCTGAAACCTAGATCTTATGAGAGAGCTGAGATATCATTTGATGTAAACAAAACTGGATTTCGCATATGAAAAAAAAAATTGATGCTATGGGATGTCATGGGATCTACAAGGAAATATTGGCTTGCTATAAGTTTGAAGGAGATGCCTTAGCTTGGTGGAGGGCATACAAGCTAGCAAATGGAGGTGATGTTTGGTTAGCTGCTTTGACTTGGGATCAGTTCAAGACTCTGTTTTATGGTCAGTTCTTTCCGACAGCTGAGCAGGAAAGACTCAAGAGGGAATATCTTTCCATTCATCATAATATTAGAGAGACTAACACTGAGTTTATGCAGAGGTTTCTTAGGTTGGCTGGATTTCTAGGCACTGCTGTGGGTACTTCTAAAGAACAAGCGAAGCACTTTCGTTGGGCTCTTGACTCCACGACAGCATATTGTTTACTTATTGCTAATTACTCTAATGTGGCACAAGTTAATGATGCATCACGTTGCTTGGAATTGCTGCATGAGCGTGATGACTACGAGGAACAAGCTCGTCCAGAAAAGAGGTATAAATTTCAGTCACCAAGCGTTATCATCTTATTCCTTTATGTACGTTCATTTATATCTTTTCTTATCCAATTGTATCTTTCAGCCAAAAGGGTGGAGACCGGTCCTAACCGGCCACTCAACAGAATGCTTACAAGGGGCGCAGTCAATCTAATGACCGCTATGGATCCGACAGGCGGAACAGTAATGACAACTACCGTAACCATGCCAGCCAGTCCAACAACAACAGGTCCCTAAAATTCATAAACTTTTCTATGTTAGGCTGTTGTATGTTTTACATACTAACATGTCAGCGTCATAAACAGGAACTCTGCGACTGGGCCTGACCAGAATACAAAGGGTCAGCAGCCTAACAACTCTTCTTCTTCTTGTAAATTATCACTTAAACTTCAATGTAGTCATGTTTATGCCAAATAATCATGTCTCACGCATGTTTTCTTAAATAGGCTCTCAGGTAGAAAGGGTACCTCCAGGAGGTTATACCTACCTTATCTGCATGACTTGTAGTCATAGACATCTTGGACCATGCCGTAAGGCTGCCGGAGTTTGTTTCATGTGTGGACAATCCGAACACAGGTTAAAAGATTGCAAGAAGGGAGATACTCCTGGTACTTCTAGTGTTGCTCTTCCTAAGCCACCAGCTTAGGGTCATGTCTACACTACCACAAAGGACCAAGCAAATAAGCCTTCAGGTACTATCACTGGCATCCTCTTTATGAACGGTCATGATGCTTACGGTTTATTCGATACTTGTGCAACTCATTCAGTCATATCCACTACGTATGCCAGTAGTACTAATAAAATCCCTATGATACTAGAGAATATTTTATGTATATCTAAGCCTATGCGAGACTCTGTACGCATTAGCCAAGTGTACAGAGATCTTACACTAGAATTTGATGATAAGATTTGCCTAGTAGATGCACTTCCTTTGGATATGTGTGAGTTTGATCTCATCATAAGCATGGACTGGTTATCCAAGCACCAAGCTACTATCGATTGTCATACCTATCGGGTTATCTTTGGTGATGTTCAAGCACCAGAGTACATTCACAATGATTTCATACGAGGAAAGTATGTACAAATGATTTCCTCCTTAGAAGCTCGTGTTTTATTATCTCATGGCTGCGAGGGCTTCTTAACTTCAATTCAGGATATTACCGCCAAAGTTCTGTCGATCCAAGATCAACCAGTTGTTTCTGAATTCCCTAATGTATTTCCAGAAGAACTTATGGGTATACCACCTATCCGTGAAGTATAGTTTAACATTGAGCTCATCCCAGGAACTCAACCAATCTATAAGGCTCCATATCGCATGGCCCCCATAGAGCTCAAAGAATTAAATGATCAGCTGCAGTAATTACTGGAGCGAGGTTCATTCTTCCGAGTGTATCACCATGGGGTGCACCAGTACTTTTCGTCAAGAAGAAGGATGGCATCATGCGTTTATGCATTGACTGTCGTGAGCTGAATAAGATCACAATTAGGAACCGTTATCCATTACCACATATCGATGATCTGTTTGACCAACTGCAAGGTGCCAAGCATTTCTTCAAGATTGATCTAAGATCCGGTTATCATCAGCTGCGAGTGAAAGAGCAAGATATACTCAAGACTGCTTTTCACACAAGATATGGCCATTATGAGTTCGTAATCATGCCTTTCTGACTCACTAATGCTCCAGCAGTATTCATGGACCTTATGACCCGCATATTCCAAGGAAGAACATGAATAACATCTTTGTATTATGCTACAGATTCTTCGTCAGAATCAGTTGTATGCCAAATTCTCCAAGTGTGAATTATGGCTAAACAAGGTGGCATTTCTAGGCCACATTGTCTCGACAGAAGGGATTACTATGGATCCTGCGAAAGTTGAAGCTATCACTAAATGTCCAAGACCGACGTCTGCAACTGAGTTTCATAGTTTTCTGAGCTTAGCTACTTATTATAGCAGATTCGTGGAGAACTTTTCAAGACTATCCTTACCTTTAACCAAGTTGATGCGAAAAGGGGAGAAATTAGTTTGGACTGATGAGGGGGAGAAGAGCTTTGAAGAACTCAAGCAGTGGTTAGTACCTGCACCTATTCTTACTCTCCCATCTAGCACAGGTGGATTTCAGATCTACAGCGATGCTTTGGGTAAAGGATTAGGTTGTGTAATCATGCAACATGGGAAAGTGATTGCATATGCATCACGCCAGCTAAAGCCTTATAAGGGTAATTATCCTACCCATGACTTGGAGCTAGCAATAGTAGTCTTTGCTCTTAAAATCTGGAGACACTATCTATATGGTGAATCATGTGACATCTTCACCGATCACAAGAGTATCGAGTACATTTTCACTCAACGAGAGCTTAACATGAGACAGAGGAGATGGTTGGAACTACTCAAGAACTATGACATCAATCTTTAGTATCATCCCGGTAAGGTGAATGTAGTGGCAGATGTTCTCAGCGTAAAGTCGGGCATGATTAACGGCATCAAGATACTAGAAGAAATCATACGTGACTTAGAGCGATTAAATATTGAATTCTTAGTATGTGGAAAGCATGGATACCGGGCTAATCTGAGAATTGAGCCAAACTTATTTTCTCAGATAAAGGAAGCTTAGAAAGATGAGGGTGAGATATGGGCTATTATTCAGAATCTTGATCGGCAGACAAAATTTCATGTAGACGAAGAAGGCATTGTATGGCAAGGAACTAAGCTATATGTTCCGAATGATCAGACACTTCGAGAAGCTTTACTGATAGAAGCTCACAGCTAACCATTCTCTATTCCTCCAGGATCCACCAAAATGTACCATGACATTAAAAAACATTTCTAGTGGAGTGGCATGAAGCATGATGTTGCTACTTTCGTATCCAAGTGTCTAACATGTTAGCAGGTTAAGATAGAGCATCAGCGGGCTAGTGGTTTACTACAACTGTTATAGATTCCCGAATAGAAGTGGGACAAAATCTCCATGGATTTCGTCACTTGAATTCCCTTGACTCAGAGCAAGCATGATGCTATATGGGTTATAGTAGATCGTTTAACCAAGTCAGCTCATTTTATCCCAATTCGCAAGGACATCTCAGTTAGCAAATTGGTAGACATGTTTCTTAAAGAGATCATGCGACTGCATGGTACTCCATCAAACATCATATTAGACAGAGATCCTAGTTTCACGTCTAAATTCTGGAAAGGTATGCAAAAAGCTACGGGCACCAAACTTAAGTTTAGCACTACTTTTCATCCTCAGACTGATGGTCAATCGGAACATACCATTTAGACCTTAGAAGACATGTTACGAGATTGTGTATTGGAACAAACAGGAAGTTAGGACGACTACATTTGTTTTGTTGAGTTTGCCTACAACAATAGTTGGCATGCAAGTATTATGTGTCCACCTTTCGAGATGCTTTATGGTAGAAACTGTCGTGCTCCAATCTGTTGGGATCAAGTTGGAGAACGAATCCTTGAAGGACCAGAAATGATAGAGGTGACCAATGAGAAGGTTGCCATTGCCAAGTCAAAGCTATAGGAAGCTCGTGCTCGACAGAAGATTTGTGCTTATAAACATCGTAGAGATCTAGAATTTAAGATCAATGATCATGTTTTCCTTAAGGTATCACCAGTAGGTGGTGTCAAGCGTTTGGGACTCAAGGGCAAGCTTATTCCCCGATTCATCGGACTGTTTGAAATCCTTGAACGTGTCGGTGAAGTATCATATCGTCTAGCTCTACCTCCTCAGTTATCTCATGTGCATGATGTGTTCCATGTATCCTTACTCAGAGATTATAATTACCATCCATAGCATACAGTTTCTGTAACAATCCATCAATTTATGGTTGATATTTTATTCTCAATATTTATTTGAAAACATTATTTTAATGTTATAATATGAACTCACTTATTTTTGGGAAGTAATTTGGATTTACGTCTTGAAGTAGCATCTACTACGTCTAAACCGGAGGATTCAACGTTACGTGCTTACGTTTACATACACCGTTTTGGTGACAGTCCGACATTTCAGAAAATAAATTTGTCCGTGAATATTATTTTGAGATTTTAAATTTGTGTTGGTTCATAAACTCACAAATTTACGAGAAGAGATTAGGACTTACGATTTTATTTTAACGTCCTTTACGACTAAACCGGAAACCTTAGGATTACGTATTTACATTTTCGAACTCCGTTTTTGATGAGACAATTTTTATTAGATTCGTTTTGTGTCGTTGATTCATAATTTATAAAAATGTTTTTCTAAAACGACCCGAGGGCATGCGAATCGAGGAAACTAGAATCGAGGAGTACCCGTAATTAAATGAGGATGAGACAGGATAAACTTGTCCCACCCCCACACATGGGATGGCCACAAGTATCCACCAACACCCTTAGGTGTCAACATTTAACAACTTGCAAGACACATGTCTTACTTAGCTTAACAAATAAGCTTCACACATCAAAACCACCAAACATCTAAACCACTTCTCATTTATCTCATGCAAAAACCACCAAATGCTCTCCTCTCTCTCTCTAAAATTCGTCCATATCCACCATAAACCACCCATTTGATCAAAATTTACACCACAAATCCTATGTTATTCATACACATGATGATGTCCTTTTGAAGATATGAAGATTGGAGGTGATCTTAACTTATGAAAAGGAGTTTTCATTAGGTTAAAGGGCTGATTTCATGGAGGTGTTCATCCATCCAAAGGACCCAAGGAGTTGCCTTACTAAAGTTGAAGATTTGATAACAAGAACCAAGTCTTGTTCATCAAAAACCTCATCTTTTCATCACTAATGGTGGTATAAAGATTGATCTTCCTCATCCTCTTGTTATTTTTGATTATGTAATCTTGTATTTGTTTTACTTATGTATATGTATATGATGATGAATGATGATTAAAAATATTATGTGGGGATTTGGTGTTGATAAACATGCTTAAAAGATGAAAAACTATAAGAAACAAGGTTAAAATCTTGCTTAATTTAGATGGCTGTATAAAACAGTAAAGAATCATATGGTAAACTGGTAAAATGACTTGAATAAATTGATATACAGTAAGCTATGGGTCTTGTACACATGTGAGAGTTGGCCATGCAATGTAATCATTGTAATGAGTGAGATATGATCAAAACAAGTTTAAGGTACAAATCTGAGTTCACTGTTTTGGAAGATTTTTAGAAAATACTTAGAGGCTGATTCAACAGTAGCTATAGTATAGTTAAATGGAGCACATATAATTTAGTTTATGTGATAAAAATTTGAGCTTCAATCTCCATACAGAACTCTAGATATGGCAGTTTTGGTGAACATGAAAATAAAAATCAGATTTTGGAAATTAAAATATAATAATATTATATGAGCACTCAAAATTATATTGTATAAAATGTAAAATTAAAACCCACTAACTCATGAACTTTATTTATATAAATATGTTAAAGGTTAAATAAATGGATAAATTATAAAAATGGTAGTGGAATAATATTTATAAGTTATAAAAACTATAAACATGATTTTTACGACTTTTTCGGCTATTACCGTAAAATTAACTTTTTGTTAAATATAACTTAGACGGTTGGACCCGTCTAATGTAAACTTTCATAAACTCATATGCTGATATATAAACATAAATAACAAGTAAAAACCGATAAAACCCGAACTATATAACATACGGACATTAACGGGCTAAGTTAACGTTATTGGACTAATAATACAACAAAATGGGCTAAAACACTTATAAACTTATTTATTGAGCTTAACCCATTTGGGCCCAACATGTAAAGTATAAATACTGATAATACAAGTATGAAATGGATTAATACAAGTTAATAAACTTATAATAGGCTTATTGCACCTAAAACACGTAAATAGGTAAAACTAGAAAACTAGTATAAAAGTTATCGACACATAACACAAAAATGAGTAAATGAGAATATGTAAACCCACTTGATCATCATCATATATAAAATCATCATATGTATACATAAATGTTATTTTTATAAAGTCATTGGACATGAGTCTAAGACGAGTATTATTTGTCTAGCTTTCCGTGATTGAAGCACGTACCGTACATCCGAATTGCCAATAACCCGCCTTCCCATATCAACGTGAGTTCATAGCCTCGCACTCTTTTAAATATTTTTATAAATGTTTTATAAACCCGCGAGGGGGATAACATGTTAGTTTATATATAATAGGACACCATTTGTCCCTATTGTTTGTTTATTGATTTGGACCTGAATGATTGTATGACCCGATTGTATGACCCGATAAAGGACCCGATAGATGAAATAAAATGGATTATTTGGGGACGATCACCCCAGTTCGCGCCTTGATGGTTGATCCCCGTCGTGCCATAGTGATTGGTAAGCGAATTTATGTATGAGAAGATTTACATAGCGTGACCTTTGTGACGACACGCTAATTTAGATGGGAAAATGAGTTTCGGGCTAGCTACCTGTTGTTTGTTGTAGTAAGGTAACAATGTCATGCGGCTTATAATAATCCGATTAACGAAATACTGCTATACGCACTGAATTACGATGTATTGCCTGACTAGCAATACAGGGTAATACTATTGATATTATGTTCGTGTTTTGGTTTTTCATAACCATATTCATATAACGGTTTTTATTTAACCTTATACAACGTCATAAGACGTATTGTATGATGCTTTTACGACATTGGCTCGTATAATGATTTTTAAGGCAAATGCCTATATTATGATTTTGATAAGGATTTGTATAAAATGACTTTGTCTATTTTATTGCCTATTACAAAGATTTGTACAAAATGATTTTCGGTAATAATTTTATACCGATGTTATATTGATGGATTTCATTAAACTCTATGAATTCACTCGGCATTATTGCTGACCTTTTCTTTTAACATGTTTTATCTCAGGTACTTGAAGGTAATTCTCGGGAAGACAACAAGAATTCATGGCCCGCACCTAAACAATAATTTCCATTCTAATACTTGTAAAACTTTGTATGAATTAATATGACTTGGGACCTATGTAAATCTGATATTTATGAATGGAAATGCTATATTATTAAACGACGCGATTTTTAAGCGTTGTCTATGATGTGAGTAATGTGCTATCCCGTAACACCAACGAGTCTTCCGCTGTATTGAATTGTATAAATTTGGGGGTGTTATAGTTTGGTACCAGAGCTCTCGTTATAGAGAACGAAAGATTTTTTAAACCAAGGTTTTGAATAAAACATTTCAAAATCATTTAACTACAAACATTTTTCTAAAAATGTCTAAAAATCTTTTGACTATAACGGTGCCGAAGAATTCCCGAGTTAATGACAAGGCCAGACTGAGAAGTGTTATTTTAATATATATATATATATATATATATATATATATATATATATATATATATATATATATATATATATATATATATAACTTGGATTATATATATATATGATGTAATTTTATTACATGATTGTTTGATGATCATTTTGATATTTATACGAGGTATTTATACGACGTAGATTGTCACAAGGAACCCTAAATCCCCTAGTAAATTAATCGAAGCTATTCTCGTAGGAAATTCTAGCTATCCTAGATCTAAACCAAGTTGTGGATATTTATGATCCCAACAAAATGGTTAATATTCGTAGAAATGTAGATAGTAGTTGATTGTGATATTGAAGAAGAATTGGCGAGATTAAATCTGATATCGATGTCATGACAATCTTTCCTTATAGAGTGGAGTTTGACAAAACATTATCACCTGGAAATATGTCATCTGATTCGTTGTCACCCAATTCTTAAATTTGAAATCGAAAGGGTGAATGTTGCACTTGAGGCTGTCATTGGAACCATTACCCAAAAGCCTCATGCCACTAGTACCTTTCCGAGAAGTCTAGTTGAATGATCAAGTCATTTCTAACTAGTGACTCATTTGATAATTATTGATAAAGGAGTTATAGGATTGGAAATTAAGTGTTGATCATATCAAGCTTTTATTGCCCTTTTAAGGTTTATAAATAAGGCTGAAAATATTGGAAAATGAGGTAGGATATCGCATTGAGTATAAGTTGATTGAAACGTGAATAAAGTAAAATTTAACCCGTATGGAACGTGAGATTATTAAGAGGAAGTCGTTAAGTTCTGTGATTGAATTATAAGGTTTTAATTGATTGTTGATTCGTGTTAAGTTGTTCCTAGGCCATTGTCCAATAATGAGGATGCCCAGTGTCCAAGAAATAAATTGAAGAAATCTTCTTCTGAATTGGGACCGATGGATCTTCAGGGACATGTGGAACACCTAATGACTTATGTAGATTAGTATTCATTGTGGTATCTTTTAAAAAAAATCCCTAACTTAACTGAGATATCAGCTGGTAGGATGAGTTCTGAGAATTGTATGACATAGTGACACGTAATGTGTTACGGTACAATTTTGACTTGTTTGTGATTAATGAAAAGACTACCTTTGATTGCTAAATTCTACATGTATCGATGTTATCTATCCTTTATTGCTTCATCCTAATGTTCGCATTAGTGATGCAACCATTGAACAAGTACTCATCTCGAATTAAGTTACGTTGTGGATTATTCTCTTTGTATTCTTGAGTGCCATTGAGGTCACGAACCTCATGATTATTTGGCTAAAGCTCATTTCCTGATATATTGTAGTTAGTTCTTGGTGAACAACTCTTCATCACTCTTTTGCAGATCACTAATTGTTTTTATAAGATAAAACAGTATCCCTTGATAAAAGATTGAATTTTCATCACTGAAAGGATTATTTAAAGTGAGATTTATGAGTAATCATTATCGAAATGAAGTTGTTTATAAAACACCTTGGAAAACTTAATTGTTTTCATAACAAAGAAAATCTTTGTAAATTTATTCTTGATTCTTATTTAAGAATTAAGCATGAAAATGTTTTTATTATAAATATGATGATAAAATTTTGAAGAACTGAGTATTGCATCGTTAATCTTGAAATTGTATATAGTTGCGCGCCTACATACAATTTGGAATGGACCATGCAAGGTTGATTAGTAGTCACCATAAAACTAATGAATAAACACTACATTTTCTTTAAAGATTGTGAAGGATTAAATTTTATGAGATCTGCAAGAAGTGAAAAATAGGGACATAGTGTTAGGGACACCTACATATGTGCCTATAGCATCTATTCTTCTGAGTCGAATTTACTCATCTGTGGAAATTGTCTTATTTGACAATTGACAATCCTTTCTTGTCCAATTCTCCCGTAGTGAGATTCTTAGGAAAAGTATCTGATTACCGAGTGTTGATACCCGACTGGATGTATTGACGTTCCTATCATTTCTTTTGATTAGATTTCATTTGAATGACCTGGGTAACGATCCGAGGAGCTTTCAAATGCGTACTCGAATTATGAAAACATGGGATATATTTATATTCATTAAATGTTTTCGTCTGTATCTGATTTGAAATTCTCTCGCATAGATTATGCGTTGACCTTACTCTTTTAAGGTTAGTTATGTCTTCATATATACTTGAATTTGGGAAGGATTATGAGTTATTATTAGTCTTTTGAGAAGTTCACATCTTATCGACGGCAATAAAACTGGAAAGTTGATAGTGCCAGTAGAATGGATTGATTGATTATGACATGACGACATTGTCTTAATTGATGGGAACTCGAATTGAATTCCCCTAAATGATAAGATGTTGATTATTAAAAGTGATCTAAATAATTATTGATGGATGACTTGGAATTATACCATGAATGGTTGTGAATTAGTCATAGATATTATAATCTAGAAAGAACTTAAAGTAAATATATTAAAAGATGTTTATATTATCTAAAACTTTAGGAGGTATTTATTGGTAAATTTCCTAGACTTTTGCCATTAAGGCAAGTTGAATTTGGTATTGATTATATTCTCGGTGCTGCACCTGTAGGCTCGTAAAATTAACCTGTGACTAGTGGGTAGTCATCAGTGTCTTCCTAAAACTGAAAGTACATTTTACTCATTTCATTTCATGCATCATCATTGTTTTATGTTACGTTTTGACTAAGTAATGGTTGGTACAGGATTGGCCATATTTAGTCGCATGTGCTTTTTGTTCGATTTATTTTATGAACCGACCCATAGGCGTTCACCTCTGATCATGTTAATTATGTTATGTGGAACGACCCATAGGCGTCCACTATTGCCAATGGTTGTTTTTTGTTGGCAATGCCTTCATAAACTCTTCATGCATTTATTATGTTTATCCTATGTTCTAATCAGCTTAATCATTTAATTTCTTCTTTTAAACTGTCAGATGGTCATGACACGCGAACAAGAACTGGCTATAGTTGTACAAGAAGCTCTACAAGCTATGCTTCCACAAATCAAGAATCAGATCCGGAATGAATACCAGAACATTTTGAATCAGAAGAACAATCCTCCTCATCCTCCATCGGTTACTCTACACACTTGGCTTGAGAGGTTTAACAAGCTGAAACCTAGATCTTTTGAGAGAGTTGAGATATCATTTGATGTAAACAAAACTGGATTTCGCATATGAAAAAAAAATTGATGCTATGGGATGTCATGGGATCTACAAGGAAATATTGGCTTGCTATAAGTTTGAAGGAGATGCCTTAGCTTGGTGGAGGGCATACAAGCTAGCAAATGGAGGTGATGTTTGGTTAGCTGCTTTGACTTGGGATCAGTTCAAGACTCTGTTTTATGGTCAGTTCTTTCCGACAGCTGAGCAGGAAAGACTCAAGAGGGAATATCTTTCCATTCATCAGAATATTAGAGAGACTAACTGTTAGAAATACGTTTTAACGTATATTAGAAGTATCGGTCACTCCACAATATGATTTATGTTGTAATAGCTCGTAGTTAGTAATTAGTTATTATTTGCGTATTAACTTAAGTAAGAACCGGTCCATGGGCTTGTCATGGACCGGCCCAAGTCCACTTATGACTTGGAACTATAAATACCCCTTTCCACCATGGAAAGGGGTTGGTGGTTGTCATTTCTTGTTTTCCACTTAATAAAATTCACATAGTTTCTCTCACTTTCTCTCTCTAACTTTCTCTCTCTAGAAATCAACAAACCCCTTCATAGATTCATTGATTATCAATTTCTACATTTGGTATCAAGAGCTATGGGGTGATTTAAGGTGGTGATTTGTGTGGTTTTTTTTAGTTTTTGATTATATTAGTGTTCTTTAAGAAAAATCATCTTGATTCTTGGTGTTTTTGGTGTTTTTGTGATTGGGATTAGTGGATAAGTATTAGTTGTTACTTATTTTAGTCAAAAGCACAAAACTTTTTGGGTTATTTGGTCAAAATCTGGGCTTAATCTTAAGTTTTACTGTTCGACTGTTCATCGGAGGTAGTTTCTGTTCATTCAGCAAAACTTCCGGATCAAGGAGTTCCGGATCAAGAAGTTCCGGATCAAGGAGTTCCGAGTCAAGAAGTTCCGGATCAAGGAGTTCCGGATCAAGGAGTTCCGAGTCAAGAAGTTCCGAATCAAGAAACTTCCGAACCAAGAAGTTCCGGATCAAGAAACTTCCGAACCAAGAACTTCCGAGTCAAGAAGTTCCGGATCAAGAAACTTCCGAACCAAGAACTTCCGAGTCAAAAAGTTCCGGATCAAGAAAGTTCCGAACCAAGAACTTCCGAACCAAGAAGTTCCGGATCAAGCTCAAGAGTTCCGAACCAAGAACTTCCGAGTCAAGAAGTTCCGGATCAAGCCAAAAAGTTCCGAATCAAGGTAATCTTCCGAATCAACAAAAAAGTTCCGAATCAAGGTAATCTTCCGAATCAAACTTCCGAATCAACAAAAAGTTCCGAATCAAGGGTTATTTTGCTTGTTTTTTCGACAATTTTTTAGAGGATTTAATCTTGGTTTCTTACAACAAAAACACAACACAATTCACAAGCTTTACTTCACTGCTCGATCAACCGATAATCTCTGTTTCTTTGAAGAAAACAAAATGAATCCAAATTCAGTAATGCCTCAGATGACATCTCTTACGGATATATCAATCATAACGGGAACTGATAGCCGTCCACCGATGCTTATTAAAGAGGTGTTTGAGGCATGGCAAGGTCGAATGATGCAATATCTAAAGGGGAAACCGACATACGGAAGGCTTATGGTCAAATCGATTTTGAATGGTCCACTCGACTATGGTACCATTACGGTTGACAACGTGACTAGACCACGAGAATTTGAAGAACTCACTCCAGCTCAACAACTTGTTGCAGATGCAGATGAAAAAGCTCTTCAAACAATTCTCCAAGCTCTTCCCCATGACATCTATAGGATGGTGAGTCAGTATACGGTGGCAAAGGATCTATGGGAACGTCTTAAGGTGTTGCTACAAGGCACGTCTCTCACCAAACAAGAAAGGGAGTGTCAGCTGTATGATTTGTTTGATAGATTCACCTACAACCCAGGGGAAACGCTTCACGATTATTACTTCAGATTCACCACACTCATGAATGATCTGAATGTATACAATCTTGTGATCGCACCATTCCAGGTTAACACCAAATTCTTGAATACTCTACCTCAAGCTGAATGGGGTGAGTACATTACCGATGTCAAGTTAACCAGGGATCTGCATAAGTGAAATTTGGATCAAATATATGCCTTCCTTCAGCAGCATGAGAAGCATGTGATTATGCACCGTTCTCCTCGCGGTATGTATCCAGATTCCTTAGCTTTGATGGCGAATCAACCAAGCTTGTCTCACAACAACACACCTTATATCTTGGGACATCAAGCTTATCATCAATCACCTTACATGACACCAGCCTTTCCCCAATACTCGATTCTACCACAACCACCAACCTCACATCAACAATATCGGTTCAATGCACCTTCACCACAGTATGCTTCACAACTTCATCCAGCAAATGTTGCACCTTATGCTCAGCCATCATATTCTTCTTATCAAGAGAATGCAGCATATCCAACAAGCTACCCTGATCAAATGAGTCTTCCTTATACTGATTATGCAGCTCATCCAGATCAAGCACTGTATTGTGATGATAAAGAAGTCCCCGTTCCTGTATTCCAACAAGGAGCTGACCCAGTTGAAGTGCTAACTACTATGTCTGCTTATCTCACAAGAACTTTAAGCAAACGAGGATTCAGAGGATCAGCTCCTACCAACAATCAGTTGAGGAATTCATCCAATTCTCGCCAACAAGCTACAATTGAGAATGGCAGGGTAATGGTTCAGCCAATTCAGCCATATCAGGGGAGAACTTCCACTTCAACCAATGTTCGCACCGTCAATCCTGCTCCTGCTCCAATGGTCAACAACCCTCCACGGGCTAATACAGGCAAGTTGAGAATGATTACATGCTACAACTGCAAGGAAGAGGGTCATATGTCAAGGGATTGTAAGAAACCCAAGAGGAGAAGGGATGGACAGTGGTTTGCAGAAAAGATCTATCTGGTAAATGCTCAGGCGCAAGGAAGGGAACTTGATGAAGAGGAGCTTGCATTTCTTGCTGACCCAGGGATTGCTGAACAAGACGTTGTCACTACGCAGAATGCAGCTTACCAAGCCGATGATCTTGATGCGTATGATTCCGACTGTGATGATTTTCAAACTGCAAAGGCTGCTTTCATGGCAACTTTCTCCAGCTTAGGGCCAGATAAGAAATCTGAGGTACTTATTAATAACACCGATAATGCCACTGATGCTAGTATTCAACCACATCAAGTTGGGCAAGAGAGTGCTGATTCGAATGAATCTTCGGTGGTGAGTCTTTCAAATGAGGAGACAAACAATGATAGCAATATCAATGCGAGTTCCCAGACTTTGAGTGAATCACAACCGGGACACAGTTCGCATACGCCTACTCCTGTTCAACAAGATTTGGTCATGGTTCCTGCTACATTACTTAGCCAAATGAATGCTGCACTCTTAGAAACCTTAGCTAAGAATAAGAATTTGTCTGATGAGCTTGCCTTAAGCAATGAGAAAGTACAAACTTTGGAATTAGTGCCTTCGTCTAGTGTTCTTACAAATCTCGAATATGATCACTTTAGAAACAAACAAATGGGTCACTTGCAAGAAATCGAAAACTTAAGAGCAAATCTGTCTAATGAACTTAGAGAAAAGGAGTTAGTGGTCACTAATTTTCAAAAACTTCAAACTAATTTTGAATTACTCGAATCTAAGAAGACTGAAATGGAGATTAATGCTACTAATAAGATTAGAAGTCTAGACTACTTGCTGTTAAGACTATACGCTGCTTCACAACTAGTTCACTTATTTGATGCTTCGTTTAAAGAGTTTAACTTATCACGTCTAAAAGGCCTTCCCCCTAATCCACGATATGCAAAACAAGCTTTAAGACATAGTCCTAGACTTTATAATGCAACTCAATTAGGATTGGCTTTAGACCCGATTGTTTTTCCCAATGATCGAACAAGTAAGGTTCTAGTTGATGAGGATCGGTCATATAATTCAGCAAAATATCCCGATTGTGATTATTTTAAAATGAATAAGGAGCTTGCTAAAACTGATTTTAGAGTTCGCTTCCATATGGACAAAGATCTCATTACAGCACCAACCTACATGATAGAGGAAGAAAGCCCTAGTACATTTCCTACACTTGTCAACATGGAAGGTCCTAAGGAAATTCCAAAGAATCTTCCACCTGTTAGCACTGTATGGTTAAACTTGCAAGAGATTAACCGATACTTTACTAACTTTGACAAGGTCATCTTGGAATGTACGACTTCAAATGGCTTAAATGCCGGAGAATGGGCTTTCGAACACATGAACGAGGTGTTTAAAACTGAGATCAATCCGTTTGTCGAAAGTCTAAAAAGAAGTTTTGCATCTCTTAAGGAAAATCTTCAGTTTGAAATTGGTGAAGTTCAAAAAGTGTTTTATGAAATGGACACCGCTTACGAACTGCAACTAATTGAAAAGGAAAAGATTTCAACCGAATATGACCGATTCTTGTCCGAAGTAATCTCGTGTGATGTGCTTACTATTGTAAATGTTAAATATTCGAATGAGCTTACATCCGCTATGATGAATTGTGATGCTGTGAATATTTGTGAGGATATTTGTGATGATGTTTGTGATATTTCTGTAAATGTTGCTGAAACTGTAAATGAGGTAGATAATCATTCTTGTCACGAATCTAACGCTGAGTTTTTAAAGCTACAAGATTCTTATAATTTACTTTCTCAACGCTTTAATCAACTAGAACAACATTGTATATCTTTAGAATTAAAACAACAAGCTCAAAATGAAAATTTTTTGATATCAAATGTTTGTGAAAACGGTGTTGAGACAAGTGACAAGATGATTGCAATTGTTAAGACATTAGAGGAAGAAATCATGAGATTGAAGAGAGAGATATCATCAAAGGAAACATTAAAAATGGAACTAGAGGCTGCAGAGTCTAAAAACCAAGTCTTAGAAATTAGACTATCATCTGTTCTAGGGGAGATGGATCGGACAAGACAGGGATTATCCGCTCTTTATGGTTCACTAGAAGAACGCTTCGCTTTTAATGCGGCACAGCAACAATATTTTGTTGAACAACTGAACCAAAAATGCGAGGAAATCTCTGATTTGAACATCCTGCTCATAGACAAAAATATGGTTTTGGCTGAGTTAAAGGAGACACTTCTTCTCACCCGACAAGAAGTTGTTGATAACTCAGCTACCGACTCTGCACCGTCCACTAGTGCTCCAACAACCAAGTCAGTAGTGCTTTATAAGAATCCGCTTCATAAGAGAAACCAGGTTACCTACGATGATTATATGAGGAATGCCATTAAGCATGTCAATCTTCTTAGGGATATTGTAGACGATCTTTATGCCTTAGATCCCTTAAGTAGCGACTATTATTCGGCTCATGAATATGTTAAGCGAGTTCAATATTGCTTGGCTTATTTGCAATACATAGGTACACCAGGTTCTGCACTACTTAACAATAGGCCCATTGCTGTCACTCCATTTAATAAGACTCCAGGAGCGAAACCGTCATTGGCACAATCAAGTAAGACACCTTTAAAATCTGTTGCTAATGTTCCCAATTTGCCTTCTACAGGATTAAAAGCGACTACTAAGGCTAAAGGATCGCCACTCAAGAAAGATAAGATCAAGCCCGCCACTAGTAGTGCCACAAAGAAGAAAGTAGAAGTCCACAATAGGAATGCTAGTTCAGTTTTAAATAAAAAGAATCATGTTAAGACTAAAAGCTCTGCGCCTGTGCAGCAGCCTAAACCATTCGTGAATTCTGATTTAAATTGTTGGAATTGTAATGAATGTATGTTTTCCCAGTGTCATGATTTGTGTCTGATTGATCACGTTAATGAAATGAATGCTATTAAGAATGGTCTTGAATGGAAGCCAACGGGTAGAACTCGTGCCCAAGTTGGCTGGCAATGGCGTCCCACTGGTAGGACCTTTACATTAGATGGAAAAATGTGCCCTTTAACTAGGAATGCATCCATTGAGGTTAGGTCTGAGCATCCTTTAGCTAGGAACACTCGCACTCAAGTATGGAAACAGCGCCCTTTAATTAGGTCAGCCCCCACTATAGTGCCTATCAGTGAAGAAATACCTCAGGATTTGAGCCAATTAGAATCTACACCACCAATTAAGAAGAAGAAGGCTAGGAAATCTAAGAAACCTAGAGTTAGCAAATCTAAGATTATTAAATCTGTACCTGCTAATAACAAGGAACACTCAGATTCCGATACCTCTACATTGTCTTTGTGTGGTGATATTTTCAGGTGGTCCAAATCATCCTGTGGTATTTGGACTCCGGTTGTTCAAAACATATGACCGGAAATCGCTCGATGCTCCGAAATTTCGTCAGCAAGTTTCTTGGTACGGTTAAATTTGGGAATGATCATATAGCAAAGATTATGGGATACGGTGAATATCAGATTGGAAACGTGACGATTTCTAGGGTATACTATGTAGAAGGTCTTGGTCACAATTTATTCTCAGTAGGACAGTTTTGTGATTCCAACCTTGAGGTGGCTTTTCGACAACACACTTGTTTCATCCGCAACTTGGAAGGAAAAGATTTGTTGAAGGGATCTCGTGGTGCAAATCTATATACCTTGTCCTTACAAGACATGATGGCCGCTTCTCCAGTATGTCTTCTCTCTAAAGCTTCTAAGACCAAGTCATGGTTATGGCATCGCAGATTATCTCATCTTAACTTTGATGCTATCAATCATCTGGCTAAAAACGAATTAGTTCGTGGTCTTCCAAAGCTTAAATTTCACAAGGACCATTTATGTTCCGCGTGTTCAAGGGGGAAGAGCACCAAGAAATCTTACAAACCCAAAGCTGAAGACACTAATCAAGAAAAACTTCATCTTTTGCATATGGATCTTTGTGGACCGATGAGAACTGAAAGTGTGAGCGGTAAGAAATTCATTCTGGTAATTGTGGATGATTTCTCAAGGTTTACATGGGTTAGATTTCTACGTACAAAGGATGAAGCTCCGAAGGCTATCATTACCTTTCTGAAATTCATTCAAGTACGTTTGAATACCACTGTCCGCCGTATTCGTACAGACAATGGTACAGAGTTCGTCAACCAGACTCTTCGTGATTATTATGAAGGAGTTGGTATATCACATGAAACATCCGCTGCACGCACTCCACAACAAAACGGTGTCGTTGAAAGACGAAATCGTACACTTATGGAAGCTGCTAGGACCATGCTTATTTATGCGAACGCTCCATTGTTCTTGTGGGCAGAGGCTATTTCTACTGCATGTTTCACCCAAAACCGTTCAATCATTCGGAAACGCCATGGAAAAACACCTTATGAGCTTCTACATGACCGCAAACCCGATGTTTCATTTTTCCATGTGTTTGGTGCTCTGTGTTATCCAAACATCAATAGTGAGAACTTGGGTAAGCTTCAACCAAAAGCCGACATAGGTATTTTCATTGGTTACTCACCGTCCAAAAGAGCATACCGAATCTATAACCGTCGTCTTGGCAAGATTGTAGAAACTATGGACGCAGATTTCGACGAGCTGACAGCGATGGCTTCTGAGCAACACAGCTCTGAACCCGCGCTTCATGAGATGGGACCCGGTCCTATAAGTTCCGGATTAGTTCCCAACAATCCTACTTCTACATCATTTTTACCACCATCAAGGCCCGAGTGGGATAAACTGTTTCAACCGTTGTTTGATGAATTCTTCGATCCCCCGGCTGATGAAGTTCCAACACCTGTAGTAATTGCTCCAATACCTGAAGTGGTTGCTCAAGTTAATGAACCTTTATCTAATGCATCTACAATTCACATTGAACCGGATGCACCTTCACCAAGTGATTCTCAAACTACACCTGAATCATCACCCCTACTTGTGCCTAATGATGTGGAAGAGGAATCTACTGATCACGACTTGGAATATGCTCACTTGCAAGAGCTTACTTTCTTTGGTGTAGCGATCCCTGAAAACCCTTCAGCCGCGTCTACCTCAGAAGAAGCTCCATCTATTGTTCACTCCAGACCACCTAGGATTGAAAACCATAGCACTAAATGGACAAAAGATCACCCAATTAGGAATGTTATTGGAGATCTAGATCGACCAGTCTCTACACGCCATCAATTACAAGAGAGTGCACTTTATTGTTACTTTGATGCATTTCTCTCTGAAGTTGAACCCAAAAACTGGCAGCAGGCTATGACCCAATCATCTTGGATCGAAGCTATGCAGGAGGAACTCAATGAATTCAAACGACTTGAAGTATGGGAATTGGTTCCTCGCCCTGACAAGGTTAACATCCTTACTTTGTTATGGGTTTATAAGGTTAAACTTGATGAGATGGGTGCGGTATTGAAGAATAAAGCTAGATTGGTCGCTAGAGGATATAAACAAGCCTTGGGTATAGACTTTGAGGAATCTTTTGCTCCTGTGGCTAGATTGGAGGCGATTAGACTATTCCTTGCGTTTGCTGCTCATATGAACATGATCGTCTATCAGATGGATGTGAAGACGGCATTTTTGAACGGTGAACTAAGGGAAGAAGTTTATGTCAGTCAACCGGATGGGTTCGTCAGTACGGAGTCTCCGACTCATGTGTACAAGCTTAAGAAGGCTCTCTATGGGTTGAAACAAGCTCCACGCGCATGGTATGATCTCCTGTCAACATATCTCATGTCGGAAGGCTTCTCCAAAGGCAAAGTGGACCCCACTCTATTCACTCTCAAAGACGGCAACGACATGCTTCTGGTACAAATTTATGTTGATGATATAATATTTGCCGCCACTAACATAGAATTGTCTAAACAATTTGAGAAGATAATGTCCACACGCTTTCAGATGTCGATGATGGGAAAAATCTCATTTTTCTTAGGATTACAGATTTCTCAGAATCCCAGAGGCATCTTTATTAATCAATCCAAATATGCTCTAGAATCTCTTAAGAAATATAACTTTGAGAATTGTGACCCCGTAGACACTCCAATGGTGGAGAAATCCAAGTTAGATGAAGATAGGGATGGGATTATTGTCGATCCGAAACTTTACCGTGGAATGATCGGCACCCTTCTCTATCTGACTGCTAGCAGGCCTGATTTGCAATTTGCTGTATGCATGTGTGCCCGGTATCAGGCTCGGCCTACCGAAAAGCACCTACATGTAGTTAAAAGGATCTTTCGGTATCTAAAAGGAACACTTCATCGTAGTCTATGGTATCCGAAAGATTCCTCGATTGCTTTAATATCATACGCAGATGCCGATCATGCTGGATGTCAAGATACGAGGCGTAGCACTTCTGGATCTGTGCAACTCCTTGGAGATAGATTGATCAGTTGGTCTTCAAAAAGGCAGAAAAGCGCTGCAATATCAAGCACGGAGGCAGAATACATCGCCATGTCCGGTTGTTGTGCTCAAGTCCTTTGGATGAGATCACAATTAACTGACTACGGTCTTGGATTTAACAAAATCCCGATGTATTGTGACAACAAGAGCGCCATTGCCCTTTGCTGCAACTATGTTCAACACTCCCGGGCCAAGCACATAGACATTCGCAACCATTTCATTAAGGAGCAGGTGGAGAACGGAGTGATCGAGCTGTATTTTGTCACTACTGAGTACCAGCTGGCGGATATGTTCACCAAAGCCTTAGATCGAGGACGAATCGAGTTTTTGATTGATAAGCTTGGTATGAAATCATTCACTCCAGCGACTCTCAAAGAGTTGGCAGAAGAATCAGCTGAATAGTCGTGGTAAACTATTCAGAGTATCCTTTGGTTGTGATCATGTATATTATAGTAAATATATAAACCACAAAAGAAAATACAAAAATATAAAACCAAGAAAAACCATAAAAAAAAAATATAAAACCTAGAAAAACCATAAAAAATATAAAACCTAGAAAAACCATAAAAAATATAAAACCAAGAAAAACCAAAAATATTTTTCGTTTTAAATCGGGCATGTCTTTTAGTACGGTAATATTTACGGCCTTAGAAATGTCGATCAATATTGACACGGTGCCTTAAATAGAGTCCGTATAAAAGTTGTACATTTTTAAAACATGCCCAGTATGGCTTGTAGTTACTTCAGACTGCAACCCGGTTTTCATATTAAAGTCACGTATTTCCTTGGAAAACGTTGGCTCAGAACGGGAATTAATTTTCTCGGGCGTGATTTACAAGCCAAATCATGCAAAGGGATCAAGTTTACTTTATAACTTGGTCTGACACGAATTTGTGTACGTCTCAGTGCATTAATTTGTTAAAATAAGAGAAATCTTATTAAAACCACGAATCAAAATCTTTCAAGAGATAAGTTGGAAATGCTTTCATCACTATTTGACTCTTTAAAACAATGACTACAGCTCTTTAAATAGAAAACGGGTCATCGTTTAAGGGGGAGAAAATAGTAAAATCATCTTTGTCATTAAAATTGATTTTCAAAAGTGATTGTGAAAATTAAGGGCTACATGGTAATTGAGTGGTTTTGCTTTAGAAAACGACTTGTGTTCGTTCTAAGTGATAGGCATGGCTTTTAGATTTTGAGGATATGCTAATATATGCGTTTGCTAAGTTGTGTGTACGTTTAACAAGAGTTAGGTAAAATGGAAAAAATTAGAAACAAAAAGGATAGGGAGTGAAATTGGAGGGACTAAAGGTAATGTTTAATGAAAAGTCAAAAATTGACCTAAGTCAAAAAACAAAACCCCCGCCCCTCACTTTTTCTAATCACTGTTTTCCTATTCTTTTGCCGCCATTGTTGCATAAACACACACAAACTCTTACAAACATCTCGTCTGATCATTCCTTCCTGTTTATTCGACTAATTAAGGTATATACATCAATTTGTTATCTTCTAATCCACATTTCTTATCATATAATTCTGATTAAACATGCTCAATTACTCAGTTTAATCCATTTAGGGTTTTGATTAAATTAGGCTAAATTGATTAGGGATTTATGGTGGGATTTGCTCGGAATAGGTTAAATGATGCTTAAAATGCCTTAGTTTGCCTTAGAAACTCACAAACGCGCTAGAATAAACATCTGAGATTCGTTTGTAAAAGTTCCGGATGAACATGGTTTAGAACTTCCGAATGAAGGATTTCTTCTGAAAAACTTCCGAATGAGGAAGTTCCGAATGAAGGACTTCCGAATGAGGAAGTTCCGAATGAAGAACTTCCGAATGAAGGAAGTTCCGAATGAAGAACTTCCGGATGAAGGAAGTTCCGAATGAAGAACTTCCGGATGAAGGAAGTTCCGAATGAAGAACTTCCGAATGAAGGAAGTTCCGAATGAAGAACTTCCGAATGAAGGAAGTTCCGAATGAAGAACTTCCGGATGAAGGAAGTTCCGAATGAAGGAATGTTCCGGATGAAGGAAGTTCCGAATGAAGAACTTCCGGATGAAGGAAGTTCCGAATGAAGAACTTCCGGATGAAGGAAGTTCCGAATGAAGAACTTCCGGATGAAGAAGTTCCGAATGAGGAGAAGTTCCGAATGAGGAAATGTTCCGGATGAAGATGTTCCGAATGAGGAAAAGTTCCGGATGAGTTGTTTGATTATTCTTGTTTGCATGCTATATATGTACTTGTTGTTTTATGAAATGTGTTATGCTTAGAAGTAAGAATGATATATATCTATATGCTTTTGTGCATCAACCTTTCATGTCTTATCTTAAGCAGATACAATGACTAATCCAACGGTACAAGCAATCCAAGAATCCAGAGAAGCCGATATTGCTAAAGCCCGAACGCTTAAGTTTATACCCAACAACTATAGGCTGAAGCAAGTTTCTAAATCCACTCACCATGGTTTTAAGGTCGCCATAGCCATCCTTGATAACTCTCATTTCAAGAACGCCCTTAGGAACACAGCCTCGGTGCCTTATGAGTATATGTTTGAATTTTGGGCAACCAAGGAAATCACTTCGAACAAGATCACCTTCACCATCGACAACAAGCAGCAGACACTCACCGTTTCAGACTTCCGTAAGATTCTTGGTATACGGGATACACCCAAGGGCATGTCTTTCTCAAGGGATCCTACTAAAGATGAACTCGCGGAGTTATTTGACGCACTTGGATGTCCGGAAATACGAGTTGCATCTGAGTTTACTACTGCTAAGGTAGGACAACCCTGGAGAGCATTGATGGGTATTCTCAGTAAATGTCTTACGCCAAAAACGAGTGGCCATGA
Organism: Glebionis coronaria; assembly: GCA_025667525.1. Lineage (NCBI taxonomy): Eukaryota > Viridiplantae > Streptophyta > Magnoliopsida > Asterales > Asteraceae > Glebionis > Glebionis coronaria. The sequence continues at coordinate 317,745,961 of CM046877.1, read as the reverse complement.
TGCTTTGCGCAGTCCGATAATGAACCTCTTCTATGGCATGTACAAAGCTGCAAATTCAGATTATGCTTTGTTGATATGGGAAGAATTCACATTTCAGCTCTTCTACAACAAGAAGCTGAAGACAAACTTCTTTCCTTATCCTCGGTTTATTAAGCTAATCATTAATTATTTTATGAAGCTTGATAATACTATTGATAGGCGTACAGCAGGTCGCTATCACACTGAAGAAGCTGATGATACTGTAGATCTGAGGCATGAAGGACCGTCTATTGGTGTGATTCCGGGTCCTGTTCCTGATTACCTTCTATCTGATAAAATCAAAGGTTCTGCAGATTACAAGCTACTACAATTAGAAATCCAGAGGCTGAAAGCAAACCTTCAAACTGGAGAAGACTCATCCACAACGGTTAAGAGTAAAGGTAAACGCAAACAACCAGCTGCGTTACCTGAACCCGAACCCAAGAAGAAGAAGACAGAGGGTAAGAAGGGAAAGGGTAAGGATTTGATGCGTCTACGTGATGAAGAAGATATTGTTGATCCTACTCTTGATAAATCCGAGCAATAAATGATGAAGATTGCTATTAAAAGGAGTAGGAAAGATACAGGCGGTAGTGGTTCAGGTGCGAGGGTAGATATCGAGGATGAGTACGAGGAACCGCATGATGTTGATGAGTTTGGGTCACCGGAACACTATTCCACTTCGAAGGAGCCATCAATCCCTATTTCAGCAAGTGTGGAAAAGGAACCTGTTGCTCCTACGATCATGGTGACAACTCAACCCTTAACAACTCAACCTCCACCCATACAACCTTTACCAACCCGACCGGCTTCAACACCATTTCTTCCACCACCCATAATCCCCATCCTTAGTACAGCAGTAACAACCGAGCCCCTCCAGTCAACCCAAAGCAGCTCTGCAACATCTGCAATGGCTGCATTAGTGATGGCCGAACTGTTTGATACTAACAAACGCGAAATGGATGAACTTCGCCAAGAGTTGCAAAGACGAGCTCAGAGGGAAGAAGAATCTAGGAAAGCCCAAGAGGAGATGATTGCTAGGTTCGCTTCAGATATGGAGTTGACTAGAAAAGCACATGCAGAAGAACTTGCTCGGGTTAAGCAGGCTGAGGCTGATAAGCATGCTGCACGTATTACCAGACTTCAAGCGATGAGGGATAAATATAAGGAACAAAAAGAAGCACTTGAAGCATCTGTGAAAGAAAGAGTGCAAGAATCCGTTGAATCCCTAATGCCTAAACTTCGCGATGAGTTGAAGACACTTGCTGCTGACAACTTGATGGTCAAATCATCCAACCCTTCAGAAGCCGCCTACAAGATTGCTTATGACCTGACGGATTTTGAATTGAAGAAGATCCTTAAGGCTCGTATGGTGGAACTTGGGTCGTATGATAAGTCGAGGATTCAACGGGCTCTATATAAATCCCTGAATGATGCTATCAGGGAGGATGATAGCTTATTCAAGACGTTTGGAAGTGTGGTACCATATCACATCTTACCTGAGGAAGAAAGGGAAGAAAGTGAAGAAGAGGGTACGGGTGAAGAAGAGGAAGAAGAAGAAGAAGAAGGAGAAAAGGATAAGGACGATGACGAGGGTGGTGATGATGATGAGGATGATGAGGATGATGACGAGGATGATGATGATGATGGCGATGATGGTGGTGATGAGAATCGGGAGAGTGCTAGGGGTAGTAACGGGGATGACAATCAGGATGATGATGGGGGTGAACAACCGAACAAGGGAGACAAGGTTACCAGCTCCAAGAAGACTGCTACTAAGACTGGAACCAAGTCCACAAAAGATGCAGCACAGAAGGACAAATCGACATCCTCGGAATCACGACGAACGAAGTGGCGCCACGATGTGAATGCCACTACAGCGTCATCGGTTCCTGGTATCTCTATCGCTGTATCTGTACCTATTACCACTAACCCCATTAGTTCTGTTGTTGTTCCTCCTGTGATTGCAGAATCAGTGACGGAACCCGAAGCTGCACAACACTCTCCAGTTCAAGACACTGCTGACATGCCTGAAACTGAACCAACAGATGTTCGCACTTCAACTCCTCTACAACAAGCACAACAATCCACGGTTCCTGAACCAAGCATTCGTGCCTGGGAAGACACGTTGGAGATAGACGAGTCTGCACCACCACAAGCTTGGATCACGGCAGCAGCACAATATGATCCGATCACAGATGCTGACAAAGATGTGCTGTATCTCCGTATCCGAAGTCCGATTGACTTATGTGCATTTCTTGCTCATGAGTATAAGACTTCGGTTACTCCATCCTTGGTGAAGAAAGCACTGAAAGATAAGAGACTGCGTGCCAAAACCCGATTACCCCGAATGGAGCTCGAGTACTATGCCGATGAGATCCTAAAGGCTTTGAAAACCGTTCAACGGCCAGGACTTCATGAATCAGAAAGAGCTCCACCTCCAATGGATCCTGCTCAAGATAATCAGATTACTCTTGACTTCTTCGTCACCAATGATCTTGAATATCTTATGAAGGGGTCATCAAAGTACGCAACATCCCTGACTTTGCTGAAAGCTGCCAACTGGGGGACAATACCCTTCATCGAGGAAAAGGTAAATCGACTCTGGGTCCCAAAAATGAATCGTAATTATGATATGTATGCTGTCATAGGTGCATCTCATTGGGACGAACGAGTCCGAAGGGCGTACAGGGGTTACTGCTTGGTCAATTCTGGAAGCAATGTTAGATCCGATATCCGCATCTCCAGCATCCTAGGAATGAAAACTGAAGCCAAGAACGGCTACTATCACGTGACGGAGATTCGTTTGAAAAGGGAGGATGACAGGGAATACAAAATCCAGCAAGGAGACTTTTCCATCATTCGCCTTGAGGATATCGAAGATATGCTGCTTCTGATGACCCGAGATCAACTTACTCACATTCCTCGTGAAGACCTGATTGCTTTGAATACAGCACTTCGTATGTTCACACGAAGCGTTGTCATCAAGTCACGAGTTGAGGATCTTCAGTTGGGAGTCGAAAGCTATCAGAGGAGGCTCAATTTAACCCGTCCTGTGAATCAAGTGCTACCTCAACATGTAGAAAGATGTCCATATACCGGAATTTCTGTCCCGAATTACGGCATTTTCTACTTGAACAGTCGAGGTTTGATGAAGTTTATGAGGGTGGGGGAGCTCCACAAGTATAGCGATGGCACTCTTATACAAGTCAGAGATAAGTTGGAGCATCTGAACTCGGGTGGGACTTTGCCAGAGATGACGGAGGATTGGCATCCGGGTTACCAGCAGATGGCAAAGTATGTGATCAAAAAGATCGATCAAAAGCTCCGTGAACGTAGATTGATGAGGAGCTTGGAAAGATTCGTGGGTGGAAGACCGTATTTAGTGCACCACAAGCTACTGCAACGATCCATCTGATGGGTCGTACATCTCAGGTCACTTTATATTGGTTTTCAATTGTGAATATGTAAATTTGTGAATAATGTGCTTGAATGGCTTGGTGTAGTGTTAAGGTATGATAATTTTTCAAGAATTTCTCACGAGATTCTAAATCTTTCAAAATATGTCATACCAAAGCACTACAACTATCCCTTATTAACTTAAGGGGGAGCAATAACTTGTTCTATGGCCAAAACATCGATTTCATTTTTACCCAAAGACCGGTTAATCCATTCAATATCCCAAATATTAATGGTTAATATTTTGGATAAGGGGAGAAAATGGGATTAAGGAGACATAAGTGATACTTGGCTAAAAGATGAAAAAGACTTAAAGATTATCCAACTTAATATGTGTAAAGCACGTGTTAAGGGGGAGCGTTTTTGATGAACAAAACACCTAAGGTACAAAACTTTTGATTTCAATATCACAAGTACTTTAGGTGATTTTCAATGATTTTTCATGGTGGCAATTCCTTCCCAAAACACGCTTAATTCACGACGGATGTGGTGACAAAAGGGTGGTAGGAATAGGTTTAGTCCAATGATTCATCAGAGCCGATGGAATCTTCCCAAGGACAATTCCCTAGATAGAATTAGAAGTCCTAGGAAAGATGGAGAAAGAATGTGAACGTAGCTGAATGCCGACCAAGTACTTAAGCTAGCACTGGAACAATCACAACAAAGTGCTAGTGATGACGTATTGGTAAGCATTGAAGGGGTTGAAGAATGAAAAAGAAATGTAAAGATAAAGGGTGTAAAGAAAGAAGCCCTCCTTACAACTTTAGGCAGAAACCGGGTCAATACATATGCTATTGAGGTCATTTTTGTTAATGATTCTCGGTATTGAAGAAAGACATCATGGACCCAGTGATGCAATGCACAACCCTTCCCCAGCTAACTCAAATATCTCTCAAAAGGTATTTGTTTTAATCACACGGAGATCAACACGTTATCTATTGGTTTATTCACTCCGAATAAACTGGTATTGAAAAGGTGGCACTCCTCTCCAGCCATCGCTCACTAAATCAAAACGCACAATCGAGTCTAGAGCCAAGAGATCATCAAAAGTCTCATTAGGACACTTTCCATTTATTCCTTGCTTTCTCACACACTGTGAAAAGTAAGAGATTTTCATGAGTCCTACGCAATATTCCTGTAATATTGCCAGAACATCCGAGTAATACGTAAGTATTACAATGAAGATGGAAATCCTGCTTGATCCAACATCAAACAAGCTCATGGTAGGTTACACGTGCGGTTCTTTTAGAACCAATCTTGTGAAAAACTGGAAGGTAACAGTGGTTTAATTCTTAATTGAACTTAAACTCGTTCCAGGCCTCTTTGCATTATCATATGATCTTGCCAGAACACTCAGAGTGACTCTTTATTGACCACAGTGACGAGTGGAAATCCTTCTAGTGTCAACATCAAACAGCACTTGGTAGGTAACGTGCAAGATTCTTTATGAATCGAGCTCGTGACAACTGGAAAGCAACGATGGTGAAAATCTTAATTGAAATTCACTTGTTCCAGGTTTCATGAATTGACGGCTTTTAATCACAAGGATAATTTATCCAAGTGATTCACTCTTTATGTTCGCAGTCAGCTTTGGACGGTCGAATAAAGAGAACGGGTTTACCCGCGAAATCCTGTCAGGAAGTTACTTAATTGAAACTATCCGTCACGGGTACGATATCTAATATCGTCCAACGGTCTTCACCGACCGGAGGTAAAATGCTACCGAATTAGAATAAAATGTTCAAAGCCATTTTATTCGTGTCGTTGCTGTGTACCTGCTAAAGACGGTGGCGTTGCTGAGTACCTGTTGAAGACGGTGGCGTTGCTGTGTACCAGTGAAGACGGTGGTGTTGCGGTGTACCTGTAAAAGTCGTTCCCACATGCTTATGTCTTTTGCAACAAAAATTCAAGAAAGTACAAGATGAAGTCTTCCGCTGTATCAAACTCTGAAGCTTTCAAGAATCCAACAAAAAGACGTAAGTGTGTGGAACATGAAGTCACGAGGAGGTAAAGTTCACAAGAAAGGCAAAGATCGCACGTGAAAGGCCAAAGAACAATGCTCTCAAGTCAAAGCCAAAAAGATCAAACCAACATATTCACAACAAAAGAAAGAAAAGAAGAAAGGACTACGAGCTAAAGAACGAAGACTTAGTATAGTATGCTAGGTTTAGAACTTTGTAACGTGGAGTGACCTCCCTTAGGGGGAGATTGTTAGAAATACGTTTTAACGTATATTAGAAGTATCGGTCACTCCACAATATGATTTATGTTGTAATAGCTCGTAGTTAGTAATTAGTTATTATTTGCGTATTAACTTAAGTAAGAACCGGTCCATGGGCTTGTCATGGACCGGCCCAAGTCCACTTATGACTTGGAACTATAAATACCCCTTTCCACCATGGAAAGGGGTTGGTGGTTGTCATTTCTTGTTTTCCACTTAATAAAATTCACATAGTTTCTCTCACTTTCTCTCTCTAACTTTCTCTCTCTAGAAATCAACAAACCCCTTCATAGATTCATTGATTATCAATTTCTACACTAACACTGAGTTCATGCAGAGGTTTCTTAGGTTGGCTGGATTTCTAGGCACTGCTGTGGGTACTTCTAAAGAACAAGCGAAGCACTTTCGCTGGGCTCTTGACTCCACGACAGCATATCGTTTACTTAGTGCTACTTACTCCAATGTGGCACAAGTTAATGATGCATCACGTTACTTGGAATTGCTGAATGAGCGTGATGACTACGAGGAACAAGCTCGTCCAGAAAAGAGGTATAAATTTCAGTCACCAAGCGTTATCATCTTATTCCTTTATGTACGTTCATTTATATCTTTTCTTATCCAATTGTATCTTTCAGCCAAAAGGGTGGAGACCGGTCCTAACCGGCCACTCAACAGAATGCTTACAAGGGGCACAGTCAATCTAATGACCGCTATGGATCCGACAGGCGGAACAGTAATGACAACTACCGTAACCATGCCAGCCAGTCCAACAACAACAGGTCCCTAAAATTCATAAACTTTTCTATGTTAGGCTGCAGTATGTTTTACATACTAACATGTCAGCGTCATAAACAGGAACTCTGCGACTGGGCCTGACCAGAATACAAAGGGTCAGCAGCCTAACAACTCGTCTTCTTCTTGTAAATTATCACTTAAACTTCAATGTAGTCATGTTTATGCCAAATAATCATGTCTCACGCATATTTTCTTAAATAGGCTCTCAGGTAGAAAGGGTACCTCCAGGAGGTTATACTTACCTTATCTGCATGACTTGTAGTCATGGACATCTTGGACCATGCCATAAGGCTGTCGGAGTTTGTTTCATGTGTGGACAATCCGAACACAGGTTAAAAGATTGCAAGAAGGGAGATACTGCTGGTACTTCTAGTGTTGCTCTTCCTAAGCCACCAGCTTAGGGTCATGTCTACACTACCACAAAGGACCAAGCAAATAAGCCTTCAGGTACTATCACTGGCATCCTCTTTATGAACTGTCATGATGCTTACGGTTTATTCGATACTTGTGCAACTCACTCAGTCATATCCACTACGTATGCCAGTAGTACTAATAAAATCCCTATGACACTAGAGAATATTTTATGTATATCTACGCCTATACGAGACTCTGTACGCATTAGCCAAGTGTACAGAGATCTTCCACTAGAATTTGATGATAAGATTTGCCTAGTAGATGCACTTCCTTTGGATATGTGTGAGTTTGATCTCATCTTAAGCATGGACTGGTTATCCAAGCACCATGCTACTATCTATTGTCATACCTATCGGGTTATCTTTGGTGATGTTCAAGCACCAGAGTACATTCACAATGATTTCATACCAGGAAAGTATGTACAAATGATTTCCTCCTTAGAAGCTCGTGTTTTATTATCTCATGGCTGCGAGGGCTTCTTAACTTAAATTCAGGATATTACCGACAAAGTTTTGTCGATCCAAGATCAACCAGTTGTTTCTGAATTCCCTAATGTATTTCTAGAAGAACATCTGGGTATACCACCTATCCGTGAAGAATAGTTTAACATTGAGCTCATCCCAGGAACTCAACCAATCTATAAGGCTCCATATCGCATGGCCCCTATAGAGCTCAAGGAATTAAATGATCAGCTGCAGTAATTACTGGCGCGAGGTTCATTCTTCCGAGTGTATCACCATGGGGTGCACCAGTACTTTTCGTCAAGAAGGAGGATGGCAGCATGCGTTTATGCATTGACTATCGTGAGCTGAATAAGATCACAATTAGGAACCGTTATCCATTACCACATATCGATGATCTGTTTGACCAACTGCAAGGTGCCAAGCATTTCTTCAAGATTGATCTAAGATCCGGTTATCATCAGCTACGAGTGAAAGAGCAGGATATACTCAAGACTGCTTTTCACACAAGATATGGCCATTATGAATTCGTAATCATGCCTTTCGGACTCACTAATGCTCCAGCAGTATTCATGGACCTTATGACCCGCATATTCCAAGGAAGAACATGAATAACATCTTTGTATTATGCTACAGATTCTTCGTCAGAATCAGTTGTATGCCAAATTCTCCAAGTGTGAATTATGGCTAAACAAGGTGGCATTTCTAGGCCACATTGTCTCGACAGAACGGATTACTATGGATCCTGCGAAAGTTGAAGCTATCACTAAATGTCCACGACTGACGTCTGCAACTGAGTTTCATAGTTTTCTGAGCTTAGCTACTTATTATAGCAGATTCGTGGAGAACTTTTCAAGACTATCCTTACCTTTAACCAAGTTGATGCGAAAAGGGGAGAAATTAGTTTGGACTGATGAGCGGGAGAAGAGCTTTGAAGAACTCAAGCAGCAGTTAGTACCTGCACCTATTCTTACTCTCCCATCTAGCACAGGTGGATTTCAGATCTACAGCGATGCTTTGGGTAAAGGATTAGGCTGTGTAATCATGCAACATGGGAAAGTGATTGCATATGCATCACGCCAGCTAAAGCCTTATAAGGGTAATTATCCTACCCATGACTTGGAGCTAGCAATAGTAGTCTTTGCTCTTAAAATCTGGAGACACTATCTATATGGTGAATCATGTGACATCTTCACCGATCACAAGAGTATCGAGTACATTTTCACTCAACGAGAGCTTAACATGAGACAGAGGAGATGGTTGGAACTACTCAAGGACTATGACATCAATCTTTAGTATCATCCCGGTAAGGTGAATGTAGTGGCAGATGTTCTCAGCGGAAAGTCGGGCATGATTAACGGCATCAAGATACTAGAAGAAATCATACGTGACTTAGAGCGATTAAATATTAAATTCTTAGTAGGTGGAAAGCATGGATACCGGGCTAATCTGAGAATTGAGCCAAACTTATTTTCTCAGATAAAGGAAGCTTAGAAAGATGAGGGTGAGATATGGGCTATTATTCAGAATCTTGATCGGCAGACAAAATTTCATGTAGACGAAGAAGGCATTGTATGGCAAGGAACTAAGCTATATGTTCCGAATGATCAGACACTTCGAGAAGCTTTACTGATAGAAGCTCACAGCTATCCATTCTCTATTCATCCAGGATCCACCAAAATGTACCATGACATTAAAAAACATTTCTGGTGGAGTGGCATGAAGCATGATGTTGCTACTTTCGTATCCAAGTGTCTAACATGTTAGCAGGTTAAGATAGAGCATCAGCGGGCTAGTGGTTTACTACAACTGTTATAGATTCCCGAATAGAAGTGGGACAAAATCTCCATGGATTTCGTCACTTGAATTCCCTTGACTCAGATCAAGCATGATGCTATATGGGTTATAGTAGATCGTTTAACCAAGTCAGCTCATTTTATCCCAATTCGCAAGGACATCTCAGTTAGCAAATTGGTAGACATGTTTCTTAAGGAGATCATGCGACTGCATGGTACTCCATCAAACATCATATTAGACAGAGATCCTAGTTTCACGTCTAAATTCTAGAAAGGTATGCAAAAAGCTACGGGCACCAAACTTAAGTTTAGCACTACTTTTCATCCTCAGACTGATGGTCAATCGGAACATACCATTTAGACCTTAGAAGACATGTTACGAGATTGTGTATTGGAACAGACAAGAAGTTAGGACGACTACATTTGTTTTGTTGAGTTTGCCTACAACAATAGTTGGCATGCAAGTATTAAGTGTCCACCTTTCGAGATGATTTATGGCAGAAAGTGTCGTGCTCCAATCTGTTGGGATCAAGTTGGAGAACGAATCTTTGAAGGACCAGAAATGATAGAGGTGACCAATGAGAAGGTTGCCATTGCCAAGTCAAAGTTATAGGAAGCTCATCCTCGACAGAAGATTTGTGCTTATAAACATCGTAGAGATCTAGAATTTAAGATCAATGATCATGTTTTCCTTAAGGTATCACCAGGTGGTGGTGTCAAGCGTTTGGGACTCAAGGGCAAGCTTAGTCCCCGATTCATCGGACCGTTTGAACTCCTTGAACATATCGGTGAAGTATCATATCGTCTAGCTCTACCTCCTCAGTTATCTCATGTGCATGATGTGTTCCATGTATCCTTACTCAGAGATTATAATTACCATCCATAGCATACAGTTTCTGTGACAATCCGTCAATTTATGGTTGATATTTTATTCTTAATATTTATTTGAAAACATTATTTTAATGTTATAATATGAACTCACTTATTTTTGGGAAGTAATTTGGATTTACGTCTTGAAGTAGCATCGACTACGTCTAAACCGGAGGATTCAACGTTACGTGCTTACGTTTACATACACCGTTTTGGTGACAGTCCGACATTTCAGAAAATAAATTTGTCTGTGAATATTATTTTGAGATTTTAAATTTGTGTTGGTTCACAAACTCACAAATTTACGAGAAGAGATTAGGACTTACGATTTTATTTTAACGTCCTTTACGACTAAACCGGAAACCTTAGGATTACGTATTTACATTTTCGAACTCCGTTTTTGATGAGACAATTTTTATTAGATTGGTTTTGTGTCGTTGATTCATAATTTATAAAAACGTTTTTCGTAAAACGACCCGAGGGCACGCAAATCGAGGAGTACCCGTAATTAAATGAGGATGAGACAGGATAAACTTGTCCCACCCCCACACATGGGATGGCCACAAGTATCCACCAACACCCTTAGGTGTCAACATTTAACAACTTGCAAGACACATGTCTTACTTACCTTAAGAAATAAGCTTCACACATCAAAACCACCAAACATCTAAACCACTTCTCATTTATCTCATGCAAAAACCACCAAATGCTCTCCTCTCTCTCTAAAATTCGTCCATATCTACCATAAACCACCCATTTGATCAAAATTTACACCACAAATCCTATGTTATTCATACACATGATGATGTCCTTTGAAGATATGAAGATTGGAGGTGATCTTAACTTATGAAAAGGAGTTTTCATTAGGTTAAAGGGCTAATTTCATGGAGGTTTTCATCCATCCAAAAGACCCAAGGAGTTGCCTTGCTAAAGTTGAAGATTTGATAACAAGAACCAAGTCTTGTTCATCAAAATCCTCGTCTTTTCATCACTAATGGTGGTATAAAGATTGTTCTTCCTCACCCTCTTGTTATTTTTGATTATGTAATCTTGTATTTATTTTACTTATGTATATGTATATGATGATGAATGATGATTAAAAATATTGTGTGGGGATTTGGTGTTGATAAACATGCTTAAAAAGATGAAAAACTATAAGAAACAAGGTTAAAATCTTGCTTAATTTAGATGGCTGTATAAAACAGTAAAGAATCATATGGTAAACTGGTAAAATGACTTGAATAAATTGATATACAGTAAGCTATGGGTCTTGTACACATGTGAGAGTTGGCCATGCAATGGAATCATTGTAATGAGTGAGATATGATCAAAACAAGTTTAAGGTACAAATCTGAGTTCACTGTTTTGGACGATTTTTAAAAAATACTTAGAGGCTGATTCAACAGTAGCTATAATAGAGTTAAATGGAGCACATATCATGTAGTTTATGTGATAAAAATTTGAGCTTCTATCTCCATATAGAACTCTAGATATGGCAGTTTTGGTGAACATGAAAATAAAAATCAGATTTTGGAAATTAAAGTATAATAATATTATATAAGCACTCAAAATTATATTGTATAAAATGTAAAATTAAAACCCACTAACTCATGAATTTTATTTATATATATATGTTAAAGGTTAAATAAATGGATAAATTATAAAAATGGTGGTGGAATAATATTTATAAGTTATAAAAACTATAAACATGATTTTTACGACTTTTTTGGCTATTACCGTAAAATTAACGTTTTTGTTAAATAAAACTTAGACGGTTGGACCCGTCTAATGTAAACTTTCATAAACTCATATACTGATATATAAACATAAATAACAAGTAAAAACCGATAAAACCCGAACTATATAACATACGGACATTAACGGGCTAAGTTAACGTTATTAAACTAATAATACAACAAAATGGGCTAAAACACTTATAAACTTATTTATTGAGCTTAACCCATTTCGGCCCAACATGTAAAGTATAAATACTGATAATACAAGTATGAAATGGATTAATACAAGTTAATAAACTTATAATAGGCTTATTGGACCTAAAACACGTAAATAGGTAAAACTAGAAAACTAGTATAAAAGTTATCGACACATAACACAAAAATGAGTAAATGAGAATATGTAAACCCACTTGATCATCATATATATAAAATCATCATATGTATACATAAATGTTATTTTTATAAAGTCATTGGACATGAGTCTAAGAAGAGTATTATTTGTCTAGGTTTCCGTGATTGAAGCACGTACCGTACATCCGAATTGCCAATAACCCGCCTTCCCATATCAACGTGAGTTCATAGCCTCGCACTCTTTTAAATATTTTTATAAATGTTTTATAAACCCGCGAGGGGGATAACATTTTAGTTTTTATAAAATAGGACACCATTTGTCCCTATTGTTTGTTTATTGATTTGGACCCGAATGATTGTATGACCCGATTGTATGACCCGATAAATGATTAAAGGACCCGACAGATGAAATAAATGGATTATTAAAGTTAGGTTATGTCACTAAAAGTCCCATTGGCATGAATTGTGAACTACCGGGATTTGGTAGACTCTTATGCATATAATAGTAATATTTGGGGACGATCACCCCAGTTCGCGCCTTGACGGTTGATCCCCGTCGTGCCACATTGATTGGTAAGCGAATTTATGTATGAGAAGATTTACATAGCGTGACCTTTGTGACGACACGCTAATTTAGATGGGCAAATGAGTTTCGGGCTAGCTACCTGTTGTTTGTTGTAGTAAGGTAACAATGTCATGCGGCTTATAATAATCCGATTAACGAAATACTGCTATACGCACCGAATTACGATGTATTGCCTGACTAGCAATACAGGGTCATAATATTGATATTATGTTCGTGTTTTGGTTTTTCATAACCATATTCATATAACGGTTTTTATTTAACCTTATACAACGTCATAAGACGTATTGTATGATGCTTTTACGACATTGGCTCGTATAATGATTTTTAAGGCAAATGCCTATATTGTGATTTTGATAAGGATTTGTATAAAATGACTTTGGCTATTTTATGGCCTATTACAAAGATTTGTACAAAATGATTTTCGGTAATAATTTTATACCGATGTTATATTGATGGATTTCATTAAACTCTATGAATTCACTCGACGTTATCGCTGACCTTTTCTTTTAACATGTTTTATCTCAGGTACTTGAAGGTAATTCTCGGGAAGACAACAAGAATTCATGGCCCACACCTAATTAATAATTTCCATTCAAATACTTGTAAAACTTTGTATGAATTAATATGACTTGGGACCTATGTAAATCTGATATTTATGAATGGAAATGCTATATTATTAAACGACGCAATTTTTAAGCGTTGTCTATGATGTGAGTAATGTGCAATCCTGTAACACCAACGAGTCTTCCGCTGTATTGAATTGTATAAATTTGGGGGTGTTACAGTTTGGTACCAGAGCTCTCGTTATAGAGGACGAAAGATTTTTTAAACCAAGGTTTTGAATAAAACATTTCAAAATCATTTAACTACAAACATTTTTCTAAAAATGTCTAAAAATCTTTTGACTATAACGGTGCCGAAGAATTCCCGAGTTACCGACAAGGCCAGACTGAGAAGTGTTATTTTAGTATATATATATAACTTGGATTATATATATATATGATGTAATTTTATTACATGATTGTTTGATGATCATTTTGATATTTATACGAGGTATTTATACGAGGTATTTATACGACGTAGATTGTCACAAGGAACCCTAAATCCCCTAGTAAATTAATCGAAGCTATTCTCGTAGGAAATTCTAGCCATCCTAGATCTAAACCAAGTTGTGGATATTTATGATCCCAACAAAATGGTTAATATTCGTAGAAATATAGATAGTAGTTGATTGTGATATTGAAGAAGAATTGGCGAGATTAAATCTGATATCGATGTCATGACGATCTTTCCTTATAGAGTGGAGTTTGACAAAACTTTATCACCTGGAAAGATGTCATCTGATTCGTTGTCACCCAATTCTTAAATTTGAAATCGAAAGGGTGAATGTTGCACTTGAGGCTGTAATTGGAACCATTACCCAAAAGCCTCATGCCACTAGTACCTTTCCGAGAAGTCTAGTTGAATGATCAAGTCATTTCATACTAGCGACTCATTTGATAATTATTGATAAAGGAGTTATAGGATTGGAAATTAAGTGTTGATCATATCAAGCTTTTATTGCCCTTTTAAGGTTTATAAATAAGGCTGAAAATATTGGAAAATGAGGTAGGATATCGCATTGAGTATAAGTTGATTGAAACGTGAATAAAGTAAAATTTAACCCGTATGGAACGTGAGATTATTAAGAGGAATTCGTTAAGTTCTGTGATTGAATTATAAGGTTTTAATTGATTGTTAATTCGTGTTAAGTTGTTCCTAGGCCATTGTCCAATAATGAGGATGCCCAGTGTCCAAGAAATAAATTGAAGAAATCTTCTTCTGAATTGGGACCGATGGATCTTCAGGACATGTGGAACACCTAATGAATCTTTTAGATTAGTATTCATTGTGGTATCTTTTAAAAAAAATCCCTAACTTAACTGAGATATCAGTTGGTAGGATGAGTTCTGAGAATTGTATGACATAGTGACACGTAATATGTTACGGTACAATTTTGACTTGTTTGTGATTAATGAAAAGACTACCTTTGATTGCTAAATTCTACATGTATCGATGTTATCTATCCTTTATTGCTTCATCCTAATGTTCGCATTAGTGATGCAACCATTGAACAAGTACTCATCTCGAATTGAGTTACGTTGTGGATTATTCTCTTTGTATTCTTGAGTGCCATTGAGGTCATGAACCTCATGATTATTTGGCTAAAGCTCATTTCCTGATATATTGTAGTTAGTTCTTGGTGAACAACTCTTCATCACTCTTTTGCAGATCACTAATTGTTTTTATAAGATAAAACAATATCCCTTGATAAAAGATTGAATTTTCATCACTGAAAGGATTATTTAAAGTGAGATTTATGAGTAATCATTATCGAAATGAAGTTGTTTATAAAACACCTTGGAAAACTTAATTGTTTTCATAACAAAGAAAATCTTTGTAAATTCATTCTTGATTCTTATTTAAGAATTAAGCATGAAAATGTTTTTATTATAAATATGATGATAAAATTTTGACGAACTGAGTATTGCATCGTTAATCTTGAAATTGTATATAGTTTCGCGCCTACATACAATTTGGAATGGACCATGCAAGGCTGATTAGTAGTCACCATAAAACTAATGAATAAACACTACATTTTCTTTGAAGATTGTAAAGGATTAAATTTTATGAGATCTGCAAGAAGTGAAAAATAGGGACATAGTGTTAGGGACACCTACATATGTGCCTATAGCATCTATTCTTCTGAGTCGAATTTACTCATCTGTGGAAATTGTCTTATTTGACAATTGACAATCCTTTCTTGTCCAATTCTCCCGTAGTGAGATTCTTAGGAAAAGTATCTGATTACCGAGTGTTGATACCCGACTGGATGTATTGACGTTCCTATCATTTCTTTTGATTAGATTTCATTTGAATGACCTGGGTAACGATCCGAGGAGCTTTCAAATGCGTACTCGAATTATGAAAACATGGGATATATTTATATTCATTAAATGTTTTCGTCTGTATCTGATTTGAAATTCTCTCGTATAGATTATGCGTTGACCTTACTCTTTTAAGGTTAGTTATGTCTTCATATATCCTTGAATTTGGGAAGGATTATGAGTTATTATTAGTCTTTTGAGAAGTTCACATCTTATCGACGGCAATAAAACTGGAAAGTTGATAGTGCCAGTAGAATGGATTGATTGATTATGACATGACGACATTGTCTTAATTGATGGGAAATCGAATTGAATTCCCCTAAATGATAAGATGTTGATTATCAAAAGTGATCTAAATAATTATTGATGGATGACTTGGAATTATACCATGAATGGTTGTGAATTAGTCATAGATATTATAATCTAGAAAGAACTTAAAGTAAATATATTAAAAGATGTTTATATTATCTAAAACTTTAGGAGGTATTTATTGGTAAATTTCCTAGACTTTTGCCATTAAGGCAAGTTGAATTTGGTATTGATTATATTCCCGGTGCTGCACCTGTGGCTTGTGCACTGTACGTCAGCACCATCTGAATTAAAGGAATTACCGTACAACTGAGATTTTTGTCGGAGAAAGATTTTATTCTACCGAGCTCGTCATCATGAAGAGCTATGGTGTTATCATTCCTTATATTTATAGATTACTATGAACTGAGTAAATTGACAATCGAAAACGATATCCATAACTCGAAATGGAAGATTTGTTCGATCATTTACAAGGTTCTAGCGTATGTTCTAAAGATTTGATCCATGGCATGGTTATCATCAACTTCGCATTTGCGAAAAGATTATGTAATCCAATCACTACATCCGGTACTTGTAATGAACATTATGAGTTTCACGTGATGTCGTTTGGATTGACTAATACACATGTAGCATTCATAAAATTGGTGAATCACGTGTGTAGGCTGTAATTTGATAAATCCATACGTGTGATCATTAAGAACTATTTGTTTGTTTATAAGAATAAGAATGAAGTTAATAATTAATTATAGATTGCCCTGAATTGGTCGAACAATTAAAACTTGTACCTTGAATATTTAACATAAGACTTAAGACTTAATCCTTTACATGATTTAACCGTGTGATTAATAGATAATGGAATATAAATTAACTTTTCAAAATTTAGAAGTCATTTAAGACTTTGAGTTATACTAAAAAGAAAGTGCAAATATATTTTGACAAATGTTTTAACAAAGAATTTTTAAGGGATTATTCCCTTATACACAAACCATTTAACTAAACTTCGGTTTAGGGGTAAATGTTTGTGTATACCTCAAGACAACCTAAGAGGGATTGAGGAAACTATATAATTTATGACTTGAAATTTAAAACGACACTTTTTGCTTTTCAACTAAGAAAATTTTGACCAAAGTATAACCAAAGATTTTTCAAACGTTTACGAATCTTATTAATTATTTTCGATAAATCAGCAAAAATCGTGTTAATTAAATTCAAATTTATTTTGAACATTTTATATAATTGGTCGAACTAAGAAATTTAAACTTTTAACGTTTACGTTTCATGAAAACTTAAAATTTATTGTTAATTTACGTGTAATAATTATCGACGCTTTAAAACGTCGGATCAAGCAAAACTGATAAAGATAATAGTAAAGACGAAACTAAAACATAGAAGATATGAAGAAAGAATTTTGAATAAATACGGTTATGATATTTATTTCATCAGGAAAAAGTGAATGTGGATACTGACACATTATGTATAAAAGATAAAGAACCAATTAGGACATGTTCCTTAATAATGAAGGTGCAAAATAAATTGCCGAACAATTTAAAATATAGCCGATGCTTGTAAGAAGGATAATATAGATAATAAAAGTGGTCCGCGGCTAATGTGAACCATTAGAATTGAGAAGCCGATAGCGTTAAATGTTTTAAAGACCACTTGTGATTGTCTAAATATAGAGGATTGTGAGATATAGTTATGTTGGAATCTGTAAGTATAAGTATTCTATTCTTGCCATTTCTGACTAGAAGTATCTGTGTCTGAAGAAGTTGTACTAATGGCAAATTATGAAGGCAGACATCGCCTCATACATTAGTTAACGTCTAGCTATTGCAAAGGTCATCATCTGAATTTGATTCGATTTGGGTCATCGTCGACAGACTGACCAAATCTGCTAATATCATTCCCGTTAATGATAAATGCAAAAGAGTTATGTAAACATAGTGTGCCTGTATCGAACATCTATATCAAGATCCTCGCTTCGCATCAAATTTCTAGAGATTTGCTCAGTAGTCATTGAGAACGAACCTTGATGAGAGTACTATGTACCACCCCAATCGAAGGGACGAGGTAAAGTAATGATACAAGATACTATAAGCGCATTTCTATGTTTGAATGATTGACCTTTGGTAATAGATCGTATAATCGTTTTCCTTTGGAGAGATTATCATTGATAATTATTGTGTTAGGATCGAGATTGAATCTTGTTAGGATCTAAATATTAGAGCATCTGTAAGCAAGAGTTGAGATGAAGACACCCGACATACACCCATTGTGTGTTGGACATGTCTTTTAGGTTTAAGGTTTCCTATGATGGCGAACCTAACCTTCCAAAAGTATTCGAACCACGAGATCTAAAAAGATTGTTGAAATTAGGATTTGATTATTGACTGCCGATAGTGGGTAGGAGGTTATGTGAATATGAAATGTAGATCTTGAAGTTCCAGATGGGTAGCGAAGTTATGCCAAAAATTTTAACTTTGGAGAAATGAATTAATGATCTGACAAATCATGGGATATAAATCCCCGTTGTATGGGACCATTGAGATGATGTAAGAATTGGTTTGAAAGGCATATAAGCTGGATCTACCTTAGGACTTCAAGAGCTGCGTGAATTATGTTTCGTATATCGAACTTGATAAATATCTATCAAGTGAAAATCTGAATTCTTCTTGATAAAGTTTAGATCGGCGAAAAGTTGCATTCATCAAAAACCCGTGAACATCATAGATAGTGAAAGTAAGTCAACATTAAGCCTGATCTTATTCCCGTAGTCATGTTTGATGAAACTCGCATATTGTAATGAATTACACTTGTGAGAAAAGACCGAATGTGGAGGAAATACCCACATGGCTTTAACTCTATAAGAAGCGAGTAGTAAGGTAAGATGATCTTTGAGGAAAAAGATCCTGTTTACGGGTAAATGCTGTGACAATCCGTCAATTTATGGTTGATATTTTATTCTCAATATTTATTTGAAAACATTATTTTAATGTTATAATATGAACTCACTTATTTTTTAGAAGTAATTTGGATTTACGTCTTGAAGTAGCATCGACTACGTCTAAACCAGAGGATTCAACGTTACATGCTTACGTTTACATACACCGTTTTGGTGACAGTCCGACATTTCAGAAAACAAATTTGTCCGTGAATATTATTTTGAGATTTTAAATTTGTGTTGGTTCATAAACTCACAAATTTACGAGAAGAGATTAGGACTTACGATTTTATTTTAACGTCCTTTACGACTAAACCGGAAACCTTAGCATTACGTATTTACATTTTCGAACTCCATTTTCGATGAGACAATTTTTATTAGATTCGTTTTGTGTCGTTGATTCATAATTTATAAAATTTTTTTTCGTAAAACGACCCGAGGGCACGCAAATCGAGAAAACTAGAATCGAGGAGTACCCGTAATTAAATGAGGATGAGACAAGATAAACTTGTCCCACCCCCACACATGGGATGGCCACAAGTATCCACCAACACCCTTAGGTGTCAACATTTAACAACTTGCAAGACACATGTCTTACTTAGCTTAACAAATAAGCTTCACACATCAAAACCACCAAACATCTAAACCACTTCCCATTTATCTCATGCAAAAACCACCAAATGCTCTCCTCTCTCTCTCTAAAATTCGTCCATATCCACCATAAACCACCCATTTGATCAAAATTTACACCACAAATCCTATGTTATTCATACACATGATGATGTCCTTTTGAAGATATAAAGATTGGAGGTGATCTTAACTTATGAAAAGGAGTTTTCATTAGGTTAAAGGGCTGATTTCATGGATGTGTTCATCCATCCAAAGGACCCAAGGAGTTGCCTTGCTAAAGTTGAAGATTTGATAACAAGAACCAAGTCTTGTTCATCAAAAACCTCATCTTTTCATCACTAAAGGTGGTATAAAGATTGTTCTTCCTCATCCTCTTGTTATTTTTTATTATGTAATCTTGTATTTATTTTACTTATTTATATGTATATGATGATGAATGATGATTAAAAATATTATGTGGGGATTTGGTGTTGATAAACATGCTTAAAAGATGAAAAACTATAAGAAACAAGGTTAAAATCTTGCTTAATTTAGATGGCTGTATAAAACAGTAAAGAATCATATGGTAAACTGGTAAAATGACTTGAATAAATTGATATATAGTAAGCTATGGGTCTTGTACACATGTGAGAGTTGGCCATGCAATGTAATCATTGTAATGACTGAGATATGATCAAAACAAGTTTAAGGTACAAATCTGAGTTCACTGTTTTGGACGATTTTTAGAAAATACTTAGAAGCTGATTCAACAGTAGCTATAGTAGAGTTAAATGGAGCACATATCATGTAGTTTATGTGATAAAAATTTGAGCTTCTATCGCCATATAGAATTCTAGATATGGCAGTTTTGGTGAACATGAAAATAAAAATCAGATTTTGGAAATTAAAGTATAATAATATTATATAAGCACTCAAAATTATATTGTATAAAATGTAAAATTAAAACCCACTAACTCATTAATTTTATTTATATAAATATGTTAAAGGTTAAATAAATGGATAAATTATAAAAATGGTAGTGGAATAATATTTATAAGTTATAAAAACTATAAACATGATTTTTACGACTTTTTCGGCTATTACCGTAAAATTAACGTTTTTGTTAAATAAAACTTAGACGGTTGGACCCGTCTAATGTAAACTTTCATAAACTCATATACTGATATATAAACATAAATAACAAGTAAAAACCGATAAAACCCGAACTATATAACATACGGACATTAACGGGCTAAGTTAACGTTATTGGACTAATAATACAACAAAATGGGCTAAAACACTTATAAACTTATTTATTGAGCTTAACCCATTTCGGCCCAACATGTAAAGTATAAATACTGATAATACAAGTATGAAATGAATTAATACAATTTAATAAACTTATAATAGTCTTATTGGACCTAAAACACGTAAATAGGTAAAACTAGAAAACTAGTATAAAAGTTATCGACACATAACACAAAAATGAGTAAATGAGAATATGTAAACCCACTTGATCATCATATATATAAAATCATCATATGTATACATAAATGTTATTTTTATAAAGTCATTGGACATGAGTCTAAGACGAGTATTATTTGTCTAGGTTTCCGTGATTGAAGCACGTACCGTACATCCGAATTGCCAATAACCCGCCTTCCCATATTAACGTGAGTTCATAGCCTCGCACTCTTTTAAATATTTTTATAAATGTTTTATAAACCCGCGAGGGGGATAACATGTTAGTTTTTATAAAATAGGACACCATTTGTCCCGATTGTTTGTTTATTGATTTGGACCCGAATGATTGTATGACCCGATTGTATGGCTCGATAAATGATTAAAGGACCCGATAGATGAAATAAATGGATTATTAAAGTTAGTTATGTCACTAAAAGTCCCATTAGCATGAATTGTGAACTACCGGGATTTGGTAGACGCTTATGCATATAATAGTACTATTTGGGGACGATCACCCCAGTTCGCGCCTTGATGGTTGATCCCCGTCGTGCCATAGTGATTGGTAAGCGAATTTATGTATGAGAAGATTTACATAGCGTGACCTTTGTGACGACACGCTAATTTAGATGGGAAAATGAGTTTCGGGCTAGCTACCTATTGTTTGTTGTAGTAAGGTAACAATGTCATGCGGCTTATAATAATCCGATTAACGAAATACTGCTATACGCACCGAATTACGATGTATTGCCTGACTAGCAATACAGGGTCATACTATTGATATTATGTTCGTGTTTTGTTTTTTCATAACCATATTCATATAACGGTTTTTATTTAACCTTATACAACGTCATAATACGTATTGTATGATGCTTTTACGACATTGGCTCGTATAATGATTTTTAAGGCAAATGCCTATATTATGATTTTGATAAGGATTTGTATAAAATGACTTTGGCTATTTTATGGCCTATTACAAAGATTTGTACAAAATGATTTTCGGTAATAATTTTATACCGATGTTATATTGATGGATTTCATTGAACTCTATGAATTCACTCGGCGTTATCGCTGACCTTTTCTTTTAACATGTTTTATCTCAGGTACTTGAAGGTAATTCTCGGGAAGACAACAAGAATTCATGGCCCGCACCTAAACAATAATTTCCATTCAAATACTTGTAAAACTTTGTATGAATTAATATGACTTGGGAATTATGTAAATCTGATATTTATGAATGGAAATGCTATATTATTAAACGACGCGATTTTTAAGCGTTGTCTATGATGTGAGTAATGTGCTATCCCGTAACACCAACGAGTCTTCCGCTGTATTGAATTGTATAAATTTGGGGGTGTTACAGTTTCGTATCCCTTCAAGCATATTCGAGAGGATCTATCCTATACCGAGGAACCCGAGGAAGTTCTCGACCGTCAAGAACGAGTCATGAAGAGAAAGAAGATCCCATTCGTCAAAATCCGTTAGAGGGACCATTTCGAGCGGGAAGCCACTTGGAAAACGGAGGAGACTATCCGGACTTCTGACCCTCATTTCCAGCTATGCCTCGGGTATGTCCTTTTCAGCATACATGTCTTTTCAGCTTACGTGTCATTTCAGCATTTATTACTTCATTAGCTTATCGTATCTCTAATTTGGAGGACGAATTATTCCTTTAGAGGAGAAGAGTTGTAAAGCCCGCTTTAAAATCCTTAAGATCATTAAATGCAAAAAATTACAGTTAAATTGAAACTTTTTAATTAATTAATATACGACATGAATCATGAACATTTATTACTAACGTTACGTATATTAATTAATTATTATAAGTATTACGCTTGTAGAAATGTATATTAATGCACGATAAGTATTCACGTAAAATACTTAAATCATACAAGACATAAAACACGAACCTTTAATTACAAGTATTATGTATATTATTAATGCACGATAAAGGTTTACATAGAATATTAAATTCACGACATTTAAAATACGAACATTCATGAATAATAGTTAAACATGAAAATTGTATGGATTTGCTTTAGGCTTGTGTGTAGCCGCGACAAACAAAGAGAAAAAGAGAGGTCCTTTTGACCCGACCCATTTCAATCCTTTTTGTATAGAAAATAAACTCCTGGAGTTTATTAAATCACTTTTCAAGAAAATAAAACCCTAAAAATCTTCTTCATGTTCCTTCCTTGGCCGCAGCATACCACACACACCACAAGGACGATTATTTTTTGTTGATCTTGGGTAATTACGTGTTCGTGTTCATTGTTCAATCCTTAATCAATCCAGGCATTTGGTAGAAATCTAATCTTATTCTTTTTAATCCTTTTATTTTGGTTATGATCATATGTTCATGAATCTTTAAAACAATAATTGAAAACATGTCATAGGAAAGATTAAAAATATTCCGGTTGGGTTTTGGTTTGATTTTGGTTCGGTTGCACACAAATCGAGAGTCGACCGACTCTTGGTGGGGTTTTATGGCCACCAGCCGCGACCCAAAGGGGTGCGGTGGTGTTTGGTTGCTGTCATCCGCAAGCCACCAACCCCCATAGTGGGAGTTGTGGTCACGCAGTGGGAACCGAGACCATGTGTTAGTCTCGGTAGGTAGTTATGGCACGACAAGGGGAACCCGGGTTCAACCAGGGTGAACCTTGGCCGAGTAGTAGGAACCGGCAGCTGCTTGGGCTGCTGGTCGCCAGTCCGAACCACCCAGCCGCCGGCTTGGGGGTGTGTTGGGTGGTGTTTCGTTAATTTTTTTTAAACATGTATTGTTAATGATTAATTGGTTTAGTTAAAAACATAGTTAATTAAACTAATTAATGTCATGACTTAGGATATAAATTATTTAAATAAAATCACGTTTGTTTGTATGTACATTTTATTTAAATAAACTTATGATAAAATAATTAATTACTTAATTACTCATGTATACTTAATTAATTAATTAAAACTTAGCTTAATTAATTAATATCATTTTAAGGTAAAGTTAATTATATGAAACATGTAATATTATTAATTAATAATAACTTATGATAACATGGAATATCATTATTAACTAATAATAATAAGTTAAGCAGAAGTATCTATTTATTAATAAACTTTACAGTATAATTACATATGACATATTATAAGCTTATTAAAACTATAAGTTATATATTTAATTATTTAATAAGAATATGATTAATTATAGAAATACCTTAATTATGGAAACATGTTAAACATGGTAATATACTAAATATAGGAACATGCTATTTATAAAAACATGCTAAATATGGAAACTTTCTATTTTTAGAAACATACTAATTATGGTAACTTTCTATTTTTGGAAACTTACTATTTAAGGAAACTTGCTATTTTTGGAAAGTTACTATATATGGAAACCTGCTATTTTTTAATGTTAAAATATACAGAAATCTGCTATTTTTTAAAGTTAGTCATTATGTTATAACAAGTACTGTAACACTTAAAACATAAATTACATGAATCTAAAACACATGAAACTCTAAGAAACACATGATTAAACATGAAATAATAAGACAAGACAAGAACAAGTATAATAAGTATGAACACGTCAAGTAAACTAAGTAACAAGTATGTATAAGTAAAACAGACACTTATTCATGTCCATTTATTATGTAGCTATTGTGAAATCGGAGTGATCTTCCACGTTCATTTTCATCTTCATTTACTAGACATAAGGTACGGATATTCCGTCCTTCAGTAAGGACATTCTTTCCTATATTAGGATTCCCCGTTTGCAGCCATCTGTTTTTCCCAGTAGTTTACGTGTCTTAAACACACTCAGTATATGTTATGTTTATTTTAGATTGCGTGAGCTATATACATGCATGCCAGTTTCACCTAGTTATAGGGGTTTCATAACCATAGCACTGGAGGCACCGGTGTTATGACTCTTCTGTGGTGAGAGTTATTGCTCGCAGCGTCCCTCTACAATATTTTGGAATATGTTATTATTATCATGTGGGGCAAATGGATGCATCCTAGGACAAGTAGTAAGAATTCATGGTAACTGCAGTGTTTTCCTTGCATCCGTTATAAGAGTTGATCCCTCCACGCATATTATATATTAATTAGAAGCAGCCCCTCTAATTGCATGATGAAGTTACCACTCTATGTATTCATGCACGTTGATATAACATGATCTATATGGGCTCCTGCAGCTGACCATTTAATTCCTTGAGCTCTATGGGAGCCAAGATCAACTAGTTGTCTATGAATTCCCTAATGTATTTCCAGAAGAACTTCCAGGTATACCACCTATCCGGGTAGTATAGTTTAACATTGAACTCATCCCAGGAACTCAACCAAACTATAAGGCTCCTTATCGCATGGCTCTTATAGAGCATAAGGAATTAAATGATCAGCTACAGGAATTACTAGCGCGAGGTTTCATTCTTCCGAGTGTATCACCATGGGCTGCACCGGTACTTTTCGTCAAGAAGAAGGATGGCAGCATGCGTTTATGCATTGACTATCGTGAGCTGAATAAGATCACAATTAGGAACCGTTATCCATTACCACATATCGATGATCTGTTTGACCAACTGCAAGGTGCCAAGCATTTCTCCAAGATTGATCTACGATCCGGTTATCATCAGCTGTGAGTGAAAGAGCAAGATATTCTCAAGACTGCTTTTCACACAAGATATGGCCATTATGAGTTTGTAGTCACACCTTTCAGACTCACTAATGCTCCAGCGGTATTCATGGACCTTAAGAACCGCGTATTCCACGAGTACTTAGACAACTTTGTTATCGTGTTCATCAATCACATCCTCATTTTCTCTAAATCCAAGGAAGAACATGAATAACATCTTTGTATTGTGCTACAGATTCTTCGTTAGAAGCAGTTGTATGCCAAATTCTCCAAGTGTGAATTCTGGCTAAACAAGGTGGCATTTCTTGGCCACATTGTCTTGGCAGAAGGGATTACTATGGATCTTGCAAAGGTTGTAACTATCACTAAATGGCCAAGACCGACGTCTACAACTGAGGTTCATAGTTTTCTGGGCATAGATGGTTATTATAGTATATTCGTGGAGAACTTTTCAAGACTATCCTTACCTTTAACCAAGTTGATGCGGCAAGGGGTGAAATCCGTTTGGACTGATGAGCGGGAGAAGAGCTTTGAAGAACTCAGGCAACGGTTAGTATCTGCACCTATTCTTACTCTCCCATCTGGAACAGGTGGATTTCAGATCTACAATGATGCTTCGGGTAAAGGATAAGGCTGTGTACTCATGCAACATGGGAAAGTGATTACATATGCATCACGCCAGCTAAAGCCTTATGAGAAGAATTATACTACCCATGACTTAACAGTAGTCTTTGCACTTAAAATCTGGAGACACTATCTATATGGTGAGTCATGTGACATCTTCACTGATCACAAGAGTCTCAAGTAAACTTTCACTCAACGAGAGCTTAACATGAGACAGAGGAGATGGTTGGAACTACTCAAGGACTATGACATCAATCTTCAATATTATCCCGGTAAGGCGAATGTAGTGGCAGATGTTCTCAGCGGAAAGTCGGGCATGATTAACGGCATCAAGATACAAGAAGAAATCATACGTGACTTAGAGCGATTAAATATTGAATTCTTAGTACGTGGACAGCATGGGTACTGGGCTAATATAAGAATTAAGCCAGACTTATTTTCTCAGATCAAGGAAGCTTAGAAAGATGAGGGTGAGATATGGGCTATTATTCAGAATCTTGATCGGCAGATAGAATTTCGTGTAGACGAAGAAGGCATTGTATGGCAAGGAACTAAGCTATGTGTTCCGAATGATCAGACACTCCGAGAAGCTTTATTGATAGAAGATCACAACTATCCATTCTCTATTCATCAAGTATCCACCAAAATGTACCATGACATTAAACAACATTTCTGGTGGAGTGGCATGAATCATGATGTTGCTACTTTCGTATCCAAGTGTCTAACCTATCAGCAGGTTAAGATTGAGCATCAGCGGGCTAGTGGTTTACTACAACCATTACAGATTCCCGAATGGAAGTGGGACAAAATCTCCATGGATTTCGTCACTGGAATTCCCTTGACTCGGAGCAAGCATGATGCTATATGGGTTATAGTAGATCGTTTAACCAAGTAAGCTCATTTTATCCCAATTCGCAAGGACTTCTCAGTTAGCAAATTGGTAGACATGTTTCTTATGGAGATCAGGTGACTGCATGGTACTCCATGAAACATAATATCAGTTAGAGATCCTTGTTTCACGTCTAAATTATAGAAAGGTATACAGAAAGCTTGGGGAACCAAACTTAAGTTTAGCACTGCTTTTCATCCTCAGACCTATGGTCAATCAGAGCATACCATTCAGACCTTAGAAGACATGTTGCGAGCTTGTGCATTGGAACGGACAGGAAGTTGGGACGACTACATTTGTTTGGTTGAGTTTTCTTACAACAATAGTTGGCATGCAAGTATTAAGTGTGCACCTTTCGAGATGCTTTATGGCAGAAAGTGTCGTGCTCCAATCTGTTGGGATCAAGTTGGAGAACGAATCCTTGAAGGACCAGAAATGATAAAGGTGACCAATGAGAAGGATTCCATCGCTAAGTCGTAGCTATAGGAAGCCCGTGCTTGACAGAAGAGCTATGCTAATAAACATCGTAGAGATATAGAATTTAAGATCGGTGATCATTTTTTCTTTAAGGTATCACTAGTCGGTGCTGTTAAGCGTTTTGGACTCAAGGGCAAGCTTAGTCCTCATTTCATCGGACCGTTTGAAATCCTTGAACGTGTCGATGAAGTATCATATCGTCTAGATCTACCTCCTCAGGTATCTCATGTGCATGATGTGTTCCATGTATTCTTACTCAGAGATTATAATTACCATCCATTGCATACAGTTTTGTATCCCTTCGAGCAGATTCGAGAGGATCTATCCATTATCAAGGAACCTGAGGAAGGTCTCGACCGTCAAGAACGAGTCATGAAGAGAAAGAAGATCCCATTCGTTAAAATCCGTTGGAGGGACCCTTCCGAGCGGGAAGCCACTTGGGAAACGGAGGAGTCTATCCGGACATCTTACCCTCATTTCCAGTTATGACTCGGGTATGTCCTTTTCAGCTTACATGTCTTTTTAGCTTACGTGTCATTTCAGTATTTATTACCTCATTAGCTTATCGTATCTCCAATTCGAGGACGAAATATTCTTTTAGAGGGGAAGAGTTGTAAAACCCGCTTTAAAATACTTAAGATCATTAAATGCACGAAATTACGGTTAAATTGAAACTTTTATTTAATTAATATACGACATGAATCATGAAAATTTATTATGAACGTTACGTCTAACACCCCCAATTTACATTGCGCAGCGGAAATACACAATTGGGTGCTAGACACAAGCATCATCACACAAGGTATATTGAACGACTCAAAAGTGAGACGTTTACACATAAATACAAACATGATTTTCATATATGGTCTAAAACATAGATTTCAACCAAAATTTGTACTGACACGATACCAGAGTAAAGCGTTTTGTCCCCATGGATCTCGACCAACAACCAACAAGTTTAGTACAGTACATCAACATAAAGTAAATTGTTCAACATTAAAAGGTAGAAACAGTTTAGACCAACATTATTCCAAAAGCCAAGCCACAACCTCCACAGTAAAGCTCCATGCTCCATCACTTCCTATTACCTGAAATACATGCATAAAACGAGTCAACAGTAATTTTGAGCGAGACTATACGTTTATCAAATCACATTTGAACACAAGAAGAAAATCAATCATAATCATTTATAGAATTGTCATGCACACAATCTATATTCAAGGAAGTAATAATAATGATATTATTAAACAAACATTGTATTTAAGCTCATGACACTGACCCCTTAACAAAATAGTCATCCATGCCAAATGCCGGCATGACTAGAATAAAACCATTACCCCTCTAGGCTATCAGTTGCTAGAATACCACAATCTTATTCACGTAAAATTATCCTTCCCAGCGGGTTACTCAACGTAATGCCCTGGTCTCAGATAGGGTGGTCAACCCAATAGTACTATCATTAGAATAAGCGGCTATTCCCGACTCACAACATCAAGTCAGAAGATAGTTAACGGCTCATGAATTTAGGGTCTTTAGCAACAAGTTACTCAATACAATGAAATCAACTTTAGGCAACATTCGGGTCCAACAATTACTCATGACTTGTGTTCATTTATTTTCAAATAGCATGTATCCCCCTCACGGGTATTAAAATCATTAAAACAATTAGAAAGCGAGGCTATAGACTCACCTTAGTATAAGAGATCTTGCGAGATGATCTTCGATGATAATGGATGCCTTTCAAACACGAGGACTGCTACCTATCAAATAAGGCGCGTTCGTTAATAATGACTCTAGAAATAAATAATACATAACAACATCAAACTCAAACCCATAAAGTCACGATAAACTCGAGAGAAAACGATATAAATAACTTCATTATACTTTACTACACATTTACTTTACCATTTTACACTTTTTACAAAGTCCGCCGATACATACTACATGTACTAGCTTATTTACCCCTTTTAAACTCGTCAAACGTTTATGAAACGACTCGATAAACTAACTTACTATATATAGAAAGTCCTCTTACAAGTTTATAAAATGAAATTACTTTTAATGTACTTTACCCAACTCATTTTCAAACTACAAAATCCGGACAGATTTACGTTAATTTTTCATACAACCGTTTTAACTTATTTAAACGACTCCGTTTACAAAACCGACACTCGAGTTTTAAAGTAAACTCAACCTAATAAGTAAACACCTCATTATCAGTAGGTTAAATTTTTCAAAACATCCATTTAGATTCCCCGAGATTCGATCCAAATATCGACAACAACTATAAGTAGTGCAGATACTCGTCTCCCGGTACACGATCATTCAAAACATCATAACTTCGCGCACGTTTTGAGCTAGAAGCTCTACCTTATATCAAATCGAAGCTAAGAAAATTATCTACAACCCTAGGCTATAAGTTAAGACATTTTCGAAACATAAAAATTAGGATTTTACACTTTACATACTGTTATAAAATGACTACTAAAAACTTGTACAAAATCAACTTTTTGATAAAAAAACAACCATGAAAATGATTATTACTATACCCTAATATCATCATACATCAACCATAACATCAAAATCATAATCAAAATAAAAATCTTAAGATCAAAATGAAGTTTCTAACAAGATTTTCTAGCAAGAACACCATGGATCATCATGATAATGCCATGCATGATCATAGTTCCTACCTACCAACATCAAGAAAAAAAAAGTTGCTTGCATGTACGGATTTCTTACACCAAAATGATCCTTGATTGTTGGGTCAAAAAGTTGATGTGACAGAAACTCAAAAACGAAGAAAACATGAAGTTATTGTCTAAGCATTGTCAAGACCAATTTAGGCGTTGACAAGAACAAACTAAGCGTTGTTGGCTCAAGAGTTGTCGTGTACAATCTAAGCATTGTCACATGCAATTCAAGAGTTGACAGAAACGTAGGCAAGAAGCTTATGGAAGCTTCTATTTAGATAAACATGCAAGATATATTCTGCATAAGTTTATTTAAATAGAAGATTTACTTGTTTATTTGATTTTATCTCTTGTAAACCCTAATCCTTACACTATAAAAGGAACCAAGGGTCTTAGGTTTTATCAGATCAATTCATTCACAATGTAAACCTAAAAGCGTGTGTGCACTAGACGTGGGATTCAATGTATACACGTCTAGTGGTTGTTGATTATCAATATAATTAGCAACCCTTTTGTTTTAATTCATGTTATTTCTGCCCTAAACACCTTGTTAATGTATCATGTTCTAATTCCGCTTTGATTGTATAATCATATGAACATGGTGCATTCCTAGTAGCTTCAAAGATCCGGAAACCAAGGTTTCCACAATTGGTATCAGAGCCTCATGGCTCGTGATGCTAGGACCAACAAGGTGTTCGTGTATGGTAAAAAGAAGAAAATCCGTCTAGGGTTTTTCTGGACGTTTTTGTGTGCGCAGCAGTATTCAGAAGGTCATAACTTTTTATTGGACCGTTGGATCGTCACAAAATTTTATATGTGTGTTCTACATACATATATCTTAAGATCCACCGGAGGGATTGTCGAGTTTTATCCCCAAGAAAAAGTTATTAAGCGTCAAAGTCAGCAGTGAGTGAATGCAGTTTTCTGTTAACAGCCATGTTCAAAACACGTTTTCTCCTTCGTTAACCGTTGGATCTTCGTGATTTTTGAACTGTAGATTCTTGGCACTTGTGTCTAGAATCTCACCGAAGGGATTTTCGATCTGAGCCTTAATGAAGAAGTTATTCGAGGTCGAAGTTGGCTGCAGAAACAATTCTTCATGATTCTGTTTTTGGTAGTATTGTAATAGAGTTTGTCTACAAACCCTAGATCAATTCAAAACAGAAAAGTTGGATGATTGTTGCTGTTTTTGATCAAAGTTTGGATCGTTTAACGTTTTGATAGCAGCAATTTAGTAATGAATTAGGGTTTCATATGAAGCCCTAGAACTGCAGCGAGTTGTCATCATGGTTGATTGCTAGGGTTGAATGCAGAATCCTAGATTGATGTTGAGGTTGTTATGATTTTAATAAAGCAGCTTTAATATGGAGTTTATGTATGGAAGAAAAAGTCACGAGGTATGAATCTGTGAGTAAATTTTACTGTACGCAAGACATGTTATGACAGCAGTTTGGTTGCTGTATGATGTGGTGTGGCGTGTACATATTCATCACGTGAATCAAGGTAATCAAGTTTGGTTGCTGTTCGAATCAAGGTATGGATATTCATCACGTGAATCAAGGAATCAAGTTTTGGTATATAAATCTTTGATTTATAATAATTATTCAGTAAAAACATGTGCTCGTAACTTTTGGATATCACTGCTGGGTAAGTTGCGTTTATTTAGGAACTATGATTGCTCTTATCATATCTCCTATATTATAGTTGATACAGCTGTGATTATAAGTTCCCCATTATCTGACGTTGACAAAATATGCATGAACGCTGACAAAATATGCATGACGTTGACAAAATATGCATGAGACGTTGACAAAAAGTCAGTATTGTCCGATATATAGCTACTGAACGCTGACAAGTGTTGTCCATTATTGGACAACATGGACTGATTATATGTTGGACAAAGAGGGATCTTGGATGACAAAAGAATATCTGCTGTTGAGAAAATTAGTACGTTTTGAGCACACAAAAAGGAGGAAATTACACACGAAGGTACATGGAATCTCCATTTTAATTTAGAATATCAAGTTGATATTTATGGCTCGGATATTTTTGAAAGGGATTAATGATCTTAAAGCGAGTTAGCAACTTTTTATTGGAATTTGATGGATATTTTAAACTATGTAATCGGGATAGCCTTGTAAAAGAGTTATCCGTTGCGAAACTTTTACATATGGTATGAAGATGTTATTCCGTTAAATTCGTCATAAAGAGGTGTTAGCTTAAGGGGAAGAATTCTTATGGTAAGTTTGATGATTGAAGAAGATTTTCGCGAGTTTGTGTTCTATCATATCTTAAGGTCGTGCACTCCCAGTCATAGACTTTAAAGATAACTTGTTCGTGCTTTACATGGTTGGTGACGAAGACTTGTCATGACACTTGAAGGAGTTACATTATCGTGCTCAGTGTCTCACATAGGATGAGAATATTGACAAGAGATCGAGGTCTACTTATACTTTCCAGACTTCTTATAAGTTCTTAGTCACGTGCATAGTACAAGACATGGAACACAAGGTTGGGTTATTCTACTTCTACATCAAGATTACTTTATTTATTTTTCTTCAAGATCATTACATAGAGCTACATTTGGAGAATCTTCAAAGATTGCATACATTGTTTACTTCCCTGTTGATGTGACAAAAAGGGGAAGAAATACGTGCTACACTTGAGGGGAAGCAATCTGAAGATCATGTACAACTTACAAGAGATACACATAGAGTTTTTCCACCATCAACTAGGGGAAGATTGTTGGGTCAAAAAGTTGATGTAGCAGAAACTCAAAAACGAAGAAAACATGAAGTTATTGTCTAAGCGTTGTCAAGACCAATTTAGGCGTTGACAAGAACAAACTAAGCGTTGTTGGCTCAAGAGTTGTCGTGTACAATCTAAGCATTGTCACATGCAATTCAAGATTTGATAAAAACGTAGGCAAGAAGCTTATGGAAGCTTCTATTTAGATAAACATGCAAGATATATTCTGCATAAGTTTATTTAAATAGAAGATTTACTTGTTTATTTGATTTTATCTCTTGTAAACCCTAATCCTTACACTATAAAAGGAACCAAGGGTCTTAGGTTTTATCAGATCAATTCATTCACAATGTAAACCTAAAAGCGTGTGTGCACTAGACGTGGGATTCAATGTATACACGTCTAGTGGTTGTTGATTATCAATATAATTAGCAACCCTTTTGTTTTAATTCATGTTATTTGTGCCCTAAACACCTTGTTAATGTATCATGTTCTAATTCCGCTTTGATTGTATAATCATATGAACATGGTGCATTCCTAGTTGCTTCAAGATCCAGAAACCTCAAATACAAGATTGGGTTGATAGTTGTAAAATCACACTTGTTTAGGAAAACAAGGCAATAATATAGGGTAAGCACGACGATTTAGGAAAACCGTGTGTAAATGACCCTAAAGGTGAGTTCGTTCTCGAGGAGGCACGTGTGTTGTGTAATGAATGATGATTTATGTTTTTGATTATTAATGAGAAGAAAAGAAGAGAAAATGACGAAGACGAAAAAATTAGAAAAATTAAGGCAAAACACTACTAGAAAGTTACGACGTAGAACGTGAAAAACACAAAATTTAAAATTTTAACCTAAAAATTCCTAAAAATTACTAAAAAATCCCAAATAATATTCTAAGAGTTTACAAAAAATCCAAACTTGCCAAAACCTTTTAATTAATTTAATAATGACTTTTTAATGCTAATTAAAGCCCTAAAAATCACTTTTAAATATTAAAAAGCCCTAAACAAGATTTTATAGTTTGTAAACCTCAAAAATGACCTAATTAAACTAAAAACTATTTTTAAAAATTTTAAAACCAAATTAAACTATTTTTAAACTCCTAAAAACTATTAAAATGTATTAAATCTTAAATTAATTCTAAAAATTAATTGAAAGGCCTAAAAATTATTCTACAAATGGGAAAAGTCTTAATTAATGCTATAGAATCTAGGAAAAATGAAAAATAAAGAAAAATAAAACTTTTTATTTTAATGAATAAAATAATAATAAAATAATCAAAAAAATTAAAAGTTCTCAAATAAATTCTAAAAAATTCTCAAAAATCCTAAATATTCTAACTAGAACAAAAATGTAAATTAAAGTTTCTAAAACCTCTTAATTAATTTTATATTAATTTTTTAAGTTGCTAAAAAACCCTAAATTCAAATAAAATTAAAAATTAAAGTTTTTGAAAACTTTTTTATATGTAAACCTCAAAAATACAAATTAAAACCTAAAAATTATTTTTCCTAAAAATTAAAACTGTTTTTTCTATTTTTTAATGATTTTCTAAAAACCGGGTAATAAATAAATCCTAGAAAATAAACTAATAAATGGAAAAATAAGAAAATTAGCTAGAAAAGTCCCTAAGTTGATCTAGGTCCTAGGAAAAATGAAGATAAGCAAAAACGTTGAGCCAATAAGCCAGGAATGGCTTATTTACTCACGGCTTATTTTAGAAAAGGAAAATTGAAAACAGGTTAAGTTAATAACCTTTGCACCCTTGGTCAGTAAAAGACCCAAGGGCGCAATGGTTAAGGACGATGTGTGTGAGTGTGGTGATGGGGGTTCGAGCCTGAAGAACCCCTTTTTGCCAAATTTATTTTTTTCTCTTTTTTTTTTAATCTCTCAATCCAACACAGACCCTTTTACTTGCTAGAAACTTAATCCAATTCAGCTTTTTGACAAGATTAAACACAAATCTAAATCCAATTCGTGGCCAGTATTTAAAGTTCAAGAACACAAGTCTTGTACTTGTTCTTTCTTTGTTTCTTCACAGATGGTGAGAGACACCAAGAGGGCTTGGTGTTGTGTTTTGGTAATGATTTTCTTGGTACAAAGTCACCCTTGTGCTCTTTCTGAGCACAAGGAGTCAACACAAGCAAGAATCAACACTTAAAGCACAAGAATAAGCAAACCAAATGCACACAAAAGCAACACAAGTTTTTGTGAACCTTTTTAGGGTCTGGTGGTTGTTAATGCAATTTTCTAGCACCTTAGTGACTTATAGCTATCCAAATCAGGCACACAAAAGCATCAACTAGCACTCAATCAAACTGCAAACCTATATCAGCCTAA
This sequence comes from Glebionis coronaria, assembly GCA_025667525.1. NCBI lineage: Eukaryota > Viridiplantae > Streptophyta > Magnoliopsida > Asterales > Asteraceae > Glebionis > Glebionis coronaria. Next base: position 317,710,604 of record CM046877.1, on the reverse strand, counting down.
ATCTTAACAGCATACAAGATTCAAGCAACCAAATTTATGAAAAACAAGCAAAAGGGTAATGAGCAGATTATAGCTATACTTTTTCTCTTCTTAACTCACAAACTAGCTACAAAACTTGACCAAATTAAGACTCAACTAACAACAATCCTGTCTCAATCCACTAGAAGCTCTCTAACACCTTTTCAAAACTCAATCAAAGATTTAAACCCTGTTAAAACTGATATCCAAACACTACTTTAAATTTTGAAAACCAACTTTTAACACTACAAAACCTTCTAAAACTTACTCAAACAGGTTCAAATAACATCTATCATGCATCTCATGACATGAGAACACAAAATAAAACAAATTAACACACTTAAGCATGCAGTTGCACAAAATCACATTCTCAAATCACTTTCTGAAAATTTGAAAAAGGAGAAACTTCTTACCCAAGGGATTTACATCCAAATCCCTTGTGACAGCCTTGTCACTTCCTTATACACCCGGGTGTATGCTGAAATCTTAAACAACAAGTCTCTAAAACCTGAAAATTTCAAAACCAAACAAGAACAAGCATATGATATATTCTGTTTCTATTTCTTCTTTCTTAAAATCTCTCCAAAATCTTTCAAACTTTCTTAACACGTTTTAAAACCTCTCAGAATTCACAAATCAACACCCTTTTTCCACTTTCACTTCAAAAGAATGAGATTTATAAAAAAATGAGACAAATTTCAAAATCTTTGAAAAACTATAATCAATAAAATTTTGGAACTCAGATTCTCCTAAAAACTTTTTACCAACTTTATACCAATCAAAAGGGATTACACTTGATTTTATTTTCTCAAATACCAACTTTGCATTAATAAAAAAGGGATTACAAAAATAATGAAGGAAAATCTGGAACAAGAAAAGAGTGAACAAGCTCATCTCTTTTTATACTATCTAATGGACTATTCTAGAACAAGAATTAAAATATTACAAGTGCTTAAACCCTAATTTGCAGAATCTCAAAAATGCCCTTTCTTCTTTGACGAATTTTGGTCAAAAACACCACCATGTGATATGACAGCTGCATTCTTTAAACTTGGACGTTGGATGAGTCTTGGGGACCAAGGAGAACGATCACAATCGTTGAAATTGTCGGGTGTTGGGTTTTGTTTGAAAGGGATGGAGCAGGGGAAGTTTGGGGAGGGGACCAGAGGCCACGTGGCAGCCTTGTGAGAGGTGGGTTTAGGTGAGGAGCACGTGAATCAACGATCTGGAGTCAATTAGGGGATATCCCCTTAATTCGAGTTTTAATTGACCTGGGTAATTTTTAGGGTTTATCGGGATTAAGGGAAAGTTTAATCCACTTTTGGGTTAAAAAGTTTTGAAAAGTGTGTTTGGTGGGAAATGGTGGGTTTAATGGGGATTTGACCTTAGTTGACCACAGCCTAATTAAATAAACCGGGTGAGGGGTTTGGGCTAAGGGGGTTTGTGGGCTTAGGTGTTGGATTTTCATGGCCAGTCCTTTAACTAACGTAGTCTCCAGTTAAACTCTTTCACTGCCAGTCCAAATCGTTAAGTATTTTTCATCCATAGTCCAAAAATGATTCAAAGTTAGTCCTTTTGAGTTTTTAGGCTAACTTTTGAACATTTAATCCAATTCCAAGGGCTGTTCTTGCACATTCTTCATTCTTCAAGGATGACACTTGCATGTTTAACATTTTTGAGGGTTAAATGTGACAAGTTCTTCACAGATGAGGGGCCATTTTTGCCAATTCTTCAATCTTGAGGGGTCTTTTTGTAAAATTCCAAAAGTGAGCTTGGTTCATTGTGCGTCTTCGTTTCCCGTGTTCGTTTTTGATTGATTCTTGTTGTCTTTTGTCAATTCCACAATATCCGTACCTAAAAATACACAAGTAACAAACACGAGCATATATTTGGCATATTTCATGATTTTTAATGCATTTAAAGGCCGTTTTCGATGATGAGATCATGTATAAAAGCCATCTCATCACTCCCCCATACTAAACCATTGCCGTGCCCTCACGCAATGCTAGAATAAAGTATCGGAGCATCTCCAAAATTCATTTATTATGGACTTTATTGAAATGATAAACTAGCTATACTACTACTATTACTACTACTTGCGTTTTAGACATAATGTATGATTTTCATCGCAAAATGGGACGTTTAGGTTCATAGAATAAGAACACGTGAGTGCTTCGTTAGAAATAATTTTGTCGTCCTCGATTTTCACCTTAATTCCATGCCAAGCGTGTAACGAGATCATTGTCATTATAAGTTAGTAATGCTAACACTACTCATATGCCCTAATCACGTACTTATTCTCCCATTATTCCTAAGTTGTATCTCTCATATTTTATTATGTCTTAATGATCACGAGGATACATCATTGACTTATGCGATAATAGAGATTTAGGTCTAAAAATAGAGTCCTAACGGTGTAACTAAGACCATCAAATCAATAACCCCTCCTAATAGACAACGATGTCAAAAAATTAAGTTGACAAGAAGAATCGATAAACACGGTTTTATAACGGTTTTGAACATGAGACTTATTACCAAGACTTTTATACGCCCCCTAACGGAAGGACCTTATTATCTTTGGTTTACCTCCATCTTTTATTCAACTTCGCCATGAAGCTTTTATTATGACTTCGGTCTTGCCTTGCCTTTTATTATCCGCCTCATCGGTGGTTTTATTAGCCAAAGACGTATATCCTCACGCTAAAGCGAATTTTGGATCTTTAAAGCTTCGAAGATTAAGGCTTGATTCACTTTCAATTTTGCATAGATTTTAGGCCTTGTGGGGCTTCAAATTGTTTGCTTGATTTAGGTGAGCACTTGAAATCTTATTATTGGGTGAAGCTTTCGATTATTCGGGTGCCAATACTTCAAAACCGTGACGCTGGCGATACCTTAATGTCTTCCCAATTTAATTACACGGAAGCTACTAGAAAAGACTAGAAACCCAACAATCAAAACTAAACCGCTAAATCAATATTTATTAAGCAAAAATATATTCAAGCGAAGGGAGAATAAGCAAACAATGAGAACACATGAGTTTTTGAAAGAATACGAGTACTCTACGTTTAGCATAGTAACTTATAATTAACTCTATCATTTCTCGTCCTCATTTAAGAGACTTAGCCTAATGTGTAGTTAAGGAATCAAAGCTAAGTGCTCAACACGCACGGTCGAGTCAAAAATTACTCTTATTCTCGCCATCGGAAAATCTACATTCGTGTCTTCAAACACTTATAAAACATGAGAAAATTTTAAAATTTGGCCATTTTTAGCCTTATTTTGCAAGAAAACGATAAATAAAACGATAAACTTTGGAAAGCGTGAAGGTTTGGCAAGGCAAGTATCTATTCACCCCCCCATACTAAAGTTAAACATTGTCCTCAATGTTTCGAGTCTAGGGGTGCAAACACCCCCATACTAGAGACGTAGTCGAATGCCTAATCTAGCATGGAAAGGGTGTAACCAATAAGTAATAGCCGTTTATGAAGTGTGCTAAAAACCTAAGGTTAGAACATAAAAGGATATATCATATGGATATTGGGAAAGGCCTCCAAAGCAAACGATCGAGTGCTCCCATGAAACGAACACGAGAGGCTCCAATCGTGAAGATGATGATCTAAAAGACACAATGCACAAACAACCACGGAATAAAGGTTGGAAGGGCACAAATCCCCTCACATTAAACTAATTAGAAAGCAATAATATATACATGGATAGGCATGGGTCTCCCCCACGAGGCACCTTGTTTTTGATAACCGAGTCAAAAGCTCGACTCGAATCCCCATAAATGTGATCATTTAGGGATAATCTTGGTATGGTCAATTTTTGGTGGGGCTTACATGATAAACAAGGCCCAAAAGCACGTGGAGTACTTTTAAAAATCCGATAAACGTATACCGGGGTCAAAGATAGCGTCCTCGTTTTCGGATGAAAGACGAGACAACACAACTCCAACACAAATCCCAATGGGATAGAAGAAAATAGGAGAGAAGAAATAGAAGGGTGGGACAATGGGTAAGGCAAAACATTGAGCTACTCGAGGTAGACTCGCACCAATCAAATGAAAAGATTTTCCATTTATTGCATCGGTGGAAGACCGAGATTTCCCTATAAAAGCAATTCCAGGATCAAATATCTCGTCCTCGGTGGAGAAAGGGGAGGGAACATAAGGGGCTTCCCCCACACTAGGTCCACACAAAGCATCGTCAAAAGGAGAAGACGAGCTTGTAGTACTCAAGACACGCGGTGATGACGGAGTTAAGATTGTAGAAAAATCTTTTAAATTCAAGTTAAAATCTTTTCCTTTTTCATCTTTAACACTCTCCTCGTGAAAACCCGATTTGATTATGTCTAAAATATTTGGTGTATCTAAAACAATGTTAGTCACACTAAAAATTCTCACATTTTGAAAGCGTTTTGGTTTAGGTGGTGGCAAGTTTTCAAATCTTTTGTCAACAAAGAAAACCTCCCCATCGGGATCAACGTATTCATCATCCGAAGAATCACTCGAGATTGGAATCATAGGCTTAACACTCTTAACCTCCATCGGCGGAGGGGACGGAACTTCATTTTTCTCAACTCCTAAAACTCTATTTGAAATCTTTTGACACATGTTTTTGATAGGATTGATATTGTACAAAGATGTGATCGAATAAACATGAGAAAGCGTGGAGTTTTGGGTTGCATTAATGACGAGTTCTTCCTCATTGAAACGAAGAGTGATTTTTCTTGCATGCACATCGATAAGTGCTCTCGAGGTATCCAAAAAAGATCGACCTAAAATTAACGGAACTTTAGGATCGATGGGAATATCAACAACTATGAAGTCCACGGGATAATAGAATTTCCCAACTTTCACAAAGACGTCCTCGGCAACTCCACAAGCTAGAATCGTAGAATGATCGGCCATTTCGATTGACATTCTTGAAGGAGTGAGATTTGGAAGATTGAGCGATTTAAAAATCTCGAGAGGCATCAAATTAATACTAGCACCAAGATCGGCCAAGGCGTAGCATTCTTCCATGTCTTGGATAGCACATGGGATTAAAAACTTTCCAGGATCACCGACTTTTTGAGGTATGCGGCTTAGAAAAACCGAAGAACAACTAGACGATTTTTGCAATTTTTCTTTGTTATTCAACATACTTTTGAAGTTTGCGGCAAATCGAGGCATCATGACTAAGGCGTCGACAAAACTTATATTAAAATGCAAGTCACGAAACATTTTCATAAAGAGTTCAAATTGATAATTATTTCGTTCTTGTGCCTTTTCCTTGTTTCGTCTTGATGGGTAGGGTAAAGGTGGTGTGGGTTGGGGCAATTTAGGCATAGGCATCGGCCTTGGAATCTCGGGTTCCATAATGGGTATTGGTTCAACCATAGGTGTGGTTTGAGCGGTACTTCGTGGGCTTGTAATGTGCTCCTTTTCAACCACAACCTCGGGTTCTTTCTCTTTTTCCTTCTCCATAGAAGTACTTGGACGAGAAATGGGTTCTTTGAAAGTTTTACCACTACGAGTGGTAATAACCTTAAATTCTCCTTTCGGGTTCACGATGGTATCACTAGGAAGACCACCCGAAGAAGAGGGCTTACACATGATAGCTTCAAACATTTTAGCCATACGGTCTTCAAACTTAGATTGCCTAGCATCCGCTTTCAACAATTCTTGCTTAATCTCATGTTGTCCTTGCTCCATTTTTTGTTGATTTTGTTGGAGTCGTGTGACATTTCCTTCCATTTTATTAGCATGAGTTTTAAGTTCATTAGCAAGTTCGGTTTTAAGCTCATTTTTCAATTCGGACCTTAAGCTAATCATCTCACGTTGCATGTTGTCAAACTTAGCATCATTAGCCTTAGCATAATCTAAAAATTCTCCTTGCAAATTTTTAGTGTGAGCATTTTGAAAACCTTGAGTAGGAGTTTGAAAATCACGGTTTTGGTTTTGATTTGAAACTTGCCCATTTCCACTTTGGTAATTACCCTTGTTATAATTCCTTTGATTTCCTTGGTAATTTCCACCTTGATTGTTGTTTCGATAGTTATTAGCATTTTGATTGGGTGGAGCTTGATTTGAACGTGAACCTTGACCGATTTGGTTATAAGTTCCCGTGGCTACAAAAGCATTCGAAGTGTTACCATCCGCGGTAATGCACTCGGAAAAATCATGAGCTCCACCACACGAAATACAACTCTTAGCAACCGCTTTAACCGAAGCGGTGTTTGAAGCTTCTTGAGCTTTCCAATGAGACATAAGAGTCGAAAACCTATCGAAAAACCTATTCTCCTCATTTGCTTCATCTTGCAAGGCATTAATGGAACGAGATGATGACGAGCCCAAATTGGCAACACTCGGTGTGTTACGAGGGATATAGACCTTAGACCTATTTTCTATGATTTTCAAAGCCTCATTGGTCGTTTTGCACAAAAAATTACCACCCGCGGCGGCATTTAAATAATCACGTTCATGTTCATTAAGCCCATTATAAAAAGTGTCAATTTGATGCAATTCGGAAAAATCATGGTGTGGACATTCATGTAGCATTTCTTTAAATCTTTCCCAAGCCATTGAAAAACTTTCATTTGGTCTTTGTGTAAAACGTGAAATCTCGTTTTTCAAATGTGTTGTCTTAGATGGTGGAAAAAATTGATTCACAAATTTAGACACGAGATCGGCCCATGTCAAAATCGAATTCGGCGGTTCTTTCTCAAGCCAAATCTTGGCGGGTCCATCTAACGAGTAAGGAAACAACATCATCTTAATGGCATCGTGTGGTACATCCTTAAACTTGCTTGTCGCGGTGAGACGATTAAATTGCCTAATGTGATAATGTGGGTTGTCTTTTTCATGACCGCGAAACTTGTTTGCTTGCAACATAGACATTAAACCCGTTTTGATTTCAAAGTTCTCCGCAAGGATGGCGGGAATCACAATGGCCTCTCCAAAACCCTCGGTGGGTGCTTGAAGCAACTCCATCATAGTACGATTAGCCATGATAGCTTCTTGTTCTACAATAGGTTCCTCACTTGGAGACTCCTCACTAGATTGAGTGAGTGATTTGTTTCTTCGTTTACGAGCACGTCTAGCTTTAGAGCGAGTTTGCATAAACGTCACGTACAACGAGAAGGCGAGCAAAGAAGATTCTTTTTGGTATTTTGTGTTTTTTCAATTTTTTTGTGGTTTTTGATTGTATTAAACTTTTTGGAAGTGGTGAATATATTAAGTAGACAATGAGTCCACAAATCTCCTCACTAATCAAATCTCTTGATTAAAAAGGCCTCAAGGAATGAAAACGATCACGTGGAGTGAACGCCTTCGATGACTTTAGAACGATGGTGGAACACCAAATCGTTCAAGAGGGTTTAATCAATATGAAACCAAGAAAATATATATGATATGTAATAATACTTTGGGCGGCAAAACCCTCGATTCACTCTCAAAATCAAATACGCACAAGCAAGCGGAGGAAACGAGGCGGCGCGAAGCACTTAAGAGCCTTTTTCCTTTAGGTTGTGAAATACAACCGCCTTATACCCACCTTATAGTTTGTATTATCAAGATTAAGCTTCACGAAAGTATTTATCTATTTTTGCCTTTTTCTTTGGTTTGAGATTCGAATACAATGATCGAGTGATGAAATCCCGAATCAAGGTTGTGATTGCTCACGTATTTGGAGTACTTGTGTATTTATTGTTCTACGTATACAATATAGTAATAATATTCACACAAAAACCGAAAAACGATAATACGTATTAATAGAGTGCTATTAATACAATTATATTATGGCTAATATAGAAAAACAACAATGGTTCAATCAAAACACAACACGCCTCCCCGGCAGCGGCGCCAAAAATGATAGTTGTAAAATCACACTTGTTTAGGAAAACAAGGCAATAATATAGGGTAAGCACGACGATTTAGGAAAACCGTGTGTAAATGACCCTAAAGGTGAGTTCGTTCTCGAGGAGGCACGTGTGTTGTGTAATGAATGATGATTTATGTTTTTGATTATTAATGAGAAGAAAAGAAGAGAAAATGACGAAGACGAAAAAATTAGAAAAATTAAGGCAAAACACTACTAGAAAGTTACGACGTAGAACGTGAAAAACACAAAATTTAAAATTTTAAACTAAAAATTCCTAAAAATTACTAAAAAATCCCAAATAATATTCTAAGAGTTTACAAAAAATCCAAACTTGCCAAAACCTTTTAATTAATTTAATAATGACTTTTTAATGCTAATTAAAGCCCTAAAAATCACTTTTAAATATTAAAAAGCCCTAAACAAGATTTTATAGTTTGTAAACCTCAAAAATGACCTAATTAAACTAAAAACTATTTTTAAAAATTTTAAAACCAAATTAAACTATTTTTAAACTCCTAAAAACTATTAAAATGTATTAAATCTTAAATTAATTCTAAAAATTAATTGAAAGGCCTAAAAATTATTCTACAAATGGGAAAAGTCTTAATTAATGCTATAGAATCTAGGAAAAATGAAAAATAAAGAAAAATAAAACTTTTTATTTTAATGAATAAAATAATAATAAAATAATCAAAAAAAATTAAAAGTTCTCAAATAAATTCTAAAAAATTCTCAAAAATCCTAAATATTCTAAATAGAACAAAAATGTAAATTAAAGTTTCTAAAACCTCTTAATTAATTTTATATTAATTTTTTAAGTTGCTAAAAAACCCTAAAATAAAATAAAATTAAAAATTAAAGTTTTTGAAAACTTTTTTATATGTAAACCTCAAAAATACAAATTAAAACCTAAAAATTATTTTTCCTAAAAATTAAAACTGTTTTTTCTATTTTTTAATGATTTTCTAAAAACCGGGTAATAAATAAATCCTAGAAAATAAACTAATAAATGGAAAAATAAGAAAATTAGCTAGAAAAGTCCCTAAGTTGATCTAGGTCCTAGGAAAAATGAAGATAAGCAAAAACGTTGAGCCAATAAGCCAGGAATGCCTTATTTACTCACGGCTTATTTTAGAAAAGGAAAATTGAAAACAGGTTAAGTTAATAACCTTTGCACCCTTGGTCAGTAAAAGACCCAAGGGCGCAATGGTTAAGGACGATGTGTGTGAGTGTGGTGATGGGGGTTCGAGCCTGAAGAACCCCTTTTTGCCAAATTTATTTTTTTCTCTTTTTTTTTAAACTCTCAATCCAACACAGACCCTTTTACTTGCTAGAAACTTAATCCAATTCAGCTTTTTGACAAGATTAAACACAAATCTAAATCCAATTCGTGGCCAGTATTTAAAGTTCAAGAACACAAGTCTTGTACTTGTTCTTTCTTTGTTTCTTCACAGATGGTGAGAGACACCAAGAGGGCTTGGTGTTGTGTTTTGGTAATGATTTTCTTGGTACAAAGGCACCCTTGTGCTCTTTCTGAGCACAAGGAGTCAACACAAGCAAGAATCAACACTTAAAGCACAAGAATAAGCAAACCAAATGCACACAAAAGCAACACAAGTTTCTGTGAACCTTTTTAGGGTCTGGTGGTTGTTAATGCAATTTTCTAGCACCTTAGTGACTTATAGCTATCCAAATCAGGCACACAAAAGCATCAACTAGCACTCAATCAAACTGCAAACCTATATCAGCCTAAATCTTAACAGCATACAAGATTCAAGCAACCAAATTTATGAAAAACAAGCAAAAGGGTAATGAGCAGATTATAGCTATACTTTTTCTCTTCTTAACTCACAAACTAGCTACAAAACTTGACCAAATTAAGACTCAACTAACAACAATCCTGTCTCAATCCACTAGAAGCTCTCTAACACCTTTTCAAAACTCAATCAAAGATTTAAACCCTGCTAAAACTGATATCCAAACACTACTTTAAATTTTGAAAACCAACTTTTAACACTACAAATGTAACACTCTCATTTTTCATATCGGTACAGCGGAAGGGTCTTTCAGAGTGTTACGGGATAGCACAATAACTCCAATCATAGACAACACATAAAAATGGTTGTACAAGGTTTAACAAACATTCATTCGATAAAAAGGTTTAAAAGTGTACAACAGGTCCCAAATTATACAGGTCATTAAGTTTACAAAACACAAATCGAATGAACATTTTTAATATTAAGTGTGGGCCATCAGAGTCGATCTCCATCCGGATTACCTTCAAGCACCTGAGATAGAAAACATGCAAAAATCATATCAGCGAATGCTGAGTGAATTCATAGAGTTTAATGAAAACCGTTATATAAAACAATCATTTACAATCATTTAAAATCAGAACACAAGTATAATATCGGAAGTAAGTCCACATATTGCTAGTCAGGCAATATATAAATCAAGCATACATCTGAAAACCGTCCATGAGACCGCAGTCTCTATATTACCATGATAGGTAATATATTCATCGTAATAGCGTCGTTATCGTTTATTATTGTATTAGGTTGTATAGGATTATTATTAGCCGCATGACATTGTTACCTTACTGTGAAAACAGCGGGCCGCGAACCCGACAAACAATTTGCCCATCTAAGTTAGCGTGTCGTCACAAAAATCACGCTATGGAATCTTCTCATACATAAATTCGCTTACCAATCAATGTGGTACGACGGGGATCAACCGTCAAGGCGCGAACTGGGGTGATCGTCCCCAAATAGTACTATCAAATGCATAAGCGTCTACCAAATCCCGGTAGTTCACAATTCATGCTAATGGGACTTTAAGTGACATAACCTAACTACTAATAATCCTTTTAGTCTCGAATATAGGGTCATAGCATCATTCGGGTCCATCTCATTAAGCATACAATCGGGACTACTTGTGTTCTATTTTTATAAAAATCTAGCATGTTATCTCCCTCGCGGGTTTACAAATCGTTTTATAAAACATTTAAAAGAGTGCGAGGCTATGAACTCACGTTGTTAATGAAAGGCGGATTATCGGCTACGGGCGTGCTTCGGTCACGGAAACCTATATAAATAATAATCGGTCTTAGACTCGGTCCAATGACTTTTATCAAAATAACAATATACATATATATGATTATTGTACATATGATGATGATCAAGTGGGTTTATAAATCCTCATTTACTCATTTTAGTGTTTACGTTTTAGTATCGTCTTACTAGTTCACTAGTTTTACCGATTTTACCTATTTTAAATTCATTAAGTCTTTTATAAGTTCTTTTACTTGTTTTTACCCATTATATACTTATATGATCAGTATATGTACTTTTCATGTTGGGTCCTATTGGGTTAAGCCCAAATAATTCTTTTTACAAGTATTTATCTTATTAAGTCCAATTATTAGTCTAATAGGTTTAGTTAGCTCGTAATTGTCCGTAATTCTTATAGTTCGGGTTTTATCGGTTTTTACTTGTCTTAGTTACTTATACATCAGTATATATCTTTTATAAACTTTACATTAGACGGGTTTGGTCGTCTAAGTTTTATTTGATGAAAAACGTTAATTTCACGGCGATAGCCGAAAAAGTCGTAAAAATAAAGTTTATAGTTTGTATTACTTATAAATATTACTTTTACCACCATTTATATATTTTACCCATTTAATTAACCTTTTATACATTTATATAATTAAGTTTTACAAGTTAGTGGGTTTATACTTTACATTTTATAAATTATAAAGTGAGTGCTTATATAATAATAATAAACATTATTTCCAAAATCTGATTTTTAACTTCACATTCACCATTTTTATCATATCTAGAGTTCTACAATGACTTAGAAGCTCATTTTTAAATGACAACTTCTTCATGATATGTGCTAAATATAACTTAGTTATAGCTACTGCCCATTTTAAGCTTAAGTTGTCTTAACAGTCCCTACAAAACTGCTTATTCAGATTGTACTACCTAACTTGTTTTGATCATATCTCACTCATTATTTTGATTCCATTGCATGGCCAACTCTCACATGTGTATAACATCATCTACTTTACTATAAATAGATCAAACCATGCATTTTTATCAGTTCTTCATTTGGTTATCTACTGTTTTCATACAGCCAACTAATTAGACATGATTTTAGCTTCATTTCTTATGGTTATCATCATTTTTAAGCATATTTATCAACACTTGATCCCCACACAACATTTTTATCATCATATATACATCATATACATATACAAAATGAAAGAAAATACATTTGTTCTTTACAAAATAATAAGAGAAAAATGTAGAGGATGATCTTCTTTACCAATCCAAGTGGATTTCTTGTTTTAAGAAGGCAAGAACTTGATGAACACAACAAGTATCTCCAAGACCATCAAATAGCAAGATCATATGTTGGAAAATCAGCCCTAGGACACAAGCAAATCACCTCCAAAGTTGGTTATATGGCCACCAAATGATCAAGGTTTCAAGGAAACACCTTAATAGGACTAGTAAACATGTGGTTTGTAGTTGGAAGAGATCAAAAATGGTGTTTATGGCTTGATATGGGACGGCATAGATGGTGAAGTAGAGAGAGTTTGAGAGTAAATTGCATGGATGAAATGGTTAAGTGAAAACCATGTGTTGGTTTTGTAAAGTTTGGTGGTAGTTTAGCCTAAAGTGTAAGCTAAAGCTTACACTTGTTCTTAAACAAGTTAAGTTAGTGCCACCTATGGTGGTAAGGTGTTTTTGGCCGTCCCATGTAAGCTAGTGGGATGGGGCAAAGTGTTTTGTCCCATCTCACTAGTTTACGGGTATTTCTCGATTCTAGTTTTCTCGATTTGCGTGCCCTCGGGTCGTTTTACGAAAAACGTTTTTATAAATTATGAATCACCGTCACAAAACGAATCCAATAAAAATTGTCTCATCAAAAACGGAGTTCAAAAACGTAAATACGAAATCCTAAGGTTTCCGGTTTAGTCGTAAAAGACGCCAAATTATGCACGTAAGCCCAAATTTAAATCCGTAAATTGTGAGTTCGTCAACCAACATAAAAATAAGTTTCAAAATATTATACGAGAAAATATTTAACTACCTGAAAATGTTAGATTTGTCACAGCTTTTCCTCCTAAAAGGGATCAACGTCCTCGTGATCCATTTCATTTGGATGTCCGTTTCTTATTGAAATCGAAGAGGTGCGGATATTTCTTCCACATTTCATCCTCTCGTTCCCAAGTATACTCCGGTCCATGCTTTGAATTCCATCGGATCTTGACAATAGGTATCCGACTTTGTTTCAGTTGCTTTACCTCACGGTCCATAACTTCTACGGGCTCTTCGATAAAATGCAACTTCCCATCTATTCGAACCTTACCTAACGGAATTTTCTCATCACTCACTGCTAGACATTTCTTCAGATTAGATACATGGAATGTGTTGTGAACACCATGAAGTTCTGGGGGTAACTCTAGTTTGTAAGCCACCGGACCTACTCTAGATAGAATCTTAAAGGGTCCAATATAACGGGGATTCAATTTTCCTCGTTTTCCAAATCTTATAACGCCTTTCCATGGCGATACTTTCAACATTACTCGGTCACCCACTTCAAACTCCATTGGCTTCCGCCGCACATCCGCGTAACTTTTCTGTCTACTACGGGCAGTCAACAACCTCTTCTTAATCTGAACTATCATCTCCGTAGTCTCCCGGATCAATTCCGGTCCCGTGAGCTGGGTATCCCCAACTTCACTCCAACATACAGGAGATCTACACTTCCTACCATACAAAGCTTCAAACGGTGCAGCCTTAATACTAGAATGGTAACTATTGTTATACGAAAACTCTGCTAACGACAAATGTTTATCCCAATTCTTACCAAAGTCTAACACACAAGCTCTCAACATATCTTCCAGTGTTTGTATCGTCCTTTCACTCTGCCCATCAGTCTGGGGGTGATAAGCAGTGCTCATATCGAGATTCGTTCCCAAAGATCTTTGGAGAGATTTCCAAAAATTCGATGCGAATCTAGGATCTCGATCTGAAATGATCGATACAGGCACTCCATGCTTGCATACGACATTATCCAGGTATATTCGAGTCAGCTTCTCTAGTGAGAACTGCTCCTTAACCGGAATGAAGTGTGCTGATTTGGTCAGTCTATCGACAATAACCCAAATCGAATTGTTTCCAGATGATGTTCTAGGAAGCTTGGTGATAAAGTCCATTGTAATTCGCTCCCACTTCCATTCAGGAATCTTTGGTTGTTGAAGTAGTCCTGATGGCTTTTGATGTTCAACTTTGACTCTAGCACAAGTCAAGCATTGAAGAACATACATAGCTATGTCAGCCTTCATATTCGGCCACCAATACAACTTCTTCAAATCATGGTACATCTTATCAGATCCCGGATGAATGGAATACTTAGATTTATGGGATTCTAACATAATCAAATCTCTTAAGCCTCCAAACTTAGGTATCCACATACGACCTCTTAAACATTTCACTCCATCAGCTCTAACCTCTAAAGGATCTCCTTCTCCTCGGAACCCTTCATTAACAAAATTCTCCTTCTTACAAGCTTCTATTTGCGCATTTCTAATTTGCTCAGGCAAATTATTGTGCACGGTCAAGACTAGAGAACGCACCCTGATAGGCTCTCTATCTTTCCTACTCAACGCATCAGCAACAACATTGGCTTTTCCTGGGTGATATTTTATATCACAGTCATAGTCACTCAACAACTCTATCCATCTTCGTTGTCTCATGTTCAACTCTTTCTGGTCGAGAATATACTGTAGGCTTTTGTGATCGGTGAATACCGTACACTTGGTGCCATACAGATAATGTCTCCACAACCTAAGAGCAAAGACCACCGCTCCTAGCTCAAGATCGTGAGTAGCATAATTCTCCTCATTCTTCCTTAATTGCCAAGAAGCATAAGCTATCACTTTCTCTCTTTGCATCAACACAGCTCCATAACCTCTAAGAGATGCATCACAATACACTACAAAATCTTCACTCCCTTCGGGTAATGATAAGATTGGTGCACTACATAATTTTTGCTTCAATGTCTGAAATGATCCATCTTCATCACTTCCCTAAACGAAAGGTTTATTCTTCTGAGTAAGCTTAGTCAAGGGTTTAGCTATTAAAGAAAATTCTTTAATGAATCGCCTATAATAGCCAGCTAATCCTAAGAACTGTCGCACTTCCGTTGGCGTTGTCGGTGCAGACCAATTCTTAATAGCTTCAACCTTTGCAGGATCAACATGAATTCCATCTCTGTTAATCACATGACCAAGAAATTGCACAGAATCCAACCAGAAATCACACTTCGAAAACTTAGCATACAATCTTTCATCCTTCAACAACTTCAAAACAATCCTCAAATGTTCTCTATGCTCATCTTCATTCTTAGAATAGATTAGAATATCGTCAATAAACACAATCACAAATTTATCCAAGTAGGGCTTGCACACTCGATTCATTAAATCCATGAAAACCGCAGGTGCGTTAGTTAACCCAAATGGCATTACTTGAAATTCATAGTGTCCATAACGAGTTCTAAATGCAGTTATAGGAATATCTTCTTCACGGACGCGAAGTTGGTGATATCCTGACCGCAAATCTATCTTAGAATACACACTAGATCCTTGCAGTTGATCAAACAAATCATCAATCCTAGGTAAAGGATATCGATTCTTAATTGTCAACTTATTCAGTTCCCTATAATCAATGCACATACGAAAAGATCCATCCTTCTTCTTAACGAACAAGACTGGAGCTCCCCAAGGCGACGAGCTCGGTCGAATAAAACCTTTATCAGACAACTCCTTAAGTTGCTCAGATAACTCCTTTAATTCAGAAGGGGCTAATCGGTAAGGCGCACGTGCCACCGGTGCAGCACCAGGAATTAAATCGATTCGAAACTCTACTTGCCTTATCGGTGGAAGTCCTGGTAAATCTTTAGGAAATACCTCAGGAAATTCACAAATAATAGGTACATCTTCCAATCGTTTCTCCCTAGACTCATTCCCGGTCACTTGAGCTAAGAATAACTCACAACCGTTCCTGATGTACTTTTGGACTTTAATACATGAAACGATCTTCAAACGGGATTCACCTCGACTACCATCAATTACTAACGTTCTATTCCTAAGAGGAATCTTAACCTTCTTCTCTCCACATAAAATAGTAGCATTATTCAACGACAACCAATCCATACCAATAATAACATCGAAACTACCTAATTCTATCAACATCAAATCAATCGGAAAGGAATGGTTCAAGAGATTTAGAGAGCATCCTTCTAATAGCTTATTAGTTTTCACTAATTTACCATCAGCCAATTCCACCTCGTAACTGGTACTTATCTCAACAGGTTCAATATCAATAAGGGCACTAAATTTAGTGGATACAAAGCTCCTATCGGCACCCGAATCGAATAAAGCAACAGCATAATGATTGTTGAGTAAAAACGTACCGGTAACGACATTCGGATCCTCTTTCTTCACCTCAATTGTTCCAAGTTGGTAGATACCACCCTGGGGGTTTCTTCCAGGTACAATCGCTTTCAACTTGGGGCATTCCGATTTCCTATGACCTTCTTCATTACAGTTGAAGCAAATCGTTCCCTTCTTACACCTTTCAACCTTGTGTCCAAGCTTTCCGCAATTTCGGCACTTCCAGCAATCGCCAGGATGCCTCTTGTTGCCACACTTAGGACATCTATCATCGTTGCGCGGTGCATTGTTGGTAATAGCATTTGCATTCCCCTTTCTCTGGTTCTGACGGCGATTGAAATTCTTCCTATTATCACCTCTATCTACACGATCACCGTCTCCCTTTCTTTTCTCACCTACACGGGCTTCATCTTCCTTATCCTGAATTATCTGTCCAATGAGTTGGTAAGCCATTCGAACAGCATCATCAATGGTAAGTGGTTTCGATGATGTCACGTCCCCCCGGATATTCCTGGTCAACCCTTTCACATATTGCTCAATTCGGATCTCTTCGGGTTCAACCAATCGAGGACATAGCAAGGCCAACTCATGGAATCGATTCGTGTAACTATCAATGTCCACACCTTTCATTCTCAGATGAATCAACTCCTGTTCTAACCTAATAATCACACTACGAGGACAAAACTCCAAAGTCATCCACTTCTTAATTTCAGCCCAAGGAGTAGCATTAGCAGCATCAAGACCCATGAAAGCAATTCTCCCGTTCCACCAAGTCAACGCACGACCTTTAAGAGTAGCCATAGCAAAAGTCACCTTATCTTCCTCCTTACACTTACTAATCCTAAACACCGATTCAATCTTCTCGATCCACTGACTTAATCCTACAGCACCTTCAGTTCCATTAAAAGGTAGAGGTTCACACTTCATGAACGTCACATAAGTACAGCCACCAACTTCAGGTGCATTCGTTCCAAGTCCTCCTACATTTCCTCCAGCATTAGCATTCACATTATTAGCATTCACATTCACATTAGTACCGCCAATTCCACTACCGCCAGCTCCACTACCGCCAGCTCCACTACCGCCAGCTCCACTACCGCCAGCTCCACTACCGCCAGCTCCACTACCGCCAGCTTCATTTCTAGCATTTGCCATAAATTCAGTCATAGATGCGGTAACTTGCTCCGTAATAATCCTACGTACATCATCCTCAGTCACAGCCTTCTTGGGCGGCATAGTTCTAAAATTCCACAATTTCAAAGTATTAAGCATTCATCCAACAAAGGATTCATATAATATGGATCGAATTCATAATCAAGATACAAATAAGGCACAATATGGAATTCAAGACAAGATACATATTTCATTCGATCTGAAACAAAAGTAGTGTCTTAGTACATCCATATCAAAGTTCTAACACTATATACACTCAAAATTCGTGCCACGTCTACAACTAACAAGTTGGTTCAGTCAAAGCTATATACACAAAAGATCTAAAGGTCACTACTAAATACAGACTGGTCTACTGAGAACCGCCAGATGGTCCATCATCCATCATCTTCTGGATCTTCGCCGGACGATCACTAGACTCATCTTCAGCTGGGCGCTTACGGATTACTCCTCTTTCAACCATGTCAGCATAAAATCTACTGTTCCAACCCACGGATATATTTAACTCCTTTTCGGCTTTCTCACGCATCGCACGAGCCACACTCAACTGAATCTCCAAAGAATTCACCTTTCTCTTCATAGCAGCATACTCACCACTTTCTAACACCGATAACCTCCTAAAAGCTTCATTCAAACCACGTTCTACATCACTCAAATCCAAACTAAGCAATTCTCGCTCTTTCTCTCCAATCTTAGTCTTCGACTCCAAATAAGCAACCTGAGTCTGAACAACACCTAATCCAACCTCTGTCACACAACTCTTAACACGGGAAGCATCTAGATCACGTCTCAAGGCCCATGGTGCAAGACCATCAATATGAGTAGCCTCTCGAGTACTAGACGACTCTCCTATCTCACGTCTACGAGCAGCAATACCGTCGGTACCGTCAGGTGCATCGTCATCCTCATCCTCCTCTGATTCAAAATCAGATTCAGACGATTCAGACATTTCATCCCTAGGTAACTCATCCTCGGAATCAGACAAACAAACTGGTGGGGGCAAAGGCTCGCCCTCTGGAACATCATATGGATATATAAGCTCAGCTTCCTCATCGTCATCAACCTCAACCTCTATACCTACATCCTCCTCGACATCCTCGTCGTCTATCTCATCATCTAACTCATCTAACCCAATCTCATTCTCATCCTCAATATCAGCATTCTCAATATCCACGTCCTCATTACCCACATTCTCAATCTCATTCTCTACTAAGTCTACCTGAGGGGCAATCTGATCTCCTAGTCCTAACTCGGGCTCGGGATCCTCAAATGGTTCCTCCTCGTCATCAATATCAAAATCTACTAAGTCTAAATAAGGATCATCTTCTATATTAGGTTCGGGAATAGCATGGTTTTCTACAGGAATATTAGGGTCAGCCATGACAATCTGCATTTATATATATTTATCTCGTATTAGGATAACATACTAGTTAAACAATTACATAATGAAATCACGATATATACATATATATAAATTAAATTATATATATCAAAATATATATCTTCTCAATAAGGCTTGTTGGTAACGTCGGAGATCTCTGGCACCGTTATAGTCAAAAGATTTTTCAAATATTTTCTCAAATGTTCATTGTCAAAAGATTTTGAAAAGTTTTGTTCAAAACCTTGGTTTTTAAAAATCTTTTGTTCTCTACAACGAGAGCTCTGGTACCAAACTGTAACACTCTCATTTTTCATATCGGTACAGCGGAAGGGTCTTTCAGAGTGTTACGGGATAGCACAATAACTCCAATCATAGACAACACATAAAAATGGTTGTACAAGGTTTAACAAACATTCATTCGATAAAAAGGTTTAAAAGTGTACAACAGGTCCCAAATTATACAGGTCATTAAGTTTACAAAACACAAATCGAATGAACATTTTTAATATTAAGTGTGGGCCATCAGAGTCGATCTCCATCCGGATTACCTTCAAGCACCTGAGATAGAAAACATGCAAAAATCATATCAGCGAATGCTGAGTGAATTCATAGAGTTTAATGAAAACCGTTATATAAAACAATCATTTACAATCATTTAAAATCAGAACACAAGTATAATATCGGAAGTAAGTCCACATATTGCTAGTCAGGCAATATATAAATCAAGCATACATCTGAAAACCGTCCATGAGACCGCAGTCTCTATATTACCATGATAGGTAATATATTCATCGTAATAGCGTCGTTATCGTTTATTATTGTATTAGGTTGTATAGGATTATTATTAGCCGCATGACATTGTTACCTTACTGTGAAAACAGCGGGCCGCGAACCCGACAAACAATTTGCCCATCTAAGTTAGCGTGTCGTCACAAAAATCACGCTATGGAATCTTCTCATACATAAATTCGCTTACCAATCAATGTGGTACGACGGGGATCAACCGTCAAGGCGCGAACTGGGGTGATCGTCCCCAAATAGTACTATCAAATGCATAAGCGTCTACCAAATCCCGGTAGTTCACAATTCATGCTAATGGGACTTTAAGTGACATAACCTAACTACTAATAATCCTTTTAGTCTCGAATATAGGGTCATAGCATCATTCGGGTCCATCTCATTAAGCATACAATCGGGACTACTTGTGTTCTATTTTTATAAAAATCTAGCATGTTATCTCCCTCGCGGGTTTACAAATCGTTTTATAAAACATTTAAAAGAGTGCGAGGCTATGAACTCACGTTGTTAATGAAAGGCAGATTATCGGCTACGGGCGTGCTTCGGTCACGGAAACCTATATAAATAATAATCGGTCTTAGACTCGGTCCAATGACTTTTATCAAAATAACAATATACATATATATGATTATTGTACATATGATGATGATCAAGTGGGTTTATAAATCCTCATTTACTCATTTTAGTGTTTACGTTTTAGTATCGTCTTACTAGTTCACTAGTTTTACCGATTTTACCTATTTTAAATTCATTAAGTCTTTTATAAGTTCTTTTACTTGTTTTTACCCATTATATACTTATATGATCAGTATATGTACTTTTAATGTTGGGTCCTATTGGGTTAAGCCCAAATAATTCTTTTTACAAGTATTTATCTTATTAAGTCCAATTATTAGTCTAATAGGTTTAGTTAGCTCGTAATTGTCCGTAATTCTTATAGTTCGGGTTTTATCGGTTTTTACTTGTCTTAGTTACTTATACATCAGTATATATCTTTTATAAACTTTACATTAGACGGGTTTGGTCGTCTAAGTTTTATTTGATGAAAAACGTTAATTTCACGGCGATAGCCGAAAAAGTCGTAAAAATAAAGTTTATAGTTTTTATTACTTATAAATATTACTTTTACCACCATTTATATATTTTACCCATTTAATTAACCTTTTATACATTTATATAATTAAGTTTTACAAGTTAGTGGGTTTATACTTTACATTTTATAAATTATAAAGTGAGTGCTTATATAATAATAATAAACATTATTTCCAAAATCTGATTTTTAACTTCACATTCACCATTTTTATCATATCTAGAGTTCTACAATGACTTAGAAGCTCATTTTTAAATGACAACTTCTTCATGATATGTGCTAAATATAACTTAGTTATAGCTACTGCCCATTTTAAGCTTAAGTTGTCTTAACAGTCCCTACAAAACTGCTTATTCAGATTGTACTACCTAACTTGTTTTGATCATATCTCACTCATTATTTTGATTCCATTGCATGGCCAACTCTCACATGTGTATAACATCATCTACTTTACTGTAAATAGATCAAACCATGCATTTTTATCAGTTCTTCATTTGGTTATCTACTGTTTTCATACAGCCAACTAATTAGACATGATTTTAGCTTCATTTCTTATGGTTATCATCATTTTTAAGCATATTTATCAACACTTGATCCCCACACAACATTTTTATCATCATATATACATCATATACATATACAAAATGAAAGAAAATACATTTGTTCTTTACAAAATAATAAGAGAAAAATGTAGAGGATGATCTTCTTTACCAATCCAAGTGGATTTCTTGTTTTAAGAAGGCAAGAACTTGATGAACACAACAAGTATCTCCAAGACCATCAAATAGCAAGATCATATGTTGGAAAATCAGCCCTAGGACACAAGCAAATCACCTCCAAAGTTGGTTATATGGCCACCAAATGATCAAGGTTTCAAGGAAACACCTTAATAGGACTAGTAAACATGTGGTTTGTAGTTGGAAGAGATCAAAAATGGTGTTTATGGCTTGATATGGGACGGCATAGATGGTGAAGTAGAGAGAGTTTGAGAGTAAATTGCATGGATGAAATGGTTAAGTGAAAACCATGTGTTGGTTTTGTAAAGTTTGGTGGTAGTTTAGCCTAAAGTGTAAGCTAAAGCTTACACTTGTTCTTAAACAAGTTAAGTTAGTGCCACCTATGGTGGTGAGGTGTTTTTGGCCGTCCCATGTAAGCTAGTGGGATGGGGCAAAGTGTTTTGTCCCATCTCACTAGTTTACGGGTATTTCTCGATTCTAGTTTTCTCGATTTGCGTGCCCTCGGGTCGTTTTACGAAAAACGTTTTTATAAATTATGAATCACCCTCACAAAACGAATCCAATAAAAATTGTCTCATCAAAAACGGAGTTCAAAAACGTAAATACGAAATCCTAAGGTTTCCGGTTTAGTCGTAAAAGACGCCAAATTATGCACGTAAGCCCAAATTTAAATCCGTAAATTGTGAGTTCGTCAACCAACATAAAAATAAGTTTCAAAATATTATACGAGAAAATATTTAACTACCTGAAAATGTTAGATTTGTCACAACAAAACCTTCTAAAACTTACTCAAACAGGTTCAAATAACATCTATCATGCATCTCATGACATGAGAACACAAAATAAAACAAATTAACACACTTAAGCATGCAGTTGCACAAAATCACATTCTCAAATCACTTTCTGAAAATTTGAAAAAGGAGAAACTTCTTACCCAAGGGATTTACATCCAAATCCCTTGTGACAGCCTTGTCACTTCCTTATACACCCGGGTGTATGCTGAAATCTTAAACAACAAGTCTCTAAAACCTGAAAATTTCAAAACCAAACAAGAACAAGCATATGATATATTCTGTTTCTATTTCTTCTTTCTTAAAATCTCTCCAAAATCTTTCAAACTTTCTTAACACGTTTTAAAACCTCTCAGAATTCACAAATCAACACCCTTTTTCCACTTTCACTTCAAAAGAATGAGATTTATAAAAAAATGAGACAAATTTCAAAATCTTTGAAAAACTATAATCAATAAAATTTTGGAACTCAGATTCTCCTAAAAACTTTTTACCAACTTTCTACCAATCAAAAGGATTACACTTGATTTTATTTTCTCAAATACCAACTTTGCATTAATAAAAAAGGGATTACAAAAATAATGAAGGAAAATCTGGAACAAGAAAAGAGTGAACAAGCTCATCTCTTTTTATACTATCTAATGGACTATTCTAGAACAAGAATTAAAATATTACAAGTGCTTAAACCCTAATTTGCAGAATCTCAAAAATGCCCTTTCTTCTTTGACGAATTTTGGTCAAAAACACCACCATGTGATATGACAGCTGCATTCTTTAAACTTGGACGTTGGATGAGTCTTGGGGACCAAGGAGAACGATCACAATCGTTGAAATTGTCGGGTGTTGGGTTTTGTGTGAAAGGGATGGAGCAGGGGAAGTTTGGGGAGGGGACCAGAGGCCACGTGGCAGCCTTGTGAGAGGTGGGTTTAGGTGAGGAGCACGTGAATCAACGATCTGGAGTCAATTAGGGGATATCCCCTTAATTCGAGTTTTAATTGACCTGGGTAATTTTTAGGGTTTATCGGGATTAAGGGAAAGTTTAATCCACTTTTGGGTTAAAAAGTTTTGAAAAGTGTGTTTGGTGGGAAATGGTGGGTTTAATGGGGATTTGACCTTAGTTGACCACAGCCTAATTAAATAAACCGGGTGAGGGGTTTGGGCTAAGGGGGTTTGTGGGCTTAGGTGTTGGATTTTCATGGCCAGTCCTTTAACTAACGTAGTCTCCAGTTAAACTCTTTCACTGCCAGTCCAAATCGTTAAGTATTTTTCATCCATAGTCCAAAAATGATTCAAAGTTAGTCCTTTTGAGTTTTTAGGCTAACTTTTGAACATTTAATCTAATTCCAAGGGCTGTTCTTGCACATTCTTCATTCTTCAAGGATGACACTTGCATGTTTAACATTTTTGAGGGTTAAATGTGACAAGTTCTTCAAAGATGAGGGGCCATTTTTGCCAATTCTTCAATCTTGAGGGGTCTTTTTGTAAAATTCCAAAAGTGAGCTTGGTTCATTGTGCGTCTTCGTTTCCCGTGTTTGTTTTTGATTGATTCTTGTTGTCTTTTGTCAATTCCACAATATCCGTACCTAAAAATACACAAGTAACAAACACGAGCATATATTTGGCATATTTCATGATTTTTAATGCATTTAAAGGCCGTTTTCGATGATGAGATCATGTATAAAAGCCATCTCATCATGGGTCTAGTGTTAGTTTAGCTTGAATCAACCTCAAACTCAAGTAAAAAATAAATTTGTATGTGTTTGTGTGGTGGGTTGATGTTTCGGTAAACACAAGAGAGAACAGAGAGAGATGATGAATTTTTAAAATGAAAAATGTGATGTGTGTGTGTTAGTTTCTAGTTTATATATAGTGGGGTAGGGACCAAGTTGCAATTTAGTAAAAGTTGTGGCTAAAAATGTAAATAGTTAGCTAAAAAGCGGGAAATAACTATTAGTCAATTTTCAAAATATTTATGGGGCTCGGGTTTTATAAAGATACTTTTAAAAATTTAAAACGTACCTCAAAAATAATAATATCGACTATCGACTCGACTTAACACGTCATTTAAAATAAAACCTCAAAAATAATAAAAATCGAACAACCGACATTAAAACGTAAAATATTTGGCATCCATCGACATCACGCTTGCTAATACTCCTTATACTTAATAAATATTAAATATAGACCTTCCAATATCGGTTTAAACTTAAACCTCCAAAAATAAATATCGTTCAAACTTATCCAAAAATTTCAAAAATAATCGTAAAATAAGATTAAGCAATGACCTTGGTTTGGGTTGTCACATCCCCCCCTTCTTAAAAGAAGCGACGTCAGCAGCGCTTAATCCTTCCTAAACAAATGACGATACTTGTCCTTAAAGAAATCCTCACGTTCCCACGTAAACTCATGCCCACGTCTAGAGTTCCATCACCTTCACAATCGGAATTCTACTATGCTTCAACTTCTTAACTTCCCTATCCATTATCTCTACAGGTTCCTCTATAAAATGAAACTTATCATCAAGTTGAATCTCCTCCAATGGAATCACCACATCCCTTTCAGCTAAACACTTCTTTAAATTAGACACATGAAAAGTACTATGAATAGCCTTAAGCTCATCAGGCAATTCTAACTTATAAGCCACCAATCCAATCCTTTAGATAATCTTAAATGGTCCAATATATCTCGGGCTCAACTTTCCTCTCTTTCCAAAACGAATTACTCCTTTCCATGGAGATACTTTCAACATAATCATGTCTCCTACTTCAAACTCCAACGGTTTCCTTCAGTTATCAGCATAACTCTTTTGTCTACTTCTGGCAGATAACAAACGCTTCTTAATTTGTAAAATCTTTTTAGTCGTCTCAAATATCATTTCAGGCCCAGTCAATTGACTTTCTCCTACCTCACTCCAACACACTGGAGATCTACACTTACGTCCATATAAATCTTCAAATGGAGCGACTTTAATACTAGCGTGATAACTATTATTGTACGAAAATTCAACCAATGGCAAATGCTTATCCCAACCATTTCCAAAATCAATCACACATGCACGAAGCATATCCTCTAACGTTTGAATCGTTCTTTCACTTTGTCCATCAGTTTCCGGATGATATGCTGTACTTAAACATAACTCCGTTCCCATCGCTTTCTGCAAAGACTTCCAAAATTCTGAAGTAAACCTACTATCACGATCAGAAATTATCGACAAAGGCACACCATGTCGACAAACAATCTCCTTCACATACACTGTTGTTATCCTCTCCATACTATCTATCTTCTTCATTGGCAAAAAGTGAGCAGACTTAGTCAATCTATCTACAATCACCCATATCATATCACTACCATTTGCAGTCCTTGGCAAACCTGTCACAAAATCCATTGTAATCATATCCCATTTCCACTCAGGAATCTCAGGTTGCACTAATAATCCCGGCGGTTTCTTATGTTCAGCCTTCACCTTCGCACAAGTTAAACACTTATTAACATACTGTGTTATATCTGCCTTCATATTCGGCCACCAATAAACTTTCTTAAGATCTTGAAACATCTTGTCCGATCCAGAATGTATTGATTACTTCGACTTATGAGATTCATTCATCCCCAAATCTCGCACCCCTAATGAATCTTCCTCAGACGGACACAACGGTAATCAAATCCTATTCTTAAAATACCTTAATCCATTCGGCCTTACTTCAAACAAAGGCTTCAACATTCTACCCAAATTTTCTGCCTCAACATTCTCTTTCTTCAAACCGTTAGTTTGGGCTTTCAATACCTCTTCTGTCAAATCAACACTTTCCAACATTGCCAAAGCTCTAACTCTTATAGACCTATCTCTTTCCTTTCTACTAAGTGCATCAGCTACTACATTCGCTTTACCAGGATGGTAACGAATCTCGCAGTCATAATCACTGAACAACTCAACCCATCTCCTTTGCCTCATATTCAATTCCTTTTGATCCAAAGTATACTGCAAACTCTTATGATCAGTGAAAACAACACACTTGGTTCCATACAAGTAGTGTCTCCACAGCTTCAAAGCAAAATTAACAGCCCCAAGTTCTAAATCATGCGTAGCGTAATTCTCTTCATGCTTCCTTAATTGTCTCGACGCATACGCTATTACTTTTTCCCTTTACATCAACACGGCTCCAAATCCTTTATGAGACGCGTCACAGTACACTACAAAATCCTTAGATCCTTCTGGCAAAGACAATATCAGCGCAGAACACAACTTATCCTTCAACATACTAAATGCAGATTCCTCTTCCATTCCCCATTCAAACACTCGATTCTTTTCTGTAAGCTTAGTCAACGGCTTAGCAATTAGCGAAAACTTCTTAATAAACCTTCTATAATACCCAGCCAAACCAAGAAATTGGCGAACTTCAGTCGGCGTCTTCGGCACTGACCAATCCTTAATTGCCTCAATCTTAGCAGGATCCACACGAACACCTTCACTATCAATCACGTGCCCCAAAAATTGCACTGATTTCAACCAAAATTCACACTTAGAGAATTTCGCATACAGCTTCTCCTTCTTCAACAATTCCAAAATTGTTCTCAAATGCTTCTCATGTTCCTCTTCACTCTTGGAATAAACGAGAATATCATCAATGAATACGATAACAAACTCATCCAAATACGGCTTACATACACGATTCATCAAATCCATAAATACAACAGGCGCATTTGTTAACCCAAAAGGCATCACTTGAAATTCGAAATGTCCATATCGAGTACGGAAAGTTGTTATAGGAATATCTTCTTCCCTAACTCTTAGTTGATGATACCCAAATATCAAATCGATCTTCAAGTATACACTAGAACCTTGTAACTGATCGAACAAAACATCAATCCTCGGTAGTGGATACCGATTCTTGACAATCAATTTGTTAAGCTCTCTGTAATCAATACACATTCTAAAAGAACCATCTTTCTTCCTAACAAACAATACAGGCGCACCCCACGATGACGAACTTGGTCTAATAAATCCGTTATCCATCAATTCCTTCAATTGATCAGATAATTCTTTCATCTCAGATGGAGCTAAACGATACGGTGCACGAGCAACAAGAGCAGCACCCGACACTAAATCAATAAGAAACTCAACTTCACGATGCGGCGGTAATCCTGGCAATTCCTCAGGGAAAACCTCAGGATACTCTCTAATCACAGGCACATCCTCCAATTTCCTTTCATTCACACCATCATTACTTATCTGTGCAAGAAACACATCACAACCTGCTTCTATATACCTCATCATCTTTAAACAAGAAACAACTCTCAAACGAGACGTACATTCATCACCTTTCAAAGTCAATACACTATTCCTTAGCGGTATCTGAACTAATCTTTCTCCACAAAAAATTACTGCACCATTACCAATTAACCAGTCCATTCCAAATAATCACGTCAAAAGATACTAATTCTATGGGCATCAAATCAATACTAAACACATAATTACCTAACTTCAAGGAACAACCTTTCAGTATAGAACTAGTTCTTACAACCTTACCATCAACTAACTCCATATTATAACTAGTTGTCAATCTCACTGGTTCTCTATCCAATAGCTGACTGAATCTAACATCTACGAAACTTCTATCGGATCCAGAATCAAATAACACACTAGCATAACAAGCATCAAGTAAGAACATACCAGTCACCACGTTCGGCCCTTGAGGTTTGTCAGCATCTCCCACGACATAGGCTGGATCAGCAATCCCAGCAGCAACAGCAACAACATTTCCTCCTTGTCGTATGCCAACCCTCAGACAGTTCCCCTGCTTATGTCCACGACCTCCACATCTAGAACAGTAAACTACCTTAACATCATTAGCCCCAGTGGCTACACCCTTGTTTCTACAATCTGCCATCTTATGTCCGGCCTTCCCACACTTGTTGCAAGCAGGTGGACAATTTCCAACATGATACATGTTACACCGACCACACTTCAGGTTCACTTTGTTACCTTGATTTTCTGTAGCAGCACGAACACCATCATTCCTTCTCAAATTATATTCCTGATTCCTATTTGGTCCTTGGTTATTGTTATTACGATAACCACCTCGATTCTGCCCTTGGCTTGAGTGTGCAGCTTCCCACTTTCTCTTATTCCCTTCAGCAATACTATCCTTTCGATCCTACAGCTTTACATACATTAAAGCATGAGCCATTTGAACAGCTTCATCAAATGACTTAGGTTTCGACGAAGTAGTTTCTCCCTTGATATTACAAGATAAACCTCTAATATACTGCTTCATCTTCTTACGGTCATTAGCAAACGCATCAGGACACAACAAACATAAATTAGAAAATCTCCTCGTATAGGCTACAATATCATTGTTCCTCAGCACCAAATGCCTCAATTCATCTTCCAACTGACCTAACTCTTCCTCAGGACAAAACTTAGCAGTCAACAGTCCCTTGGTCACAGTCCATGTTCTAGCATTAGCTTCAACCAATCCCACAGTAGCTACTTGACTATTCCACCAACTCACGCATCATCCTGAAAAGTAGCTGCAGCAAATTTTACCTTACTAGCTTCTGAACATCCACTGATTTCAAAAGTACTTTCAATCTTCTCAATCCACCTCCTTAATTCCAATGCACCACCAGTACCACGAAATTGGGTAGGTCCACATTTCATGAAACTAGCATAAGAACATTCCTTTTGAATCTGCTGAACAGCAGCATTACCTCCAACTTGTCCCACAGCATTTCCTTCTGCTTGTTCGTCAGCATTACCTCCAGCCTGATTTCCAACATTCCCTCCAACGTGACCAGCAACATTCCTATTCTCAGCCTCTTGGTTCCTCGCAGCATGTTCAGCTTCCAAAGCTTTAGTGATAGCTTGCTCAATCATGGTATTAACAGTAGCAGTCGTCAATTTAGGCGGCATGTTTACAGGAAACTAACCAAACTATAATTTAGTAAAGTCAGAAAAATGCCTCCCAACTCCTTCCTGTAACCATAACAGAAAAGAACAAGTAATTATTCATATCATGATAAGAAGAAGGATTTCTCTATCAAGATGTAACATGGATACTACCTGCACCAACAACAGAATTCACAATGAATCATTAACCAATCACACAAAAGAACTAATAAGACAAATCTTAAGTCGTGAAGGTAATTTTGGATTTCTTTGGAAAATCTCCACAAAATTGTGACAAGTAATGTCACTACAATCCTTCATCACAACAAACTTAAAGTCATTAAGTTTCATCACAAATTAGAGTACGAGTCTACATAACTTCTATTACAACATGGCTAAATCAAAACAACAGAAAGAACTAAACATCAGATCCCCGCAGCTTCTTGTACATCGACTCGTCGTCACTGCTGCTATCATCATCATCAGATTCTTTCTCCACTTTTTCCTTCCCCTTACGACTACTTCCTTCACTCGGCTTCACCGACACCTGAGCTTCAACCTGATTTGGCACATCACGAATCACAACACCATGACTAGGAAAAGATCTCACCGGCAAACCCCACGCACTCAACCTCGCATTCCTTTCTTGCTCCCTACGCAACCTTTCAACTTGCCCACTCAAATTCAACACCATAGATCTTAATCTAACAACTTCATCCATTTCCCTTGCCTTAACAAACTCTGATCTCCTCACACTACCAACAAACCTGTCAAACTTTTTCTCATTCAGCTTAAACCTCCTAATCACACGAGTCTCAACCAAATACCTCTCAAACAAAGACCTATCAAACTTCTTGAGAAACCAGAAAATATCATCATAAGACCTAGGACCTGGACAATAAACCTTAGGAATACCATCATGAATAGATCGAGCACTAGCAGCCCTACTCGACTCAACAGGAACATCACCCCTAGCAAATGCAATCCCAGGCAAACTACTAATATAAGCATCACAAGTAGGAGTCGAAGAACGAACAACCGGTCGCTGACAATCTGGAACAGTCTGTGGCACAACATTGACCCTTGGAACATAACTACCTTGTATCAACTCAGGCTCTGTCTGAACAATTGCATTAAGTGTAATCCCATCATCTAAAAACTCAAAAGGCTCCTCATCGTCAGTAGCACCAAAGTTATCTACTTCCTCACCATCCACTACATTAGTCAAATAAATCCATCCATCCTCACGAGGTAAACCAACCATTTTCTACAAATATAAGGGTTTAAGGATACTTAAGTTCACTGTTAATAAAATAATAATTAGTATGCAATGCTCATGCAAATGTCATACATTATCCATACTATGCAACAGAATGCAAATGATGTTTATGCAATGCTCGCAAAAAAAATGATACTGACAAGCACTCAGCGTACTTTCAATAATTCCAATACAATATCGTAGTATTTACTTAATAAATACTCGGGAAATCATTTCAGTTATGAGGGATACATCTACAATGCAACACAAAACTTAAAGTGATCTTACCGGAGCGTTGCAGAGGAGTTGTGTGCTTTTCCAGAATAAATACTTTCGACACAAAAGTTATAGTTTAGGACAATTTTCAAAATCGACCCAGTTCTCTATAACTTGCAGCTGTGATACCAATCTCTAACACCCCCAATTTACATTGCGCAGCGGAAATACACAATTGGGTGCTAGACACAAGCAGCATCACACAAGGTATATTGAACGACTCAAAAGTGAGACGTTTACACATAAATACAAACATGATTTTCATATATGGTCTAAAACATAGATTTCAACCCAAATTTGTACTGACACGATACCAGAGTAAAGCGTTTTGTCCCCATGGATCTCGACCAACAACCAACAAGATTAGTACAGTACATCAACATAAAGTAAATTGTTCAACAATAAAAGGTAGAAACAGTTTAGACCAACATTCTTCCAAAAGCCAAGCCACAACATCCACAGCAAAGCTCCATGCTCCATCACTTCCTATTACCTGAAATACATGCATAAAACGAGTCAACCATAATGTTGAGCGAGACTATAGGTTTATCAAATCACATTTGAACACAAGAAGAAAATCAATCATAATCATTTATAGAATTGTCATACACACAATCTATATTCAAGGCAGTAATAATAATGATATTATTAAACAAACATTGTATTTAAGCTCATGACACCGACCCCTTAACCAAATAGTCACCCATGCCAAATGCCGGCATGACTAGAGTAAAACCATTGCCCCTCTAGGGTATCAGTTGCTAGAATACCACAATCTTATTCACGTAAAATTATCCTTACCAGCGGGTTACTCAACGTAATGCCCTGGTCTCAGATAGGGTGGTCAACCCAATAGTACTATCATTAGAATAAGCGGTTATTCCCGACTCACAATATCAAGTCAGAAGATAGTTAACGGCTCATGAATTTATGGTCTTTAGCAACAATTTACTCAATACAATGAAATCAACTTTAGGCAACATTCGGGTCCAACAATTACTCATGACTTGTGTTCATTTATTTTCAAATAGCATGTATCCCCCTCGCGGGTATTAAAATTATTATAACAATTAGAAAGCGAGGCTATAGACTCACCTTAGTATAAGAGATCTAGCGAGATGATCGTCGATCATAATGGATGCCTTTCAAACACGAGAACCGCTACCTATCAAATAAGGCGCGTTCGTTAATAATGACTCGAGAAATAAATAATACATAAAAACATCAAACTCAAACTCATAAAGTCACGATAAACACGAGAGAAAACGATATAAATAACTTCATTATACTTTAATACACATTTACTTTACCATTTTACACTTTTTACAAAGTCCGCCTGTACATACTACATGTACTAGCTTATTTACCCCTTTTAAACTCGTCAACCGTTTATGAAACGACTCGATAAAATAACTTACTGTATATAGAAAGTCCTCTTACAAGTTTATCAAATTAAATTACTTTTAAAGTACTTTACCCAACTCATTTTCAAACTACAAAATCCGGACAGATTTACGTTAATTTTTCATACAACCGTTTTAACTTATTTAAACGACTCCGTTTACAAAACCGACACTCGGGTTTTAAAGTAAACTCAACCTACTAAGTAAACACCTCATTATCACTAGGTTACATTTTTCAAAACATACATTTAGAGTCCCCGAGATTCGATCCAAATATCGACAACAACTATATGTAGTGCTGATACTCGTCTCCCGATACACGATCATTCAAAACATCATAACTTCGCGCTCGTTTGAGCTAGAATCTCTACCTTATATCAAATTGAAGCTAAGAAAATTATCTACAACCCTAGGCTATAAGTTAAGCCATTTTCAAAACATAAAAATTCGGATTTTACACTTTACTTACTGTTATAAAAAGAGTACTAAAAACTTGTACAAAATCAACTTTTTGATAAAAACCAACCATGAAAATGATCATTAGTATACCCTAATATCATCATACATCAACCATAACATCAAAATCATAATCAAAATAAAAATCTTAAGATCAAAATGAAGTTTCTAACAAGATTTTCTAGCAAGAACACCATGGATCATCATGATAATGCCATGCATGATCATAGTTCCTACCTACCAACATCAAGAAAAAAAAAGTTGCTTGCATGTAAGGTTTTCTTACACCAAAATAATCCTTGATCAAATACAAGATTGGGTCTAGTGTTAGTTTAGCTTGAATCAACCTCAAGTAAAAAATAAATTTTTATGTGTTTGTGTGGTGGGTTGATGTTTCGGCAAACACAAGAGAGAAGAGAGAGAGATGATGAATTTTTAAAATGAAAAATGTGATGTGTGTGTGTTAGTTTCTAGTTTATATATAGTGGAGTAGGGACCAAGTTGCAATTTAGTAAAAGTTGTGGCTAAAAATGTAAATAGTTAGCTAAAAAGTGGGAAATAACTATTAGTCAATTTTCAAAATATTTACGGGGCTCGGGTTTTATAAAGATACTTTTAAAAATTTAAAACGTACCTCAAAAATAATAATATCGACTCTCGACTCGACTTAACCCGTCATTTAAAATAAAACCTCAAAAATAATAAAAATCGAACAACCGACAATAAAACGTAAAATATTTGGCATCCATCGACATCACGCCTGCTAATACTCCTTATACTTAATAAATATTAAATATAGACCTTCAAACATCGGTTTAAACTTAAACCTCCAAAAATAAATATCGTTCAAACTCATCCAGAAATTTCAAAAATAAGATTAAGCAATGATATCGGTTTTGGGTTGTCACATTACGTATATTAATTAATTATTATAAGTATTACATATGTAAAAATGATTATTAATGCACGATAAGTATTCACGTAAAATAATTAAATCATACAAGACATAAAACACGAACCTTTAATTAGAAGTATTATGTATATTATTAATGCACGATAAAGGTTTACATAGAATATTAAATTCACGAAATTTAAAACACGAACATTCATGAATAATAGTTAAACATGAAAATTAAATGGATTTGGTTTGGCCTTGTGTGTAACCACGGCAAACAAAGAGAAAAAGAGAGGGCCTTTTGGCCCAACCCATTTAAATCCTTTTTGTATATAAAATAAACTCCTGGAGTTTATTAAATCACTTTTCAAGAAAATAAAACACTAAAAATCTTCTGCCTGCTCCTTCCTTAGCCGCGGCATACCACACACACCACAAGGACGATTATTTTTTATTGATATTGGGTAATTACGTGTTCGTTTTTATTGTTTCATCCTTAATCCCCATGATCAAATGTTCATGAATGTTTAAAACAATAATTAAAAAACATGTTATAGGAAAGATTAAGAAGATTCGGGTTGGGTTTTGGTTTGATTTTGGTTCGGTTGCACACAAACCGAGAGTCGACCGACTCTCGCTGGGGTTTTATGGCCACCAGCCGCGACCCAAAGGGGTGCGGTGGTGTTTGGTTGCTATCAGCCGTAAGCCATCAGCCCCCATAGTAGGAGTTGTGGTCACGCAGTGGGAACCGAGACCATGTGTTGGTCTCGGTGGGTAGTTATGGCACGACAAGGGGAAACCGGGTTCAACCGGGGTGAACCTTGGCCGAGAAGTGGGAACCAGAAGCTGCTTGGGCTCCTGGTCGCCGGTCCGAACCACCCAACCTCCAGCTTGGGGGTGTGTTGCGTGGTGTTTGGTTAATTTATTTTTTTATAACATGTATTGTTAATGATTAATTGGTTTAATTAAAAACATAGTTAATTAAACTAATTAAAGTCAGGACTTAGGATATAAATTATTTAAATAAAATCATGTTAGTTTGTATGTACATTTTATTTAAATAAACTTATGATAAATTAATTAATTACTTAATTACTCATGTACACTTAATTAATTAATTAAAACTTAGCTTAATTAATTAATATCATTTTATGGTAAAGTTAATTATATGAAAAACATGTAATATTATTAATTAATAATAACTTATGATAACATGGAATATCATTATTAATTAATAATAATAAGTTAAACAGAAGTATTTATTTATTTTAAAATTTACAATATAATTACACATGACATATTATAAGCTTATTAAAACTATATGTTATATCATTTAATTATTTAATAAGCATATGATTAATTATGGAAATACCTTAATTATGGAAACATGTTAAACATGGTAATATACTAAATATGGGAACATGCTATTTATAGAAACATGCTAAATATGGAAACTTTCTATTATTAAAAACTTACTAATTATGGAAACTTTCTATTTTTGGAAACTTAATATTTACGAAAACTTGCTATTTTTGGAAAGTTACTATATATGGAAACCTGCTATTTTTTAAAGTTAAAATATATAGAAATTTGCTATTTTTGAAAGTTACTCATTATGTTATAATAAGTACTGTAACACTTAAAACATGAATTACATGAATTTAAAACACATGAAACTCTAAGAAACACATGATTAAACATGAAATAATAAGACAAGACAAGAACAAGTATAATAAGTATGAACACGTCAAGTAAACTAAGTAACAAGTATGTATAAGTAAAACAGACACTTATTCATGTCCATTTATTATGTAGCTATTGTGAAGTAGGAGTGATCTTCCGCGCTCGTTTTCGTCTTCATTTACTAGACATAAGGTACGGATATTCCGTCCTTTAGTAAGGACATTCTTTCCTATATTAGGATTCCCCGTTTTTAGCCATCTTTTTTCCCAAGTAGTTTACGTGTCTTAAACATATTCAGTATATGTTATGTTTATTTTAGATTGCCTGAGCTATATACATGCATGCCAGTTTTACCTAGTTATAGGGGTTCCATAACCATAGCACTGGAGGCACCGGTGTTATGACTCTTCTGCGGTGAGGGTTATTGCTCGCAACGTCCCTTTACAATATTTTGGCCTATGTTATTATTATCATGTGGGGCGAATGGGTGCATCCTAGGACAAGTAGTAAGATTTCATGGTAATTGCGGTGTGTGCCTTGCACCCGTTACAGGAGCTGATCCCTCCACACATATTATATATTAATTAGAAGCAGCCCCTCTAATTGCATGATGAGGTTACCCCTCTTAGTATTCATGCACGTTGATATAACATGACCTATATGGGCTCCGGGCATATTTAAAATACAGTTTATAGAATAAACTAAACGTAAGTCATTTCGGAAATATAAAACCAGTCGAATGAACTTAAACCAGGTTTTCCAAGACATACACTTATTCCGTTGTTATCCATTCCATTTCATTGCTTGCTTATTTTTATGCTTTACATTCATTGTCATATATCCACACACTGAGCGTATTGCTTAGTCATATTTTTCTTTCCATGTCCCAATACGGCAAGTACTAAAAGGGAAAAGCTAGGAGACAAGAGTACGTGCATGGAATGAGGTGCCTAGTCTTCTTTATCCTTTAATGCATTTACATACTTTTGCTTTGCTGGACACTGTTTAGTCCTTTCCTTACATTCTATACTTAAGCA
This sequence comes from Glebionis coronaria, assembly GCA_025667525.1. Lineage (NCBI taxonomy): Eukaryota > Viridiplantae > Streptophyta > Magnoliopsida > Asterales > Asteraceae > Glebionis > Glebionis coronaria. The sequence goes on along the minus strand of CM046877.1, from coordinate 317,674,396 downwards.
TTTGTGTGTGGAGCTTATGTTGGAACCGATATTTGTTTCTGGTTTCCTTTATGGTCATTTAATGTTTTAGACATTTACCTTGCATGCTTTGATGACACGCGATAATTACTACGTAACGGTGCATTTATCCAAATGGGGTGTTACATCAGTTCACCATGTCTAATCCATATAAGAACTAGCAAGTACATAAACAAACGGTTTATGGTAAAGACTTCTCAAATCCGATAGCTGGTAGTTTTTTAAACCTACATGGTCATTAACTCACCATGCTTAATTGTAAAGAGTTGGCTAGTCCTAGGGAAAACGGTTCTAGGTAAAGACTCTATCAAATCTGTTATATGGTTGACAATTTACCAAAAATTGTAGGGTTATCAGTACACCTTATTCTTGTTGAATAAAGTATTGGCTATTCCAAAGTGTACGACTAACTGGTAAAGAATAAATCAATCCGTTGATAGCTGATGAGTTGCTAAAAATCATAATGCCAATACAGATTGGTTTGTTGTTAAATGTTTTATTTCAAGTGAGAAGATACAAGCAAGAATGTTGATTCATAAATAACCTTGGTGACATGTTCAAGTAGATTCATGTTTATCAACGAGATTATACAAAAGGTTTTGTCATAATCAAATAGGAGAAGATGATCCATGATCTAGAGCCACACAGTTTTTATCTCAAGATGACAAGGTCAAAAATATGAAGACAATATAGTTGTTGTAAATATTAAAGAATGTTCAAGTTCAAGACATAGAAGATCATACTTTGAAGCAAAAGATGAAGTTCATAAAGTATTAGAGTTCATTATACCAGAAGAAGATCTGCAACAGTGTTTGGATACATTCAGTTGGTACAAAGATCAGAATTACCAAGATCAATCCAAATTTGAAGTGAAGTTTGAAGACATGTATTCTTATACATTCAACACGTAGAGAAACAATAAGACAAGTTATCATTCTTGTTTAGGGGAGGATTGTTGGAATATTTGTATTAAGTACCAAGTACTGTTAGTTAGGTACAGTGTACCATTAGTTATAGTAAGTACTATTAGTGTTAGCGCGGTACATGCTAAGTACCATTACGCTAAATGTTAGTATTGCTAGTATAGAAAAGGACTGAAATATCTTTAGTAAAGATATGTTCTAATTATATTGAGAATATACCGTCTGTGATATACTTATCTAAATAGAATATTCTAGGGTTCTTTGCACTATAAAAGGAACATAGGTATGATGACTTTATTGTACCTTTTCCACAGTTGATTAATGAGAATCGAATAGTTAGAGTATATTGTTGTTCTTCTTTACTTTCATAAGTTAGATTCCGCATAACTTATTAGAGTTTAGTAAGAGTGTCTCAAGTGCTCTAGTTTGTTTACAAGCTATTGTGCAGTCCTTAACAGGATCTCGATCTATTCAAATGGGTCAATATTGAGTATCACAACATGACACCCAAAAGGTCTGTGAAGTCAATAAGAGATAGTCTGCCATTGAACAACTTATAAGGAGTCTTATTATGGGCTTTTACCACCAATGCCATGTTCTGCACATAACAAGCAATGCTTACTATTTCAGCCCAGAAGATAACTGGCAACTTGGCATCAGAAAGCATGGTCCTTGAAGCCTCTATGAGAGTCCTATTTCTTCTTTCTACAACACCATTTTGTTGTGGAGTTCTGGAAATGCTGAATTCCCTTTTAATTCCCTTTCCAATGCAAAAGTCATCCAGATCTTTGTTTTTTAATTCTCCACCATTGTCTGATCTAATAGTCACCACTTTCAAACCTTTTTGATGTTCGATATGTGTGATGAAGTTCTTGAGTATCTCTGTTGTCTCATTTCTTCATTCAAAAAGAAGGTCCACGTGAATCTTGAAAAATCATTTGTGATCACCAAGCAATACCATTTATAGTTCATGCTTGCCATAGAAGTAGGACTAAACAAGTCTATATATGGCAGCTCAAATGGTTTAGTGGTGGACTAAGCAACCTTGGTTTTACAGGATGCTCTGTGTTGCTTACCTTTTAAACAGGCAACACAAGAGTGATCCTTATTGAAGGTCTTAGAAGGAAGACCATGAACAAGATTGTTTTTTTACCAATGTGTTCATATTTTTAATGTTCAGATGACCTAATCTCCTGTGCCATTTCTTGCATTCATCAGCTGAGGCCTTGGCAATGAAATAGGTTCCATTGTCTTGGAAAGAAATACCTTTGAGATTAGCGGTATACATGTTCTTTTGCCTTGTAGGTCTAAGCAAGATTAGAGTATCTGGTGGTAACATAAACTCCTTTCCCAAAACAAGGCACTCAGTTTCAGTGATCAAAACATAATTTATATTGTCTGTCATTTGAGACACACTGAATAAGTTGTAATTTAGTTCTTTCACCAATTAAACATTATCAAATTCCATTTCATTAGTCACTATGGTTCATCTTCCAGTAATTATCCCGTGTCCATCTCCAGAGGACACACCATCATTGTCATACAAGGGGACAAAGTTTGACAGATAACCTTTGTGACCAGCAATATTCCTTAAGCATCCACTGTCCCAGTAAGCTTTGTCATTCCTTTTTTGTGTAATGCCCTACAAAGAAAACAAGATTTAGTTTCATTTAGGGATCCAATCCATTAATGACTTAGGGATACCTCGTATATCACTATAAGAGTATTTATTAAAGGCCAGTGATACACCATTGGGTTTAGTACCCTTTTTAGGAGTTCATACCCAACGAGTTGAGGCTTTGATAGCTTTTCTCAATTTTCACATGTTAGCACAAGAAAAAACTTTGCTAGCAGGGTGAACCCTTGGCTTAGCAACGGTAATCCATTGCTTGTTTTCCCCCTTATTGAATCGTTGGTAGGGTCTATGGGAAGAAGAAAATGTATTATGAGATCTTGGTTTAGTCATATCCACAGTTGGTTTTTGGAATGCAGTTGTTTTCTTTCTTAAGGAAGGGGCAACATATTTCGCATGTGCTTTGTTTCCTAAAGCATGGGCATTATATAGCAGGGGAAAAAGTTTTTACCCATGCATTAAGCAAAATTGGCTTTGGTTGCATTTCCTTCAAAGGATTTGTAGCCACTACCCCCATACATGTTGTGCGGTTTTGATACATATGATCAAAGCTACCACAGGTGAAACAAAGTTTGGTATTTTTCACAATATCTTTACCAAGTTGTATAGATTTCTAATCATTCCAATTTATATAATTTCCCCTAGGAGCATTGAATTTATACATCTTAGCATATTTAAAAATGTTCTTACTAGATTTTGGACTACTAGTTTCAGAGTTTAAATTACTACTGGTTTTAGAGTGGGTGATTCTAGATTTGGTATCGAACTAGTATCACTGCCAAACAATCCTTCTCTAGAGAAAAGAACAGGGTTATCTATTTTCTATTGTTTTAATGCAGCCTGTTCCTTTTTAAAGTCTCTAATCTTACTAGTTTTAGTCATGTTATCATGTTGTTTGAGATCATTAGGTAGATAGTCATTCATATCAAAAGGTATTTCCTCTTGTTTGGCAAAACATGGGATTCCAGTCCATGATAGGTCTTTTATTTTACTTGCTCCATGAATGTTAGCAGGTGGAGGAGGAATTTCAGCATGTTGATTTTTAATACCTATCCTAGTTTTATCTTTTGGTGACTGTCCTACATCAGTAGCATCGGCTATCTCCTCTTTTGATTTTTCAAACTTTTTTAAAGTTAAATCAGTTTTGTCTCAGATTTTAACTCCTCAGTAGTAGCATCTTTTTCCCTTTGATCTCTTTCAAAAATGCCAATGTGATATATATACTTACTTTCTCTCTGTTGATATTCTCTGATTTTAGAATCTAGGTGTTCTAATGCACGTTTATAATTGTCTAAATCATTTTCAGAATTTATACAGTCAACTCGTAACTTACTTATTTGGGCATTCAATGATTATGTACTTTTCCAACAACCTTTAGTACAAAAAGAATCATCATATACCTCATTATCAGAACTTGAAGAAGACATTACCATTAAATCAAATTCCCTTTGGTTGTCCTCCTCACCTGCTGATGAGTGTTCCTCTTCGGCTACCAAAGCTTGATTCCTTTCTACCATATCAATAATGGAGCTCCATTCCCTTCTATCAATTTCTTTGCATAGCTACCATAGATTTAGAAACTAATTCCTCACCCCTGGTATCCTTCCTGTATCTGTTGCCTTCCACTCCTTTTTAGGAGATATAAATTCTCTAGCAAAGTAACCATTCATGCCACAGTTATAGCATACAACCTTGGATTTATCAAAACTAGTAAAATCAGAAGGATTAATGGATATTTTCTTCCCATATTTTTTGTAAAAACTGTTGGCTCTCATACTAAGTCGGGCCATATTCAACTTGATGTCCATTTCCTCCCAACTTTTTTTGCTGATTTGAGTTAAGTCATCATATGCCACAGTAGAACCATTTGGTTCTAGTGAGGCAATGTATGCACATGTAGTGTCAAGGCTAAATGTGGCAGCTCTCTCTTCTGTACTAGAGTGACTTGAACTATGACTAGGTGATCAGCATTGATGATGAGAAGTAGGGAAAACTTCCATCCCACTACTTGTATTACTAATCCCACTACTATAAATGAAGGCTATGTTTGCAGGGGGACCAGTCAATCCACTTGGATTTGTATGGATTGTTCCCATGCCTTTCATTTGAAGAACAACAGGCTCAAATGTCTTTAGATTATTGTAAATGCATCAATGTTCTTATCATCAATGTCATCTCTGTTCTGCAATATAGATTTGTAAACAAACCATTCTTGTTAAAGACTATTCAAAATTTTACCATTCACCTACTCCTTTGTGACTTTTATTTCTAAGAACTCAAGATGGGCTACTAAATCTTGAAGTATGTTGTAGATAGATCCAATAGTTTCATTAGTATTGGCTTTGAATGATGTGAATTGATCTATCATTTGGTCCTTCGTCTTCTTTTTAGTAGCTTAATTTCCTCCAAATGTGGTACAAATGGCTTCCCAAAGCTCCTTAGCAGTCTTGTGCTTTCTGAATCTCAGTTGATGACGATCTAGTAAGGCTAGTAGCAAAGAACTATAAGCTCTAACATCATGCCTCCTTTTCTTGGCACCATCTTTTGAGCCCTCACCAACTTCTTTCTTTATATCAGCACCAACAGTTTCCACCGGTACTGTCTTTCTATATTGATCACCAAACTCTATGACCTCCCATAGAGCATAGTGTTCCATTTTAAGAGTTTGCTAAATCCTGAATTCCCACATTTCAAAGTTATCAGGATCCAGAATAGGGAGTTTAAGTGCATTGTTGTTCTGGGCTGATGTGTCTAAAGACATGATTGGTTTTGTAGTGAAAGGTGTTGTTCTTGGTTTGATCAAAGTTTCTCAACAAGCTCTGATACCACTTGTCGATCCAAAACTCAAATCTTCAACCTTAGCTTGTATAAGGACTGTAATAGCAAGGACAGATCCAAACTATTACTAGAGAAACTTTATGAGTAAACTATAATTAAACAATATGTGGAATATAAAGTTTAGTACAAGAACAGAGTGTATAAAAAAACTAAAATGCTTTAATATATTGATAACACAATATAAAAACAGTCTTAGTAATGTTAGGGTTTTCAACCTTAAAGAAAAATGAGAGTAGGGAAAGTTATATCATGAGTAAATTACATTGTTCGTCCTTGTGGTTTGCGTTGACCGACAAGCTTCGTCCCTTGACCAAAAAAGATGCACCACTCGTCCTTAAGTGGGAGACATTATGTAACGTTGGTCATTCTCTTGTAATGGCCCCACCAACTAGTGTTAAGTCACTCAACTTTCTACTCAAATAAGGGTATACTGGTAATTTTGCAATATTCTCTCTTTTCTATTATTAACACATAAAGAAAACGAGTGTCAGTTTTGAACCCCACTGAAATTTTGTTTTACTTTTGTTTCAGCTTTCGATCTAACAATACACTTTACTTTTTAACGGACGCTTGTGTTGTCAATTCAATAGGACCACTAAATTTATTACTAGAATTTTCTTAAATAAAAGTACTTTAATTGTATTTATATATTTAGACCTCTCTCTTCCAAAATCCATCCACGCCTGCTACAAAATTCTTAGATCTACACTTCTTAGTGATATGATAGTTTGTTGGACAAACATCAGACCTAGAGATTCATGCCGTGAATGACGACGACGCGTGCCTTTTCTGGCGACATGGTGGTTCTTGGAGAAGTGAAGTGGTGGTTGTCACTCTGACGATATGCATTAAAGTAACCACTAATCTTGGCGACCACAGTCTGGATCCAGAGCTCCTCTCACGATTATTTCTTCCCACTCACACCAGGTGGCAGATACCACCACGAACCGCCGCAACCTCCAACTGACTCCACCAAATTAGCACCACGAACCACCGCAATCTCGACGACCACAGTCTGCATTCGGAGCTCCTCTCAAGATTTTTTAGAAATATTATTTAGTAGTGTAAGGTGGTGATGGTTTGAAAGGTTACTATTTGGTGAAGATATTAGTTAGATCTGGAAAAGATTAATGTGTGAGAGAGAAGATGTTACTTAAAAGTTGGAGTATCTAAAAGTGAACTGTTAGTAAAATATACTCGGTTCCTTTTCTATGATGTTTACCACGGTGGCCGATGGTCGCTCCATTTAGGCTCCGATGGTGTCCACGCAGTACATATCCACCGTTGTATCATCAGTACTTCAGTAGCTACTCGCTCCATTTACATCTTGTAAAACCCAAATTATTCTCGTTCTTGTTAAACCCGTATCTACAAACTAAGATGTATGATGTTTGCCACGGTGGCCCATGGTCGTAATGCTTGAGAAGGCATGTGGTTGTGGTGGCCTACAAGAATCCGCTGCTGGTAGGAAACAATGAGAAATCGATCCTTCTAAGCCTTTGTGGTGTTTTTGTTTAAGATGTAATTTTATTTTATTTGAAGTGGTGATGTGGGTACTAGGGTATGAGTTTAAAACTTTACATTGTTATAAGATGTGGGTTTTGTATGTGGTCTGAGTGTATGACGAATATCTTTGACCGGAGAGAGACAGCGTTCATGGTGTGAAGATAGTTAATGAAAGAAAAAGTGACAAATAAAGTGTTATATTGAGGTGTAGGTGGGTCAGTTGGTGGACTATCAGACTAAATGGTATTGTAATTGATATGGTAGTGGTAAAGATGAAAATGTATAAGGAAAAAAATAAGACTTTGAAAAAGACTAAAATACCCTTGGTGGAACTGAGAATAACACCACTTATTAAGGCCATTACAAGAGAGGGACCAACGTTACATAACGTTTCCCACTAAAGGACGAGTGGTGCTTTTTTTTGGTCAAGGGACGAAGCTTGTCTGTCAACCCAAACCACAGGGACGAACGATGTAATTTACTCTTATATCAAACAGAAAGCCTAAGAGATCCTTTTATAGATGCAAGGTCCCTAGTACAAGATAACTATGAAATAAACAAGGAAGATATACTAAAATTAAAACATAAACGTGTCCAAATCTCATCTAGTTTTATCTCTGCAGCTAGGGCTTTATCTTCATACAGTGGGAAAAATCCCTCTGTCTTCATTAACTACATTAGTGGGAAATATCACTAGCAGGAGGAAATTGTACAAAACAGCAGGGGAAACTCCAAATCATTTATTCCTAACAAAATGCACCATCTCTCGACTTCTTAAATATGCAAGACAATAGCTTAAGATGAACTAACGCAATCACACATTCCCCAACCTAAAGAGCCGTGCGTTTTGTCCTTTTTGAAAAGACACCAATTCCTTTCTTGCCACACAATATAAGCAGCTGCACCTAGACCAGTTTTGCAACATTACTTCACATAGACTTTCGTTTAGCGATAGGAGAAAGAGTCGCCATAATGTGGTTAAACACTGGATTTGTCCCATTCAACTCAGCTGTAACATTTCTGAAAACTTCTTCAGAATTATGTAATCTTATGTACACGTCACGTCATGAATACATTTGATATCACCTTTGTATGAATTTTTGGAACTATTATTTACGCGATGCATGGATACAAGTGGCATTATTGATACTTGAACATGTGATCCTTTTCATAACTATTTTGATATTTATGAATGTACTTACTCACATTTGATAACTTTGGCAACATTTAAGCCATATGAGATATAAGAACATTTGCAATACATTATTTCAAGACTTGTTATCTACAAAAATCATAAGTATATGATATATGAACGACAAAGTATCTAAACTTACTTCTATATACATATATTTACCTAAATTACACAATAATAGATATCGCCACATTATAATTCAACTTAAGTATTTTGGATACACATTAGTAACTATGATACACAATAAACATGTACTTTCCTCTTTTGGACAACCTAAAACACACGTCCCATATACATAAACATATACATACACTTATTTTTGAAATCTAGCGAATCCTACACATATACTACTAAGATACATACAATCTACATATATACTATTAAGATTTATGCAAATCAACCTATACAATCTACCTAAGTAATATGTAAATCTAGCCTAAATCTAACTGAATCTAACTAAACCTACTAAATCTAACAAATATCTTGTGAATCTAACAAGATCTAGGTAAATCTAACTAGTATTATCCTAAATCTAACTAAGCTATCCTAAGTGCATACAAATCTAGCTAAGATCCTAGCAATCTAACCAATCTAGTTCCATATGAACCAAATTCCATCCCCATTCGACTAGAACTAGAAACCTTAGGCATATCTATAATTATCCCACATGCTAAATTGGTGTACAACCTTAAACCAATAAATGCATGTAAAATTTGTCTCCCAAAGCCATCTCTAGCCACTCCCACGTCACAGCTAACACCACAACACCCATTTCCATCCTTAAATCAAGCATGTACAAACCTTAACTCATAAATGGCTAGTACTTGTTATCTAGATAAAATCATGTATTGCCAAAAGTGGTAAACACAAACTACTAAACATTATATACATCTACTAACTAGTTAAACCAAAACACAAACTCATTTCCTCCGAGCAAAACCCTCAGAAATATTTACTCCTTTGTCTCAAGTGATATTTACTTCCCAGTCATTGTCACCATCATATATACACCATCATTTACTTCACAACCTAGTACCTTAGTCAACAAGGAAGCAAGAACATGTGGGGCTATACATTTCAGCTAGGTTTCCACATAGGGTTTCAAAAGAGAAAAAGGTTACGGGATTTACTAGTTACTTGATCATTTAACCATACTAGGAAAACAAGTAAGTCTTTACACTCATTTCCCAAGTTACATACACATATACTATGCATGAACTAATATGAACGTGATGAACATATGAGGCATATAATACTTAGTATATAATCAAGTTGCTTATCAAAAATCTAGTGAAATAAACATGCATAACATAAAACACGTATGAACCAAGCCATATATGTCTCAGCTATATATTAACATGCATGTACTTATGTTGGTTCGAACACTTAAACAAACTTTTAGTCACTTTTAAGATCTATTTTATTGACCTAAGCCTTAAGAAACTAAAATAAGCCTTAAGCCAAATATAAGCCCTAAACATGTTAGTTCTCATTCGACTCTTAACGGGCCTATAAGCCCAAAATGTGTACTACTAAACCCATGAAGCCCATAAGATGCTAACGGGCCCAAGTCAAAGATAAACAAGCCCACCAAGACCCTATATTTAGGTAATAATCCAAATCATCTTATTTTGAATAAACTAAGTTTTATTTCATACTTATAACTTAATCGGCTTATTTGAGTATTAAAACATTGGTTAAACCATTTAAAAACTAAACTGGACCCTTAATGGTCCTAGACAAGCCCAACAAGCCATAAGCCATTCTCGGTTGAAACTTATAGAAACATCTATGAAATGTTAATGCCATGTTTGAAATGTTTTATAAAATGTTATGGCCAAAACATGAAGTTAGAAACATTAGGGTGTAAACCGTCGCATCTTAAACTCGTAAACATAAGAATCGTAAACCAAAAGGACGATATATGCCATATTCGAAAGATTAGGGGCTGTTTATGTAAACTGACGAAAAATTTCTAACCCAATGACCAAACTGTCATTTACCAAATGTATTGGACCTTTATATAATTGTCGAGGGATATAAACCGCCAATTCGTGAAACATAAACCCTAGGGACTAAATTGTAATTTAAAATACATTAAGGACTAGTCTGCAATTTAAATATAGTTTTATATATATTAATTACTAAAATAAACTATAAGGTTAAAGGATTATTTTTGTACAAAAGAAACTTGGAGGACTTTATATGAATACTAATTTTCTATAAAGATATAAATGTATAAAAAACCATTTTTATTTAATTTATTACATGTCTAATTATTTAATAAAGGTAAATATACGTAAATAATAATATGTATACAATTACGTATAAATAATTCATATAGGAGGGGTAATAAATAACAAGTTATTTCAACAAGGTATAAATGTACAATTAAATTGTTCGGAAGCATTTGGACTTTTTTATGCATATACTGAGACCATTTAAATTACTTAGGTAATTGACTGTATCGTGAGCATACTATTTCTGGATTATCAGTGATATTATTCAGACGGTGCTGTTGAGGTGAGTTCATGGCCCCACAATTTTACTTTGATAAATATTTTGAACAATATTAGAGGAGAAAACATGCAACATATTTTATAGGATGCAAACAGAATGTTTACCCTTTGATTACATTTACCTATTGTTGAGGACCCATGACCCGTGGACTATAACTGTTAATTGTGTGATAGCTCGAATGTTATAAATAAATCTATTTGGGACTGCCTATCCCCATCTAGTGAATAGCGCTCACTGTGCCTAGGCCAAGACAACATATGTATACCATGTCGTATACTTTTTAGGTGAGACTTGTACTCTTGTAGGGTCCTCATATGTTGGGGACATAACAGTCTAGCGTCAGTTACAAACAATAGGAAATGTAGTTGCTTTATAGTATTTGCTTTGTGCATTACTACCTCTATGATGATTTGCGGTCCTAAACTATGATTTACTAAATCTATGAATTCACCAACTTTATGTTGACCTTCTAGCATGTTTTTCTTAGGAAACTGAAGTAGGTACCAAAGTGTGCATGGAAGTAAGCATCATTTAGGAAGCATTATAAAGCTCATCTGGGGGTTTTATAACTTTGGAAGAATGGCAACTTAATAAATATTGTTATGACAAATTTATAAAATTCTCATAATTGTTCATGTAATATTTCAATTAAATGACATTTTATGATCATTGTTCTGTATACTATTGTTGTATGATCCACCATGTGACACCTAATTACTATTCTGCTGTATGACCATTTTGGGGGTGTCACATATTGGTATCAGAGATATAGTTATAGAGAACCAGATCAAAATAAATTTTTACTATCATTGAATAAAATCAATTTCAAACCAAATAGGTTTTTGGGGACACAGATAGTTGAGCATATAGTATATAGAGCATGCATATATTATTTGAACTAATTGTGCATAATGATTAATAACATCCGATTGATTAATCATATAAGTATTTACGTAACTTTTAACTTATAATTTTAAAAGACACCAAATGTAATATATACAAAATTTTTATTTTTAAAAACCTTTTTAATTTGAGTAAGCTAGTACTTACCTCAAATTTAAAATGATATTATTTCATATCACTATGACTAATCCTGCCACATCACCTACTGCTTTACCCGAGGATGACATCACATTGACTACCACAACTACTATCCCAGTTTCACCTGATACAGTATTACAAGGATTACCTTCAAACCCCGAGTCTGATGATGACTATGTTGGATGACTTATCATTCTCTCATATTCTTCTACTACTACTCTACCTATTGGACCCACCTCCCCAATTGGGGAAATGGATCAGGTTCTTACTACTTTACCACTATTTCTACCATCATCTACTCCACACCATACTGAGGGAGCCATGCCACCTTGCAAAAAAAAGGCATGACAGAACTCCTGTCATGACTTACGAGATTGGGGAGAGTTCTAGAGCCAAACTGACTATGGAGGACCGAGTCCAGGCCCAGATAGCCGCATTGACGACATGTCATGTGCAGGATATCGCAGATTTGCACACCCTTATGCGAACTGCGCAGGCTGGATGTTCCATAGTTCAGGAGCGTTTAAACTTAATTACCTGGTGTTGGAGAGGAGTCCCATGCTGTTCGGGAGGCGTGGTCGGCTGCTTATAGTGTTATATAGAGGTTGAAGAAGGAGAATGCCTCTCTACGAGAGCGCATGTTTTACCAAGAGTGTGAGGATTATCAGAATCAGACTTCCCAAGTATCGCAGGGGAACTCGATCCAGATTCTCTTTGATCTACTAGAGGTACGTTATCAAGGACTTACTACAGAGATATCCGCACTGAAGGTCCCCGACAAGAGAAGTTAGGCTCATATGCTCGAGACTCTCAGACTCACACGAGAGACTCGCGGGGCGATGGCCACTATGCAGAATGCCACTCAGGCTCCTAGAGATGCAGTTGTACCAGATACACCGGCAGCAGCTAGCGACTCTGCTAGCTTTGCTTAGATTCGATGGGCTAGATATCCTTGTACATCATGACAAGTTTTGTGTTTCATCCCATCTCTCATGATATAGTACTTATTTACTTTATCTTTTGTACTTTATCTTTTGTACTTTATCTTTATACTGTACTTATCTAGGTAGGTAAATATGTACGTCATACTCCAGACTATTTGTACCACTATTTCAGACAGGCGTGATGTACTCGTGTCTTAGATTGGTTGTACTTGTATGATATTGTTGTTTTCCAGAAATAACATGTACTGATGTTACTCTATTGTCTTATTTGCTCATGTTATATAATGAACTATTGACAGGTTATACAATTTGTTGTGAATTCTATGCATAAACATATCCATGCAACTTAATATAAATGCAATATTGACAAAAACTAATGATCTCATTTTTGTATGACTATAGAAAAATGGAATCAACAAGATCCACATGATCAAATCCCATGTAGGATATTGTAAATCTATGCTTAGTCTAGAGAGAGAAAGAAATATAAAGATGGTGAGAACACACACACACTTAGAGAGAGAAAGTGTAGAAAAACACACTTTACTATGTGTAAAAAGAAGTGAACCAACACCCTCTACAACTAAGGAGAGGGTTTATATACCCAAGCCCATGAGATGGGCTTGGGCTTACATTGGGCTGCTGGCCTACGCATGTTGTAGGCTTGGCTTGGCCTTGTTTGTTTAATAATATGATAACTAAACTACGAGCTATTACTTAGACTATTGTTGGAGTGACCGATCCTTTCTAATACGTAAAATGTATTTCCAACAATCTCCCCCTAAGGGAGGTCACTCCAAACAAGGGCGTTTCCCAAGTTACAATAATAAAATAAACCTAGCATTCTCTCCTTGTCTTGTGCTCGTAGTCTTTGTCTTTCTTTCTTTTTCTTTTCTGGTGAACATGCTGATATTATCGTTGATATCAATCTTGTGCATTAATCTCTTGCCTTGATCTTGTGCATCCATCACTTGTGATCTTCGCTTCTTCGTGAGTTCATATCCCACATAATTATACCTTCGTAATTCTTGAAAGCTTCAGAGTTCGATACAGCCGAAGACTTGACTTTTATGCTTTCTAGAATTAGATGAGGTATTAAGTGCATAAAGTATAAGCATGCGGGGACGACTTCTTTCCGGATTCCGCAACGCCACTGTCTTCAAATGCCGCAACATAAGTAGACACGAACGAAATGGCTTTGAACATTTCATTCTAATTCGGTCGCATTTTACCTCCAGTCGGTGAAGACCGTTGGACGATATAAAATATCGTACTTGTGGCAGGTATATTTAATTAAAAATCTCATTGACAAGATTTCGCGGGTAAACCCGTTCTCTTTACTCGACCGTCCAAAGCTGACTGCGAACGTTAAGAGTGAATCATTTAGATAAAATTATCCGCATGATTGAAGCTGTCAATTCTGATTCCTGGAACAATCTTGATTCATTAAAGAATCGCACCATCGTTGCTTTCCAGTTGTCACGAGCTTGATTCATATAGAATCTTGCAAGTTACCTACCAAGTGCTGTTTGAGGTTAACATTAGAAGGATTTCCACTCATCACTGTGAACACTAATGTGTCACTCTGAGTGTTCTGGTAGGATCACTAAGATACTGCGTAGAGGTCTGGAACGTGTTTAAATTCAGTTAAGAATTAAACCACTGTTGCTTTCCAGTTATCACAAGCTTGATTCATAAAGAATCTCACAAGTTACCTACCATGAGCTTTTTAATGTTCGCTAAAGAAGGATTTCCATCTTCAATGTAAATACTTGTAACACCCCCATAAAGCGGGTATCACAGTGGTTATAATGCATTGTTCAGGCCATCATACTTTAGAAGCCATTCTATAGACGTTTGAGAAGCGAGGGCACTTTAAATCGTAAACCTAACCACTCAGTCAAAACGTAATATCGAGATGGAACATCTTTAGTATAAAGCACCCTACTTAACATGGCATGTTCAGGTGTTTCATTAAGTAAATTGAGTATTTAATATTTCTATAATTAATATTAAATAGTCATAATACGTAAATACGTACAGAGTTATCATCTAATACAATCAACAAATATCAATGCATAAAATAATGAATGCGCACTTAAATCATATAGTTATGCATGCTTTCTAAGCTATATTCTCTCTAAGTATGTCCCAAAAAAATCCCCAAAAGATTTTTATAAAGTTATAGTCCAGCTTTTAAATAAAAGAAAAATATTTTATTCTTATTTTATTTAAAAATTTATCTTGTTCGCTATAACTAAAGCTCTGATACCATTCTCTGTAACACCCCCATAAAACGGGTATCACAGTGGTGGATCGATGAGCAAATAGCTTACAAAGCACTGATCATAACTATATGATTTTTGATATACAATTGATGTAAACATTTATTTGGTACAATCGTTTAAATTGTTGAATAACATTTGTTATAAATATCCCAATAAAGTGATAAATCACCCTTCATTTTATGCTCCTAAACGATGCTCAATCCATGCTCAAATAATCTTGCTAAATAACCTAGGAAAAACATGCTTAAAACAGTCAACATAAAGTTGGTGAATTCATAGAGTTTTGTAAAATCATAGTTTAGGATTTTAAGTTTTCCTACATGGTGTTGTTCGGTATTTGATATGAAAGTCAAATTTCAAGTTTCCAATTATTCCATTCATTAATGTACTAAGCAGTATAAAATCAAGTTCAGTAAGTTTCATTAGGCAATGCAAGATTAGGTTTAGTATTTCTTATATTTCCATTTCAGTATTTTACTAAGCAGTGTAAAAAAATCAAGTTTAGCATATCTAATACTTCCATTACAGTATTTTACTAAACAATGTAAAATAATCAGGTTT
Source organism: Glebionis coronaria (assembly GCA_025667525.1). Taxonomy (NCBI): domain Eukaryota; kingdom Viridiplantae; phylum Streptophyta; class Magnoliopsida; order Asterales; family Asteraceae; genus Glebionis; species Glebionis coronaria. Next base: position 317,658,932 of record CM046877.1, on the reverse strand, counting down.
AGTATATCTAATACTTCCATTACAGTATTTTCTAAGTAGTATATGATTAAGTTTAGTAACACAAACCTTATAGATAGTAGCAATACACAAAGCATTTATACAAAAGATAATTACATTTTCTATTACTCGAAACTAAAACTTAACCTTCCATAGTTCTCAACAGATGAGAACGTAATGTCCTACAAAAACACACCCAAACCTAGTTCCAACATGTATACATCTGTTGGCCCGGCCAAGGCACAGTGAGCATGACTCACCCAGATGGGGATGGTCAATCCTAAATAGATCTATTTATAACATTCGGGCAATTTCCCTCAATTTAACAGTTTCTACAATAGGCAATCGTAATTAAGAGTACCTTTCAATTTGCGTTCTATAGAATAAATATCTATCCTATTGTTTAAACAGATTACAATTCAATTTACGTTCCATAAACTAAATATCCATCAATCATACTGTTAAAACAGGTTACAGTTCAACTTACATTCTATAAATAAATTATAGTCATATTGTTAAATAGGTTACAGTTCAATTGGTATTCTATGAATTAAACTATATTTATATTTGTCAAACAAGTTACAGTCATTTAATAGCATGTCTCCACCTCGCGGGTTTGAAAAATGATAAAAAGATTTTAAATCCGAGGCTATGAACTCACCTGTATAATACAGCTCGAGGATGATCAAGTATACAATCACAAAGCACATAGTACATCGAATACCTAAGTAATTAAGTACGTCTCAGTATATGCATAAATAATAAATGCATGCAGTTTAATTGGTCATACGTTTATTCTTGTTATCACAGTATTTTTAATTAATACTGTTATGATAATGGTTAAGTGTGCATGTTGTCCATTCACTGTTTTCACGTACCCCCGATGTTTATAAAACATATATTTCATTGTAGTCTTTATAAATAAATTATTAAATTTAATTAATAGTTTATAGTGTTCCAAAAATAATTAATAAATTATTATTAATTAAATCTTGATTTAAAACATGTCTCCCGTTGATAAAAATATAATATTTTTATTCTAAAACTATTAAAATAGTTTTTGTGTACCAACAGTGGCCAATAAAAGCTAACAGTGGGTACTTTATTGAAAACAGTGGCTACCTTATAAAAACAGTGGGAACAACATGACAACAGTTTCTAGGTTTAGGCTACTAGTGGTAACCTTAAAGCTACCAGTGGGAACTTTAAAGTTAACAATGGTAAGTTAGTTTTTATAACATTAACGGTGGCAAACATAGAGTGGTCAGTTGGTAATATATACTAACGGTGGGAAGTTATTACATCTAAAGGTGGGAATATACTACATGCAAGCTTATATTACAACATAGGTATACCACTATCGTTACAAGCTCATAATCTAACTTGCATCCGACTTCATCAGCAGTCCCAAACACCCTCTATTAGCAGTCTGCAGTCCCAAACGCCCCCAAACAGCAGTCTACAGTCCCAAACACCCCCTAACAGCAGCATGCAAACACCCCCGAAGCTGCATAACAACAGATCTGAGGTCTAAAGGCCATGCATGTCACCCCAACAATAGATCCAAACATGCTCATATGGATTTTTGGCCAACTCCACGCATTCTTATGCACTTTCTGCCCAAAACCAAACACCCCCTTATGTTGTTTGTTAAACAGCAGATCCAAACGCCCTTGATGGGTTTGTGAATGCAGAAACAAACACACCTAACAGTGGTGATGGTTGGTGGCTGTGATGATGGTACATGTGGCGGCTCTAGGTAGATCTAGGGTGGTTCATGGCTGCCACCACGACTGTGGTGGAGATGTTGTGGGCTAATGAAGTGGGGGTGGCGGCTAGGGCTGCTGGTGGTGATAGTAGCGAAAGAGGTGGCAGCTTCGAGGTTGTGGTGGTCTCAACCGTTGTGGCTGGACCACTGTTTGGTGGATGTGGCGAGGTGGCTGGAGGTCACAGCTGCATGTGGTAGATGGCCACACATTGGGGTGGTGGCGGCTGTGGGGATGATGGTGTGAGATGGTGGCTGCTAGCCACAAAAGTGGTGCACATCAGTGGTGGTTAGAGTGATGTTGGCAGTAGGCGGCTGCGTGGTGATGGAGAGGTGGTTGCGGATTAATGGCCACGCATATGGTGGCTGACGGGTGGGAGGCAGCAGGAGGGCTGTTGTGGTGGTGATGTGGTGGTCACGAACACACCACAATGGTGGCTGGTGGCCATGAACAGTGGTGGCAGGGACGGCTGTGGTGGAGGAACAAGGTAGGGATGGTGGTGCACTTCATAGATCTACTCGATCTATAGATTAAAGTGGCGGCAGAATTAATTTTCGGTGACCTGAATGCTCGCCGGAATAGTGGCGGCTGCCACTCTAAGATGTGTGTGCGTATATTTAGGTGGAGGCTAGGGTTAATATGAAGATGAACCCCCTAAAGTACCTATTTATACCCATCAAAGTTGTAAAACCCCATTTGCAAGGTTCCTAATAGTTAAGGGCTTATGTTGCAATTATTTTATAAGGGCTTAATGTGTAACATTTTATCATGCGTTTATTAATAAACGGTTCGGGACTCATTTGTGATTTATGGAAATTGATTCGTCTTACGAAAATTGTGTCATTAATCTTAAAACGATATCTCCTATAAAATGTATTATTTATATGACTTATAAACACGAACAACGTGTTCGTTTATCTAAATGGCGATTATTTGTCGAATATCGTTTTAATAAGAAAAGGTATCGTTTTAATAGAAGTACTTCTCGTTTACCCTCTTCGTACATTATTAAAATGAAATATTAAATAATTTAATAAATCATTTTATCAAGTATCCCTCGACAATAAATTATGTAAATAAATTACTCAATTGTCGGTACGAAGGTTGTGCGACCTTTGTCTTGTTTGCAATTCCAATAGCTTTAGTATTGCTTCAAAATAGGTTTTGAAGTATACTACATTTTTGTTTAATGAACGAAACGTCTCAGGTTTTATACCATCCACATGCCGTCTTGAGGTTCGTCTTCGAAACTCGATTACCATTACTAGGTTGAGGAATGTTCTAGTATCATCGGGTAGAATTTTATTACATCTTTCGCATGGTAAAATCATGGATTTTACAGCACCACCCCGTTATTTTAGCTTCGTCCTCGAAGCTATTAAAAACTTTGTCATCTGTTAGGGTGTAGATGTCGTAGATTTTAAGGTTCGTTCTAGACATGCTCAGAAACGAATGGTGCCAACAATGTAAAAAGATAGTTATTCGGATTACTCTATAAGTCCGATTGAGCAGTATTTAGGTGCTACTACCATTACGGATGAACAGTAAGGAATGCAAAGATATCTTTATCTGGTTCGCTCTATACATCCGATTGAGCAGTATTTGGATGCTGCTACTACTATGGATGGATAGTATTATTCGAAGGTTTGACCTTCAATCCGACAAAGCGATAGAAGCTCGCGGAACGATTAATGACAATTAAGAGAGGACAAGCTAGGAAGTTGTCAACTAGGAAAGATTCGATGTAGGGTAAACTACACTTAGTTGGTTAAGCTCATGACGGTAGATGTTCATTTGGAAAACCTACAAGCCAAGATTTAGGGTCGAAGAGGGTTCCGAAACTAGACATACTGATCCTGTTCAAGTTCGGATTGCTGCTCTGGCCATGAGCCAGGAGCAGGACATGACGGACGTCCGCAGCCTGTTGATAGCAGGCCAGGCGGGGTACATTGTCATGCATGAGAGCATAGGCTATCTCTCTTGGATCATATGGGCAGATGCCCAAACAGCACTAGGTTTTTGGGCACGACTAACGAGGTATTTCAGTGGTTGTTGGAGGAGCACTACTTCCTCCATCGGCATATTCACACCTTGGAGGGGGGCCTTTAGCATAATATCTACACTTCTCTTACTGCACAAGGGCAGTCCTTGTCCACTTCTTTGATCTTGCAGCTATTTGTCACGATGGAGTGACAGCAGAGACCGCCTACCTTCGAGGAGTCGTTGGCAGACTGCGGTCCCAGTTGCTGATTGTACTCAGTTTGCTTAAGGAGTCCTGATTGGATTATATAGACATTGTAGAGTACCCTGTTGGCACCTACAGCCTCACCAGCCCTACCAGTACCAGCCCCATCCAGCAGACCTGCTGGGCAGGATTTGAGTAGATGTACTAGATCTTTTGTACATCATGATAAACTTTCGGGTTGTATTCCAGCTATTATGTACAATTCACGAGTCATTTGGAGTTTAAGAAATCATTCTTCAAAACACAAGGTAGTCTGTTACAATATGGGATGATGAATGATAATAATGATGAAATTGGTGTCACGTGTAAAAACCCAAATTTTAGGGGTTTTGCACCACCCCGTTATTTTAGTTTCATTCTCGAAGCTAAAGATGAAGTTACTCGTTCAGGGAACACGTGAGGGCACTTTTTCTTGAACGTGTAGTCTTGTGAACACGAGTTCTAAGTTTACAAGGTTCGATTGACTGGGACAAACTCGTCTTAAGTCTTGGTTTTTCTTAGATGTGCCTCCAAGGCCCCAATGTGTCTTGATGAGCATAAATAACAGTTCATTAATGTTTCTATTAGTTCTTCAAGAGATTTTAAGTCTATCAAGCTTTAATAGGCTTATGCGATGTCGAGTTAGAAATATAGTTTTTGGCTGGTACCGCTCTTGCGTCAACAATTTTCACGTGAAGGGCTTCCCGTTATAAGAAAACATTAGTTTGATACCAAATCTTCACTCAGCGAAATGGCTAAGATTATTGTTGATATTGCTTGGGTAGGAAGTTGCAAAGAATCTACTTCATTTGTGGCTGAGCTGGGGCATAAGTTGCATAGAAAAGAAGTACTTCAGATGATGGAAATCAAAGAATATACCAAGAATAAGGAAGTGTGCTTCTCTGGGAGATGCTTAAAGGGTCATGCATCTACTGTTGGTGGTTCCAAAATTTTGCACAAATTTCGACTTCTAAAAGGAGGAAGTCATTTATTTCAAGGCTTTTTAGACAATGATATTGTCGAACTAATTGGATCTGAAGAGGAAGAAGACTGCTCAAAGAGTATTGGACACCCATTATCACTTCTTGGGAGATGATAAACATAACCCTACAAAATACACCCATTGAGAGTTGGGCATGTCTTTTATGCTTGGGTTTGTCTTCCTCGTCGACTTAAGAAATGTGGGTTAAGAAGATAGGGCATCCTCTTACCAAGTATTTCTGGGTTTCGGTACAAGAGATGACACTAAGTCTAGTGTCGATAAAGTCTGAGTTATCGTCTCCTCGAATGATTGATGTTTCATTTCCTCATGGCAGATGTACCAGCTTTATTTTCTATGACACCCCGAAGGGGTCAAATGAAACGGAAGTGGACACTCCCGAAAAGGGTTCAAAATTGCAGTGGAAAAGAACTATCCCAAAAGGGTTGAATGCAGCGGAAAAGAACACTCCCAGAAAGGGGTCAGATGCAGCGGAAAGTAGATACCTTGAAAAGGTTCGAATGCAGCGGAAATGGACACTCCTAAAGGAGTCAAAGGCAACGGAAGTGGACACCCTCAAGGGGTCGAATGCAACAGAAAAGAACACCCCCGAAAGGGTTCAATATGCAGCGGAAAATGGACACCCCTAGCGGGGTCAAATGCAGTGGAATATGGACACTCCCGACGGGGTCAACTGCAGCGGAAGTGATATTTGGGTTAAGGATAAGCCAAAAATCAAGAGCACAATGCTATGATCCAAAAGAGATGAACACGAATCTTCCTAGGTTTCTAGATGGTGATGTAATAACATCAGTTATAAGTTATCTTAATGATAAGATACTACTGGATGAAATCGCGAGTCAAAAGGGATAAGTTACATAGCCGGATACATAAAATAATATCAATAATGAGTCATGTCGAATATATTTAATCCCATGTGATTATAAATTTATATTACATCGATAAGCGTCCTCATCCATGTAAGGTGAAATTCATAACTCAATTCGGTGACCTATGATTTCTTTATTCAAACGAACAAGCGTCCTCACTCCTTTCAATAAGGATTTCATAGCCCACCTTACCTAAATATTCCCGGCAAGGCTTATTATTTAAAATATAATATCTAAGAAAACAGATATATTAAGATACTTTACATCCTGTTTAGTTATAACTTTCGTCTTCGGGCGTCCCATTCCACCGTGATACGAATTTTATAAGTAAACTTATGGTCCGGTGGCTCATGATTTCACCTTTAGACGTCCCATTCCGTCTAAAGACGTAATCATAATTAACTTAGGATCAAGAGTCTCAGGTCTCATATATAAAATATAGGATTATAAGTACCTTGATTTTGGGTTCCACCGCATCATTTAAAGATGCAAACTTATCCAAATAATACCATATGATATTATTAAAAGCAAACGTATGTGAGTCGTTAATAAGTCGTGTTCCGTAGATATACGTACAATATCATAAGTGAGAAAAAAAATACATGTTGACGCGCGATAACGTGCGCAAGAGTACGCATCAAACAAGGAGTTCACATGTATTATATAATATAATAATATATTACAATCATAAGCATAGGCATTATATCATATAATTCCTTCTAATAAGGTATATATATGTATACACATATCAACAAGTTCAAACATATAATAAAATGTAGTACATGAGATAATGCTCCCTAGTCTGTTGTTAAATGATCCAACATGTACTATTGTTGTATATCCGTTTTCATTAAGTGGCCCGTTAGTTATCCTAGTAGTCAAAATAGACTAACCGGTTCCTATTCATCAAATAACTATATAAAGATAGTATGCTCAAGTTTTAATAGATTAAATGAAATAAAAGGCTCTAGGGTTTGCTTAAGTTTCGGTTATTGTTAAAACAAGTCCCTCCATGTTTTACTAAATGTACACTTTTCGGTTCTTAACAGTTTTAGTCCTTAGGGCTTCTGATATTTTCGGGATATGGTGAAAATGGTCCCTCTAGTTAAAACTTGGTTTTATAACTTTCATTTAATGGCGAGTTTGCTTCGTCTAATTACACAATTAATCCTTAGAGTTATAAAATGTCAATTTAACTTTTCAAGAATTTACAAGGATTGTCCTTGAGGTTTAATAAGTCACGAATGGCATTTATTATTCCCTAGACTTTCAAATATTTAGAATATTAGTCCTTGTAATTTCTGTTTTATCAAAACAAGTTTCAAGTGTCACGGTTTTAATCCATAAACATTTCTAGTTTAAAAGTTTTTATAAATTATTCCTGGTATAAAAACTTTATTCAAGTATAAAAACAATAAGTGGGCTTATTTAAAGGTGCCAAAAGAGATAATGGCCTAATTACATTTTTAGATCCATCAATGTTACAAGTTTTTCTAAATCGGTCCCTAAGACAACAAATGGACCTATTCAAGTTTTGGGCTATTGTTACATGGTCTTAACTAGTCCATTAATAATATTAATCATTTATCTAGGTGTGAAATTTTGGTAACCTTACAAGCTTATTACTGGTTTATAAAGATTAAGTCAAGTTCTCCAAAGAAAATTTTATAAAATCTAATTTTAGATTTTTCCCAACATTTTATTAGATTTTTCAATATTTATAAAATCTAATTAGGTTTACTAAAGATTTCCTACGATTTCCAAGATTTCCAAATGTTCCCAAAGATTTTATATAAATTTCCATTTAAATATTTCCAATGGTTTGTTATGTATTAGATTGTTCGTGGTTATAATGCATTGTTCAGGCCATCATACTTTAGAAGTCATTCTATAGACGTTTGAGAAGCGAGGGCACTTTAAATCGTAAACCCAACCACTCAGTCAAAACGTAATATCAAGATGGAACATCTTTAGTATAAAGCTCCCTACTTAACATGGCATGTTCATGTGTTTCATTAAGTAACTTGAGTATTTAATATTTATATAATAAATATTAAATAGTCATAATACGTAAATACGTACAGAGTTGTCATCTAATATAATCAACAAATATCAATGCATACAATAATGAATGCGCACTTAAATCATATAGTTAAGCATGCTTTCTATGCTATATTCTCTCTAAGTATGTCCCAAAAAAATCCTCACAAGATCTTTATAAAGTTATAGTCCAGTTTTTAAATAAAAGAAAAATATTTTTATTCTTATTTTAGTTAAAAATTTATCTGGTTCGCTATAACTAAAACTCTGATACCATTCTCTGTAACACCCCATAAAGCGGGTATCACAGTGGTGGATCGATGAGCAAATAGCTTACAAAGCACAGATCATAATTATATGATTTTTGAAATACAATTGATGTAAACATTTATTTGGTACAATCGTTTAAATTATTGAATAACATTTGTTATAAATATCCCAATAAAGTAATAAATCCCCCTTCATTTTTATGCTTCTAAACGATGCTCAATCCATGCTCAATTAATCTTGCTAAATAACCTGGGAAAAAAATGCTTAAAACAGTCAACATAAAGTTGGTGAATTCATAGAGTTTTGTAAAATCATAGTTTAGGATTTTAAGCTGTCCTACATGGTGTTGTTCGGTATTTGATATGAAAGTCAAATTTCAAGTTTCCAATTATTCCATTCCCTAATGTACTAAGTAGTATAAAATCAAGTTCAGTAAGTTTCATTAGGCAGTGCAAGATTAGGTTTAGTATTTCTGATAGGTGTGTAAACACCCATCCTTTTACCACTTAATTCTGGCTAAAACAAGACCAAAACACGTATTTAATATAATTTGTTTGGAATTATGCGTGGTTTTTGTGTTTATTGTGTTTTCAGAGCCAACCGGATGAATATTGAAGAAAACATGGGATTGCACGGGTTTTACTGAAGAAAAGGACTCAAGATAAAGTCTATTGTCCAAGAGATGCAAAAGATTTGAAGTCACTGGGCCTATTCGAAGATTTATCGAAGAAAAGGACCAAAGATGGAAGATTTACATAAGTCGAAGAAACTCAAGTCTATTAAATGAAGAAATTAAAAGACGAGTTGAATTTAATCGACGACAAATCCCGAATCAGAATCGAAAACGTCAACTTTTCTGAAAAGACGAGAAGACAAGAAGAACGGGAGAAAGCCCACTCACCAACCAAAAGACAAGGCTATATAAAGGCCATCCCCTCACACTTTCCAGGAGTTAGTTTTTTAGTTTTTCTCTCCTCCTTCTTTTCTCCTTCTTGTTCGTAGGTATCACCAACACCACTAGGGTGTTTGGTGATTTTGATCTTTGATTCTCAAATCTTGTAAGTTTAATCTTTGTTTGATCTTGTTAAAACATTAATCATCAATACAAGTTCTTGTTTAATCTTTCCATTTCATCTTGTTCATCATCATTTTTCTCTTCAAGTTCTTAAGTTCTTATTTTCGTGATTTGATCTTTAAAAGTTGTTGGGTTTTGTGTTTTTGTTGATGGGATTTATAGTTTATGGTTAGTAGATGCTTAGTGATTAGTTTATTTAAGGTTTTGGTGAAAAACTTGGTGATTTTTGGATTAAAATCGTGTTTCCTTGTTCTTCGGGTAAAGGTACTGTATTTGTGTTTCCCAGGTTCCGAATGAACCAAAAACTTCCGAATGAGCTAATAACTTCCGGATGAACATAAGTTCCGTATGAGTTGATAGTTCCGAATGAATATGTTCTTTAAAAGTTCCGAATGAATTTTTGTTTAAAAGTTCCGAATGAGTAAAAAAGTTCCGAATGAGTCTTTTGTCTAAAAGTTCCGGATGAATTAAAAAATTCCGGATGAACACTTAAGTTCCGAATCAACTTCTTTTCAAAAAGTTCCGAATGAGTTTCCTTTTCAAAACTTCCGAGTCAGTCTAAAGTTCCGGATGAACCTAAGTTCCGAATGAAGCAAAACTTCCGGATGAACCAAAGTTCCTAGCCAAGTTCCGGGTGAAAGTTCCGCATAAAGATCCGAGCCAAACTTCCGAACGAAGTTCCGAATCAAGGGGTTCCGAGTGAAAAGTTCCGGATGAGCAAAGTTCCGAATCAAGGTCAAAAACTTCCGAATCAGTCATCTTTTGAGTATTATTAATTGTTACTGTTTCTGTTCCTCCATTTTTATTTCATATTTTACTTTCGATTTTAATTTTAATTTTAATTCAAGTTTTTATTAATTGTCATTAAATTAATTATCTTTGATTTAAGTTTTCATTTTAATACATTTAAACTTTTTAGTAGATTAGATATCCAAACCCCTTTTTTAGTAACCAAGAACAATCATTCCACTTAAGGCCTAGATCAATTCGAGAGGACTGAGAGATTAAATTGAACCCAATGAAAAACAGTGTATCAAATGGCGCCGCTGCCGGCTCTTTTCGTGAAGATCGAAGGTTTTTTGTGAGTGACGCGTTGAATTTTGGGATCCGTTCACTTGTGAATGTTATTTTTCTTGTCAAAAAATTTCAAAAATCCAAAAACATTTGAAAAATCATAAAAAGCATTTCTTTTTCAAAGTTTTGCACCAAAAATATTCTTCTTGCTTATCTATCTTTCTTTATGGATTTTTATGTCCATTGCGTCCGGTGTGGGAAACAATTATCTGGGAACAACTCTTGTCAATGGTGTACATGTGAGCGGTGCGGAAACGATATCGACTACACACAATCTGGATTTTGTCCTTTGTGCAACTCGACTAATTCGTACTTTTTGAACCTACCTCCTATTCCCCCGTGCATCTATTGTGGAAGCGATTCTCATTGGCATGTTTCGTGCCCGGTTCAATACCCGTCTAGACACGGGCAAGAACCGGGGTACAATTATGACAATGATAATAGCTATCCACAAGACGCACTTGATTTTTCTCCATACCCGGTTTGCAACAACTGTGGGGGTCCTCACGATACCTATTATTGTCAACCACTAAATTGTTATGAGCCAAATCCGTGTCCTCAGTTTTCTTCACCTATGGATTATTATGAACCAAACCCGGTTCCTAATTATTCCCAACCGATGAACAACTATGAGCCACAACCTTGCTATAATTCAGGTTTTCAACACTATGAGCCCCCACATCACACCCTCAATCATCAATCCTCTCAGCAAATTCATCTTGACCCACAACTCACTACCTTGAATGAAGAAACACACTCCTTTGTTTTGCAACTTCAAGAGGCCGTTGTTTTGCTTAAAGAATTTAGGGACGAGGAAAAGCGACTGCAACAAGAGCAAGTATCTAATCTTAGTGATTATACCCCTCCGCTTGTGCGTCAATACTATTATGATGATGATGACGATGATGCTGTATGCACTTTCAACACATCTTATGAAGTTGCTACTCCTTCTCTCGATGTTCCTACTGCGTCTACGAATCTAGATTCGTTGCATGAGCTTAGTGATGCTGGTCTCGATAAAGTATTGGATGATGAGGTTTGTGACTTACCTGCTATGGAGCCTGAGGACGACGTTGCTCTTACAGACGAGGTCGATCCTAGTGATGACGATTCTTCTCTCTGCTATGAGAATTTCACTTTTGAAATTTCTCAATCTCCACCGGGAGATGCAGAAAATGACGATTTATTCTCTCCGGTTTACGAGCAGTTCACCGATGAACATGATCTTGTGGATGAGGTGGAAGACGTGCTTCTTCGCGATGGATTACGGAAAGTGCACCTTCTTATTGCTCAAATCGAAGCGTTGACTTCTCCTTCTCTTTCCAAGTCTTTACCTCCATCTATTCCTCCCGTTGAAGATAATGACCCATTGCTGGAAGAAATCGATATCCACTCCATCCCTCCAGGTATTGATGACTCTGACACGGAGGGGGACATTATTTTTGATAATTTGCTGCAGGAAAGTATTGACCCAAGTCCCCCTCCCGAGCACCTTCCATCCTCCCTTTTAGGTACTATAACGGAGGATGAGTGCTTGGACCTGGGAGGTGACATTGATTATGCTATGATTGATAACAATACGGCCTTGCCGTTTGCTCAGCATCCATTGTCTTTGGGGGAGGACACTGTGCTTACTATACCCAACCCACCTCCCGTGGATCTTGAATTCACATACAATACGTATGTTGAAAGGACCTTTCTCCCTTTCAAGACTTATCCCCCCGCCTCTCCTTTGTTTATGTCAACCGGGAACGAGGACAAGGTCTTTGATCCCGGTATCACATTCGAGGCCTCCCCATGGAACATTTAATTCGGGGACGAGTCAGGCTCGTGACTCGGTCAACAAAAACAAGCGCTTTTTGGGAGGCAACCCAATTATCTATCTTATTTCACCATAAGTGTAGGGGGAGCCCCGTTGGTGTTTCTTGTTCTCTTTCTTATCATATGCAGGGATTAGAGATTCAAAGACACACTCTTGATGACTTTTGACAAACCGTGATTCTGTGTTCCCTTCTTCCCGGTTCTATCCTAAACTCTTTTCGATTCACTATTTTATATTTCTCAATATTAAAATAGGAATCTCTTTAGTTGTCTTTCCCTTAACGAGATTTAAACAAAGTGCATAATGTCCTAAGTGTAGGGGAGTTTACTCCCACATGCTTAAACATTGAGGACAATGTTTATATTAAGTGTAGGGGGGACTTCTATCGAAGTTAAATGGCCTTTTCCTTGTATTTGTCCTCATTTTAACCGGAAAATCAAGTTTTCGACATTTTTCAAAATTTTTAATCTATTTTAGCCTAGTTGTAGTCTCCTTTATTTTTGTTACTTTCTAAGCATTTCAATAAAATGGTTTTAGCAAGTTTAGATATCTTAGATATATTAGGCCCGTTGTGAATATTTTGACTCAACCCGAGTTTACTTATCCAAGTTCACTCTAGCTAGTATCCGTAACCATGTAGACCTTAATTGGTTTATTAGGCTAAGCATCCACGAGTCTCATTCCTTGAGATTTTAAATTGTGGAGAACGAGAAATGATAGAGTTGGTTACAAGTTTGGTATTCTCTCATTAACTTATGTGAGTTAATTATGATCTTTTTCTCCCATCACTTGCTAATAAATTATCTGCAATAAGTAAGGTCGTACGATTTGAAAAGTTACTTAGCTTCTAGCACAAGATCTTTTAAAAGTTGCTCGGTAATGACGAGAGTTCATAGCCAAGGCATAACTTATGAAGCGGGGCGCGAAGATTGGCGAGTCCAAAAAGGCCCTAACAAGGCATGAGGATTCCATTTTATTGCTAAAGATCTAAAAGTGATGTGAAAAACATTATTCCCAAAGTCAATATGAAGGATCAAGACTCACGACGAAAAGCAATCAACTCCCATAAAGATGATGGAGAAGTCTATCCGAAAAGACCCTAACAAGGTATGAGGATAAATTGATCCAAGTCCGAAAAGGAGGCGGATCGTTGTATCTCAAAATCCTAAATAGAGATTGAAGAAATAATCATGAAGTCGTGGTCAACAAAGTTGGAGTACCTCTCAAAAGTCTCCAAGCGAAGAAACTCTATGAACGATGAGAAGACCATTATCTCAAGCACGTCTCTCAAGATATGAAGTATGAAGTACATGCCAAATATCGGCCCGAGAAAGGTCTCAAATCGTGAACCAAGTTATGCCAAGATATGAACTTTTTGATATCCCGAGAAGCAGTTTTAAGAGATTTTGTCCTTTAGCTAACTATTGATCAAATCGTCCTACTTTGCTTTCAGCCTAAATAAATTATCAAAATAAGTCAACAATGCATCCTCGTGATCATTCAAGACATCAATAAAATATAAGAGATACCCATAGGAATAAGGGAGTTTAAGTGATTAATTGAACCGCATGAGTAAATGTTTGTTATGCTAACTTGTACTAACAATGATCTTGTTTTTAAGCTTGGCATGGGGAACGTGAAACTTGAGGGTGATAAACATTCATGACACACAAGCCCTAATGTAAGTCTTAGATTTCTTTACATGTTTCTTCCCTGATTGCATCTTGTTATTTCCTATCTTTTTTATTTTCCTTAGTTGTTTAATAAAGGCCAAAGTAGGTTGATTATGATGAAAATGTAAACCTTGCTTTATCACTAAGCATTGCATGAGGGCATTGCAATGGTTAAGTGTTGGGGATTTGATAGGTGTGAAAAACACCCATGTTTTCTACCACTTAATTACATTAAAACGGGACCTAAATGTATATTTTATGTCGTAAATGGCGGAATTATGCGTGGTTTGTGTGTTTATTGTGTTTCAGGGTCGAGATGGTGAAAAGTGGAGAAAACACGGCTTTCACGGGCGTTTATTGAAGAAAAAGACAAAAGATGAAGTCGAAAGATCAAGAGTGGAAAAAGAACGGAAGTCCAAGACCAATTCTGAAGATTTATCGAAGAAAAAGTCAAAAGACGGAAGTTTACCAAAAGCCAAAGAACTCAAGTCTAATTTATTGAAGTATACAAGACGAGTTTGAAGAAATCCCAAGATAAAGTCCAAGTATTAAGAGATTAACAAAATATTAAGAAGATCAAGGACTTAAGAGTGCAATTAAGAGAAAGAAGAAAGAGGGAGGAAGCTTCCTAAGCTCCTCCCTAATTCCCCTATATATAGTTCTCCTTCATTTTTTGTTGAGGGAGTGGGAGGCTTGACAAGCCTCTCTTCCCCATTTTCATTCCTTGTTCTTTAATTTTATGATCTTTAATTCTCTTGTAACGCACCTTTAATCTTCTTTTAATTCCAAGTAAGTACTTTTAATTATTGTTAATCTTTATCTTATTGTCAATCTCCTTCTACCTTTCTTGTTTGATTTGTTCTTTATCTTGATTATTTATGTTCTTGAGTTTTTATGATTTTGATCAAGTGGGTTTTGATTGATTTGGTTATGTTTGTTAGTTTTGATGATTTGTCTTGATTGATTATTGTTTGTTGATGCTTTTTGGTTGTTTTGGTTTAATCTTTTGTTCGATTTTGATTAATTTGTGGATGAATTCGTTGTTACTGTATCTCCTTGTTCTTCGGTTTGTAGTTTCTGAAGTTACTGTTCGTATTCCCAGAACTTCCGAATCAATGGTTCTTCATTCGGAACTTTGAAAGTTCCGGATCAAGCGCTTCATTCGGAAGTCTTTAAACTTCCGGGTCAAGGGTTCTTCATTCGGAACTTTGAAAGTTCCGGATCAAGGGTTCTTCATTCGGAAGTTTGTTCTTCATTCGGAAGTTTGGTGTTTCATTCGGAACTTTGAAAGTTCCGGATCAAAGAGTCTTCATTTGGAAGTCTAAAACTTCCGGATCAAGTGCTTCATTCAGAACCCTCAAAAGTTCCGGATCAAGGGCTTCATTCGGAACTTTGAAAGTTCCGGATCAAGGGTTCTTCATTCGGAAGTTCAAAACTTCCGAATGAAGGTTTCTGTCTAATTTTCTTTGTGGTTTTTCTGTTTAAGTATATTTGTCTTTTATATTCAAGCTTTATTTTTCCCGCCTTTTTCTTTATTTGAATTTTTATTTTTGCTTTACTTTTAGTTTAAGTTTTAATTTGCATCATTTACTTTTTGTTAAGTTTTAATTTTACGTTATTCCATTTCTCTTCATTTACTTTTAAAGTTTTAAATATCGCACCATTTACATTTTAACTTGTTTTAGTATTAGTTTCTCGTCATTTATTATTCAGTCTTGCTCATTTATTTTACCAAAACCAAAAATATTTGTTTCACCAAGAACAACTAATCTCACACAATTAACCGGAAATCAATTCGAAGAGATACCGAGAACGAACTTTCAACTAGTAAAAATATTGTTATTAATTTCCTATATTTCCATTTCAGTATTTTACTAAGCAATGTAAAATAATCAAGTTTAACATATCTAATACTTCCATTAAAGTATTTTACTAAACAGTGAAAAACAATCAGGTTTAGTATATCTAATACTTCCATTACAGTATTTGCTAAGTAGTATATGATTAAGGTTAGTAACGCAAACCTTATAGATAGCAGCAATGCACAAAGCATTTATACAAAAGATAATTACATTTTCTATTACTCGAAACTGAAGCTTAACCTTCCATAGTTCTCAACAGATGAGAACGTAGTGTCCTACAAAAAGACACCCAAACCTAGTTCCAACATGGTATACATCTGTTGGCCCGGCCAAGGCACAGTGAGCATGACTCGCCCAGATGGGGATGGTCAATCCCAAATAGATCTATTTATAACATTCGGGCAATTTCCCATAATTTAACAGTTTCTACAATAGGCAATCGTAATTAAGAGTACCTTTCAATTTGCATTCTATAGAATAAATATCTATCCTATTGATTAAATAGACTACAGTTTAATTTACGTTCTATAAACTAAATATCCTCCAATCATACTGTCAAAACAGGTTACAGTTCAAGTTACATTCTATAAATAAATTATAGTCATATTGTTAAATAGGTTACAGTTCAATTGGTATTCTATGAATTAAACTATAATCATATTTGTCAAACAAGTTACAGTCATTTAATAGCATGTCTCCCCCTCACGTGTTTGAAAAATCATAAAAAGATTTAAAATGTGAGGCTATGAACTCACCTGTATAATACAGCTCGAGGATTATCAAGTATACAGTCACAAGGCACATTTTACATCGAATACCTAAGTAATTAAGTATGTCTCAGTATATGCATAAATAATAAATGCATGCAGTTTAATTGGTCATACGTTTATTCTTAATTATCACAGTATTTTTAATTAATATTGTTATGATGATGGTTAAGTGTGCATGTTGTCCATTCACTGTTTCCACGTACCCCCGATGTTTATAAAACATGTATTTCATAGTACTCTTTATAAATAAATTATTAAATTTATTTAATAGTTTATTGCGTTCCAAAAATAATTAATTAATTATTATTAATTAAATCTTGATTAAAAACATGTCTCCCATTGATAAAAATATAATATTTTTATTCTAAAACTATTAAAATAGTTTTTGTGTACCAATAGTGGCTAATAAAAGTTAACAGTGGGTACTTTATTGAAAACAATGGCTACCTTATAAAAATAGTGGGAACAACATGACAACAGTTTCTAGGTTTAGGCTACCAGTAGTAACCTTAAAGCTACCAGTAGGAACTTTAAAGTTAGCAGTGGTAAGTTAGTTTGTATAACATTAACCGTGGCAAACATAGAGTGGTCAATTGGTAATATATACTAACTGTGGGAAGTTATTACATCTAAAGGTGGGAATATACTACATGTAAGCTTATATTACAACATAGGTATACCACTATCGTTACAAGCTCGTAATCTAACTTGCATCCGACATCATCAGCAGTCCCAAACACCCTCTATCAGCAGTTTGCAGTCCCAAACGCCCCCTAACAGCAGTCTGCAGTCCCAAACGCCCCCTAACAGCAGCATGCAAACACCCCCGAAGCTACATAACAACAGATCTTAGGTCTAAACGCCATGCCTGTCACCGCAACAGTAGATCCAAACATGCTCATATGTATTTTTGGCCAACTCCACGCACTCTTATGTACTTTCTGCCCAAAACCAAACACCCCTTATGTTGTTTGTTAAACAGCAGATCCAAACGCCCTTGATGGGTTTGTGAATGCAGAAACAAACACACCCAACATTGGTGATGGTTGGTGGCTGTGATGATGGTACATGTGGTGGCTCTAGGTAGATCTAGGGTGGTTCATGGCTGCGACCACGACTGTGGTGGAGATGTCGTGGGCTGATGAAGTGGGGTGGCGGCTGGGGCTGCTGGTGGTGATAGCAGCGAAAGAGGTGGCGACTTCGGGGTTGTGGTGGTCTTAACCGTGGTGGCTGGGCCACTGTTTGGTGGATGTGGCGAGGTGGCTGGAGGTCATGGGTGCATGTGGTAGATGGCCACGCATTGGGGTGGTGGCAGATGTGGGGATGATGGTGTGGGATGGTAGCTGTTAGCCACAAAAGTGGTGCACAGCAGTGGTGGTTAGATTGATGATGGCAGCAGGCAGCTGCGTGGTGATGGAGAGGTGGTTGCGAATTAATGGCCACGCATATGGTGGCTGACGGGTGGGAGGCAGCAGGAGGGTTGTTGTGGTGGTGATGTTGTGGTCACGAACACACCACAATGGTGGCTGGTGGCCACAAACAGTGGTGGAAGGGATGGTTGTGGTGGAGGAACAAGGTGGGGATGGTGGTGCACTTCATAGATCTACTCGATCTATAGATTAAAGTGGCGGCGGGATTATTTTCCGGTGACCAGAATGCTCACCAGAAAAGTGGCGGCTGCCACTCTAAGATGTGTGTGTGTATATTTAGGTGGAGGCTAGGGTTAATATGAAGATGAAACCCTAAAGTACCTATTTATACCCATCAAAGTTGTAAAAACCCATTTGCAAGGTTCATAATAGTTAAGGGCTTATGTTGCAATTATTTTATAAGGGCTTAATGTGTAACATTTTATCATGTGTTTATGAATAAACGGTTCGGGCTCATTTGTGATTTATGGAAGTTGATTCGTCTTACGAAAACCGTGTTATTAATCTTAAAACGATCTCTCTGATAAAATGTATTATTTATGACATATAAACACGAACAACGTGTTCATTTATCTAAATGACGATTATTTTTCGAATATCGTTTTAATATGAAAAGGTATCGTTTTAATAGAAGTACTTCTCGTTTACCCTCTTCGTACATTATTAAAATGAAATATTAAATAGTTTAATAAATCATTTTATCAAGTATCCCTCGACAATAAATTATGTAATTAAATTACTCAATTGTCGGTACGAAGGTTGTGCGACCTTTGTCTTGTTTGCAATTCCAATAGCTTTTGTATTGCTTCAAAATAGGTTTTGAAGTATACTACATTTTTATTTAATGAACGAAAAGTCTCGGGTTTTTTACCATCCACATGCCATCTTGAGTTTCGTCTTCGAAACTCGATTACCGTTACTAGGTTGAGGAATATTCTAGTATCATTGGGTAGACTTTTATTACATCTTTCTCATGGTAAAATCATGGATTTTACAATACTTTCGTATTACTCGGATGTTTAGGCAAGATCATGAAGATTTTGCGTAGGACTCTTAAGATCTTTCTTACTTTTCATAGTGTGTGAAGAAGCAAGGAATTATGGAAGTGTGTCCTAATGAGATATTTGATGATCTCAAATGGCTCTAGACTCGATCGTGCATTTTGGATTTTAGTGATCGGAGGATGGAGAGGAGTGCCACCATTTCAATACCTATTTATTTAGAGTGAATAAATTGATAGATAACATGTTGTCTCCGTGTAAATAAAACAAATACCTTTTGGGAGATATCTGAGTTAGCTGGGATGGGTTGTGTAATGCATCACTGGGTCCATGATGTCTATCTTCAATATCGAGCATCATTAAAATGATCTCAATAGCATATGTGTTGGCCCAGTTTCTACCTAAGGTTGTAAGGAGGGTTTCTTTCTTTACACCCTTTATCTTTATAATTCTTTTTCATTCTTCAACCCCTTCAATGATCACCAATACGTCATAACTAGCACCTTGTTGTGATTGTTCCAGTGCTAACTTAACTACTTGGTCGGCATTCAGCTACATTCACAATCTTTCTCCATCTTTCCTAAGGACTACTATTTCTAGCTATGGAATGTCCTTGGGAAGATTCTTCCGGTTTTAGAAGAATCATTGGACTTAACCTATCCTACCATCCTTATGTCACCATAATCTTTATCGTCGTGAAATAAATGGGTTTAAGGTAAGTATATGTCACCATGAAATCCATTTTGGTATAGAAAATCCATTTTGCTCCCCCTTAGCATATGCCACGATATTCGAAAACATTTCGCACATGTTCGGATGAGCCATCACGTTAAGTCAAGCTATTTTTGAATAATCATGTATCATATTAAATCACATTTTCTACCCCATATTAAAAATATTAACCCAACCGATATTTTTAATATCAATTGATTTAATGAAGTTTTAACAAAGTTTTGGGAAGAAAAATGCAAGTTCGTTTTATCTTCATGATGCCAAATGTTGAGATATGATACCAATTAGAAAAATGATCACAGATTCACCATATTAGAATAAATTGACAAGGTTGGACCTGATTGATGAGAACATCATATGATAAGATCACGTAGTTCTTGTCGGCAGATGTTGGTCGCCTCGTCATGTCTGAAATCATCTTTTGACACCACATGTACGATTGGTATTATTTTCTTGACACCAACTTGTGGACTTGGCACTTTCGGCATCAAAAATTCTGAATGATGGACAATTGCTCCCCCTCAATTATTGACCCGTGTTATATTGAAAGAGTTGTAGTCGCTGTTTGAGTAGTCGCATCGTCAAGTATGTAGATACCAATTGTAGATTGTTATGGTTGTAGTGATGATAGCTTCATAAAAACAAGATTTCTCTTGTTTTAACAAATAAATGCACTGATGCGTACATATATCCGTGTTAGATTGTGTTATAACGTAAACACAATCCCTTACATGGTTATAAAGTAAACCATGCCCGAGAAAAATAATTCCTGTTATGAGCCAAAGCTTTCATAAGAAATACTTGACTTTAAAACGAAAAACGGGTTGCAATCAGAAATAACTACAAGCCATTTAGGCATGTTTTATGAAATATTTGCAACTTTTGTACGAACTCTGTTTATGGCGTCGTGTCAATATTAATCGACATTTCTAAAGTCGTAAATATTATCGTACCAAAAGACATGCCTTTGAAAAATAAAGTAAAAATATTTTTGGATTGTTTTGAATTTTTGAATTTTTATGGTTTTTATATGGTTTTATATTTTTATATTTTGCTTTTGTGGATAAGAATATAAACAATATATACAGATTATCTCCAAGGATACGGAGAATAGTTTACCACCACTATTCTTTCGCTTCATTTGCCAATTCCTTTAGAGTCTCGGGCGAGAATGTTCTCAAACCTAGCTTGTCGGCCAAAAATTCCATTCGAGCGCGATCTAAAGCCTTCGTGAAAATATCCGCCAATTGATACTCAGATCGGAAAAAGTAAATCTCAATCACTCCATTTTCCACTTGCTCCTTGATGAAATGGTAGCGAATGTCAATATGCTTCGACCGGGAGAATTGAACATTGTTGCAGCATAAGGCAATTACACTCTTGTTGTCGCAGTACATCGGAATTTTGTTGAATCCTAGACCATTGTCAGTTAATTGCGATCTCATCCAAAGAATTTGAGCACAGCAACCAGACATAGCTACGTATTCTGCTTCCGTACTTGAAATTGCAGCGCTTTTCTTCCTTTTCGATGCCCAACTGATTAGTCGATCTCCTAGTAGTTGCAAAGTTCCACTCGTGCTACGCCGTGTATCTTGACAACCCGCGTGGTGCGAATCTGCATATGCCATAAGTGCAATCGAAGAGTCCTTCGAATACCAAAGTCCCTGATAAATGATTCCTTTAAGATACCGAAAGATCCGTTTAACAGTTGCTAAGTGTAACTCAGTAGGCCTAGTTTGATACCGAGCACACATACATATAGCAAACTAAAGATAAGGTCGACTAGCTGTGATATACAAAAGGGTACCGCTCATTCCACGATAAAGTGTCGGATCAACGGAAATCCCATGTGTATCTGCATCTAGCTTAGTTTGCTCCACCATTGGAGTATCCAAGGGGTCGAAAGATTCCATCTTATATTTCTTAAGCGATTCAAGGGCATACTTGGATTGATTGATAAAGATGCCTATGGGACTCTGAGATATCTGAAGTCCTAAGAAAATGGATACCTTGCCCATCATTGACATCTTAAACTTGGAATACATGAGTGTGCCAAACTCATTTGATAAGGTTTGGGTCGAGGCTGCAAATATATCATCCACATATATTTATACCATAATCATATCTTTACCACGTTTCTGAATAAACAGCGTGGGATCCACCTTGCCTTTAGCGAAGCCTTGTGTAATGAGGAATTGTGACAATAGATCATACCATGCGCGTGGAGCTTGCTTCAACCCATAGAGAGCCTTCTTAAGCTTGTACACGTGATTAGGATATTTAGAGTTTACAAAACCATCCGGCTGTTGAACATAGACCTCTTCCTTGATTTCACCATTGAGAAATGCCGTCTTCACATCCATCTGATAGACGATCATATTCATGTCGGCTGCATAAGCAAGGAATAGTCTAATAGCTTCCAAACGGGCAACAGGTGCAAAGGATTCCATAAATTTGATGCCCAATAATTGCTTGTATCCATGTGCTACTAGTCGAGCTTTTTCTTCAATATTCCGCCTAACTCTTTGAGTTTCACCTTGTAAACCCATTTCAAAGTGTGTAACTGCACTTGATCCGGGCATGGGACAAGTTCCCATACTTCAAGACGTATAAATTCATTAAGTTCTTCTTTCATAGCTTCTATCCAACAAGATTGGGTAAATCTTTGTTGCCACGTCTTGGGTTCCACTTCACTTAGAAAGGCATCAAAATGACAGAACATTGCACTTTCTTGTAGCTGACTTCGTGTGGATACTGGACGATTAGGGTCACAAATAATAGAATCGATAGGATGATCCTTTGTCCACTTGCTGTCATGTTCACGAATCCGTGGATTGGAGTAGACCGTAGTAGGAGCTTCCTTTGAGGTGGACGACCCGGCTTGATTATGGTCGGGAATTAGTACACCAAAGAATGGAAGTTCACGCATTTGAGCAAATTCCAAGTCGTGATCATCATCATCCTCTTCATCATCAATAGGCATGACATGGGTAGTTGATTCGGGTGTTGGTTGAGAATTACTTGTTGAAGGTATATCTTGACCAATGCAGACGAATCTGATTGAGCTTCGGTTGCTGAAGTGACCACTTCGGTAACCGGAGCTATTACTTCAGGTTTTGGAGCAACAACACTTGGAGGAGTAAAGAATTCATCAAAGAACGGTTGAAACAGCGTATCCCATTCATTCCTAGAAGGTGGTGTAAATGATGATGAAGTAGGGTTATTTGGGACAAGACCATAGCTAATGTTACTGGGTCCCATTTCATGAAGTGCGGGTTTAGAGCTGCTCTACTCAGAAGCCATTGCCGTCAGCTCATCAAAATCGATATTCATAGTTTCGAGGATCTTACGAGAATTACGGTTGTAGATTCGGTATACCTTCTTTGTGGGTGCATAACCAATGAAAATACTAATATCAGCCTTGGGTTGAAGTTTTCCCAAATTGTCACCATCATTATTTGGATAGCAAAGAGAACCAAATACATGAAGATATGATAAATCTGGTACTTTACTATGTAGAAGCTCAAAAGGTGTTTTGCCATGGCGTTTTCGAATTAGTGACCAGTTTTGGGTGAAAACTACTCTAGATACTACTTCTGCCCATAAAAATAATGGGGCCTTTGCGTAAATTAACATTGTTCAAGTAGCTTCCATAAGTGTGCGATTTCGCCTTTCAACGACACCATTTCGTTATAGAGTGCGAGCAACGGATGTTTCATGAGATATGCCAACTTCTTCATAATAATTACGCAAGATTTGATTCACAAATTCAGTTCCATTATCTGTACGAATGCGTCAGACAGTAGTGTTGAGTCGCACTTTAATCATCTTGAGAAATTCGATGATGAATTTAGGTGCCTCATTTTTTGTTGTAAGAAATTTCACCCATGTAAACCTAGAGTAATCATAGACAATGACGAGGATTTACTTTTTACCACTAAGACTTTCAACACGCATTGTCCCACAAAGATCCATATGCAATAAATAAAGTTTCTCTTGGTTAGTGTCTTCAGTCTTGGGTTTGTATGATTTCTTAGTGCTTTTCCCCATTGTACACGCGGAACACAAATGGTCCTTGTGAACTGTAAGTTTTGGAAGACCACGAACAAGTTCGTTTTTCGCAAAATGATTAATAGCGTCAAAGTTAAGGTGAGATAACCGTCGATGCCATAAACATGACTTAGTCTTTGATGCTTTGGAGAGAAGACATACGGGAGAATCGGCCATCATGTCTTGTAGAGACAAAGTATACAAATTATTCCCTCGAGTACCTTTAAATAAATCAACCCCTTCCAAATTACGAATGAAGCAGGTATGGTCTCGAAAAGCAAATTCTAGGTTTGCATCACAGAATTGTCCCACATAAAATAAATTGTAACCGAGACCTTCCACATAATACACTCTTGGAATTATAAAATTCCCAATATGATATTCACCGTAACCCATTATCTTTGCAATATGATCATATCCAAATCGAATCGTACCAAGAAACTTGCTGACGAAATTTTTGAGCTTAGAGCGATCTCCGGTCATATGCTTGGAGCAACCAGAGTCCAAATACCAGAGAACAATTTGGACCACCTATTTTCAGTAACAACAATAGACAATGCATTAGAAACTATTGGTTCCGGAGTGTTAGCAGATACAGATATAAAATTATAAGAATTGCTAACATTTGTGTTGTCCTTATATTTCCTGCATTTTCTAATTTGAGTTTTACCACTAATAGGTTTTATTGTTCCAACGTTCTGAGGTTTGGAGTAATAGCGGGCACTAGAGTGGGAGTAGACCTATTTAAAGGGCACTTGGTTCCTACAGTAGTGTTGGTGTTCCTAGTTAAAGGACACACTTGTGTTTTGGTAGCTTTGGTACTCCTAGTTAAAGGGCACGCTTTCTTCGCTTTAGTGGGAGTGATCCTAGTTAAAGGGCAAGCATTTCCTACTATAGTGAAAGTTCTACCTGTGGGGCGCCACATCCAACCAGCTTAGGTTAACACTTTCCAAGTCGGTTTCCATTCTAAACATCCATCTCATTCACATGGTCAATAAGGCAAGAATCATAACGACTAGAGAACATACATTCATTGTAATTCCAACATTTCAAATTAGAATTCACGGTAGGCTTAGAACGCTGCACAACCGCAGAACCTTTAGATATAGCTACATGATTCTTTTTATTCAAAACAGAAATAACATTCCTAGGGTGGGCTTCTACTTTCTTCTTCACTTGACTACTAATTAGGGGCAAGATCCTATCATTCTTCCCGTTTCTTTTAAGCTTAGATCTTTGAGCCTTAGTAGTGGTGCTTACTTCTATAGAAGGCAACACGGGAATACTAGAAGCTGGTTTTGATTTTTCCTTATCTTTAGTGACCAATGTTTGAGATGGTTTAGTCCTAGGGCCCTTGCTAAGTGATGTAATGACGACGAGGTTCCTTTTGATTGCACTAGAGGACGATGCTAAGACAGTGGTTACGTTATCCACAACATTCTTACCTTTTAGGGTACGAAATGTTTCCTTTAACTCAGCCATAGCCAAATTTTTATCACAAATTTGTTCCCTCAAATCAGATATTTCCACCGACTTTCGATTCAATCGTTCAATCAATGATTGATTATGTGCAGTGGTATTAGCACATGCAGGCTTTACTGAATCGAAGAGTTGTGTATTTTCTTTTTTAGGTTATCAACTTTGGACAAAGTTTTAGAAACTCGATTATCTAAATCAAGTTTAATATTCTCAGCCTTGGTTTACAACTGCACGCATCATTGCGCAAATTGCACGCATCAATGCGTTGCATTCAAAATTTCGCATCAAGGTGCATAATGCAATCTCATCCCAAAATGCGTTCGCATTAAATCGAAATTTATCGCATTTGTGTAATGCTAGCAACGGTAGCAATTGTCGCAATCTAGTACCTAGGTCAGTTTTTGTCAAATTTTAACCATTTATAAGAGACCTACATATTTTAATGGCTTTTTAAAAATAAGCTGTTTAGAAAAACATATAAAACAAGCACAATAACAAAAATATAGTATCTTGCATTTTGCTAAGTGCTTCTTGTCAAGATTTACTCTCGATTTATTTCTTTTACAAAGGACTATTGGCTTAATTTCAATATGCTAGTAACTTAGTTTGTAACATTATTACATTTACTTGGTACTTAAATAATTTTTATATTTTTTATACTAAACGCATCGCGTCTAAATTGCGCTCGCAATCGCATTACGCATCACGTAGTGGCTTTTGGGACCTTTAGCGCAATGGATCGCAAAACGCATTTTTAAACCAAGTTCTCAGCGGCCTCAATTACGTTTACACAGTTAATCTCCTTAGATTTCTCTATGTCTATCCGCAACAATTTAGCAACCTTGTCACTTAGCTGACGCTGTTTTGATTGTAAATTAAATCGAAAATTCTTTTGAAAATTTGCATCATCTATATTAACACCTTCGAAAGACGTTTCAGAAAGCTCTTGAATAAATTGTTGCTTACAATCAAGCGAAATACAGTGTTTTTGAATCTCATCAAAACGTTTTGAAAGCGAAAAATAAGAATCTTGAAGCTTTAAAAATTCAGCGTCAGATTTGTGACAAGTACTATCTACCACATTATCCACAGATTCAACATTATGCACAATAGAATCATTATCAAAACTATTATTCACACAGATGGAAACAATATTATGCGACATCACTTGCTTCAGAAGCTGACCAATTTGGCGTGAAATTCGTTCTATTTCAAGTAAACTGTTTTCATAAGCATCATCCATTTCATTGAAAACACGTCTAACTTCTTCTATTTCCAAAAGCAAATCTTGATCAATATTGCTAAGACAAGCTTTAATATTGTTTACAAATGGAACAATTTCGTCTCGAAACGTAGCTCTAGTGTGCTCAAAATTCCATTCACTTTCCGTTATGGTCGTAGCCGTCATACGTTCCGTAATGACCTTGTTAGAATCGACAAAGTGTTGGTGCACCGCATTTAAGCTATTTGACACCTTACTTACCGGTGGAATTAACTTAGTTAAATCCATTTTGACAAGTGTAGAAGACGCTAGGAAGGTTTTCCATTAACAAACTTTGGGGCACAAAAGCTGATAACTGAGCTAGTTCCTTTTGTAAGCGAATACGGGTCTTTTTAGTAAATTGATCTTTATTATGCTTATCATAATCAAGCTTATGGAATTTTGAAATCATTTTAGATTGAGTTTCTTCCTCAAGTGACATTGTCTCCTCAGTACTACGAACATAAGGTGCTTCTTTCGATTTGCCAATTTGGGTCACATCATAAAGATAAGGAATATATTCTTGAGCTTGTTTTGCATAACCCGGATTAGGTGGTAAATCTTTAAGACGCTTAAGTTCGAGTTCTTTAAATGATTTAGTTAAAAGATGAACCTTTTCTGTGGAAGCGTATTGTTTTAAAAGTTGTTGTTCCTTGAATTTAAGGAGTTTGGTAGCATTAATTTCTGATTCAAACTTTTTAGACTCGAGAGTTTCAAAATCCATTTTAAGTTTCTAAAAATCATTTAGAACCGACTCTTTTTCTTTTAATTCATTGGAAAGATTAGCTTTTAACGATGCTATTTCTTTTAAGTTTTTAATCTTTTCAAAACGAAATTGGTCAAATTCAGAATAAGTTATTTTTTCTGCTTGAGGGACCATTTAAAAAGTTTTAACCTTTTCCTTATATAGCGCAAGATCAGCGGTTAGGTTGGCATTCATATCTACGGTTTATCGAACAGCCACATTCATGTTATCAATAATATGTTTAGGCACCATTACCAAATCACGTTGATCATAAGATTCCATACCCGTCGTAGCATTTGGTTGAGGTTTACTCAAATGTGTTGGATTGGATACCACATCATTTGAGTTACTAGTTCCTGAATGTTATTCGAGGTTGTCATTTTCAGGCTCAACATGATGTGGATTATTATGAACATTATTAGATGTGGTTGTAACCTCACTGACGACATCAGAACCGTAGTGAGAGAGATTAGCAACGAGAGCAGCTTGGGCTGAGTGAATGTCATCACAATCCGAATCATATGCGTCAAGATCATCTGCTTGATATGCTGCATTAGAAGTAGAAACGACTGTAATGCCTTCAATATCTGCTGCCCCAGTGTCTGCAAGAAATGTTAATTCCTCTGAATCCAAGATCTTTCCTTTAGATTGAGCATCGACCAAATACATCTTCTCACGAAACCACGTTTCATCCCTTCTCCTTTTCGGCTGAGTGCATTCCCTAGCCATATGACCTTGTCCTCGACCATTGTAGCAAGTCACAACCTTTTGAGGACCAATAGTACTTCCATTTCCACTAGCTTAAGAATTCACAGCTTGAGCGTTCACGGTCTTTGTAGTAGGTCCATATGAATTTTTCCTTCCCTGAATAGATTGCACCGTCACTTATCCATCTTGAATAGTGGCTTGTTGATGAGGATTTGGAGAGGTGCGGAGCTGATTGTTTGTTGGTAGAAATCCTCTAGTTGCAACAAGTTTTGAGAAGTAGGCAGTGAGATGGTTTTGGACATCAGTTGGCGTATCATTTGGAGTAAAGACCGGTGCTTGAATTGGTGGGTGTTCATTGGAATAAAAGGCTTGTGTTGGTGGTGCTTCAGTTGGAAAATATCCTTTCTGAGGAGTATAGCCCATTGGAGAAGTGATAGCTTGTGATGGTGATGACTGATGTGGTAGTTGCTGTGGATAAGGCTGTTGAAGAACACTTTGTTGAAATGTTTGTTGTGGCATTCTCAGTGGTTGATAAAATGGTTGCTGTGGTTGCTGATAGTTGTGTTGTGGTGGCTGCTGCAAGTATGATGGTTGTTGATAAGTATAAGTCATGTTTTGTTGGGGAGTCATTTGTTGAGAAGCATACTTGGCAAGTGTATCATGAACTTGAGGTGTTGACAACCGAGCTTCGATCACGTGGAATTCGTATTGTTGAAGAAAAGCTTGAAGTTGATCCATGTTGGTTTGATGCAAATCCTTAGCCAATTTAACAGCCGCCACGTACTTGCTCCATTCAGAAGGGAGAGTGTTCAAATACTTGGTGTTTAATTGAAACGTAGGAATTGCCAGACCATAGATGTTAAGCTCATTCATCAAAAGAGTGAATCTCAAATAGTAATCATTGAGAGTCTCCCCGGGGACATAGGCAAACTTATCAAACGTATCATATAGCTTACACTCTCGTTCTTGTTCAGTTAACGAGGTGCCTTGAATCACAACACGAATTCTATCCCATAACTCTTTGGCAACTTTATGTTACTCACAAGTTTTTAGACATCTGGAGGAAGGGCTTGGAGAATGATGTTTGTAGCTTGTTTATCACACTTGTCTTGAATCTTGGCATCTCAAGTTAATTCACCCGTTGTACGTGGACGAGTAACAACAAGTACCATATACCAATGGTCCATTGAGCACCGATGCCCAAATGAGATGTCCATTCTCTTTGTTCAACATATAAAGTTCCATTCGGGAAGCCCAATCCTCGTACATAGTCTTCACCGACATTGGTGGACGATTATCCGTTCCCGAGAGGATGGACTTATCTGTAAGAGATGTTTACTCCATTTCGATAAGTTAAGATTTACAAAAGTTGATCAAACAATGAGAGAAAGTAAATGTATTTTTTGTTGTGTGTAGAAGCCAAGAAATAATGTTGAAATCCCCTAAAATATGTTCTCGATGACCAAAAAGTTCTAACACGAACAAAAAACTCACGATGGATTTCTGTCGGAATAGGATCGGAATACCTGTCGGAATATCACTATCGGAATATCACTATCAGAATACCCAGTCGGAATATGGATCGAAATACTTGTCGGAATATGGATCAGAATACCTGTCGAAATATCACTATCGGAATACCCCTGTCGGAATAAGGATCGGAATACATGTCGGAATATATAAACCCTTTACCGATGGATTTCTGTCGGAATGTACAAAACCTTTTCCGATGGATTTCTGTCGGAATAGTACCACAGTGAACAAATTCCCACTTTTCTCGGATAAAACTCAACCAATTCGAGATTTTAAGCCAAAAAATGATCAAAACACCCAAAAATTTTGTGTTTTTAGCCAAAGTAAATATACCAAATCTCTACCACAACTATGTAGAAAATTTGTATCAAGAAAAAACCATAAAAAACACACAAAAGAATTGGTTCGAATGATTTAGATCAAAATAGGCACAAGAATCAAGAACACAAACACATAAACAATAAAATCATCCCATGGCTCTTGATACCATTTGTAGGATATTGTAAATCTATGCTTAATCTAGAGAGAGAAAGAGATAGAAAGTTGTATAAAAGGAATTGAAACAACACCCTCTCCAACTAAGGAGAGGGTTTATATACCCAAGCCAATGAGATGGGCTTGGGCTTACATTGGGTCGCTGGCCTACACATATTGTAGGCTTGGCTTGGCCTTGTTTGTTTAATAATATGATAACTAAACTACAATCTATTACTTAGACTATTGTTGGAGTGACCGATCCTTTCTAATACGTAAAACGTATTTCCAACATCCCACGAGAACCGATACCACTCAATGTCACAGTTGCCCAACTCAGAGTACTCATTGACCAAGTTATTACAGATGCCATGGCCGCCAGAGATGTTAATCCTAGCAGGAACCAAGACGATAACCAGAACTCCAATGCCTGGAGAATGAAAGAGTCACCAGGGGTTGCGCTTATCCGGATTTTCTGAAATGCAAGTGCTTGTACTTTAAAGGCAGGGAGGGTGTCATGGAACTAATTAAATGGTTCGAAAGGATGGAAACAGTGTTCTGTATTACTGATTGTGCTGAAGAAAATAGGGTTAAGTTTGCCACAAGCACGTTACTGGAAAATGCTCTTACCTGGTGGAATCATTAGTTGCTACTTTAGGGCATGATAATGAATATGCTATCAATTGGGTTGGATTGAAGGAAATGATGACTAAGAAATACTGCCCGTCGGGTGAAGTGAAGAAACAAGAGATCGAATTATAAGATCTCAAGTAAATGAATAATGAAATGGTGACATACAACCAGAGGTATCAAGAGTTGACCCTAATGTGTACCAGAATGGTCCCAATGGTGAAGGAGAAAATCGAGAAGTATGTTAGTGGACTACTTGATTCTATTCATGACAGCGAGCTCGCATCCCGACCCACTACAGTCGAGGGTTCCATTGACTTCGCCACAAAGCTAATGGATAAGAGGGTACGTGCCATCACTGAGATACAAACCGAAAACAAGAGGAGAGCGGAGGAAAATTTTCGTAGTCAGCACCAGCAGCAGCCTCCCAAAAGGTAAAACATCGGAGAAGCCGATAGTGCTACTACCACTGGAGGAAGATCGTATGTGGGTACCACCCATATGCACCAAATGCAACGATAATCACCATGACGGTCAGTGTAGGAAGTGCCAGAAGTGTGGACAGGTTGGTCACTTTGTCCGACAGTGCCAAAGAAATGTTGTCACCAATGTCAGGCCCAACAATAACAACAACAACAATATGGGCGGGTATAACTCCCATGGTAACGGGAATGGACAGCGACGAAATGAATACCAGGGAAACCGAAATGCTACTGGGAGAGGAGTTCATTGTTATGAATGTGGGGCACCATGACATGTGCGACCCAGTTGCCCAAAGCTGGCAAATCAGAATGGGAACAATGGAGGAGCACCAGGCATTTTTAAACCAAGTTCTCAGCGGCCTCAATTACGTTTACACAGTTAATCTCCTTAGATTTCTCTATGTCTATCGGCAACAATTTAGCAAACTTGTCACTTAGCTGACGCTGTTTTGATTGTAAATTCAATCGAAAATTTTTTGAAAATTTGCATCATCTATATTAACACCTTCGAAAGACGTTTCAGAAAGCTCTTGAATAAATTGTTGCTTACAATCAAGCGAAATATAGTGTTTTTGAATCTCATCAAAACGTTTTGAAAGCGAAAAATAAGAATCTTGAAGCTTTAAAAATTCAGCGTCAGATTTGTGACAAGTACTATCTACCACATTATCCACAGATTCAACATTATGCACAATAGAATCATTATCAAAACTATTATTCACACAGATGGAAACAATATTATGCGACATCACTTGCTTCAGAAGCTGACCAATTTGGCGTGAAATTCGTTCTATTTCAAGTAAACTGTTTTCATAAGCATCATCCATTTCATTGAAAACACGTCTAACTTCTTCTATTTCCAAAAGCAAATCTTGATCAATATTGCTAAGACAAGCTTTAATATTGTTTACAAATGGAACAATTTCGTCTCGAAACGTAGCTCTAGTGTGCTCAAAATTCCATTCACCTTCCGTTATGGTCGTAGCCGTCCTACGTTCCGTAATGACCTTGTTAGAATCGACAAAGTGTTGGTGCACCGCATTTAAGCTATTTGACACCTTACTTACCGGTGGAATTAACTTAGTTAAATCCATTTTGACAAGTGTAGAAGACGCTAGGAAGGTTTTCCATTAACAAACTTTGGGGCACAAAAGCTGATAACTGAGCTAGTTCCTTTTGTAAGCGAATACGGGTCTTTTTAGTAAATTGATCTTTATTATGCTTATCATAATCAAGCTTATGGAATTTTGAAATCATTTTAGATTGAGTTTCTTCCTCAAGTGACATTGTCTCCTCAGTACTACGAACATAAGGTGCTTCTTTCGATTTGCCAATTTGGGTCACATCATAAAGATAAGGAATATATTCTTGAGCTTGTTTTGCATAACCCGGATTAGGTGGTAAATCTTTAAGACGCTTAAGTTTGAGTTCTTTAAATGATTTAGTTAAAAGATGAACCTTTTCTGTGGAAGCGTATTGTTTTAAAAGTTGTTGTTCCTTGAATTTAAGGAGTTTGGTAGCATTAATTTCTGATTCAAACTTTTTAGACTCGAGAGTTTCAAAATCCATTTTAAGTTTCTAAAAATCATTTAGAACCGACTCTTTTTCTTTTAATTCATTGGAAAGATTAGCTTTTAACGATGCTATTTCTTTTAAGTTTTTAATCTTTTCAAAACGAAATTGGTCAAATTCAGAATAAGTTATTTTTTCTGCTTGAGGGACCATTTAAAAAGTTTTAACCTTTTCCTTATATAGCGCAAGATCAGCGGTTAGGTTGGCATTCATATCTACGGTTTATCGAACAGCCACATTCATGTTATCAATAATATGTTTAGGCACCATTACCAAATCACGTTGATCATAAGATTCCATACCCGTCGTAGCATTTGGTTGAGGTTTACTCAAATGTGTTGGATTGGATACCACATCATTTGAGTTACTAGTTCCTGAATGTTATTCGAGGTTGTCATTTTCAGGCTCAACATGATGTGGATTATTATGAACATTATTAGATGTGGTTGTAACCTCACTGACGACATCAGAACCGTAGTGAGAGAGATTAGCAACGAGAGCAGCTTGGGCTGAGTGAATGTCATCACAATCCGAATCATATGCGTCAAGATCATCTGCTTGATATGCTGCATTAGAAGTAGAAACGACTGTAATGCCTTCAATATCTGCTGCCCCATTGTCTGCAAGAAATGTTAATTCCTCTGAATCCAAGATCTTTCCTTTAGATTGAGCATCGACCAAATACATCTTCTCACGAAACCACGTTTCATCCCTTCTCCTTTTCGGCTGAGTGCATTCCCTAGCCATATGACCTTGTCCTCGACCATTGTAGCAAGTCACAACCTTTTGAGGACCAATAGTACTTCCATTTCCACTAGCTTAAGAATTCACAGCTTGAGCGTTCACGGTCTTTGTAGTAGGTCCATATGAATTTTTCCTTCCCTGAATAGATTGCACCGTCACTTATCCATCTTGAATAGTGGCTTGTTGATGAGGATTTGGAGAGGTGCGGAGCTGATTGTTCGTTGGTAGAAATCCTCTAGTTGCAACAAGTTTTGAGAAGTAGGCAGTGAGATGGTTTTGGACATCAGTTGGCGTATCATTTGGAGTAAAGACCGGTGCTTGAATTGGTGGGTGTTCATTGGAATAAAAGGCTTGTGTTGGTGGTGCTTCAATTGGAAAATATCCTTTCTGAGGAGTATAGCCCATTGGAGAAGTGATAGCTTGTGATGGTGATGACTGATG
This sequence comes from Glebionis coronaria, assembly GCA_025667525.1. Lineage (NCBI taxonomy): Eukaryota > Viridiplantae > Streptophyta > Magnoliopsida > Asterales > Asteraceae > Glebionis > Glebionis coronaria. The sequence continues at coordinate 317,625,208 of CM046877.1, read as the reverse complement.
TGGTGGTTGCTGTGGATAAGGCTGTTGAAGAACACTTTGTTGAAATGCTTGTTGTGGCATTCTCAGTGGTTGATAAAATGGTTGATGTGGTTGCTGATAGTTGTGTTGTGGTGGCTGCTGCAAGTATGATGGTTGTTGATAAGTATAAGTCATGTTTTGTTGGGGAGTCATTTGTTGAGAAGCATACTTGGCAAGTGTATCATGAACTTGAGGTGTTGACAACCGAGCTTCGATCACGTGGAATTCGTATTGTTGAAGAAAAGCTTGAAGTTGATCCATGTTGGTTTGATGCAAATCCTTAGCCAATTTAACAGCCGCCACGTACTTGCTCCATTTAGAAGGGAGAGTGTTCAAATACTTGGTGTTTAATTGAAACGTAGGAATTGCCAGGCCATAGATGTTAAGCTCATTCATCAAAAGAGTGAATCTCAAATAGTAATCATTGAGAGTCTCCCCGGGGACATAGGCAAACTTATCAAACGTATCATATAGCTTACACTCTCGTTCTTGTTCAGTTAACAAGGTGCCTTGAATTACAACACGAATTCTATCCCATAACTCTTTGGCAACTTTATGTTACTCACAAGTTTTTAGACATCTGGAGGAAGGGCTTGGAGAATGATGTTTGTAGCTTCTTTATCACACTTGTCTTGAATCTTGGCATCTCAAGTTAATTCACCCGTTGTACGTGGACGAGTAACAACAAGTACCATATACCAATGGTCCATTGAGCACCGATGCCCAAATGAGATGTCCATTCTCTTTGTTCAACATATAAAGTTCCATTCGGGAAGCCCAATCCTCGTACATAGTCTTCACCGACATTGGTGGACGATTATCCGTACCCGAGAGGATGGACTTATCTGTAAGAGATGTGTACTCCATTTCGATAAGTTAAGATTTACAAAAGTTGATCGAACAATGAGAGAAAGTAAATGTGTTTGTTGTTGTGTGTAGAAGCCAAGAAATAATGTTGAAATCCCCTAAAATATGTTCTCGATGACCAAAAAGTTCTAACACGAACAAAAAACTCACGATGGATTTCTGTCGGAATAGGATCGGAATACCTGTCGGAATATCACTATCGGAATATCACTATCAGAATACCCAGTCAGAATATGGATCGAAATACTTGTCGGAATATGGATCAGAATACCTGTCGAAATATCACTATCGGAATACCCCTGTCGGAATAAGGATCGGAATACATGTCGGAATATATAAACCCTTTACCGATGGATTTCTGTCGGAATGTACAAAACCTTTTCCGATGGATTTCTGTCGGAATAGTACCACAGTGAACAAATTCCCACTTTTCTCGGATAAAACTCAACCAATTCGAGATTTTAAGCCAAAAAATGATCAAAACACCCAAAAATTTTGTGTTTTTAGCCAAAGTAAATATACCAAATCTCTACCACAACTATGTAGAAGATTTGTATCAAGAAAAAACCATAAAAAACACACAAAAAAATTGGTTCGAATGATTTAGATCAAAATAGGCACAAGAATCAAGAACACAAACACATAAGCAATAAAATCATCCCATGGCTCTTGATACCATTTGTAGGATATTGTAAATCTATGCTTAATCTAGAGAGAGAAAGAGATAGAAAGTTGTGTAAAAGGAATTAAAACAACACCCTCTCCAACTAAGGAGAGGGTTTATATACCCAAGCCAATGAGATGGGCTTGGGCTTACATTGGGTCGTTGGCCTACACATATTGTAGGCTTGGCTTGGCCTTGTTTATTTAATAATATGATAACTAAACTACAATCTATTACTTAGACTATTGTTGGAGTGACCGATCCTTTCTAATACGTAAAACGTATTTCCAACATCCCACGAGAACCGATACCACTCAATGTCACAGTTGCCCAACTCAGAGTACTCATTGACCAAGTTATTACAGATGCCATGGCCGCCAGAGATGTTAATCCTAGCAGGAACCAAGACGATAACCAGAACTCCAATGCCTGGAGAATGAAAGAGTCACCAGGGGTTGCGCTTATCCGGATTTTCTGAAATGCAAGTGCTTGTACTTTAAAGGCAGGGAGGGTATCATGGAACTAATTAAATGGTTCGAAAGGATGGAAACAGTGTTCTGTATTACTGATTGTGCTGAAGAAAATAGGGTTAAGTTTGCCACAAGCACGTTACTGGAAAATGCTCTTACCTGGTGGAATCATTAGTTGCTACTTTAGGGCATGATAATGAATATGCTATCAATTGGGTTGGATTGAAGGAAATGATGACTAAGAAATACTGCCCGTCGGGTGAAGTGAAGAAACAAGAGATCGAATTGTAAGATCTCAAGTAAATGAATAATGAAATGGTGACATACAACCAGAGGTATCAAGAGTTGACCCTAATGTGTACCAGAATGGTCCCAATGGTGAAGGAGAAAATCGAGAAGTATGTTAGTGGACTACTTGATTCTATTCATGACAGCGAGCTCGCATCCCGACCCACTACAGTCGAGGGTTCCATTGACTTCGCCACAAAGCTAATGGATAAGAGGGTACGTGCCATCACTGAGATACAGACCGAAAACAAGAGGAGAGCGGAGGAAAATTTTCGTAGTCAGCACCAGCAGCAGCCTCCCAAAAGGTAAAACATCGGAGAAGCCGATAGTGCTACTACCACTGGAGGAAGATCGTATGTGGGTACCACCCATATGCACCAAATGCAAAGATAATCACCATGACGGTTAGTGTAGGAAGTGCCACAAGTGTGGACAGGTTGGTCACTTTGTCCGACAGTGCCAAAGAAATGTTGTCACCAATGTCAGGCCCAACAACAACAACAACAACAATATGGGCGGGTATAACTCCCATGGTAACGGGAATGGACAGCGACGAAATGAATACCAGGGAAACCGAAATGCTACTGGGAGAGGAGTTCATTGTTATGAATGTGGGGCACCATGACATGTGCGACCCAGTTGCCCAAAGCTGGCAAATCAGAATGGGAACAATGGAGGAGCACCAGCAAGGGTTTACGTTGTGGGCAATGCTAAAGCCAACCCAAACTCCAATGTAGTCACTGGTAAGTTTCTCCTAAACTATCGCTATGCATACATTTTGTTTGATACTGGATCTGATAGAAGTTTTATATCTACAGAGTTTAGTAGTCTAATTGATGTCACCCTAACCGTATTAGACAACTGTTACAATGTAGAATTAGTCGACGGTAAGATTGTAGAAGTTGATGCCATCATAAGAGGTTGTACCTTAAACCTTTTAAATCATCCATTCAATGTCGAACTGATTCCGGTAAATCTTGGTAGTTTCAATGTTTTCATATGTATGGACTGGTTAGCAAACTATCATGTAGTTATTGTGTGTGATGAAAAGCTAGTCCGTATTCCGCGGGGATAAATAACTTTAATTATCCAAGGGGAAGGGAATAAACACAGGGCTGACACTAGACTAAGTGTCATATCTTGTACGAAAGTCCAAAAATATATGTTGAAAGGATGTGCTACCTTCTTGGCTCATATTTTCAAAACAGATGAAGAGGACGCACCTGAAAAGAAACAAATCAAAGACGTGCTAATCGTCCGCTATTTTCCTGAAGTCTTTCCAAATGAATTACCAGGCATACCACCAACCCGTCTAGTGGAAATCCAAATCGATCTGATACCAAGAGTTGCACATGTAGTTACTGCTCTATATCATTTAGCACCATCTGAAATGAAGGAATTAGTAGAACAACTCCAAGAACTATCTGACAAAAGTTTCATCAGACCAAGTTCCTCACCATGGGGAGCTCTAGTCTTATTTGTCAAAAAGAAAGATGTTTCATTCCTAATTTGCATTGATTACAAGGAACTAAACAAGTTTACTATGAAGAACCATTACCCACTTCCACGAATTGATGACTTATTTGATCAACTGTAAGGATCAAGTGTGTACTCCAAGATTGACTTAAGATCTGGGTACCATCAGTTGAGGGTAAGAGAAGAAGATATTCCAAAGACAACGTTCAGAACTCGGTACGGTCATTATGAATTTTAGGTTATGACATTTGGGTTGGCCAATGCACCAACTATATTCATGGACCTCATGAATCGAGTGTGTAGACCCTACATGGATAAATTCATAATCGTATTCATCGATGGCATACTCATCTACTCCAAAAATGAACAACAACACGGGGAGCAACTTGCAAAATTACTGAAGTTACTCAAGGAGGAACAGCCATACCCGAAATTCTCCAAATCTGAGTTTTGGGTTCCTAAAGTTCATTTTCTATTATTGATATCCAGGGTATTCACATAGATCCAGCAATGGTCGAATCTGTTAAAGACTGGGCATCTCCTACATCATCGACAAAGATCCGCTAATTTATAGGCTTTGCAGGGTACTACCGGAGATTAATCAAACGATTCTCAAAAATACCCAAGTCAATGACCAAGCTCACTCAGAAAGGAGTAAAGTTTGAATGAGGATAAAATGCATAATCAGCATTCCAACTAGTTAAGCATAAACTGTGTAGTGCACCTATTTTGGCCTTACTTGAAGGCAACGAGGATTTTGTTATGTACTGTGATGCTTCATATAAGGGTTTGGAAGCGGTATTAATGCAAAGAAAGAAAGTGATAGCCTATGCTTCACAAAAACTGAAGAAGCATGAGAAGCATTACACCACTCACGATCTAGAACTCGGATCCATAGTCTTTACCTTAAAAATCTGGAGGCATTACTTGTACGGAACAAAGTGTACTGTAAATACCGACCATAAAGTTTGCAACACATACTAGATCAGAAGAAGTTGAACATGAAGCAACGTCGTTTGATAGAATTGCTGAGTGATTAGGATGGTGAAATTAAATACCACCCTGGTAAAGAAAACGTATTTGTAGACGCAATGAGCCATAATGAGACAGATCCTACCATGAGGGTTCGGGCATTAGTCATGACAATCCGCCTGGACCTACCGAAGCAGATTTTAGAACCTCGGATTCAAGCTCAGAAGCCGGAAAACCTTGAGAAAGAAGCATGGGAGGTATGCTTAGAATGGACCTTACCAAGGAGAAGTTAGAACCAATGACGGATGAAACTCTTTGTTTACACGGAAGGAGTTGGTTACCATGCTATAGCGACTTGAGGGACGTAATCATGCACGAGTCCCATAAGTCTAAGTATTCTATACAACCGGGATCCAAAAAGATGTATCAAGATATGAAGAAATTGTATTGGTGGCCAAACATTAAAGCTGATATTGCCACCTACGTTAAGAAGTGTTTGACATGTTCAAGGGTCAAAACAGAAAACCAGAGACCATCGGGTTTGCTAGTACAACCCGAGATACCAAAATGAAAATGGGATAATATCACCATAGATTTCATCACCAAACTTCTAACATCATCCCATGGATATGACACCATTTGGGTAATTGTTGACCGACTCACAAAGTCTACTTATTTTCTACCAATAAGGAAAAATGATATAAGTTGGCAAGGTTGTACCTCAAGGAAGTTGTAACAAGACATGGAATACCGGTCTCAATTATTAGTGATGGAGAAGGTAGGTTCACATTAAATTTATGGAAGGATTTAAAGAGAGCCTTAGGTACGAACCTAGATATGAGCACTGCTTACCATCCACGGACTGACGGACAGAGCGAAAGGAAAATCCAAACACTAGAAGACATGCTAAGAGCATGTGTGATTGACTTTAAAATGGATGGATTGAACACATACCATTAGTTGAATTCTCCTACAACAATAGCTACCATGCCAACATCAAGGTTGCAGCTATTGAGGCACTTTATGGTCGAAAGTGTCGATCACATGTGTGTTGGGAAAAAATAGGCGAATTTCAACTTACTGGACTTGAATTAAACAAAGAGACAACCGATAAGATCTTCCTCATCAAGAAAAGAATTTAAGTTGCACGTAACAAGAATAAGAGCTACACGGATCAAAAACGTTAACCTATGCAATTTGAAATAGGTGATCATGTTATGCTCAAAGTATCACCTTGGAAAGGAGTCGTACGCTTTGGAAAACGTGGAAAGTTAAACCCACGTTATGTAGGACCCTTCAAAGTGATAGCTAGGATCGGTGAAGTAGCATATCGATTAGAGTTACCCCAACAATAGAGTCGGGTACACTCTACCTTTCATGTGACGAATCTGAAGAAGTGCTACATGGATGAGCCGCTAGCCTTTCCCTTAGAAGGAGTTTTTTTTATGACAAACTCCACTTTATAGAAGAACTAGTGGAAGTCATGGAGAGAGTAGTCAAGAGATTGAAACGCAGTCGAATCCTATTGGTTAAATACACTGAAACTCCAGGAGAGGCCCTGAGTTCACATGGGAACGAGAGGACTCGTTCAAAGTGAAGTACCCACACTTATTCACCTAACCAGAGACGACATCTTAAGCTTTGAGGACAAAGCTAAAATAACAGGAATGGACTAAAACATTTCTGAAAAGACTTATGTTTAGTTTATTCTGAAAATTGTATTTAAAATATGCTCGAAGCCCATATAAGTCATGTTATATCAACGTGCATGAATTCTTAGAGGTGTGACCTCGTCATGCAATTAGAGGGGTTGCCTCTAATTAACATATAATATGAGTGGAGGGATCAGCTCCTGTAACGGATGCAAGGCACACATCGCAGTTACCATGAAATCTTACTACTAGTCCTAGGATGCACCCATTCGCCCCACAAGGTAATAATAACAAAGGCCAAATACTATAAAGGGATGCTGCGAGCAATCACTCTCACCGTAGAAGAGTCATAACACCGGCGCCTCCAGTGCTATGGTTATGGAACCCCCATAACTGGGTGAAACTGGCATGCATGTATATATCTCAGGCAATCTAAAATAAACATAACATATACTGAATGTGTTTTAGACACGTAATCTTGTGGGGAAAACAAATGGATGCAAATGGGGAAATCCTAATATAGGAAAGATGTCCTTACTGAAGGACGGAATATATGTACCTTATGCCCAGTAAATGAAGACATAAACGAACGCGAACGATCACTCCGACATCACAATATCTACATATTAAAGTGACATGAATGAGTGTCTGTTTTACTTATACATACTTTTTATTTAGTTTACTTGATGTGTTCATACTTATGATACTTGTTCTTGTCTTATTATTTCATGTTTAATCATGTGTTTCTTAGTGTTTCGTGTGTTTTAGATTCATGTATTTCATGTTTTAAGTGTTTTAGTACTTGTTATAACATAATGAGTAACTTTCTAAAAATAGAAGGTTTCTATATATAGTAACTTTCCAAAAATAGTAGGTTTCCATATATAGTAACTTTCCAAAAATAATAAGTTTCCTTAAATAGTAAGTTTCCAAAAATAGAAAGTTTCCATAATTAGTAAGTTTACAAAAATGGAAAGTTTCAATATTTAGCATGTTTCTATTAATAGCATATTACCATATTCAATATGTTTCCTTATTTATCATGTTGCCATAATTAGTATAATTCTATAATTAACATGTTTCCATAATTAATGTATTCCCATAATTAATTATATGCTTATTAAATGATTAAATGGTATAACATATAGTTTTAATAAGTGATAGGTGTGTAAACACCCATCCTTTTACCACTTAATTCTAGCTAAAACAAGACCAAAACACGTATTAAATATCATTTGTTTGGAATTATGCGTGGTTTTTGTGTTTATTGTGATTTCAGAGCTAACCGGATGAATATTAAAGAAAACATGGGATTGCACGGGTTTTATCAAGGAAAAAGACTGAAGACGAAGTCTATTGTCCAAGAGATGCAAAAGATTTGAAGTCACTGGGCCTATTTGAAGATTTATCGAAGAAAAGGACCAAAGACGGAAGATTTACATAAGTCGAAGAAACTCAAGTCTATTTAACGAAGAAATTAAAAGACGAATTAGATTTAATCGACAACAAATCCCGAATCAGAATCGAAAACGTCAACTTTTCTGAAAAGACGAGAAGACAAGAAGAAAGGGAGGAAGCCCACTCACCAACCAACCACTAGGACTATAAATAGATCTCTCCCTTCACATTTTAGGGAGTTAGTTCATTTTTCTTTTTCCCAGTATCTTAGGTTCGTTCCTTAACCAACTCCATTAGGGAGTTTGGTGATTTTTTCTTCTTTCTTTCAATCTTGTAAGTTTGATTCAATACTCTTGTTACTTTTTCATTAATTAATCCATTTCAATCTTTTCATTCATCTTGTTCATCTCCATTTTTATTGCAAGTTTTTAAGTTCTTATTTGATTCGAGTTTGATTTTAAAAAGTTGTTGATTTAGTGTTTTTATTGGTGGGATTTGTTTCTTACGATATCTAAATGATTTGTGTTTAATTTGGTTAAACCTTTTTGATTATTTGGCTCGATTTTGGATTTAAACCGTATCCCCTGTTTTTACTCGTCTGTATCTGTTCTTCGTTCCCAGGATATTCCGAATAGTCGAATTTGTGTTTCCCTTATTCGGAATATTGGATATTCCGAATAGGGGTGTTTCCATTTCTGTTACTCGGAATAATTTTCCGAATAGCCAAGTTTTATTTTCCCTTACTCGGAACATTTTAATTTTTCCGAATAGCCTTATATTCCGAATAGCACATTATTTTCCGCATAGAGCATCACTTTCCGCATAGACAGTTATTCCGAATAGGGTATTTTTTTCCGCATAGGACTTTTTATTCCGCGTAGGGATTTATTCCGAATTAGACATGTTTTCCGAATGAGCTTATTTTTCCGAATAGACTGGATTTTCCGCATAGTGTAATCTTTCCGCATAAGCCCATATTTTCCGAATGGCATTCATATTCCGTATAGCACCTTACATTCCGAGTAGAGCAATATTCCGCATAGGGAACTTTCCGAATAGAACAATTTATTCCGCATAATATTTGTTTTCCGAATAGGGTAATTCCTGCTAAGGTCTTTTTCATTTACTGTTTTATTTAAACTTTCAAGTCTAGCTTTACTGTTTAGTAGATTAGTAAACCAAACTCCTTTTTGTTACCAAGAACAAACCATTCCACTTAAAACTTAGATCAATTCGAGAGGATTCCGAGAATTGTTTTGAACCCATTGCAAAATCCTTGTATCAAATGGCGCCGCTGCCGGCTCCTCTCGTTAAGATCAAACGTTTTTTGTGAGAACTTGGATTTTGGGATCCGTTCCCCGTGAACGTTACTTTTTCATAAAAATTTTCAAAAACACTAAAAAATATAAAATTTTCAAAAATCCTAAAAAGTAAAAAACATAAAAAACCAAAAATATTTTTGCTTTGTATTTCTTTGTTCGTTCTTTTGCAGGTGTATGCGCACTCGATCCACGTCTTATCAAGAGCCCGAGCCTCTCGATAACTTAGACATGGCTGGTGTACAAAACAACAATAACATACCACCTCCGAACAACAATAATAATAACAACAACCCGCCTTTCAACAACATGAATAACAACAACAATGAGCCCCTTCCGGATAATCGCCCCATGATTGAATTGCTCCAAGCTCATGTTGATGGCAACACGGATCCAATTGTCATACCTCCAATTGCCGCCAACAATTTCGAGCTAAAGTCAGGCTTTATCCAGATGGTCTCCGCTCAGCCATTCTTGGGATGAACCATTGATGATCCACACGACCACATCAAGAGATTTCTACAACTCACCAACACGGTCAAGTTCAATGGAGTTCCGCAAGAGGTTATAAGGTTACAACTTTTTCCCTTTTCTTTAGAGGGACAAGCCCGGCATTGGATTGCTAAGGAACCGCCACAGAGTATTCTCTCGTGGACGGATTTGGAAACAAAGTTCATCAATTACTTTTTTCCACCCTCTCGTACTACCGCTTTGCGGAATGAGATTATAAACTTTGAACAAAAGTACGATGAGTCATTCAGTGAATCTTGGGATCGTTTTAAAGATCTTTTAAGAAAATGCCCACAACATGGTTTTACCAAAGTACATCAAATTAATACTTTTTACAATGGTTTAAGCATGAGTGACCAAGATTCACTGAATAGTGCCTCAGGGGGTAATTTATTGGCTAAGACTTCCAATGCTGCTTGGGACATCATTGAGAATAAATCTCGTGTGCAAACCAAAAGTGTTAGGAGCAATGTTGCTAGTGACAGCGACAGGCGATTAGACAAAATCACTACTCTTCTTGAATCGCTTGTCACACATACCGTCAGCAACAACAACAGCAACAATGCCAAAAACGCTCAAGTAAACGCTGTCAGCCAACCTTGTGAGATATGCGGTGGTCCTCACTCCTACACAACTTGTACCGCCACCCAAGATTACCCTGCTGAGAATGTGAATGCGGCATATGGCACCTATCCTCAACCTGCTTATCAAGCAAAACCCCAAGATGACCGTAACTTGCTTAGCTACCGCAGCAACAACTATCTTTCACCACCTGGTTTCCCTCCTACCAACCCAAACCAACAACAAAACCTTAATCGCCCTCCTCAACAACAACAACAACCTCGACAACCATACATCCCACCTCACAAGCAGCAACAACCACCTCAACGAAACAATCAAGTCTACCAACAACCTGCTTACCAACCACCCGCATACAATGCTCCTCCCAATCAACCTACCGCTCTTCACCAAGAAGTAGAAACTTATATGAGGACTAATGATGCGATAGTGGGAAATCTTCAGAGAGAGGTGCTCAAACTGAAAGCCGACTTGGTCAAGCAAGGAAATGATTTGAGAGCAGATATGAGAAATACGTTGGATAGCTAAACTAATGATCTGAGGAACATGATGGCTAGTTTCTTCCAAAGTAGTCAACCCTCTTCTTCGGGTACTCTTCCGAGTAACACCGTTGCAAATCCAAGAGGGGAGATGAAAGCAATCACCACTCGAAGTGGCAAAGGTACCAGGGAACCCGAGCTTCCTATACCTCCACCGGTGGTTGTGACTAAGGAGACCGAGTCGCCTGCTCCTATTCCTCCTCCTTCTCCTTCCCCAATTTCTCCACCTCTTCCTTCTACCCCTCCTCCACCCGTGGTTGTGAGTGATCCTATTCTCCCAAAGCCTTCCTCTTCTTCCAATATACCTTATCCATCTAGGTTGAGGAAAGAGAAGCAAAAGAGCAAAGATGATATTCAGGTTTCGAATTTCCTTAAAATGTTCAAACAACTGAATTTCAATATCTCCTTCGCTGAGGCTCTCGCTCACATGCCCAAATACGCCAAAATGTTTAAAGACCTTCTGAGCGACAAGGAAAAGCTCCTCGATATTGCCAACACCCAACTTAATGAGAATTGCTCTGCAGTGCTCTTAAGGAAATTGCCAACCAAGCTTGGTGATCCGGGTCGTTTTCTTATCCCTTGCAATTTCCCGGGAGTAGAGAATTGCATGGCCCTAGCCGATCTAGGTGCCAGTATTAATCTCATGCCTCTAAGTGTTTGGAAGCAATTATCTCTCCCAGAGCTAGTCCCCACTAAAATGACTTTGGAATTGGCCAACCGTACGGTTGCTTATCCAGTGGGGATAGCCGAAGACGTTATTGTAGGAGTCGACAAATTCACCTTTCCTACTGATTTTGTTGTCGTCGACTACGAGATGGACCCCCGTGTGCCACTTATTGTTGGTCGTCCATTCTTAAGGACCGGTCGCACTCTTATTGATGTTGAAGCCGGTGAGCTTATCATGAGAGTGGGTGACGATAAAGTAGTCTTCAACATGGGAAAGTTGTCCAAACAACCTTATTCATATGAGAGTGTTAATTGTATTGACGTTCTCGATGAGGCTTGTGAAGAACACTTTAATGATGCTTGCAAAAGTATTCCTACCTCTCTTCCCAATGTTGAGACCGTGTCCTCTATTGATTCATCGTTGTCTCTAGTTGGAGATAGTGATTTATTCTGGAACAATCTTGAAGCTACCATGGGAGATGCGAATTTAGCTACTAATGATTCTCCCACCGAGGGGGATGAAGACATGAATTTCTTTGACAATCTTCTCACCGAAGACAATCCTTCGCCTCCATCTCCCACGGTCATTGCTATCGATACTCCGACTTTGAAAACGCCTCCCGTCGAAAATCCTCCGGATTTGGAACTTAAGGAGTTGCCGCCACATCTCGAGTACGTGTTCCTTGACGACAACAAGAAGTCGCCCGTCATTATTGCAACGGATTTGAAAGATGAAGAGAAGACTCGCCTCGTTGCCGTGCTGAAAGCTCATAAGAAGGCTATTGCTTGGAAAATCTCGGATATTCGTGGAATTGATCCTCACTTCTGCACGCACAAAATTCTCATGGAGGACGACTATAAGCCCACTATTCAAAGCCAACGAAGGGTGAATCCAAAAATACACGAAGTCATCAAAACAGAGGTTCTCAAACTTCTTGATGCGGGTATGATTTACCCTATTTCGAACAAACCATGGGTTAGTCCAATTCATTGTGTGCCCAAGAAGGGCGGAATAACCGTTGTTCCCAATGAACACAACGAGTTAATTCCAACTCGTCTCGTTACTGGGTGGAGAGTTTGTATAGACTACCGCAAACTCAATGATGCCACGAGAAAGGATCATTTCCCTCTACCTTTCATGGACCAAATGCTTGAACGATTAGCCGGTAATGAATATTACTGCTTTCTTGATGGTTTCTCGGGTTATTTCCAAATACCCATCGATCCCCAAGATCAAGAGAAGACTACATTCACTTGTCCCTATGGCACTTTCGCTTACAAAAGAATGCCTTTTGGCTTATGTAATGCGCCCGGGACTTTCCAAAGGTGTATGTTAGCTATCTTCCATGACATGGTTGAACAAACCATGGAAGTCTTCATGGATGATTTCTCGGTCTTCGGGGATTCATTATCTTCTTGCCTTGCCAATTTGGAACGTATGCTCAAGCGGTGCGAAGACACTCGCCTAGTTCTAAATTGGGAAAAATGCCATTTTATGGTAAAAGAAGGCGTCGTGCTTGGACATAAGATCTCGAAAGCCGGTCTTGAAGTTGACCGTGCTAAAGTCGATGTTATCGCAAAGTTGCCTCCACCTTCAACTGTGAAGGGTGTGAGAAGTTTCTTGGGTCATGCGGGCTTCTATCGTCGATTCATCAAAGATTTTTCTCAATCGCTCGCCCGATGACCCACCTCTTGGAAAAAGATACTCCTTTTATCTTTTCCATAGAGTGCCTTGAAGCCTTCAACTCGCTTAAGGATAAGCTAACTAAGGCACCAGTCTTAGTTACCCCTAATTGGGAGCTGCCTTTTGAGTTGATGTGCGATGCTAGTGATTTTGCTATTGGAGCGGTTCTTGGACAAAGAGTGAGCAAACACTTCCAACCGATCCATTACGCTAGCAAGACAATGACTGGGGCACAATTGCATTATACGACAACCGAAAAAGAGCTTTTAGCTGTTGTCTATGCCTTTGAAAAGTTTCGCCCCTATCTTGTCCTTTCCACCACCATCGTGTATACCGATCATTCCGCGCTGAAGTACTTGTTGACAAAGCAAGATTCCAAACCAAGGCTTCTTCGCTGGGTTTTGCTGCTCCAGGAATTTAAAATCGAAATCCGCGATAAAAAAGGAGCAGAAAACCTAGCCGCGGATCATCTTAGCAGACTTGAGGATCCTTACCAAGGGGATCATCCGAACAAAGAAATCAATGATTCTTTTCCCCTGGAGACCTTAATGTCTATAAACTCGAAGCCGAATGAAACCCCGTGGTTTGCGGACTTTGCAAACTACTTAGCGGGTGGAATTCTCAAGGAAGGGTTGACGTCTCAACAAAAGAAGAAGTTCTTCACCGATATCAAGACTTACTTTTGGGACGACCCTTACCTATTCAAACAATGTGCCGACCTGATTATCCGCCGATGTGTTGATGGACCGGCAGCGTCTGAAATCCTTGATGCTTGCCACAAAGGACCCACCGGTGGTCACTTTGGTCCCAACTACACCGCAAAGAAAGTGTTTGATTCAGGATTTTATTGGCCCTCCATATATCGTGATGCTCACAATATGGTTAAGCGATGTGATGTTTGCCAAAAGCAAGGCAAAATCACACATAAAGACGAGATGCCTCAGAATTTCATTCAAGAGTGTGAAATTTTTGATGTTTGGGGTATCGACTTTATGGGGCCATTCCCATCTTCTAAAGGAAACAAATACATCCTTGTAGCCGTTGATTACGTTTCAAAGTGGGTTGAAGCCAAAGCTTTGCCTACTAATGACGCAAGGGTGGTTTGTAACTTTTTGAAAGCTTTATTCGCTAGATTCGGTGTGCCTCGCGCCATTATTAGTGATCGTGGGACTCATTTCTGCAATGACCAATTTGCTAGAGTCATGGCTAAGTACGGTGTCAACCATCGTCTTTCCACAACCTACCACCCACAAACTAATGGCCAGGCTGAAATATCAAACCGAGGGCTGAAGCGAATTCTTGAAAGAACCGTGGGAGAGCATCGTGCCGCATGGGCTGATAAACTCGATGATGCTTTGTGGGCTTTTCGTACTGCTTACAAGACCCCGATCGGCTGTACGCCTTATCGTCTTGTGTACGGGAAAGCGTGCCACCTCCCCATTGAGTTGGAGCACAAGGCTTATTGGGCCTTGAAGTGGGCTAATTTTGATATAACTAAAGCCGGTGACCTACGCAAGCTCCAACTCAATGAGCTCAATGAACTTCGGAATGAGGCTTATGAAAATTCTTTGATCTATAAGGAACGAACTAAGCTTATTCACGACTCCAAGATCAAAAACCGAGAGTTCCATGTTGGAGACAAAGTCTTACTTTTTAACTCTCGGTTGAAAATCTTCTCGGGCAAGCTCAAATCTCGTTGGTCCGGCCCATTCACCATTGCCCAAATTTTTCCATATGGTACTCTCGAGCTCGCTCAACCTAATGGACCGAATTTTAAGGTGAATGGCCAACGAGTGAAGTTGTACTTTGGTGAGGACACCTCTCAGGAGGTGATTCCATCCCTCACCACGTTCCCCATGAACTGAATTTGGGTCGAGTCAGGCTCGTGACTCGGTTATCAAAAACAAAGCGCTCCTCGGGAGGCAGCCCGAGTATCTATCCCTTTAACCTCCTAAGTGTAGGGGAGGACCTATTTTGGTCATTTGTGTTTGTATGGTGATGTGATTACAGGGATAACTGCAATCTTGGAAATCTTTGAAAGAACCGTGCTCCCGTGTTATCCGAAATCCGGTTTTATCTCTCAACTATCGTGATTCAATTCTCTTCATACTCACATTTGAAATTGATCACTTTAGTCGTCTCTTCCTTAACTCGAGTTAACCAACGTGCACAATGTCATAAGTGTAGGGGAGACTTTTCCCACATGCTTAAACATTGAGGACAATGTTTATCTTAAGTGTAGGGGAGACTTCTATCGAAGTTTTAAGTGGACTTTTCCATGAAAATGCCTTCAATTAACCGGAAAATCATATTTTTCAACATTTTTCAAATTTTTTATTAACTTTGGCCATTTAGTCGTAATTTTTAAATTTTTATCGTTGCTTTCATATGTATATATCCCGCAATAAAGTCAAAATTTTAATAAAGTGGTGTAGCTAGTTTAGAAGTCCTTGATCTATTAGGCCCGTTGCGTTTATTTTGACTCAACCCGAATAGACTTATCCAAGTTTATTCTAGCAAGTATCCTTAACCATGTAGACCTTAATTGGTTTATTAGGCTAAGTGTCCACGAGTCTCGTTACTTGGGATTTCAAATTATGGAGGACGAGAAATGATAGAGTCAATTATAAGTCGGTATTCTTGCGCAAGCTCACTTGGTGTAATTATTTGCCTATTCTCCCATCACTTGCTAATAATTTATCTGCAATAAGTAAGGTCTTACGATTTGAAAAGTTACTTAGCTTCTAGCCCAAGATCGTTTAAAAGTTGCTCGGTAATGATAAGAGTTCATAGCCAAGGCATAACTTATGAAGCGGGGCGCGAAGATTGGCGAGTCCAAAAAGGCCCTAACAAGGCATGAGGATTCAATTTTATTGCTGAAGATCCAAAGTGATGTGAAAAGCATTATTCCTAAAGTCAATATGAAGGATCAAGACTCACGACGAAAAGCAATCAACTCCCTTAAAGATCATGGAGAAGTCTATCCGAAAAGACCCTAACAAGGTATGAGGATAAATAGATCCAAGTCCGAAAAGGAGGCGGATCGTTGTATCTCAAAATCCCAATTAGAGATTGAAGAAATAATCATGAAGTCGTAGTCAACAAAGTTGGAGAACCCCTCAAAAGTCTCCAAGCGAAGAAACTCTATTATGATGAGAAGACCATTATCTCAAGAACGTCTCTCGAAGATATGAAGTATGAAGTACATGCCAAATATCGGCCCAAGAAAGGTCTCAAATCGTGAACCAAGTTATGCCAAGATATGAACTTTTTGATATCCCGAGAAGCAGTTTTAAGAGATTTTGTCCTTTAGCTAACTATTGATCAAATCGTCCTACTTTGCTTTCAGCCTTAATAAACTATCGAAATAAGTCCAAAAATGCATCTTCATGATCATTCTAAGACAAAAATAAAATATAAGAGATACAACTAGGAATAAGGGAGTTTAAGCATTTAATTAAGCCATGTGTGTAAGTGTTTGATTTACTAACTTATAATAACAATGATCTCGTTGTTAAGCTTAGTTTGGGGAACGTGAAACTTGAGGGTGATAAATCTTCGCAACACCAAAGCCCTAATGTAAGTCCTTGATTTCTTTACAAGTTATTTCCATTCTTTTTGTTTATCTTAAAGTTTTTATTTCTCTTAGTAAATTGATTCTTATTTAGTAGAATTTATATAAGGCCAAGGTTGATTAATTATGAGAAAAATGTAAAATTGCTTTATCACTAAGCATTGTATGAGGGCATGGCAATGGTTAAGTGTAGGGGATTTGATAGGTGTGTAAACACCCATCCTTTTACCACTTAATTCTAGCTAAAACAAGACCAAAACACGTATTAAATATCATTTGTTTGGAATTATGCGTGGTTTTTGTGTTTATTGTGATTTCAGAGCTAACCGGATGAATATTAAAGAAAACATGGGATTGCACGGGTTTTATCAAGGAAAAAGACTGAAGACGAAGTCTATTGTCCAAGAGATGCAAAAGATTTGAAGTCACTGGGCCTATTTGAAGATTTATCGAAGAAAAGGACCAAAGACGGAAGATTTACATAAGTCGAAGAAACTCAAGTCTATTTAACGAAGAAATTAAAAGACGAATTAGATTTAATCGACAACAAATCCCGAATCAGAATCGAAAACGTCAACTTTTCTGAAAAGACGAGAAGACAAGAAGAAAGGGAGGAAGCCCACTCACCAACCAACCACTAGGACTATAAATAGATCTCTCCCTTCACATTTTAGGGAGTTAGTTCATTTTTCTTTTTCCCAGTATCTTAGGTTCGTTCCTTAACCAACTCCATTAGGGAGTTTGGTGATTTTTTCTTCTTTCTTTCAATCTTGTAAGTTTGATTCAATACTCTTGTTACTTTTTCATTAATTAATCCATTTCAATCTTTTCATTCATCTTGTTCATCTCCATTTTTATTGCAAGTTTTTAAGTTCTTATTTGATTCGAGTTTGATTTTAAAAAGTTGTTGATTTAGTGTTTTTATTGGTGGGATTTGTTTCTTACGGTATCTAAATGATTTGTGTTTAATTTGGTTAAACCTTTTTGATTATTTGGCTCGATTTTGGATTTAAACCGTATCCCCTGTTTTTACTCGTCTGTATCTGTTCTTCGTTCCCAGGATATTCCGAATAGTCGAATTTGTGTTTCCCTTATTCGGAATATTGGATATTCCGAATAGGGGTGTTTCCATTTCTGTTACTCGGAATAATTTTCCGAATAGCCAAGTTTTATTTTCCCTTACTCGGAACATTTTAATTTTTCCGAATAGCCTTATATTCCGAATAGCACATTATTTTCCGCATAGAGCATCACTTTCCGCATAGACAGTTATTCCGAATAGGGTATTTTTTTCCGCATAGGACTTTTTATTCCGCGTAGGGATTTATTCCGAATTAGACATGTTTTCCGAATGAGCTTATTTTTCCGAATAGACTGGATTTTCCGCATAGTGTAATCTTTCCGCATAAGCCCATATTTTCCGAATGGCATTCATATTCCGTATAGCACCTTACATTCCGAGTAGAGCAATATTCCGCATAGGGAACTTTCCGAATAGAACAATTTATTCCGCATAATATTTGTTTTCCGAATAGGGTAATTCCTGCTAAGGTCTTTTTCATTTACTGTTTTATTTAAACTTTCAAGTCTAGCTTTACTGTTTAGTAGATTAGTAAACCAAACTCCTTTTTGTTACCAAGAACAAACCATTCCACTTAAAACTTAGATCAATTCGAGAGGATTCCGAGAATTGTTTTGAACCCATTGCAAAATCCTTGTATCAAAAAGCTTATATTATATCATGAATAATTATATCGTAAAGTTTAGTAATAATAAATACTTAGGCTTAACTTATTATTATTAACTAATAATGACATTCCATGTTATCCTAAGTTATTATTAATTAATAATATTTCATGTTTCATATAATAAAATTTTACCTTAAAAGACATTAATTAATTAAACTAAGTTTTAATTAATTAATTTAGTGTACATAAATAATTAAATCATTAATTATTTTAGCATAAGTTTATTTAAATAAAAATGTACATACAAAATATTTATTAAAATAAATTATAACCTAAGTCATAAAATAAATTAATTTAATTAACATGTTTTTAATTAAACTAATTTAATGAACAAAATTTAATACATGTTGTTAGTGCAAACATTACGATGCTTTGTCGATACAATTTCTTTGTGTTTTGTTGATGACAAACGTATAATTCGCAATACATTATGTAAAATGTTAAGATACTCGTAATCACTCAAGAATACATTTGTATACTTCTCTCGACACCTCCAAGATCGCATTCGGCATGAATCACTCAAGGTATGTACAAACATGTCATTAACCTAACTAAGTGATCAAGGATTAATATTTTCTTAAAACTCACATTTTAATCAAATGTTATAAAAGATTTTAATTAACTTTATTTTTAAGAAAATATTTTATTAAAAAGAAATGGAAATTTGAATTTGGCATATTCCATATGCCAAAGGAATATCCTTTGAGGGTATAAACTACCCCAGATGGCATATCCCCACTAAAGGACAAATTTGCACGGACTCCGACGCGGAGGTTTCTTAAAGGAACCCGCGGTTCCTTATTGATAAGGTACCGCGGGTAGAGATAAGGAACCGCGGGTGTTGTTGACCGTTGCAATGTTGTCCTATAAATAGTGGATCATTTCCAGGTTTTCTTTCAACCCTTTTTGCACAGTTTCTTTCAAAACCATCTTAGATCCTTGATTAGTTAGTTTTGAATAATCTTGTTTAAGATGTGATTTATCCTCAATCTCCTTATCCACTCAAGTGCAAAGAGAAGAACACTATCATTACAATGATGTGTTGGGTTCACTACATGATGAAGATCTCTCCTTATATAGATCTAAGTTATGTTTTTAGTCTTCCTACTATGTATAAGTAGAAGATCCAAGTTGTGGGTACACTTGGATGTGTTTGTATGGGTAGAAGATCTAAGTGATGGGTATCCTTGGATTAGGTGTTAGTTGTGTATATCCAAGTTTGTTAATACTTGGATATAGTGTTAGAGTCATAGATCTAAGTGGTAAGTACTTAGATCTATATGGTATATGTGTTTAGGCCATAAAACACAAGGTTTCTTATGTTGGGCCATAAAACATAACTAGGGTAAAGAGTTGTGTAGTTGTGAAGAGTTGTGAGTTCTCACTAAACTATTAAGTGATGGGGTTGTGTCTTATGAGTTCTCACTAAACTATAAAGTGATGTAGTTGTGTCTAGTGTAGTTCTCACTTAGCTTCAAAGTGAAGAGTCGTGAAGATTGGTTCTATCTTTCGATTAGAACTAGACATCTAGCCTTGTGTCGTAAAATGGTGAAGTGGGCGACGTTGTGTAGATTGGTCCTACCTAAGATTAGGACTCGACTTTTATCTTAGAGTCGGAAATTGGATAAGCGACGTTGTGTATGGTTTCTCCACCTTAAGGAGTTTGCTGACTAGTGAAGTAACTCTCGAGTAAGGTGTACTCGAGGAGTGGAGTAGGGCGAAGAGGAGCTCCGTGACCGAACCACTACAAATCATCGTGTCGGTACTTTCCTTTACATTTATGTCTTTACTATTATAGATGTGACAATCCGTCAATTTATGGTTTATATTTTATTCTCAATATTTATTTGAAAACATTATTTTAATGTTATAATATGAACTCACTTATTTTTGGGAAGAAATTTGGATTCACGTCTTGAAGTAGCATCGACTACGTCTAAACCGGAGGATTTTACGTTACGTGCTTACGTTTACATACACCGTTTTGGTGACAGTCCGACATTTCAGGAAATAAATTTATCCGTGAATATTATTTTGAGATTTTAAATTTGTGTTGGTTCATAAACTCACAAATTTACGAGAAGAGATTAGGACTTACGATTTTGATTTAACGTCCTTTACGACTAAACCGGAAACCTTAGGGTTACGTATTTACGTTTTCGAACTCCATTTTTGATGAGACAAATTTTATTAGATTCGTTTTGTGCCGTTGATTCATAATTTATAAAAACGTTTTTTGTAAAATGACCCGAGGGCACGCAAATCGAGGAAACTAGAATCGAGGAATACCCGTAAATTAGCGGGATGGGACAAAACAAGTCTATCCCACCCCACTAACACATGGGACGGCCAAGAGGACAACACCTCATCCCATGAGGTGTCAAAGCTTAGCTAATAAGCTTAAACACTTGTAACCAAAACCTTAAAACCATTTACTAGAAACCATTTCTCACAAATCTAACATGCAAACCACCATTCTTCTCTCCTTCCTCTCTTCCTTGTTCCGTCCCAACCCCACACAAAACACCCCATCTTGATCAATTTTTACCACAATATCATGTGTTATTCATACACATGATGAAGGACTCTTGAAGCTCTATTGATTGGTGGTCATTTTAACATCCAAGGAGAAGTTTTGTTGCTGTCTTGGGGCTAATTTTCCACAAAATGTTCATGAATATAGGTGATCTTGAAGTTGATATTGGTATATCACAAGTTTTGCCATCAAAATCCAAGCCTTATTCATCAACCTCATCTTTTCATCACTATGATGGTATAAGGATCATTCTTCACATCCTTCTTGTTATTTTGATTATGTAATCATGTATTTTCTTTCCTATTGTATATGTATATGATGAATATATGATGATAAAAGTATTGTGTGGGGATTTGGTGTTGATAAATATGGTTAAAAAGATGGAAAACCATAAGTAACAAGGTTAAAATCTTGCTAAATATGATGGATGTATAAAAACAGTAAGTAACCTGATGAGACTGCTTTTATACATGGTCTCATCGTCCAAATCGGGCTTAAAATCAATTAAATATCATCAAATACACCAAATATATGCTCGTGTTTGTTACTTGTGTATTTTTAGGTACGGATATTGAGGAATTGGCAAAAGATCACAAGAATCAATCAAAAACGAACACGGGAAAAGAAGCCGCACAATGAACCGGGCCCAAGTTTGGATTTTGCAAAATGACCCTTGAAGAATTGAAGATTGTAAAGTTTAGTCCCTCATCTTTGAAGAACTTGTCACAATTGACCCTCCAAATGTCAATTGTACAAGTATAATCCTTAATGTTTGAAGATTGTACAAGACCAGTCCATCAAGAATCAAGAAAATACATTAAAAGCCCTTGGATAAAGTTTTAAAAGTTTATGTGCCATATTTGACAACTTGTCCAAAGTTGTCAAGCACAATTTGGGCGCTGATGGGATTTATAACAACATGAAAGAAAGTGAATAGCTTGGGGACTCAAACTGCCAACTAATCAAACTCCTCCCACCAACCAGACATTGCCACCTCATCATAATCCACCCACTTACCCAATACCCTACCCAAACCCGTCCACCCACCCATGTCCAACCCGGTTTTAATATTAAACTGGTCAACACCCCATTTAATTTCCCTCCCAAACACTTCATTTAAAATCCTTTTTACCAAAAACAGATTAAAACCCCTTAATCCCCCACTTAAACCCTAATTATCACCAGGTCCAATTGAGAACAAACCAAAGGGTTTTTGGTTCAAACCTTCCAGATAACAAATTAAGCACTCCCTCACTTGATCCCACACAAAAAATGTGACCTTGGACACACCCATGTGAGGGTAGGACCCTCCCCTGCCCCGTCCCTTTCCCTCAAACCCTACACCCGACCATTTTAGCGACCAAGATTGTTCAACTTGGTCCCCAAGGAGTATTCAATGGCTAAGATCAATTTTTCAAGCTGTCATATCACATGGACACCAACAAGATCACATGGGAGCACAAATTTGACCCATTTTCAGTCAAAGACTCAAGGGCACTTTAGGCAATCCAATGTTTAGGGTTTTGAGATTCTAGAATAGTCATTTAGCAGTATTTAAAGAGAATGAGACCTGTTCATTCCCTTTGTTCCAGTTTTTAGCAATCACATTGTAATTCCTTTTTTATATATTATTAAAGTTTGGTATTTTTGATATAAATTGTAATTCCTTTTATTAATTATAAAAAGTTTGTGTGTTTGGATTGCTAATACTGAGTTCCATTTTCAAAGAGTGAAAGACTTGTGTGAGTTTTCAAGTTTTCCAAAAAAGTGTTTTAATTTTCAAAAATCCAATCTTTCATGAAGTGAAAGTGGACTGAAGGATTTGATTTTTGAAGTTAGAGTTGTTTTCTAAAACGTGTGTTTCAAGGTTTACAAAGGTTATTGATTGGAAAAGTTTTTAAGAAAGAGTGAAAGAAAACAGAATATACATATATTGCTTGTATTTCTTTTTGATTTTTCTTAAGCAGGTTGATTTGTTGTTGATTAAGTTCTGCATACACCCGAGTGTATAGGGAGGTGACAAAGCTGTCACAAGGGACTTGGATGTAAGTCCCTTAGGTAAAAATCAGTTTCCCTTTTTATTTTTTCAGTTTTGATGATGGTTTAAGTGATTTTGGTGAATTCTGCATGAAAGGTGTTTATATGTGCTTGAATGAAGTTTATTTGATGTTATATGCATGTTAGTGTTGGAAGAAAGCAGTTTGGAGTTGTTTTGATTGGACTTTGTTTGAAAAATCTTGATAAAAGTTTTTGAAGGGGTGTTTGGATACGGGTTTTATTGAGTAAGATTGATAGATTTTGAGAAGTATAACATGTTAGAATGATTCATTAGGATTGTTTAGGTTGTATGCTAGTCTTGTGATCAGTTTGGTAAAAGTTTGTAGCAAAATTGTGTGTCAAAAAGTGAATATATAGCATAGAATCTGCTAAACCTATTTCTGCTTATGTTCATGCAAATTTGTGCTTGAATTCTTGCTAATCTGTTATAGCATAGGTCAAGTAGGAATTGTTATCAATTTTAGGCTAGGTTGTGAGTTGGTATGCTGATTTTTGTCCATTGAAAGTCTTTATTGTGCATGTAAAAAGCTTATAACACCCACAGACCCCATATTTTTCAACAGCAATATTGATTTGCTTGTGTATGCTCAGTTTGTGAATTTTTTGTGCTAAGTGTTGTGTTCTTTTGTGTTATATTGACTCCCTACACTCAGAAAGAGTGTAGGGGTGCCTTTGTCCATCAACAAACACCACCAAACAAGCACAAAACCAAGTCCTCTTGGTTGTTCATTGCACAAAGTGAAAGCCACTTGTTCATCAGAAGACTGAGCAGACCTGGGCACATTTTTCATTCATTCTAGCTTAATCTTGATCTATTTTGTATTTTGTTTGTGTTTTAGTAAGTAATTAAGTCACTAGATTAAGTTTTAAAAGGAAAAAAAAAGAAAAGTTTTATAAAAACTTCACCCTGCCTGGACTCGAACCCCCGACCTGCAGCTCAGGAGTGAGGGGTTCTACCGGTGATCTAGATGAGTTTTTACGTTATCATTTCATTTCATTAGTTATTTAACCAGTTTTTCACTTTGGCTTATATTAATAAGCCGTAGCTTATTCAGTCGTTTTTAGCTTATTTAAGTAGCTTATTTGATAGCTAGTATTTTTCTTAGGATATTACTAAGGTTTAGGGTTTTTCTGTTTAAAAATTTTATTTTTCCCATTATTTAATTAATTATTAGGATTATTTTTAGTTTTAAATTTAGAAAGTGTATAAAAAATAGTAAACAGTAATTTAAAAATCCAAAAAAATAGTTTTTAGGTTTTAATTTGTATTTTTGAGGTTTACATTCAAAAAAGTTTTCAAAAACTTTAATTTTTAATTTTATTTGATTTTAAGTTTTTTATTAGACTTTAAAAATTAATATAAAATTACTTAAGAGGTTTTAGGAGCTTTAATTTACATTTTTGTCTTAGTTAGAATATTTAGGATTTTTGAGAATTTTTTAGAATTTATTTGAGAACTTTTTATTTTTTACAATATTTTAATATTATTTTATTCATAAAAATTCAAAGTTTTATTTTTAACTTTTTTTCATTTTTCCTAGATTATAGAAATTAAATTAGGAACTTTGTCACTTTCCAATTAATTTTTAGGCTTTTCAATTATTTTCTAGATTTATTTTAAGATTTAATAGATTTTAATAGTTTTTAGGAGTTTAAAAATAGTTTAATTTGGTTTTAAAATTACTAAAATTAGTTTTTAGTTTAATTAGGTCATTTTTGAGGTTTACAAACTATTAAATCTTGTTTGGGGCTTTTTAATATTTAAAAGTGATTTTCAGGGCTTTAATTAGCATTAAAAAGTCATTATTAAATTAATTAAAAGGTTTTGGCAAGTTTGGATTTTTTGTAAACTCTTAGAATATTATTGTGGAATTTTAGTAATTTTTTAGGAATTTTTTAGGTTAAAATTTTAAATTTTGTACTTTTTACGTTTCTACGTTGTAACTTTCTAGTAGTGTTTTTGCCTATTTTTCTATTTTTTCGTCTTCATCATTTTCTCTTCTCTTTCTTCTCATTAATAATCAAAAACATTAATCAATCATTCATTACACAACACACGTGCCTCCTCGAGAGAACGAACTCACTTTTAGGGTCATTCACACACGGTTTTCCTAAATCGTCGTGCACGCTTACCCTATATACGTTCTTTTTCCTAAAAGACGTATTTCTACGACTATCATTTTTGGCTCCGCTGCCGGGGAGGCGTGTTGTGTTTTGATTGACCATTGTTGTTTTTTTATATTAGCCATATAGTATTTGTATTAATAGCACTCTATTAATACGTATTATCGTTTTTCGGTTTTTGTGTGAATATTATTAATATATTGTATACGTAGAACAATAAATACACAAGTACTCCAAATACGTGAGCAATCACAACCTTGATTCGGGATTTCATCACTCGATCATTGTATTCGAATCTCAAACCAAAGAAAAAAGGCAAAAATAGATAAATACTTTCGTGAAGCTTAATCTTGATAATACAAACTATAAGGTGGGTATAAGGCGGTTTTATTTCACAACCTAAAGGAAAAAGGCTCTTAAGTGCTTCGCGCCGCCTCGTTTCCTCCGCTTGCTTGTGCGTATTTGATTTTGAGAGTGAATCGAGGGTTTTGCCGCCCAAAGTATTACTACATATCATATATATTTTCTTGGTTTCATAATTGATTAAACCCTCTTGAACGATTTGGTGTTCCACCATCGTTCTAAAGTCATCGAAGGCGTTCACTCCACGTGATCGTTTTCATTCCTTGAGGCCTTTTTAATCAAGAGATTTGATTGAGGAGGAGATTTGTGGACTTTTTGTCTACTTAATACATTCGCCAATTTCCAAAAAAAGTTAATACAATCAAAAACCACAAAAAAATTAAAAAAAAATACAAAATACCAAAAAGAATCTTCTTTGCTCGTCTCCACGTTGTACGTGACGTTTATGCTCACTCGTAATCAAGCAAAACGTGCACGTAGACGAAAGAACAAAACTCCCACTCCAACTCATTCTAGTGAGGAGTCTCCTATTGACGAACCCATTGTACGAGAAAAACCAACCATGGAAAATCGAACTATGATGGAGTTACTTCAAGCACCCACCGAGGGTTATGGAGAAGCTATTGTGATTCCCGCAATCCTTGCGGAGAATTTTGAGGTGAAAACGGGTTTGTTGTCGATGATCCAAAACAACAAATTCCGTGGTGATGAGAAGGACAATCCCCACAACCATATCCGCCAATTTAATCGTCTTACCGCCATGTGCAAATTTAAGGATGTCTCGAATGACTCGATTAAGATGATGCTTTTTCCGTATTCCTTAGCGGGGCCCGCTAAAATTTGGTTAGAGAAAGAGCCACCCAATTCTATATTGACGTGGAAGGATCTCGTTTCGAAATTTGTGAACCAATTTTTTCCGCCCTCTAAGACTACGCATTTGAAAAATGAGATTTCTAAATTTTCACAAGAATCAAATGAAAGTTTTTCTACGGCTTGGAATAGGTTTAAGGAGATGTTACATGAATGTCCTCATCACGATTTTTCCGATTTGCACCAAATCGACACGTTTTACAATGGACTCAACGATCATGAAAGAGATTATTTAAATGCCGCCGCGGGTGGTAATTTTTTGTGTAAAACGGTTGAAGAAGCTTTGGTCATAATTGAGAATAGGTCTAAGGTTTATAGCCCTCGTCACACACCGAGTGTTGCCAAATTGGGCTCATCATCGTCTCGTAGTATCAATGCATTACATGATGAAGCAAATGAAGAAAACCGATTTTTCGATAGATTTGCTAACCTTATGTCCCATTGGAAGGCTCAAGAAGCTTCCAACACCGCTTCGGTTAAAGCGGTTTCTAAGAGTTGTTTGTCGTGTTGGGGAGCTCATGATCTTTCCGAGTGCATTACCGCGGATGGTAACACTTCGAATGCTTTTGTAGCCACGGGAACTTATAACCAAATCGGTCAAGGTTCTCGTTCAAATCAAGCTCCACCAAATCAAAATGCTAATAATTATCGCAACAACAACAACCAAGGTGGAAAATTACCAAGGAAATCAAAGGAACTATAGCAAAGGTAATTACCAAAGTGGAAATGGGCAAATTTCAAACCAAAACCAAAGCCGTGATTTTCAAACTAATGCCCAAGGTTTTCAAAACGATCACACCAAAAATCTTCAAGGAGAATTTTTGAGTTATGCTAAGGCTAATGATGCTAAGTTTGATAATATGCAACGTGAAATGGTTAGCTTAAGATCCGAGTTGAAAAACGAGCTTAAAAACGAACTTGCTAATGAACTTAAAACTCATGCTAATAAAATGGAAGGAAATGTCACACGACTCCAACAAAATCAACAAAAAATGGAGCAAGGACAACATGAGATTAAGCAAGAGTTGTTAAAAGCGGATGCTAGGCAATCTAAGTTTGAAGACCGAATGGCTAAAATGTTTGAAGCTATCATGTGTAAGCCCTCTTCTTCGGGTGGTCTTCCTAGTGATACCATCGTGAACCCGAAAGGAGAATTGAAGGTTATTACTACTCGTAGTGGTAAAACTTTCAAAGAACCCACTTCTCGTCCAAGTACTTCTATGGAGAAGGAAAAAGAGAAAGAACCTGAGGTTGTGGTTGAAAAGGAGCACATTGCAAGCCCACGAAGTACCGCTCAAACCACACCTACGGTTGAACCTTCACCTATCATGGAACCCGAGATTCCAAGGCCGATGCCTATGCCTAATTTGCCCCAACCCACACCACCTTTACCCTACCCTTCAAGACGAGACAAGGAAAAGGCACAAGAACGAAATAATTATCAATTTGAACTCTTTATGAAAATGTTTCGTGACTTGCATTTTAATATATGTTTTGCCGACGCCTTAGTCATGATGCCTCGATTTGCCGCGAACTTCAAAAGTATGTTGAATAACAAAGAGAAATTGCAAAAATCATCTAATTGTTCTTCGGTTTTTCTAAGCCGCATACCTCAAAAAGTCGGTGATCCTGGAAAGTTTTTAATCCCATGTGCTATCCAAGACATGGAAGAATGCTACGCCTTGGCCGATCTTGGTGCTAGTATTAATTTGATGCCTCTTGAGATTTTTAAATCGCTCAATCTTCCAAATCTCACTCCTTCAAGAATGTCAATCGAAATGGCCGATCATTCTACGATTCTAGCTTGTGGAGTTGCCGAGGACGTCTTTGTGAAAGTTGGGAATTCTATTATCCCGTGGACTTCATTGTTGTTGATATTCCCATCGATCCTAAAGTTCCGTTAATTTTAGGTCGATCTTTTTTGGATACCTCGAGAGCACTCATCGATGTGCATGCAAGAAAAATCACTCTTCGTTTCAATGAGGAAGAACTCGTCATTAATGCAACCCAAAACTCCACTCTTTCTCATGTTTATTCTATCACATCTTTGTACAATGTCAATTCCACCAAAAACATTTGCAAAAGAATTTCAAATAGAGTTTTAGGAGTTGTTGAGAAAAATGAAGTTCCGTCCCCTCCGCTGATGGAGGTTAAGAATGTTAAGCCTATAATTCCAATCTCGAGTGATTCTTCGGATGATGAATACGTTGATCCCGATGGGGAGGTTTTCTTTGTTGACAAAATATTTGAAAACTTGCCACCACCTAAACCAAAAAGATTTCAAAATGTGAGAATTTTTAGTGTGACTAACATTGTTTTAGATACACCAAATATTTTTGACATAATTAAATCGGGTTTTCACAAGGAGAGTGTCAAAAATGAAAAAGGAAAAGATTTTGAATTTAATTTAAAAGATTTTTCTACAATTCTAACTCCGTCATCACCGCGTTTATTGAGTACTACAAGCTCGTCTTCTCCTTTTGACGATGCTTTGTATGGACTTAGTGTGGGGGAATCCCCTTATGTTCCCTCCCCTTTCTCCACCGAGGACGAGATATTTGATCCTGGAATTGCTTATATAGGGAAACCTCGGTCTTCCACCGATGCAATAAATGGAAAATCTTTTCATTTGATTGGTGCGAGTCTACCTCGAGTAGCTCAATGTTTTGACTTACCCATTGTCCCACCCTTCTATTTCTTCTCTCCTATTTTCTTCTACCCCATTGGGGTTTGTGTTGAAGTTTCGTTGTTTCGTCTTTCATCCGAAAACGAGGACGCTATCTTTGACCCCGGTATACGTCTATCGGATTTTTAAAGTACTCCACGTGCTTTTGGGCCTTGTTTATCATGTAAGCCCCACCAAAAATTGACCATACCATGATTATCCCTAAATGATCACATTTATGGGGATTCGAGTCGAGCTTTTGACTCGGTTATCAAAAACAAGGTGCCTCGTGGGGGATTCTCATGCTTATCCTTGTAAATATTATTTGCTTTTTAGTTAACCTAATGAGGGGATTTGTGCCCTTCCAACCTTTGTTCCGTGGTTGTTTGTGATTGTGGTTTTTAGATCATCATCTTCACGATAGGAGCCTCTCGTGTTCGTTTATGGGAGCACTCGATCGTTTGCTTTGGAGGCCTTTCCCAATATCCATATGATATATCCTTTTATGTTCTAACCTTAGGTTTTTAGCGCACTTCATAAACGGCTATTACTTATTGGTTACACCCTTTTCATGCTAGATTAGGCATTCGACTACGTCTCTAGTATGGGGGTATTTGCACTCCTAGACTCGAAACATTGAGGACAATGTTTAACTTTAGTATGGGGGGGGTGAATAGATACTTGCCTTGCCAAACCTTCACGCTTTCCAAAGTTTATCGTTTTGTTTATCGTTTTGTTGCAAAATAAGGCTAAAAATGGCCAAATTTTAAAATTTTTCTCATATTTCATAAGTGTTTGAAGACACGAATGT
Organism: Glebionis coronaria; assembly: GCA_025667525.1. Taxonomy (NCBI): domain Eukaryota; kingdom Viridiplantae; phylum Streptophyta; class Magnoliopsida; order Asterales; family Asteraceae; genus Glebionis; species Glebionis coronaria. The sequence goes on along the minus strand of CM046877.1, from coordinate 317,595,357 downwards.
AGATTTTCTGATGGCGAGAATAAGAGTAATTTTTTACTCGACCGTGCGTGTTGAGCACTTAGCTTTGATTCCTTAACTACACATTAGGCTAAGTCTCTTAAATGAGGACGAGAAATGATAGGGTTAATTATAAGTTACTATGCTAAACGTAGAGTACTCGTATTCTTTCAAAAACTCATGTGTTCTCGTTGTTTGCTTATTCTCCCTTCACATGTAAATATTTTTTGCTTAATAAATATTGACTTAGCGGTTTAGTTAGGATTGTTGGGTTTCTAGTCTTTTCTAGTAGCTTCCGTGTAATTAAATTGGGAAGACATTAAGGTATCGCCAGCGTCACGGTTTTGAAGTATTGGCACCCTAATAATCGAAAGCTTCACCCAATAATAAGATTTCAAGTGCTCACCAAAATCTAGCAAACAATTTGAAGCCCCACAAGGCCTAAAGTCTATGCAAAATTGAAAGTGAATCAAGCCTTAATCTTCGAAGCTTTAAAGATCCAAAATTCGCTTTAGCGTAAGGATATACGTCTTTGGCTAATAAAACCACCGATGAGGCGGATAATAAAAGGCAAGGCAAGACCGAAGTCATAATAAAAGCTTCATGGCAAAGTTGAATAAAAGATGGAGGTAAACCAAAGATAATAAGGTCCTTCCGTTAGGGGGCGTATAAAAGTCTTGGTAATAAGTCTCATGTTCAAAACCGTTATAAAACCGTGTTTATCGATTCTTCTTGTCAACTTAATTTTTTAACATCGTTGTCTATTAGGAGGGGTTATTGATTTGATGGTCTTAGTTACACCGTTAGGACTCTATTTTTAGACCTAAATCTCTATTATCGCATAAGTCAATGATGTATCCTCGTGATCATTAAGACATAATAAAATATAAGAGATACAACTTAGGAATAATGGGAGAATAAGTACGTGATTAGGGCATATGAGTAGTGTTAGCATTACTAACTTATAATGACAATGATCTCGTTGCACGCTTGGCATGGAATTAAGGTGAAAATCGAGGACGATGAAATTATTTCTAACGAAGCATTCACGTGTTCTTATTCTATGAACCTAAACGTCCCATTTTGCGATGAAAATCATACATTATGTCTAAAACACAAGTAGTAGTAATAGTAGTAGTGTAGCTAGTTTATCATTTCAATAAAGTGAATAAAATAAAATTTTGGAGATGCTTTGATACTTTATCCTAGCATTGCGTGAGGGCACGGCAATGGTTTAGTATGGGGGAGTGATGAGACTGCTTTTATACATGGTCTCATCGTCCAAATCGGGCTTAAAATCAATTAAATATCATCAAATACACCAAATATATGCTCGTGTTTGTTACTTGTGTATTTTTAGGTACGGATATTGAGGAATTGGCAAAAGATCACAAGAATCAATCAAAAATGAACACGGGAAAAGAAGCCGCACAATGAACCGGGCCCAAGTTTAGATTTTGCAAAATGACCCTTGAAGAATTGAAGATTGTCAAGTTTAGTCCCTCATCTTTGAAGAACTTGTCACAATTGACCCTCCAAATATCAATTGTACAAGTATAATCCTTAATGTTTGAATATTGTACAAGACCAGTCCATCAAGAATCAAGAAAATACATTAAAAGCCCTTGGATAAAGTTTTAAAAGTTTATGTGCCATATTTGACAACTTGTCCAAAGTTGTCAAGCACAATTTGGGCGCTGATGGGATTTATAACAACATGCAAGAAAGTGAATAGCTTGGGGACTCAAACTGCCAACTAATCAAACTCCTCCCACCAACCAGACATTGCCACCTCATCATAATCCACCCACTTACCCAATACCCTACCCAAACCCGTCCACCCACCCATGTCCAACCCGGTTTTAATATTAAACTGGTCAACACCCCATTTAATTTCCCTCCCAAACACTTCATTTAAAATCCTTTTTACCAAAAACAGATTAAAACCCCTTAATCCCCCACTTAAACCCTAATTATCACCAGGTCCAATTGAGAACAAACCAAAGGGTTTTTGGTTCAAACCTTCCAAATAACAAATTAAGCACTCCCTCACTTGATCCCACACAAAAAATGTGACCTTGGACACACCCATGTGAGGGTAGGACCCTCCCCTGCCCCATCCCTTTCCCTCAAACCCTACACCCGACCATTTTAGCGACCAAGATTGTTCAACTTGGTCCCCAAGGAGTATTCAATGGCTAAGATCAATTTTTCAAGCTGTCATATCACATGGACACCAACAAGATCACATGGGAGCACAAATTTGACCCATTTTCAGTCAAAGACTCAAGGGCACTTTAGGCAATCCAATGTTTAGGGTTTTGAGATTCTAGAATAGTCTTTTAGCAGTATTTAAAGAGAATGAGACCTGTTCATTCCCTTTGTTCCAGTTTTTAGCAATCACATTGTAATTCCTTTTTTATATATTATTAAAGTTTGGTATTTTTGATATAAATTGTAATTCCTTTTATTAATTATAAAAAGTTTGTGTGTTTGGATTGCTAATACTGAGTTCCATTTTCAAAGAGTGAAAGACTTGTGTGAGTTTTCAAGTTTTCCAAAAAAGTGTTTTAATTTTCAAAAATCCAATCTTTCATGAAGTGAAAGTGGAGTGAAGGATTTGATTTTTGAAGTTAGAGTTGTTTTCTAAAACGTGTGTTTCAAGGTTTACAAAGGTTATTGATTGGAAAAGTTTTTAAGAAAGAGTGAAAGAAAACAGAATATACATATATTGCTTGTATTTCTTTTTGATTTTTCTTAAGCAGGTTGATTTGTTGTTGATTAAGTTCTGCATACACCCGAGTGTATAGGGAGGTGACAAAGCTGTCACAAGGGACTTGGATGTAAGTCCCTTAGTTAAAAATCAGTTTCCCTTTTTATTTTTTCAGTTTTGATGATGGTTTAAGTGATTTTGGTGAATTCTGCATGAAAGGTGTTTATATGTGCTTGAATGAAGTTTATTTGATGTTATATGCATGTTAGTGTTGGAAGAAAGAAGTTTGGAGTTGTTTTGATTGGACTTTGTTTGAAAAATCTTGATAAAAGTTTTTGAAGGGGTGTTTGGATACGGGTTTTATTGAGTAAGATTGATAGATTTTGAGAAGTATAACATGTTAGAATGATTCATTAGGATTGTTTAGGTTGTATGCTAGTCTTGTGATCAGTTTGGTAAAAGTTTGTAGCAAAATTGTGTGTCAAAAAGTGAATATATAGCATAGAATCTGCTAAACCTATTTCTGCTTATGTTCATGCAAATTTGTGCTTGAATTCTTGCTAATCTGTTATAGCATAGGTCAAGTAGGAATTGTTATCAATTTTAGGCTAGGTTGTGAGTTGGTATGCTGATTTTTGGCCTTTGAAAGTCTTTATTGTGCATGTAAAAAGCTTATAACACCCACAGACCCCATATTTTTCATCAGCAATATTGATTTGCTTGTGTATGCTCAGTTTGTGAATTTTTTGTGCTAAGTGTTGTGTTCTTTTGTGTTATATTGACTCCATACACTCAGAAAGAGTGTAGGGGTGCCTTTGTCCATCAACAAACACCACCAAATAAGCACAAAACCAAGTCCTCTTGGTTGTTCATTGCACAAAGTGAAAGCCACTTGTTCATCAGAAAACTGAGCAGACCTGGGCACATTTTTCATTCATTCTAGCTTAATCTTGATCTATTTTGTATCTTGTTTGTGTTTTAGTAAGTAATTAAGTCACTAGATTAAGTTTTAAAAGGAAAAAAAAAGTTTTATAAAAACTTCACCCTGCCTGGACTCGAACCCCCGACCTGCAGCTTAGGAGTGAGGGGTTCTACCAGTGATCTAGATGAGTTTTTACGTTATCATTTCATTTCATTAGTTATTTAACCAGTTTTTCACTTTGGCTTATATTAATAAGCCGTAGCTTATTCAGTCGTTTTAGCTTATTTAAGTAGCTTATTTGATAGCTAGTATTTTTCTTAGGATATTACTAAGGTTTAGGGTTTTTCTGTTTAAAAATTTTATTTTTCCCATTATTTAATTAATTATTAGGATTATTTTTAGTTTTAAATTTAGAAAGTGTATAAAAAATAGTAAACAGTAATTTAAAAATCCAAAAAAATAGTTTTTAGGTTTTAATTTGTATTTTTGAGGTTTACATTCAAAAAAGTTTTCAAAAACTTTAATTTTTAATTTTATTTGGTTTTAAGTTTTTTATTAGACTTTAAAAATTAATATAAATTTATTTAAGAGGTTTTAGGAGCTTTAATTTACATTTTTGTCTTAGTTAGAATATTTAGGATTTTTGAGAATTTTTTAGAATTTATTTGAGAACTTTTTATTTTTTACAATATTTTAATATTATTTTATTCATAAAAATTCAAAGTTTTATTTTTAACTTTTTTTCATTTTTCCTAGATTATAGACATTAAATTAGGAACTTTGTCACTTTCCAATTAATTTTTAGGCTTTTCAATTATTTTCTAGATTTATTTTAAGATTTAATAGATTTTAATAGTTTTTAGGAGTTTAAAAATAGTTTAATTTGGTTTTAAAATTACTAAAATTAGTTTTTAGTTTAATTAGGTCATTTTTGAGGTTTACAAACTATTAAATCTTGTTTGGGGCTTTTTAATATTTAAAAGTGATTTTCAGGGCTTTAATTAGCATTAAAAAGTCATTATTAAATTAATTAAAAGGTTTTGGCAAGTTTGGATTTTTTGTAAACTCTTATAATATTATTGTGGAATTTTAGTAATTTTTTAGGAATTTTTTAGGTTAAAATTTTAAATTTTGTACTTTTTACGTTTCTACGTTGTAACTTTCTAGTAGTGTTTTTGCCTATTTTTCTATTTTTTCGTCTTCATCATTTTCTCTTCTCTTTCTTCTCATTAATAATCAAAAACATTAATCAATCATTCATTACACAACACACGTGCCTCCTCGAGAGAACGAACTCACTTTTAGGGTCATTCACACACGGTTTTCCTAAATCGTCGTGCACGCTTACCCTATATACGTTCTTTTTCCTAAAAGACGTATTTCTACGACTATCATAACCAAATGTTAAACTGATAAAATGGTAAAGTGAAATCAATATACAGTAATTATTAGGTGTTATACACATGTGAGAGTTGGCCATACAATGGAATTATAAAAATGAGTGAGATATGATCAAAACAAGTTTAGAGTGCAAATCTGCCTATACTGTTTAGGACGAATTTATTAAACTACTTACAGGTTAGTTCATCAGTAGCTATAAGGGAATAAAATGAAGCACATATCATATAGTTTCTGTGATAAAAATTTGGGGTTCTATCTCCATGTAGAACTCTAGATATGATCATTTTAGTAAACTAGATTTTTAGGACTGATTTTGTGAAATTAAAGTTTAATATTATTATATAAGCACTCAAATAAATATAGTATAAAATATGAATTAAAACCCACTAACTTATATATTTCATTTATATGAAAATGTATAAGGATAAATAAATGGACATTATATAAAAATGGTAGTTTGGTAAGTTTTATAAGTTATAAAAACTATATACTAAGTTTTACGTCTTTTCGGCTAAAACCGAAAGATTAACGTTTTTGTTAAATAAATCTTAGACGGTTGGACCCGTCTAATGTAAACTTTTATAAACTCACATACTGATATATAAATATATATAACAAGTAAAAACCGATAAAAACCTAACTTTACAACATATAGACATTAACGGGCCAAAGTAGCCTTAATGGACAATAAACCCGACTAATTTGGTAAAACACTTATAAACTTATTTATTGGGCTTAACCCATTTGGGCCCAACATATAAAGTATAATACTGATAATAAAAGTATAATTGGACTAATGAATAGTATTGGGCTTATAATAGGCCCATTGGTCTTCAAAATGTAAACAAGTTGAACAAGTGTAACTAGTCTTGAAAATTATCAACATAACACTAAAATGAGTAAATAAGAATGTATAAACCCACTTGATCATCATCATATATATAAAATCATCATATGTATATATAATTTTTATTTTTATAAAGTCATTGGACAAGAGTCTAAGACGAGTATTATTTTTCTAGGTTTCCGTGATTGAAGCAAGTACCGTACATCCGAATTGCCGATACCCCGCTTTCCCACATCAACGTGAGTTCATAGCCTCGCACTCTTTTAAATGTTTTTATGAAATGTTTTATAAACCCGCGAGGGAGATAACATGTTAGGTTTTATAAAATAGGACACTAGTTGTCCCGATTGTCTGTTTATTAATTTGGACCCGAATGATTGTATGACCCGATGAATGATTAAATGGCCCGATAGATGAAATGAAATGGATTATTAAAGTTAGGTTATGTCACTAAAAGTCCCATTAGCATGAATTGTGAACTACCGGGATTTGGTAGACGCTTATGCATATAATAGTACTATTTGGGAACGATCACCCCAGTTTGCGCCTTGACGGTTGATCCCCGTCGTGCCACATTGATTGGTAAACGAATTTATGTATGAGAAGATTTACACAAGCGTGATTATTGTGACGACACGCTAATTTAGATGGGCAAATTGAGTTTCGGGCTAGCTACCCGTTGTTTGTTGTAGTAAGGTAACAATGTCATGCGGCTAATAATAATCCAAAAATAACGAAATACTGCTATACACACCGAATTACGATATATTGCCTGACTAGCAATACGGGGTCATATTATTGATATTATGTTTGTGTTTTGGTTTTACATAATCACATTCATATAACGGTTTTTATTTAACTTTATACAACGTTATAAAACGTATTGTATGATGTTTTTAACGACAATGGTTCGTATAATGATTTGAAGGCGAAAGCCTATATTATGATTTTTGATAAGGATTTGTATAAAATGACTTTGGCTATTTTTTGGCCTATTAGAAGGATTTGTACAAAATGATTTTCGGTAATAATTTTATACCGATGTTATATTAATGGTTTTATTAAACTCTATGAATTCACTCGGCGTTATCGCTGACTCTTTTCTTTTAACATGTTTTATCTCAGGTACTTGAAGGTAATTCTCAGGAAGACAACAAGAATTCATGGCCCGCACTTAAATAATAATTTCCATTCAAATGCTTTGTAAAACCTGTATGAAATACAATGACTTGGGACCTATGTAAATTTGATATTTATGAATGGAAATGCTTTATTATTAAACGACGTGATTTTTAAGCGTTGTCTATGATGTGAGTAATGTGTTATCCCGTAACACCAACGAGTCTTCCGCTGTATTGAATTGTATAAATTTGGGGGTGTTACAATAGATGTATTTATATGTTGTGTGTTGTGTGCATCTCATAATCTAAACATCTAAGTTGCGGAAAAGCTAAGGCTTAGTACATGTTTGCTTCGTGTTTAGATTATGGTCAAGTGTACATCACTTAGTCTAAACATCCTAGTTGCTGAAAAGCTTATGCTTAGTACGTGTGTGCTTAGTGTTTAGACTATTGCTTGATGTACTCTTGATTTGATGTGTTTGTGTGTTTACTTACTTGTAGTATTTATCTTTCAATCAAACACATCTCATATCTAGTCAAGCTTGATCGAGAATTTGATACAAAGGATTGTCAAAGTTTAACATGCAACAAAAGGTTAAGTTCACTGTCGGTGGTTCCCTAAATGGATCAGCGGTTCTTTATTGATAAAGAACCACGGGTACACATAAGGAACCGCACACAGTGGATTAAGCCGAAATGTTTTGAAAACTAACTAGAAACTATTCAACCCCCCTTCTAGTTTCTACAATTGGTATCAGAGTCTGGTTATTCAAGATCTTTGAAGTATATTGTACTTTAAAGCTTGGATCGATCTTTGCTCTCTTTTTCAAGACAAATGGTTTTTAAAAATGAAAACGGTTTTTAAAAATAGAGACGATCTTTGTATCAAATTGTTCATGAAGAGTGATTACTTATGAAATGTGTTTTGTTGTTTCGTTCGTACATGTTTTGGTGTTAAATAAACTTTGTATAATTGCTTGAATTAAATTTTTTCATGTTTGGAAGTATAAAAATCTTTTGTGTCATAATTAACTCTAAAATACGAGTTCTATGTGTCTAAAATGATTTTTTAGAGTCCTAAGTCCTTCCAAAAAGTTACCAAATGATTTTGGCCAAAAACTCATTTTTTGTCCTCTGACCAGGGTTCTTTATTGTTCCCCGCGGATCCTTATCAATAAGGAACCGCAGTCAGTCTGACTCAGATTTTTGCAAACTTTAAAAAATCATATAAAATCAACCGTAAGTCCGTAGAAGTCGTGCCACCCGGCGTTTCGAACGTAATTGAGTTTTCTTTAAATTAAAAATGCTTCCAAACCTTTATTCAAACCTCAAAATTTAAATGTTTTATAAGTTCTATACTTTGTCCAAAGTATTGAGTCTCGGTTTGTCGTAAAACTTGTGTTTTACTCTTTTATATTAAGTTGGACATCTCTTGTTGATATATCTTTGTAAATTGATATATTTATAAAGTGTTGAACTTAATTAAATTTTGAAATGTGTTGAAAACTATTTTCAAATAAGATCAAGCTATGTATACGTTGGTATATCTAACACTCAAAACATGGACGAATGCTTTTATGTGTTAAGCTAGTTGTTTGTATGTGTTTCTTTGTGTGTTATTATTATATGTAGACATTATTAAGTGTTCCTTGCTATTTGTAGTAGTATTGCTTATATGTCTAGTCTCTTGTGCCTTGCTTGGTATTTGTTAGTATCTAGTTCTTCCTAATTAGGATGTATGCTAGATTTCTTGCATTTTAGTTGCAACATTATTTGTGCATTGCATATAGGATCAACATCTCTAGGGGTATATATGGTATATAAACATCATGTACACCTCGTTATGTTTATTAACACTCTTAGGTTTGAAAGCTTTGGGAGCTTATCAAATCTATTGATTTGGGTCGTCTTACTTGATCATTGTGTTATTAGTTCAAGTATATAAATGTCTCACTATAAAATATGAAACACCCTTTGAAAATCTTAGCTAGTTTCTCTTAAAAGAGTGTTTGTGGGAATCAAGAAAGATTTCGATTAAATATCAATGCATTATTCAAACTATGATTGGTATCATTATCGAATCTAATTGACATGTTTTTTAGTGTAGACATGAATGTGGTTTATTAATAATATACATTGGATCATAACTGACACTTGTGTTGATGGTGTTATATTGAATCTACTTGTCTAAATTGTTAGATATATTTTGTTTAATAATTACTTATAATGCACAATAGAGTCGGTTTCATAACTTGGATGTTTCATCCAAAATACTCAAGTAATTTACATTGCTATGCAATTTATAAATGTGTCATTTCCGAAAGACCAATCAAGAGTGTTCCTTTGGTTTGTGTAAACTTTGTTTATACACTTCAATGTTATTGGCCTCAAGTTATATTAAGGTAATTAACCTTAACTAGACTTGTCTGACAAGATATGCAATGGTGCATTCTTTACCCTCATTAGGTCATGCATTGTGTCGCCATGCAAGTTTCATTCTTGCTAAACTTTATTAGGCAAATGTTGGAATTACATTTTGTCTAACTTGAGAATGACTACTAGAAAATTTATGCACTAGGTTCTTAATTTGACCTAACGGTTGAATTACTTCCATGTGGGAAGTTGAGTTGGTGTATAACTCGTAAAAATGGTCGTGTTTAGCCTTAATTGAGCACCTCTAGTGATAGTCTCATACCCATTCTCTAAATTGGCTAAATGGCTCTTCCTATATATGACTAATGATAGTTTACTTTGTTGAACTTTGTATGTGATGGAGGAACATCAAAAATAAACTGGTTATTTAGTTTAATTTGTGGTATCTTTTATTTAATAATCTTATTTTGTGTTTTTTTTAAAAATAATTTTTACCTTTTTGCCCAAGTTTAGTTTTCCTATAAAATTAGGACTTATTTGTATTAAATTATAATTGAAGTTATGAATAAAAAAATACAGACTTTTAGTCTTTTGTTAATCAACTTAAATCCGGGTTAGGGTTTATTGTTTGATTTCATTCTAATAATCGGGTATTCGTTGAATCAACGATTGTTGGAGTTTACCTGATTATCGATATTCTTTTTGAATCAACGATAGTTGGAAGAAATTGTCTCTAGTATTCTTCGGAATCAATAGATCTAATTTATCTATCTTTAATTGTTTCTGGTATTCTGTGGGAATCAACAGATTCAATTATCTATCCTAGTTTTTCGCTACATTAGTATGTCATTAGGAGTCTTTTTCTTTTGTAGCCATTAGGTTTTTCTTAGCTTTCCTCTTCGTGCTAATTGAACCTATGAGTCTTTCCTTTGTATGTGTTCTAGTTTTTATTGCTCTTAAGCATGACTTTATGATAAGTTAGACTAGAACATTAGGATTTGCTGAATTGGAAAATCCTCCTTCACCACCTAAACCTAGCCTTTGTAGGCGGTTCTTTAAATACACCGCGGCTCCATATCTATATGGAACCGCCGGTGGAGATAAAGAACTGCGGGCAGAAGCTCTCAAATTTGTGTTTTGTGAAACTTCCCAATTGTTCCAACACCCTTTGGAATCTTTGTTTCAAACCTTTGATCACTCCTAAATTATCTTGGGCTTTCCCTTTTTAACCCATTACTAATTTGGATCATCCCCTCACCATTTTAAACCCACCTTGTTAGCCATGTTCTTCACACCTCAAACCATTCATCCTTACCCCTTAAACCACCCATTACTACCATGGTTTCTACAAGAACTTCACCTCAAAATTAAGATTAAGTTACCCAAACTTAACTCTTCACCCTTTCACACACCTAAGAATGAGATTGTTCTAATTCTCATCTCTTCATCACCCTCACCACCTCTTGCTCCATGCAAGACTACCTCAACCCATGGTACCAACCATTCTCATGGTTCTACCTCCTCTTCATTCCAATCTAGAATGAATGAGCTAACCTCACTCTTCACTCCAGTACTCTCTTGGATGTGACTACCCAACCTCAACCCATCCAAAGCATTCCCATTGTGAATGACTTTGTTGAACCCTTGGTGACTTCACCATTCACCCCACCAAATTCCGCCACAACCCTTGTCTTTCATTTAAGCATGTGGATTTCTTATTGCTTAGACATCTAATTTAAGCAAATCTTAGGATTCTAGTGTAACTAAGATTAAAATTATGCTTAAGTTTTAGGCTTGTTTTTTTCTACATCTTTGTATGATCTTTATTCTCTTGTATTTCCTTTCATGTTTTTCAACATGATTTTTATTTGAGTCTTGGATCTTGTTGTTATTATGTTTTTTCTTTTCTCTTATTTTGAGTCATTTTCTTAAACTAATAAGAATTAGGAATCTTCTTGGAGATTTACATTACATGTAGCTTGATTTGTGATATCTAGATAGATAACTTGCTTGTATGCTACTTGCTTATATATCTTCTTGCTTATCCGTATGTTATATGCTTAATTGATTAGTTAATGAATGCATGCTTATTATAAAGGTTTTGTCTTTGTTAATCAATTCTGATATAATATCTCTTAGATGTGTCTGACTCATGCATGTCCTTAAATGCTACGTGCTAACATGTTTTACTTAGTCTTCTCTTTTTATGTAATCTTGTTTCTTGCATGCCATATGTGTTAATTGCGCACCTTCTCTACATTGGTTTATTGTAGACTTCATAAGGCATTGCATGAATTATCCTATGTGCTTACTTGATTATGTGTTAGATTTTGTACTAACTCTTCATGTCTTCTTGAGCTTCTTTTGAGTTTCTTCTCTCATTTTCTTTCGAGATTTCACTATCACCTTCTAAGGTATAGTATTCATGAATCAGTTTGTGAAGTTATCCTTAACTTCTTTGTTGAGTCTCTCTCAATTCATTTTAATTATGCTCTTCTAAGTCGAGTCTCTTTCTTCTAGTCTTTCTAAACTAAGTTGAGTCGAGCCTTACCCTTTCCTCATCATGTAATTGTTCTTTGAACATCCATAATGATTGAGAAGAGCTACGAAACTTTGAGCATGTAGTTTATTGTATGCTAAGCACCATTTGGTGTCGACATTCATACGCATTTTTGCCTATAATGTCCTATATCCCGAATTTTTCTTAAAGCGTCGATTTATCCGCTTTTGGTTTTCCTTTATTTTTTTATTTTTTTTTGGTCAAAAATGTCTCTAGGTTGAGATATTTTTGTTCCTCTTTTTGAGAGTTGACTGCGGTTAAAATTTACAATTGGTATGGGTGATTCCATCAATTATAAGTTTTTAACCCCTTGAGATGATATCTTCAAATTCTTGGATGTTTCTTTTCTACCTCTATTCCAACAATTTTGAATTGATTTCCTCAAAATCCTCTCCTTGTTTTTTTGAGAGTTGATGGTTAAATCTTGAATTTTCTTGGGTGATTCAAAAAATTCTAAGCTTTTTACCCTTTGACATATTATCATTACAATTGGTATGGATGTTTCTTTTCTATCTCTATTCCAACAATTGTGAATTGATCTTATCACGATCCTCTCCTTTATTTATTTATTTTTGGTTGATAGCATCGCGTGCACACTTCTTTCTTCAATGCTTGTCATTGTTTGTGCAAACGACTTGTTTATCATCCTCTTTTTATATATACTCTTGTCTACTAACCTTGCTTTGTAGGACACTTCTAACCCATTTTTGTAGCTCGTCACTATTCTTGCTTTGTTGGTGCCTCAAGCAAGGGGGAGCTCATATCAAGGGGAGCATTTGCAAGATTTCAAGTCATTACATTTGCGATCAGTGTAATCGGAATAGGGTTTGGGTATTCCGATCACGGCATTCCGATTGGTATTCAGATTGGTTATTCCGATCACGGCATTCCGATTGGTATTCAGATTGGGTATTCCGATCACGGCATTCCGATTGGTATTCAGATTGGGTATTCCGATCACGGCATTCCGATTGGTATTCAGATTAGGTACTTTCCGATCAAGGTTATTCCGATTAGGGTACATTCCGATCAAGGTTATTCCGATTAGGGTACATTCCGATTAGGGTACATTCCGATTTGGTTTATTGAGAACATATTTTAGGGGATTTTAACATTGTTTCTCGACTTCAACTCACAACAACAAACACATTTACTTTCTTTCATTAATCGATCAAAGTTTGTAAATCTTAACTTATTGAAATGGAGTACACATCTCTTACGGATAAGTCCATCCTCTCGGGTACGGATAATCGTCTACCAATGTTGGTGAAGACTATGTATGAGGAATGGGCTTCCCGAATGGAACTTTATATGTTGAACAAGGAGAATGGACATCTCATTTGGGCATCGGTGCTCAATGGACCATTAGATTATGGTACAGTGACGGAAGGTACAACTACTCGTCCTCGCACAACGGGTGAATTGACTGGAGATATGAAGATTCAAGACAAATGTGATAAGTATGCTACAAACATCATTCTCCAAGCCCTTCCTCCAGATGTCTACAAACTCGTCAGCAAACATAAAGTTGCCAAAGAGTTATGGGATAGAATTCGTGTTCTCATGCAAGGCACCTCGTTAACTAAACAAGAACGAGAGTGTAAGCTTTATGATACTTTTGATAAGTTTGCCTATGTGCCAGGGGAGACTCTCAATGATTACTATCTGAGATTTACTCTATTGTTGAATGAGCTCAATATCTATGGCATGACAATTCCTACCTTTCAATTGAACACCAAGTATTTGAACACTCTTCCTTCAGAATGGAAAAAATACGTGACGGATGTTAAATTGGCTAAGGACTTGCATAACACCAATGTGAATCAACTTCAAGCTTTTCTTCAACAACACGAATGCCATGTGATCGAGGCTCGGTTGTCTACACCTCAAGTTCATGATCCACTTGCCATGTATGCTTCTCAACAAAACATGGCTTATACTTATCAACAACCATCATACTTGCAGCAGCCACCACCACACATCTATCAGCAACCATCTTATCAACCACCAATGATGCCACAGCAAGAATATCAACAAAGTGTTCATCAACAATCTTTTCCACAACAACCACAATATCAGACATCACCATCACAAGCCAACACTTCTCCAATGGGATATACCCCTCAGCAAGGATATTTTCCAATTGAAGCACAACCATCACAAGCTTTCTACTCTAATGAACTTCCACCAATCCAAGCACCGGTATTTACTCCAAATGATACGCCAGCTGATGTTCTAAACCATCTCACAGCCTACTTGTCAAAACTTGTTGCAACTAGAGGATTTCCACCAACAAACAATCAGCTCCGCACTTCATCAAATCCTCGACAACAAGCCACTGTTCAAGATGGTCAAGTGACGGTGCAACCAATTCAGGGAAGGCAAAATTCATATGGACCTCCTACAAGGACTGGGAACAATCAAGCTGTGAATTCTCAAGCTAATAGAAATGGGAGTCCTATTGGTCCTAAGAAGGTTGTGACTTGCTACAATTGCCGAGGACAAGGTCATATGGCTAGGGAATGTACTCAGTCGAAAAGGAGGAGGGATGATGCATGGTTTCGTGAGAAGATGTATTTGGTTGATGCTCAGTCTAAGGGGAAGATTTTGGATTCAGAGGAGTTGGCATTTCTTGCAGACCCAGGGGCAGCAGATACTGAAGGCATCGCAGTCGTTTCTACTTCTAATGCAGCTTATCAAGCAGATGATCTTGATGCCTATGATTCAGATTGTGATGACCTTCATTCTGCCCAAGCTGCTCTCGTTGCCAATCTTTCTCACTACGGTTCTGATGTCATCAGTGAGGTACAAACAACATCTAATAATATTGATGATAACCAACAGCAAGTTGGGCATGAAAATGACAACCTCGAACAGCATTCGGGGACTAGTAACTCAAATGATGTGGTACCCAATCCTACACATTTGAGTGAACCTCAACCAAATGCTACGACGGGCATGAAATCTTATGCTCCACATGATTTGGTCATGGTGCCTAAACATATTATTGATCAAATGCATATGGCCCTCAGACAATCCGTAGATACCAATTCCACCCTAACTGCTGAGCTTGCGTTGCATAAAGAAAAGGTCAAAACTTTTGAAATGGTCCCTCAAGAAGAGAAAATAACATGTTCTGAATTTGACCAATTTCGTTTTGAAAAGATTGAACACTTGAAAGAAATAGAATCATTAAAAGCTAATCTTTCCAATGAATTAAAAGAAAAAGAGTCGGTTGTCAATGATTTTCAGAAACTTAAAATGGATTTCGAAACTCTCGAGTCTAAAAAGGTTGAATCGGAAATTAATGCTACCAAACTTCTTAAATTCAAAGAACAACAGCTTTTAAAACAATACTCTTCCACAGAAAAGGTTCATCTTTTAACTAAATCATTTAAAGAATTCGAACTTAAGCGTCTTCAAGATTTACCACCTAATCCCGGTTATGCAAAACAAGCTCAGGAATATATTCCCGGTCTTTATGATATTACCATAATTGGAAAATCGAAAGAAGCACCTTTTGTTCGTAGTACTGAGGAGACACAATCACTTGGGGATGAAACTCATTCTAAAATGCTTTCAAAATTCCATACAATTGATTATGATCAACATAACAAAGATCAATTTTCGAAAAAGACACGCATTCGCTTACAAAAGGAATTAGCAGAATTAACAGTTCTTGTGCCCCAAAGTTTGTCAAATGAAAACCTTCCTAGTACGTCTCCTACACTCGTCAAAAAGGATTTAACGAAGTTAATTCCACCGGTAAGTAAGGCGTCCGTTAACTTAAATACGGTTCACCAACACTTAGCCGATTTTGACAAGGTCATTTTGGAACGTACGACGGCCACGACCATAACGGAAGGTGAATGGAACTTTGAGCACACTAGAGCTGCGTTTCGAGATGAAATTGTTCCGTTTGTAAAGAATGTTAAAGCTTGTCTTCGTAATATTGATCAAGATTTGTTTTTGGAAATAGAAGAAGTTAGACGTGTTTTCAATGAAATGGAAGATGCTTATGAAAACAGTTTACTTGAAATAGAACGGGTTTCACGCCATAATGATCTGCTTCTGAATCAAGTGATGTCTCATGATATAGTTTCTGTCTGTGTGAATAAAAGTATTGATAATGATTCTATTGTGCATAATGTTGAATCTGTGGATAATGTGGTAGATAGTACTTGTCACGAATCTGACGCAGAATTTTTAAAGCTTCGAGATTCATATTCTTCGCTTTCAAAACGTTTTGATGAGATTCAAACACATTGTATTTCGCTTGAATGCAAGCAACAATTTATTCAAGAAATCTTTGAAACGTCATTCGAAGGTGTTAATATCGATGATGCAAACTTTGAAAAGAATTTTCGATTGAATTTACAATCAAAACAGCGTCAGCCAAGTGACACAGTTGCTACATCTTTGCCGATAGAATTAGAGAAATCTAAGGAGCTTAACTGTCTGAACGTACTTGAGGCCGCTGAGAATTTTAAACTTGATCTAGATAATCGGGTTTCCATGATTTTGTCCAAAGTTGATAACTTAAAACAGAAAAATACACGACTCTTCGATTCAGTAAAGCCCGCATGTGTTGATACCACTGCACAGAATCAATCATTGATTGAACAATTGAATCGAAAGTCGATGGAAATATCTGATTTGAGGGAACAAATTTGTGATAAAAATCTGGTCTTGGCTGAGTTAAAGGAAACACTTCGTACTCTAAAAGGTAAGAATGTTGTGGATAACGTAGCCACTATCTCAGCTTCGTCCTCTAGTGCAATCAAAAGGAACCTAATAGCCGTCACACCACTTAACAAGGGCCCTAGGACTAAACCATCTCAAACTTTGGTCACTAAAGATAAGGCGGAATCAAAACAAGCTTCTAATATTCCCGTGTTGCCTTCTACAGGAGTAAGCACCACTACTAAGGCTCAAAGATCTAAGCTTAAGCGAAACAAGAAGAATGATAGGATCTTGCCCCCATATAGTAGTCAAGTGAAGAAGAAAGTAGAAGCCCATCCTAGGAATGTTATTTCTGTTTTGAATAAAAAGAATCATGTAGCTAAACCTAAAGGCTCTGCGGTTGTGCAGCGTTCTAAGCCTAGTGTGAATTCTAATTTGAAATGTTGGAATTGCAATGAATGTATGTTTTCTAGTCGTCATGATTCTTGCCTTATTGACCATGTGAATGAGATGTATGCCCGAAAAAATGGATTAGAATGGAAACCGACTGGGAAAGTGTTAACCCAAGTTGGTTGGATGTGGCGCCCCACTGGTAGAACTTTCACTATAGTAGAAAATACGTGCCCTTTGACTCGGATCACTCCCACTAAAGCGAAGAAAGTGTGCCCTTTAACTAGGAGTACCAAGGCTACCAAAACACAAGCGTGTCCTTTAACTAGGAACACCAACACTACTGTAGGAACAAAGTGCCCTTTAAATAGGTCTACTCCCACTGTAGTGCCCACTAATACTCCAAAACCTCAGAAAATTGGAACAGTAAAACCTATAAATGCTAAAACTCACATTAGAAAATGCAGAAAATCTAAGGATAACAAAAATGTTAGCAATTCTGATAATAACATATCTGTATCTGCTAACACTCCGGAACCAATAGTTTCCAATGCATTGTCTACTGTTGTGATTGAAAACAGGTGGTCCAAATTGTTCTCTGGTATTTGGACTATGGTTGCTCCAAGCATATGACCGGAGATCGCTCTCAGCTCAGAAATTTCGTCAGCAAGTTTCTTGGTACGGTTAGATTTGGAAATGATCATATTGCAAAGATAATGGGTTATGGTGAATATCATATAGGGAATGTTATAATTTCAAGAGTGTATTACGTGGAAGGTCTTGGTCACAACTTATTTTCTGTGGGACAATTTTGTGATGCAAACCTAGAAGTTGCTTTTCGAGAGCATACCTGCTTCATTCGTAATTTGGAAGGGGTTGATTTACTGAAAGGTACTCGAGGGAATAATTTGTATACTTTGTCTCTACAAGACATGATGGCCGCTTCTCCCGTATGTCTTCTCTCCAAAGCATCGAAGACTAAGTCATGGTTATGGCATCGACGGTTATCTCATCTTAACTTTGACGCTATTAATCATTTGGCGAAAAACGAACTTGTTCGTGGTCTTCCTAAACTATCATTTCACAAGGATCATTTGTGTTCCGCGTGTACAATGGGGAAAAGCACTAAGAAATCATACAAACCCAAGACGGAAGACACCAACCAAGAGAAACTTTATCTTTTGCATATGGATCTTTGTGGGCCAATGCGTGTTGAAAGTCTTAGTGGCAAAAAGTACATCCTCGTCATTGTCGATGATTACTCTCGGTTTACATGGGTGAAATTTCTTAAAGCAAAAAATGAGGCACCTAAATTCATCATCGGATTTCTCAAGATGATTCAAGTGCGTCTCAACACTACTGTCCGACGCATTCGTACAGATAATGGAACCGAATTTATGAATCAAATCTTGCGTGATTATTATGAAGAAGTTGGCATATCTCATGAAACATCCGTTGCTCGCACTCCACAACAAAACGGTGTCGTTGAAAGGCGAAATCGCACACTTATGGAAGCTGCTCGAACAATGTTAATTTACGCAAAGGCTCCATTGTTTTTATGGGCAAAAGCAGTATCTACAACAGTGTACACCCAAAACCGGTCACTAATTCGTAAACGCCATGGTAAAACACCTTATGAGCTTCTCCATGGAAAAGTACCAGATTTATCATATCTTCATGTATTTGGTTCTCTTTGCTATCCAAATAATGATGGTGACAATTTGGGAAAACTTCAACCAAAGGCTGATATTGGTATTTTCATTGGTTACGCACCCGCAAAGAAGGCATACCGAATCTACAACCGTAACTCTCGCAAGATCCTCGAAACTATGAATGTTGATTTTGATGAGCTGACAGCAATGGCTTCTGAGCAAAGCATCTCTGAACCCGCACTTCATGAAATGGGACCCAGTAATATTAGTTCTGGTCTTGTCCCAAATAACCCTACTTCATCATTTATACTACCTACTAGGAATGAATGGGATACGTTGTTTCAACCGTTCTTTGATGAATTCTTTACTCCTCCAACTATTGTTGCTCCAGAACCTGAGGTAATAGCTCCGGTAACCGAAGTTGTCGCTCCAGCAACTGAAGCACAATCAGATACATCTGCACCTACAATTGGTCAAGATATACCATCCACAAGTAATTCTCAACCAACACATGAAACAACTACCCACGTCATGCCTATTGATGATGAAGAGGATGATGATGATCATGATTTGGAATTCGCTCAAATGCGTGAACTTCCATTCTTTGGTGTACCAATTCCCGACCCGAATCAAGCCGGGTCGTCCACCTTAGAGGGAGCTCCTACTACAGTTTACTCCAATCCACGGATTCGTGAACATGACAGCAAGTGGACAAAGGATCATCCTATAGATTCTATTATTGGTGACCCTAATCGTCCAGTATATACACGAAGTCAGCTACAAGAAAGTGCAATGTTTTGTCACTTTGATGCTTTTCTCACTGAAGTTGAACCTAAGACATGGCAACAAGCTTTTACTCAATCCTGTTGGATAGAAGCTATGCAAGAAGAACTTAACGAATTCATACGTCTTGAAGTTTGGGAACTTGTCCCATGCCCAGATCAAGTGCAGTTACTCACATTGAAATGGGTTTACAAGGTGAAACTCGATGAGTTAGGCGGAATATTGAAGAACAAAGCTCGACTAGTAGCTCGTGGATACAAGCAATTATTGGGCGTCGACTTTATGGAATCCTTTGCACCTGTTGCCCGTTTAGAAGCTATTCGACTATTCCTCGCTTATGCAGCCCATATGAATATGATCGTCTATCAGATGGATGTGAAGACGGCATTTCTTAATGGTGAACTCAAGGAAGAGGTCTATGTTCAACAACCGGATGGTTTTGTGAATCCTAATTATCCTAATCATGTGTACAAGCTTAAGAAGGCTCTCTATGGGTTGAAGCAAGCTCCTCGCGCATGGTACGATCTTTTGTCACAATTCCTCATTACGCAAGGCTTTGCTAAAGGCAAGGTGGATCCCACGATGTTCATTCAGAAACGAGGTAAAGATATGATTATGGTACAAATATATGTTGATGATATTATATTTGCAGCCTCGACCCAAACTTTATCCGACGATGTCAATGATGTCAATGATGAGGACATGTGTACAAGCTTAAGAAGGCTCTCTATGGGTTGAAGCAAGCTCCTCGAGCATGGTACGATCTTTTGTCACAATTCCTCATTACGCAAGGCTTCGCTAAAGGCAAGGTGGATCCCACGCTGTTCATTCAGAAACGAGGTAAAGATATGATTATGGGACACTCATGTCTTCCAAGTTTAAGATGTCAATGATGGGCAAGGTATCATTCTTCTTAGGTCTTCAGATATCTCAGAGTCCCAGAGGCATCTTTATCAATCAATCCAAGTATGCCCTTGAATCGCTTAAGAAGTATAAGATGGAATCTTGCGACCCCGTGGATACTCCAATGGTGGAACGAACTAAGCTTGATGCAGATCCACATGGAGTTGCCGTTGATCCGACACTTTATCGTGGAATGATCGGTACTCTTCTGTATATCACAGCCAATCGACCTAATCTTCAGTTTGCTATATGTATGTGTGCCAGGTATCAAACTAGGCCTACTGAATTACACTTAGCTACTGTTAAAAGGATCTTTCGATATCTTAAAGGAACCATTAATCGGGGACTTTGGTATTCGAAGGACTCTTCTATTGCACTAATGGCATATGCAGATGCGGATCACGCGGGTTGTCAAGATACCAGGCGTAGCACGAGTGGAACTTTGCAACTACTAGGAGATCGACTAATCAGTTGGGCATCGAAAAGGCAGAAAAGCGCTGCAATTTCAAGTACGGAAGAAGAATACATAGCTATGTCCGGTTGCTGTGCTCAAATTCTTTGGATGAGATCGCAATTAACCGACTATGGTCTAGGTTTCAACAAGATTCCGATGTACTGCGACAACAAAAGTGCAATTGCCTTATGCTGCAACAATGTTCAATTCTCCCGGTCGAAGCATATTGACATTCGCTACCACTTCATCAAGGAGCAAGTGGAAAATGGAGTAATAGGGCTTTACTTTGTCCGATCTGAGTATCAATTGGCGGATATTTTCACGAAGGCTTTAGATCACGCTCGAATTGAATTTTTGGCCGACAAGCTAGGAATGAGAACTTTCTCGCCTGAGACTCTGAAGGAACTGGCAGATGAAGCGAAAGAATAGTGATGGTAAACTATTCTCCGTATCCTTGGTGATCATCTGTATATATTGTTTATATTTTTATCCACAAAAGCAAAATACAAAAATATAAAACCATATAAAAACCATAAAAATTGAAAAATTCACTAAAATCCAAAAATATTTTTACTCTATTTTTCAAAGGCATGTCTTTTGGTACGATAATATTTACGGCCTTAGAAATGTTGATTAATATCGACACGGCGCCATAAATAGAGTTCGTACAAAAGTTGTAAATATTTCATAAAACATGCATATATGGCTTGTAGTTATTTCTGACTGCAACCCGGTTTTCACATTAAAGTCAAGTATTTCTTATGAAAGCTTTGGCTAACAACGGGAATTAATTTTCTCGGGCAAGGTTTACTTTAAAACCTTGTAAGGGATCAAGTTTACTTTATAACTTGGTCTAACACAAATCAATGTACGTTTCAGTGCATTTATTTGTTAAAACAAGAGAAGTCTTGTTTTTCTGAAGCTATCATCTCTACAACCATGCTATCTATAATTGGTATCTACATACTCGACGATGCGACTACTCAACCGACGACTACAGCTCTTTCGATAGAACACGGGTCAACAATTGAGGGGGAGCAATTGTCAAGCATTCAGAATCTTTGATGCCGAACGTGCCAAGCTCACTAACTGGTGTCAAGACAACAATACCAATCGTACACGTGGTGTCGAGAGATGACTTCAGATGTGACGAGGCGACCAACATATGCTGACAAGAACTATTTGATCTTATCATATGCTGTTCTCATCTATCAGGTCCAACCTTGTCAATTCTTTTCTAATATGGTGAATATGTGATCATGTTACAAATCGGTATCATATCTCATACGTTTGATATCATGAAGATAAAATGGACTTGCATTTTTCTTCCCAAAACCTTTGTTAAAACTTCATTAAATCAATTGATATTAAAAACATCGATTGAGTTAATATTTTTAATATGGGGGAGAAAATGTGATTTAATATGGGATATTATCACAAATGGTTTGACTTAATGTGCTGGCTCATCCCGACATGTGTGAAATGTTTTCGAATATCGTGGCATATGTTAAGGGGGAGCAAAACGGATTTGCATATTAAAATGGATTTTCATGGTGACATATACTTACCCGAAACCCATTTATTTCACGACGATGAAGATTGTGGTGACATAAGGATGGTAGGATAGGTTAAGTCCTATGATTCTTCCAGAACCGGAGGAATCTTCCCAAGGACATTCCATAGCTAGAAATAGTAGTCCTTAGGAAAGATGGAGAAAGATTGTGAACGTAGCTGAATGCCGACCAAGTACTTAAGTTAGCACTGGAACAATCAAAACAAGGTGCTAGTTATAACATATTGGTAAGCATTGAAGGGGTTGAAGAATGAAAAAGAATTGTAAAGATAAATGGTGTAAAGAAAGAAGCCCTCCTTACAACTTTAGGCAGAAACCGGGTCAACACATATGCTATTGAGATCATTTTAATGATGCTCGATATTGAAGATAGACATCATGGACCCAGTGATGCAATGCACAACCCATCACACGGAGACAACACATTATCTATTGATTTATTCACTCCGAATAAATTGGTATTGAAAAGGTGGCACTCCTCTCCAGCCTCCGATCACTAAAATCCAAAGTGCACGATCGAGTCTAGAGCCATTTGAGATCATCAAATATCTCATTAGGACACACTTTCATATTTCCTTGCGTCTTCACACACTGTGAAAAGTAAGAAAGATTTTAAGAGTCCTACGCAAAATCTTCATGATCTTGCCTGAACATCCGAGTAATACGAAAGTATTTACAATGAAGATGGAAATCCTTCTTGAGCGAATATCAAAAAGCTCATGGTAGGTGACTTGTGCGATTCTTTATGAATCAAACTTGTGATAACTGGAAAGCAACAGTTGTTTAATTCTTAACTGAATTTAAACACGTTCCAGACCTCTACGCAATATCTTAGTGATCTTGCCAGAACACTCAGAGTGATACCTTAGTGTTCACAGTGATGTGTGGAAATCCTTCTAGTGTTAACCTCAAACAGCACTTGGTAGGTAACTTGCAAGATTCTATATGAATCAAGCTCGTGACAACTGGAAAGCAACGATGGTGCGGTTCTTAATTGAATTTCACTTGTTCCAGGAACATGAATTGACGGCTTCAAATCATGCGGATATGTTTATCCAAATGATTCACTCTTTATGTTCGCAGTCAGCTTTGGACGGTCGAATAAAGAGAACGGGCTTACCCGCGAAATCCTGTCAGGAAGTTACTTAATTGAAACTATCCGTCACGGGTACGATATCTAATATCGTCCAACGGTCTTCACCGACCGGAGGTAAAATGCTACCGAATTAGAATGAAATGTTCAAAGCCATTTCGTTCGTGTCTACTTATGTTGCGGCATTTGAAGACGGTGGCGTTGCGGAATCCGAGAAGAAGTCGTCCCCGCATGCTTATACTATACGCACTTAATACCTCATCTAATTCAAGAAAGCCTAAAAGTTAAGTCTTCCGCTGTATTGAACTCTGAAGCTTTCGAGAATTACTAAGGTATAAGTATGTGGGACGTGAGGTCACGAAGAGGCGAAGATCACAAGTGATGGATGCACGAGATCAAGGCAAGAGATTTATGCTCAAGATTGATATCAAAGATCACATCAGCATGTTCACCAGAAAAGAAAAAGAAAAAGAAAGACGAAGACTACGAGCTCAAGACAAGCATAGTATGCTAGGTTTATTTTATTATTGTAACTTGGGTAACGCCCTTGTTTGGAGTGACCTCCCTTAGGGGGAGATTGTTGGAAATACGTTTTACGTATTAAGAAGGATCGGTCACTCCAACGATAGTTCATGTAATAGCTCGTAGTTTAGTTAACTTTCTTTATTTATCAAACAAGAACAAGCCAAGCCTACAACATGTGTAGGCCGGCCCAAAATGTAAGCCCAAGCCCATGACAAGGGCTTGGGTATATAAACCCTCTCCTTTGATGGAGAGGGTGCGTGGTTTCATAGTTTTCACATAGTTCTTCTTACTTTCTCTCTCTAGCTTTGTGTGAAATCCACCATCTCTCTATCTCTTTCTCTCTCTAAAAACATAAGCAAGATTTACAATCCTACAGAACATATTGCAAGTAATGCATTTTGGACACTCGTAGATAAGCATATTATTATGCTTGGAGTTGGTTAACCTATGGTGATTGAAGACTTCACTAGGATGACACAAGCTCAATATTTTTGTGTAATGGGTTTATGGTTTGGATTCTCGCCTCTCAAATGACAACCACTATGGATGATTAGATTTTTGGATGCATGTTCTCTCGAATTCAATCCTCCTCTTCTACAAATGAAGACTACCTTTTTGATTCGACAAAAGGGGGAGAAGTAAGTGTACATGAGTAACTTATGCATTTTAATATGTGTTGCGATTTACTTGTTTGTCGTCATCAAAAAGGGGGAGATTGTTAGTGCAAACATCACGATGCTTTGTCGATATAGATTCTTTATGTTTTGTTGATGACAAACGTATAATTCGCAATACATTATGTAAAATGTTAAGGTACTCGTAATCACTCAAGAATACATTTGTATACTTCTCTCGACACCTCCAAGACCGCATTCGGCATGAATCACTCAAGGTATGTACAAACATGTCATTAACCTAACTAAGTGATCAAGGATTAATATTTTCTTAAAACTCACATTTTAATCAAATGTGACAAAAGATTTTAATTAACTTTATTTTTAAGAAAATATTTTATTAAAAAGAAATGGAAATTTGAATTTGGCATATTCCATATGCCAAAGGAATATCTTTTGAGGGTATAAACTATCCCAGATGGCATATCCTCACTAAATGACAAATTTGCACGAACTCTGACGTGGAGGTTCCTTAAAGGAACCCGCGGTTCCTTATTGATAAGGTACCGCGGGTAGAGATAAGGAACCGCGGGTGTCTTTGACCGTTGCAATGTTGTCCTATAAATAGTGGATCATTTCCAGGTTTTCTTTCAACACTTTTTGCACAGTTTCTTTCAAAACCATCTTAGATCCTTGATTAGTTAGTTTTGATTAATCTTGTTTAAGATGTGATTCTATCCTCAATCTCCTTATCCACTCAAGTGCAAAGAGAAGAACACTATCATTACCATGATGTGTTGGGTTCACTACATGATGAAGATATCTTCTTATATAGATCTAAGTTATGTTTTTAGTCTTCCTACTATGTATAAGTAGAAGATCCAAGTTGTGGGTACACTTGCATGTGTTTGTATAGGTAGAAGATCCAAGTGATGGGTATCCTTGGATTAGGTGTTAGTTGTGTAGATCCAAGTTTGTTAATACTTGGATATAGTGTTAGAGTCATAGATCTAAGTGGTAAGTACTTAGATCTATATGGTTTATGTGTTTAGGCCATAAAACACAAGGTTTGTTATGTTGGGCCATAAAACATAACTAGGGTAAAGAGTTGTGTAGTTGTGAAGAGTTGTGAGTTCTCACTAAACTATAAAGTGATGTGGTTGTGTCTTGTGAGTTCTCAGTAAACTATAAAGTGATGTAGTTGTGTCTAGTGTAGTTCTCACTTAGCTTCAAAGTGAAGAGTCGTGAAGATTGGTTCTATCTTTCGATTAGAACTCGACATCTAGCCTTGTGTAGTAAAATGGTGAACTGGGCGACGTTATGTAGATTGGTCTACCTAAGATTAGGACTCGACTTTTAGCTTAGAGTCAGAAATTGGATAAGCGATGTTGTGTATGGTTTCTCCACCTTAAGGAGTTTGTTGACTAGTGAAGTAACTCTCGAGTAAGGTGTACTCGAGGAGTGGAGTAGGGCGAAGAGGAGCTTCGTGACCGAACCACTATTAATCATCGTGTCGGTACTTTCCTTTACATTTATGTCTTTACTATTATAGATGTATTTATATGTTGTGTGTTGTGTGCATCTCATAATCTAAACATCTAAGTTGCGGAAAAGCTAAGGCTTAGTACGTGTGTGCTTCGTGTTTAGATTATGCTCAAGTGTACATCACTTAGTCTAAATGTAACACCCCCAAATTTATACAACTCAATACAGCGGAAGACTAGTTGGTGTTATGGGATAGCACATTACTCACATCATAGACAACGCTTAAAAATCGCGTCGTTTATTAATAAAGCATTTCCATTCATAAATATCAAAGTTACATCGGTCCCAAGTCATATTATTTCATACAAAGTTTTACAAAGAATTTGAATGGAAATAATTGTTTAAGTGCGGGCCATGAATTCTTGTCGTCTTCCCGAGAATTACCTTCAAGTACGTGAGATAAAACATGTTAAAAGAAAAGGTCAGAGATAACGCCTAGTGAATTCATAGAGTTTAATAAAATCCATCAATATAATATCAGTATAAAATTATTACTGAAAATCATTTTTTACAAATCATTTTAATAGGCCATAAAATAGCCAAAGTCATTTTATACAAATCTTCATCAAAATCATAATATAGGCGTTTGCCTTAAAAATCATTATACGAGCCAATGTCGTAAAAACACCATACAATACGTCTTATGACGTTGTATGAAAATAAAAACCGTTATATGAATATGGTTATGAAAACCAAAACACGAACATAATATCAATAGTAGGACCCCGTATTGCTAGTCAGGCAATACATCATAATTCGGTGCGTCTAGTAGTATTTCGTTAGTTTGGATTATTATAAGCCGCATGACATTGTTACCTTACTAAACCAAACAACGGGTAGCTAACCTGATACTCAATTTGCCCATCTAAATTAGCGTTTCGTCACAAAGGTCACGCTATGGAAATCTTCTCATACATAAATTCGCTTACCAATCAATGTGGCACGACGGGGATCAACCGTCAAGGCGCGAACTGGGGTGATCGTCCCCAAATAGTACTATTATATGCACAAGCGTCTACCAAATCCCGGTAGTTCACAATTCATGCTAATGGGACTTTTAATGACATAACCTAACTTTAATAATCCATTTTATTTCATCTATCGGGTCCTTTAATCATTCATAGGGTCATACAATCGGGTCATACAATCAATAAACAAACAATCGAGACAAATGGTGTCCTATTTTATAAATACTAACATGTTATCTCCCTCGCGGGTTTATAAAACATTTATAAAACATTTAAAATAGTGCGATGCTATGAACTCACGTTGATGTGGGAAGGCGGGTTATCGGCAATTCGGACGTACGGTACGTGCTTCAATCACGGAAACCTAGACAAATAATACTCGTCTTAGACTCATGTCCAATGACTTTATATAAATAACAATTATGTATACATATGATGATTTTATATATATGATGATCAAGTGGGTTTACATATTCTCGTTTGCTCATTTTAGTGTTATGTGTCGGTAACGTTTATACTAGTTTACTAGTTTTACCTATTTACGTGTTTTAAGTCCAATAAACTTATTATTAGTTCTTTAACTTGTATTAATCCATGTTATACTTATATTATCAGTATCTAAACTTTACAAGTTGGGCTTAAATGGGTTAAGTCCAATAAGTTATTTTTATAAGTGTTTAACTTATTTGGTCCAATTATTAGTCCAATATGTTTACTTAGCTCGTTAATGTCCGTATGTCCTATAGTTCGGGTTTTATCAGTTTGTACTTGTTTTAGATACTTATATATCAGTATATGACTTTTAAAAACTTTACATTAGACGGGTTTGATCGTTTAAGTTTTAATTGGCGAAAAACGTTAATTTTACGGTAATAGCCGAAAAAGTCGTAAAAATCAAGTTTATAGTTTTTATTACTTATAAGTATTATCCCACTATCATTTTTATAATTTATACACTTATTTCACCTTTTACATATTTATATAAATAAAATCCATAAGTTAGTGAGATTTTATTTTACATTTTATACAATATAATTTTGAGTACTTATATAATAATAATAAACATTAATTCTCAAAATCTGATTTTTATTTTCATCTTCACCAAAACTGCCATATCTAGAGTTCTATATGGAGATAGAAGCTCAAATTTTTATCACATAAACAAAATGATATGTGCTCCATTTAACTCTTCTATAGCTACTGTTGAATCATCTTCTAAGTATTTTCTAAAAATCGTCCAAAACAGTGTACTCAGATTTGTACTTTAAACTTGTTTTGATCATATATCACTCATTACAATGATTCCATTGCATGGCCAACTCTCACATGTGTACAAGACCCATAGCTTACTGTATATAAATTCTACTTCATCATTTTATCAGTTCATGACATGTTTTTTTACTGTTTTATACAGCCATCATTTTTAATCAAGATTTTAGCCTTGTTTCTTATAGTTTTTCACCTTTTTAAGCATGTTTATCAACACCAAATCCCCACACAATATTTTTAATCATCATTCATCATCATATACATATACATAAGTAAAATAAATACAAGATTACATAATCAAAAATAACAAGAAGATGAGGAGGACAATCTTTATACCACCAAGTTGATGTAGGTTGTGATTTGGACATGGATTTTGATGGAGAAACTTGTGGATAACCAAGACAATCTTCAAGACCACCAATCTTCATAAACTCCTTGTGGAAAATCAGCCCCAAGACTCCATAGAAACTCCTCCATGGATGTTATAATCACCACCATTCAAGAGAGCTTCGAGAGGGCATCATCATATTTATGAATAACATAGGATTTTGTGGTTAAATTTTGATCAAATGGGTGTTTATGGTGAGGATATGGACGGAACAAATGGGAGAGAAATGAGAGAATGGAAGTTGGTTTTGCATGTTATGTATGTGTGAAGTGGTATTGCTAGTTCTTTTGAGGTTCTGTTAAGCTTACAAGTTAAGCTAAAGTGACAAGTGGTTGCTACTTGTTTAAGGCTTGACACCTAAGGGTGTTGAGTCCATGGTTTGGCCGTCCCATGTTAGTGGGGTGGGGCAAGTGTAAACTTGTCTCATCCCACTAATTTACGGGTATTCCTCGATTCTAGTTTCCTTGATTTGCGTGCCCTCGGGTCGTTTTACGAAAAACGTTTTTATAAATTACGAATAAACGTCACAAAACGAATCCAATAAAATTGTTTCATCAAAAACGGAGTTCGAAAACGTAAATACGTAATCCTATGGTTTCCGGTTTAGTCGTAAAGGACGTTAAAATAAAATCGTAAGTCCTAATCTCTTCTCGTAAATTTGTGAGTTTATGAACCAACACAAATTTAAAACTCCAAAATAATATTCACGGATAAATTTATTTTCTGGATTGTCGGACTGTCACCAAAGACGGTGTATGTAAACGTAAGCACGTAACGTAGAATCCTCCGGTTTAGACGTAGTCGACTCTACTTCAAGACGTAAATCCAAATTACTTCCCAAAAATAAGTGAGTTCATATTGTAACATTAAAATAATGTTTTCAAATAAATATTGAGAATAAAATATCGACCATAAATTTGACGGATTGTCACAGCATTTACCCCTAAACAGGATCTTTGTCCTCAAAGATCATCTTACTACTCGCTTCTTATAGAGTTAAAGCCATGTGGGTATTTCCTCCACATTCGGTCTTTTCTCACAAGTGTAATTCATTACAATACGCGAGTTTCATCAAACATAACTACGGGAATAAGATCAGGCTAAATGTTGACTTACTTTCTTTATCCATGATGTTCACGGGTTTCTGATGAATGCAACTTTTCGCCGATCTAAGCTTTATTAAGAAGAATTCAGATTTTCACTTGATAGATATTCCATCAAGTTCGATATACGAATCATAATTCACGCATCTCTTGAAGTCCTTGGGTAGATCTAACTTATATGCCTTTCAAACCAAATCTTTTACATCATCTCAATGGTCCCATACAACGGGGACTTATATCCCATGATTTGTCAGATCATTAATTCATTTTTCCAAGGTTAAAAATTTTGGCATAACTTCGCTACCCATCCGGCACTTCAAGATCTACATTTCATATTCACATAACCTCTTGCCTACTACCGGCAATCAATAATCAGATCCTAATTTCAATAATCATTTCAGGTCTCGCGGGTCGAGTATTTGGTAAGGTTAGGTTCGCCATCATAGGAAACCTTAAACCTAAAAGACATGTCCAACTCACAATGGCTGTATGTCGGGTGTCTTCATCCCAACTCCTGCTTACAGATGCTCTAATTTCTAAATCTTAACAAGATTCGATCTCGATCCTAATACGATGATTATCAATGATAATCTTTCCAAAGGAAAACGATTATACGGTCTATTACCAAAGGTCAATCATTCAAACATAAAACAAGACTTCTAGTGTTTTGTATTGTTACTTTACCTCGTCCCTTCGATTTGGGGTGGTAAACAGTACTCTCATCAAGGTTCGTTCCCAACGAATTCTGAGCAAAACTCTAGAAATTCGATGCGAAGCGAGGATCTTGATAAAGATGTTTGATACAGGCACACTATGTTTACATAACTCTTTTGCAATTATCATTAACGGGAATGATATTAGCAGATTTGGTCAGTCTGTCGACGATGACGTAAATCGAATCAATTCAGATGATGACCTTTGCAATAGCTAGACGTTTACTAATGTATGAGGCGATGTCTGCCTTCATAATTGCCATTAGTACAACTTCTTCAGACAAAGATACTTTTAGTCAAAAATTGACATACATATAATACTTATACTTACAAGATTTCCAATTTAACTATATTTCACAATCTTCCATATTTAGGCAACCATAAACGGCCCTTTAAAACATTTAATGCTATTGGCTTCTCAATTTTAATGGTTCACATTAGCCGCGAACCCTTTTTATTATCTATATTATCCTTTTTATAAGCATCATTCATATTTAAATTGTTCAGCAATTTATTTTGCATCTTCATTATTAAGAAATACATCCTAATTGGTTCTTTATCTTTTATACATAATGTGTCAGTAATTACGTTCACTTTCCTGATGAAATAAGTAACATAACCGTATTTATTCAAAATTCTTTCTTCCTATCTTCTATGTTTCAGTTTCGCCTTTACTATTATCTTTATCTGTTTTACTCAATCTGACGTTTTAAAGCGTCGATAATTATTACAACTAATTAAATAAATATTTAATTTTTATGAAACGTAAACACAAAAAGTCTTTAAATTTTCTTAGTTTGTTCTATTATATAAAGGTGTTCAAAATAAAATTTGAATTTAATTAACACGATTTTTGTTGATGTATCCAAAATATTTAATAAGATCCGTAATTGTTCGAAAAATCTTTGTTTATACTTTGGTCACAATTTTCTTAGTTAAAAAGCAAAAATTATCGTTTCAAATTTCAAGTTATCTTTTAAATGGTTTCCTCAATCCCTCTTAGGTTGTCTTGAGGTATACATAAACATTTACCCCTAAACAGGAGTTTAGTTAAATGATTTGTGTATAAGGGAATAATCCCTTAAAAATCCTTTGTTAAAACAATTGTCAAAACATATTTGCACTTTTTGGTAAAGCTAAAAGTCTTAAAAGGGCTCTTAATTTTTGAAGAGTCAATATAGATTCCATTATCTATTAATCACATAGTCAAATAACGTAAAGGTTTAAGTCTTTAATCACATGTTAAATATTTAAGATACAGGTTTTCATTGTTCGGCCAATTTAGGGCAATCTATAAATAATTATTAACTCCTGCTTATTCTTATAAACAAACAAATGGTCCTTAATGATCACAAGCATGACTTTATCAAATCACAGCCTACACACGTGATTCAACAAATTTATGAATGCTACACGTGCATTGGTCAATCCAAACGACATCACGTGAAACTCATAATGTACATTACAAGTTTTGGATGTAATGATTGGAATAGATAATCTTTTTCGCGGACGCGAAGTTGATGATAACCATGCCATGGATCAAAAACCTTGTAAATGATCGAACAAATCTTCCATTTCGAGTTATGGATATCGTTTTCGATTGTCAATTTACTCATTTCACAGTAATCTATAAATATAAGGAATGATAACACCATAGCTCTTCATGATGACGAGCTCGGTAGAATAAAAATCTTTCTCCGACAACTCTCTCAGTTGTACGGTAATTCCTTTAATTAAGTTGGTGCTGACGTACAGTGGACATGTCACAGGTGCAGCACCGGGAATAGAATCAATACCAAATTCAATCTTGACTTAATGGCGAAAGTCTAGGTAATTCATCAAAAAAAATACTTCCTAAAGTTTCAGATAACAGAAACATCTTTTAATAAATTGGTATTAGGTTCTTTCTAGATTGCAATATCTATAACTAGTTCACAACCATTCATGGTATAAATTCAAGTCTAAATGCAGGATATGGACATCCATCAAGAATTATTTAGATCACTTTTGATAATCAACATCTTATCTTTTAGGGAAATTCTACTCGAGTTCCCATCAATTAAGACAATATCGTCATGTCATAATCAATCAATCCATTCTACTGGCATTACTAACTTTTCAGTTTTATTGCCGTCGATAAGATGTGAACTTCTCAAAAGAATAATAATAACTCACAATCCTTCACAAATTCAAGGATATCAGGAGACATAACTACCATTAAAAGAGTAAGGTCAACGCATAATCTATGCGAGAGAATTTCAAATCAGATACAGACGAAAACATTTAATGAATATGAATATATCTCATGTTTTCATAATTTGAGTACGCATTCGAAAGCTCCTCGGATCGTTACCCAGGTCATGTATATGAAATCAAATCAAAAGAAATGATAGGAACGTCGATACATCCAGTCGGGTATCAACACTCGGTAATCAGATACTTTTCCTAAGAATCTCACTACGGGATAATTGGACAAGATGGGAATATCAATTGTCAAATAAGACAATTTCCACAGATCAGTAAATTCGACTCAGAAGAATAGATGCTACAGGCACATATGTAGGTGTCCCTAACACTATGTCCCTATTTTTCACTTCTTGCAGATCTCATAAAATTTAATCTTTCACAATCTTAAAAGAAAATGTAGTGTTTATTAATCAGTTTTATGGTGACTACTAATCAGCCTTGCATGGTTCATTCCAAATTGTATGTAGGCAGGCAACTATATACAATTTCAAGATTAACGATGCAATACTCAGTTCGTCAAAATTTTATCATCATGTTTATAATAAAAACATTTTCATGCTTAATTCTTAAATAAGAATCAAAAATAAATTTACAATGATTTTCTTTGTTATGAAAACAATTAAGTTTTACAAGGTGTTTTATAAACAACTTTATTTCGATAACAATCACTTATAAATCTCACTTTGAATAATCCTTATAGTGATGAAAATTCAATTTTTCTCAAGGCATACTGTTTTATCTTATAAAAAGAATGAGTGATCTGCAACAGAGTGATGAAGAGTTGTTCACCAAGAACTAACTACAATATGAGAGGAAATGAGCTTAGCCAACTAATCATGAGGTTCATGACCTCGATGGCACTCACGAAGAATGATTCACAACGTAACTCAAATCAAGATGAGTATTTGTTCAATGGTTGCATCACTAATGCGAACATTAGGATGAAGCAATAAAAGATAGATAACATCGATACATGTAGAATTTAACAATCAAAGGTAGTCTTTTTATTAGTCACTAACAAGACAAATTGTACCGTAACACATTATGTGTCACTATGTCATACAATTCCAAGATCTCATCCTAACAACTGATGTCTCAGTTAAGTTACGGATTATTTTTAAAATATATCACAATGAATACTAATCTACAAGGGTCATTAGGTGTTCCACTTGTCCCGGAAGATCCATCGGTCCCAATTCAGAAGAAGATTTCTTCAATTTATTTCTTGGACACTGGGCATCCTCATTATTGGACAATGGTCTAGGAACAACCCTTAACACGAATCAACAATCAATTAAAACCATATAGCTCAATCACAGGACTTAACGACTTATATTAACAATCTCATATTCCATACGGGTTAAGTTTTACTTTATTCAAGTTTCAATCAACTTATACTCAATTCGATATCCTACCTCATTTTCCAATACTTACAACCTTATTCTTTGGCCTTGTAAAGGCAATAAAAGATCGATATGATCAACACTTAATTTCCAATCCTATAGCTCTTTCAACAACAATTATTAAATGAGTCACTAGCATGATATGACTCACACATTCAATTAGACTTCTCGGAAAGGTACTAGTGGCATGAGGCTTTTGGGTAATGGTTCCAATGACAGCCTCAAGTGCAACATTCACCCTTTCGATTTCAATTTAAGAATTGGATGACAACGAATCAGATGACATCTTTCTAGGTGTAACGTTTTGTAAAACTCCAATCTATAAGGAAAGATCATCATGACATCGATATCCGATTTAATCTCGCCAATTCTTCTTCAATTTCACAATCAACTAATATCTACATTTCTACGAATATCAACCATTTGTTGGGATCATAAATATCCATAACTTGGTTTAGATCTAGGATAGCTAGAATTCCTACGAGAATAGCTTCGATTAATTTACTAGGGGAGTTAGGGTTTCTTGTGACAATCTACGTCGTATAAATACCGCGTATAAATATCAAAAATAATCATCAAACAATAATGTAATAAAATTACATCATATATATATAATCCAAGTTATATATATATATTAAAATAACACTTCTCAGTCTGGCCTTGTCGGTAATTCGGGAATTCTTCGGCACCGTTATAGTCAAAAGATTTTTAGACATTTAGTGAAAAATGTTTATAGTTAAAAGATTTTGAAATGTTTTATTCAAAACCTTGGTTTTTAAAAATCTTTCGTTCTCTATAACGAGAGCTCTGGTACCAAACTGTAACACCCCCAAATTTATACAACTCAATACAGCGGAAGACTAGTTGGTGTTACGGGATAGCACATTACTCACATCATAGACAACGCTTAAAAATCGCGTCGTTTATTAATAAAGCATTTCCATTCAAAAATATCAAAGTAACATCGGTCCCAAGTCATATTATTTCATACAAAGTTTTACAAAGAATTTGAATGGAAATTATTGTTTAAGTGCGGGCCATGAATTCTTGTCGTCTTCCCGAGAATTACCTTCAAGTACCTGAGATAAAACATGTTAAAAGAAAAGGTCAGAGATAACGCCCAGTGAATTCATAGAGTTTAATAAAATCCATCAATATAATATCAGTATAAAATTATTACTGATAATCATTTTGTACAAATCATTTTAATAGGCCATAAAATAGCCAAAGTCATTTTATACAAATCTTCATCAAAATCATAATATAGGCGTTTGCCTTAAAAATCATTATACGAGCCAATGTCGTAAAAACACCATACAATACGTCTTATGACGTTGTATGAAAATAAAAACCGTTATATGAATATGGTTATGAAAACCAAAACACGAACATAATATCAATAGTATGACCCCGTATTGCTAGTCAGGCAATACATCGTAATTCGGTGCGTCTAGTAGTATTTCGTTAGTTTGGATTATTATAAGCCGCATGACATTGTTACCTTACTAAACCAAACAACGGCTAGCTAACCCGATACTCAATTTGCCCATCTAAATTAGCGTGTCGTCACAAAGGTCACGCTATGGAAATCTTCTCATACATAAATTCGCTTACCAATCAATGTGGCACGACGGGGATCAACCGTCAAGGCGCGAACTGGGGTGATCGTCCCCAAATAGTACTATTATATGCACAAGCGTCTACCAAATCCCCGTAGTTCACAATTCATGCTAATGGGACTTTTAGTGACATAACCTAACTTTAATAATCCATTTTATTTCATCTATCGGGTCCTTTAATCATTCATAGGGTCATACAATCGGGTCATACAATCATTCGGGTCAAAATCAATAAACAAACAATCGGGACAAATGGTGTCCTATTTTATAAAGACTAACATGTTATCTCCCTCGCGGGTTTATAAAACATATATAAAACATTTAAAAGAGTGCGAGGCTATGAACTCACGTTGATGTGGGAAGGCGGGTTATCGGCAATTCGGACGTACGGTACGTGCTTCAATCACGGAAACCTAGACAAATAATACTCGTCTTAGACTCATGTCCAATGACTTTATAAAAATCACAATTATGTATACATATGATGATTTTATATATATGATGATCAAGTGGGTTTACATATTCTCGTTTGCTCATTTTAGTGTTATGTGTCGATAACGTTTATACTACTCTGGGAAGGTTGAAGAAGCTCGGTTGTTACTACGGTACTAAGGATGGGAGTTATCGGTGGTGGAAGAAATGGTGTTGAAGCCGATCTGGTTGGTAAGGGTTGTATTGGTGGAGGTTGAGTTGCTAAAGGTTGAGTTACTAACGGTTGAGTAGATACCATGATTGTTGGAGCACCGGACTCCTTTTCAACACTTGCTGAAACGGGGATTGATGTCTCCTTTGAAATAGAATATCGTTCAGGTGATCCAAACTCATCAATATCATCTGGTTCCTCGTACTCTTCTTCAACATTTATCCTTGCACCTGAACCACTACCGCCCGTATCTTTCCTACTCCTTTGAATGACTATCTTCATCATTTTTCTCTCCGTCTTGTCAAGAGTAGGATCAACAACATCTTCTTCGTCACGTAGAACCATCTCATCAGCCTTACCCTTTCCCTTCTTAACCTCAGTCTTCTTCTTCTTGGTTTCGGGTTCAGGTAACGCAGCTGGTTGCTTGCTTTTACCTTTACTCTTGACCATAGTAGACGAGTCTTCTCCAGTCTGAAGGTTTGCTTTCAGCTTCTTGATTTCTAGCTGCAGTAGCTTGTAATCAGCAGAACCCTTAATTCTTTCTGTCAGAAGGTAATCGGGAATAGGACCAGGAATAACACCACCAGCTGGTCCTTCATGCCTTAAATCCACAATATGATCAGCTTCTTCAGTGTGATGACGACTTGCTGCCCGCCTATCAATTGTAACATCATTCTTCATACAATAGTTAATGATAAGCTTGATAAATCGAGGGTAAGCAAAGAAATTAGTCTTCAGCTTCTTGTTATGAAAGAGTTGAAAGGTGAATTCTTCCCATAACAATAAAGCATAATCTGCATTTGCGCCTTTGTACATCCCATGGAAGATGTTCATTATTGGACTGCGCAAAGCATCATGCCCACTTGTTTTTGGTGTAAGACATCTACTGAGAATACCCAACAATGCTCTCCAAGGTTGTCCTACTTTAGCAGTGGTAAACTCAGACGCAACTCGTATTTCAGGACATCCAATAGCATCAAATAACTCCATGAGTTCGTCTTTAGTAGGATCCCTCGAGAATACCATACCTTTGGGTGAATCCCTAATGTCGAATATCTTACGGAAGTCTGAAACCTTAATTGTCTGCTGCTTGTTGTCGAGAGTGAAGGTGATCTTGTTTGAAGTGATTTCCTTGGTAGCCCAAAACTCATACATATAATCATAAGGCACCGAGGCAGTACTCCTTAAGGCATTCTTGAAATGAGATTGATCAAGAATTGCTATGGCGACTTTGAAACCATGGTGAGTGGATTTTGAGACTGGTTTTAGCCGGTGGTTGTTTGGTATGAACTTGAGTGTTCGTGCTTCGGCAATTGCGGTTTCTCTAGAGTCTTGGATTGCTTGTACTGTTGGATTAGTCATTGTATCTGCTTAAGATAAGACATGAAAGGTTGATGCACAAAAACATATATAGATATGTATCATTCTTATATCTAAGCATAACATATTTCAACAACATAATTCAACAAGTACTTATAGCATGCAAATACTATCAATCAAACAACACTTCATCCGGAACTTTCCTTCATTCGGAACTTCTTCATCCGGAACATTCCTTCATTCAGAACTTCTTCATTCGGAACTTCTTCATTCGGAAGTTCTTCATTCGGAACTTCTTCATTCGGAAGTCCTTCATTCAGAACTTCTTTCATTCGGAAGTTCTTCATTCAGAACTTCTTCATTCGGAAGTCCTTCATTCGAAACTTCTTTCATTCGGAAGTCCTTCATCCGGAACTTCTTTCATTCGGAAGTCCTTCATTTGGAACTTCTTCATTCGGAAGTCCTTCATTCGGAACTTCTTCATTCGGAAGTTCTTCATTCGGAACTTCTTCATTCGGAAGTTCTTCATTCGGAACTTCTTCATTCGGAAGTCCTTCATTCGGAACTTCTTTCATTCGGAAGTTCTTCATTCAGAACTTCTTCATTCGGAAGTCCTTCATTCTGAACTTCTTTCATTCGAAAGTCCTTCATTCGGAAGTTCTTCATTCGGAACTTCCTTCATTCGGAAGTTCGTTCGGAACATTCCTTCATTCGGAAGTTTTTCAGAAAATTCCTTCATTCGGAAGTTTTTATCCATGTTCATCCGGAACATCAAAACACAGCCTATGAGGATAATTCTAAGCGCGTTTGTCAGTTCTAAGGTAATCTAAAGCAACATAACATCATCTAATGTGATTCCGAGCAAAACCCATCAACAATCCCTAGTTAATTAACCCTAAATTAATCACAAACCCTAAGTTGATTTAAACTGATTAATCGAGTAATTTAATAGAATTAAAGGATGAGTAAGGTGATTTAGAAATTAAAGATGATGTTGTACCTTGTTTAAACGGATGAAACAAATGGATTTGATTTACACGGAAGTTCTTGTTAGCTTAAGTGTGTTTTAATGGCGGCAAGGAAGAAAATGCAACAGTGAAAGATAAGAAAAGAAAGGGGGCGGGGGATTATGTTTTGACTAGGTCAGATTTTACAACTTTCAAAACTAATCACTTAAGATCCCTATACTTTTCATTCTTATCCTTTTTAGATGCTTATTCCTTTTCTTTTCTAGTTACCCTAACCATAGTTAAATTTTGCCAACAAAACTTAAGCAATCGCAACCTATTTGCAAATCTCCAAAATCTAACGCAAATCTTATCACCTTGAACGAGCACAAGTCGTTTTCTAAAGCAATGCCACTCATTTACCATTCAGCCAATTAATTTTCCACAAACACATTTGAAATCGATTTAATGACGAAGATGATTTAATATTTTCTCCCCCTTAAACGATGACCCGTTTTCTATTTAAAGAGCTGTAGTCATTGTTTAAAGACTCAAATATTGATGAAAGCGTTTGCAATTAATATCTTGAAAAAGATTGATTCGTGGTGATAATAAGATTTCTCTTATTTTAACAAATTAATGCACTGAGACGTACATTAATTCGTGTTAGACCAAGTTATAAAGTAAACTTGATCCCTTTGCATGTTTTCATAAATCATGCCCGAGAAAATTAATTCCAGTTCTGAGCCAACGTTTTCCAAGGAAATACGTGACTTTAATATGAAAACCGGGTTGCAGTCTGA
The DNA here is from genome assembly GCA_025667525.1 of Glebionis coronaria. Taxonomy (NCBI): domain Eukaryota; kingdom Viridiplantae; phylum Streptophyta; class Magnoliopsida; order Asterales; family Asteraceae; genus Glebionis; species Glebionis coronaria. Next base: position 317,555,785 of record CM046877.1, on the reverse strand, counting down.
AATAACTACAAGCCATAATGGGGATGTTTTAAAAATGTACAACTTTTATACGGACTCTATTTATGGCACCGTGTCAATATTGATTGACATTTCTAAGGCCGTAAATATTACCGTACTAAAAGACATGCCCGATTTAAAAACGAAAAATATTTTTGGTTTTTCTGGATTTTATAATTTTTATGGTTTTTGTAGGTTTTATATTTTTTATGGTTTTTCTTGGTTTTATATTTTTGTATTTTTCTTTTGTGGTTTATATATTTACGATAATATACATGATCACGAACAAAGGATACTCTGAATAGTTTACCACCACTATTCAGCTGATTCTTCTGCCAACTCTTTGAGAGTCGCTGGAGTAAATGATTTCATGCCAAGCTTGTCGATCAAAAACTCGATTCGTCCTCGATCTAAGGCTTTGGTGAACATATCCGCCAGCTGGTACTTAGTAGTGACAAAATACAGCTCGATCACTCCGTTCTCCACCTGCTCCTTAATGAAATGGTAGCGAATGTCTATGTGCTTGGCCCGGGAGTGTTGAACATAGTTGCAGCAAAGGGCAATAGCGCTCTTGTTGTCACAATACATCGGGATTTTGTTGAATCCCAAACCGTAGTCAGTTAATTGTGATCTCATCCAAAGGACTTGAGCACAACAACCAGACATGGCGATGTATTCAGCCTCCGTGCTAGAAATTGCAGCGCTTTTCTGCCTTTTTGAAGACCAACTGATCAATCTATCTCCAAGGAGTTGCACAGATCCAGAAGTGCTACGCCTCGTGTCTTGACATACAGCATGATCGGCATCTGCGTATGATATTAAAGCAATAGAGGAATCTTTCGGATACCATAGACCACGATGAAGTGTTCCTTTTAGATACCGAAAGATCCTTTTCACAACATGTAGGTGCTTTTCGGTAGGCCGAGCCTGATACCGGGCACACATGCATACAGCAAATTGCAAATCAGGCCTGCTAGCAGTCAGATAGAGAAGGGTGCCGATCATCCCACGGTAAAGTTTTGGATCGACAATAGTCCCATTCCTATCTTCATCTAACTTGGATTTCTCCACCATTGGAGTGTCCACGGGGTCACAATTTTCAAAGTTATATTTCTTAAGAGATTCTAGAGCATATTTGGATTGATTAATAAAGATGCCTCTGGGATTTTGAGAAATCTGTAATCCTAAGAAAAATGATATTTTCCCCATCATTGACATCTGAAAGCATGTGGACATTATCTTCTCAAAGCGATTTGAAAATTCTATGTTAGTGGCAGCAAATATTATATCATCAACATAAATTTGTACCAGAATCATGTTGTTGCCTTCCTTGAGAGTGAATAGAGTGGGGTCCACCTTGCCTTTGGAGAAGCCTTCCGAAATGAGATATGTTGAGAGGAGATCATACCACGCGCGTGGAGCTTGTTTCAACCCATAGAGAGCCTTCTTAAGCTTGTACACATGATTAGGAAACTCCGTGCTAACGAACCCATCCGGCTGACTAACATAGACTTCTTCCCTTAGTTCACCGTTCAAAAATGTCGTCTTCACATCCATTTGATAGACGATCATGTTTATATGAGCAGAATACGCAAGGAATAGTCTAATCGCCTCCAATCTTGCCACAGGAGCAAAAGATTCTTCAAAGTCTATACCCAAGGCTTGTTTATATCCTCTAGCAACCAATCTAGCCTTATTCTTCAATACCGCACCCATCTCATCAAGTTTAACCTTATAAACCCATAACAAGGTAAGGATGTTAACCTTGTCAGGGAGAGGAACCAATTCCCATACTTCTAGTCGTTGGAATTCATTTAGTTCCTCCTGCATGGCTTCAATCCAAGATGATTAAGTCATAGCCTGCTGCCAATTTTTAGGTTCAACTTCAGAGAGAAATGCATCAAAGTAGCAATAGAGTGCACTCTCTTGTAATTGATGGCGTGTAGAGACTGGTCGATCTAGATCTCCAATGACATTCCTAATTGGGTGATCTTTTGTCCATTTAGTGCTATGGTTTTCAATCCTAGGTGGTCTGGAGTGAACAATAGAAGGAGCTTCTTCTGAGGTAGACGCGGCTGAAGGGTTTTCAGGTATCGCTACACCAAAGAAAGGAAGCTCTTGCAGGTGAGCATATTCCAAATCGTGATCAATAGAATCCTCTTCCACATCATTAGGCACAAGTAGGGGTGACGATTCAGGTGTAGTTTGAGAATCACTTGGTGAAGGTGCATCCTGTTCAATGTGAATTGAAGATGCATTAGATAAAGTTTAATTGGCTGGAGCAACAACTTCAGGAATTGGAGCTATCACTACGGGTGCTGGAACTTCATCATTTGGGGGATCAAAGAATTCGTCAAACAACGGTTGAAACAGTTTATCCCACTCGGGCCTTGATGGTGGTAAAAATGATATAGAAGTAGGATTATTGGGAACTAATCCGGAACTAATAGCACCAGTTCCCATCTCATGAAGCGCGGGTTCAGAGCTGTGTTGCTCAGAAGCCATCGCTGTCAGCTCATCAAAATCTGCGTCCATAGTTTCTACAATCTTGCCAAGACGACGGTTGTAAATTCGGTATGCTTTCTTGGACGGTGAGTAACCAATGAAAATCCCTATATCGGCTTTCGGTTGTAACTTGCCCAAGTTCTCACTATTAATGTTTGGATAACGAAGAGCACCAAACACATGAAAAAATGAGACATCGGGTTGACGGTCATGTAGAAGCTCGTAAGGTGTTTTTCCATGGCGTTTCCGAATGATAGAACGGTTTTGGGTGAAACATGCAGTAGATATATCTTCTGCCAACAAGAACAATGGAGCGTTCGCATAAATGAGCATAGTCCTAGCAGCTTCCATAAGCGTACGATTCCGTCTTTCAACGACACCGTTTTGTTGTGGAGTGCGTGCAGCGGATGTTTCATGTGAGATACCAACTCCTTCATAGTAATCACGAAGAGTCTGGTTGACGAACTCTGTTCCATTATCTGTACGAATACGGCGGACAGTAGTATTCAAACGTACCTGAATGAATTTCAGAAAAGTGATGATAGCCTTCGGTGCTTCATCCTTTGTACGTAGAAATCTAACCCATGTAAACCTGGAGAAATCATCCACAATAACCAGAATGAATTTCTTACCGCTCACACTTTTAGTTCTCATTGGCCCACAAAGATCCATATGCAAAAGATGAAGTTTTTCTTGATTGGTGTCTTCAGCTTTGGGCTTATATGATTTCTTGGTACTTTTCCCCCTTGAACACGCGGAACATAAATGGTCCTTGTGAAATTTGAGCTTTGGAAGACCACGAACTAATTCTTTTTAGCCAGATGATTAATAGCATCAAAATTAAGATGAGATAATCTGCGATGCCATAACCATGACTTGGTCTTAGATGCTTTAGAGAGAAGACATACTGGAGAGGCGGCCATCATGTCTTGTAAGGACAAGGTATAAAGATTTGCACCACGAGATCCCTTCAACAAATCTTTTCCTTCCAAGTTGCGGATGAAACAAGTGTGTTGTCGAAAAGCAACCTCAAGGTTGGAATCACAAAACTGTCCTACTGAGAATAAATTATGACCACGACCTTCTACATAGTATACCCTTGAAATCGTAACGTTTCCAATCTGATATTCACCATACCCCATTATCTTTGCAATATGATCATTCCCGAATTTAACCGTACCAAGAAACTTGCTGACGAAATTTCGGAGCATCGAGCGATCTCCGGTCATATGTTTTGAACAACCGGAGTCCAAATACCAGAGGATGATTTGGACCACATGAAAATATCACCACACGAAGACAATGTAGAGGTATCGGAATCTGAGTGTTCCTTGTTATTAGCAGGTACAGATTTAATAATCTTAGATTTGCTAACTTTAGGTTTCCTAGATTTCCTAGCCTTCTTCTTCCTAGTTGGTGGTGTAGATTCTAGTTGGCTTAAATCCTGTGGTATTTCTTCACTGATAGGCACTATAGTGGGGGCTGACCTAATTAAAGGGTGCTGTTTCCATACTTGAGTGCGAGTGTTCCTAGCTAAAGGACGCTCAGACCTAACCTCAATGGATGCATTCCTAGTTAAAGGGCACATTTTTCCATCTAATGTAAAGGTCCTACCAGTGGGACGCCATTGCCAGCCAATCTGGGCACGAGTTCTACCCGTTGGCTTCCATTCAAGACCATTCTTAATGGCATTCATTTCATTCACATGATCAATAAGACACAAATCATGACGTTGGGAAAACATACATTCATTACAATTCCAACAATTCAAATTAGAATTCACGAATGGTTTAGGCTTCTGCACAGGCGCAGAGCTTTTAGTCTTAACATGATTCTTCTTATTTAAAACTGAACTAACATTCCTATGGTGAGCTTCTACTTTCTTCTTTTTGGCACTACTAGTGGAGGTCTTGATCTTATCTTTCTTGAGTGGCGATCCTTTAGCCTTAGTAGTCTCTTTTAATCCTGTAGAAGGCAAAGTGGGAACATTAGCAACAGATTTTAAAGGTGCCTTACTTGATTGTGCCAATGACGGTTTTGCTCCTGGAGTCTTATTAAATGGAGTTACAGCAATGGGCCTATTAGTAAGTAGTGCAGATCCTGGTTTACCTATGCATTGCAAATATGCTAAGCAATATTGAATTCGCTTAATATATTCATGAGCCGAATAATAGTAGCTACTTGAGGGATCTAAGGCATAAAGATCGTCTAAAATATCCCTAACAAGATATACATGCTTAATGGCATTCCTCATATAATCATCGTAGGTAACCGGGTTTCTCTTATGAAGCGGGTTCTTATAAAGCACTACTGACTTGGTTGTTGGAGCACTAGTGGACGGTGCAGAGTCGGTAGCTAAGTTATCAACAACTTCTTGTCGGGTGAGAAGAAGTGTCTCCTTTAACTCGGCCAAAACCATGTTTTTGTCAATGAGCAGGATGTTTAAGTCAGAGTTTTCCTCACACTTTTGGTTCAGTTGTTCAACATAAGATTGTTGCTGTGCCGCATTAAAAGCGAAGCGTTCTTCTAGTGAACCATAAAGAGCGGATAGTCCATGTCTTGTCCGATCCATCTCCCATAGAACAGACGAAAGTCTAATTTCTAAGACCTGGTTTTTAGACTCTACATCCTCTAGTTCCAATTTTAGTGTTTCATTTGATGACACATCTCTCTTCAATCTCATAATCTCTTCCTCTAATGCCTTAACAATTGCAATCATCTTGTCACTCGTCTCCACACCGTTTTCACAACTATTTGTTATCAAAATACCCTCATTTTGAGTTTGTTGTTTCAGTTCTAAAGATATACAATGTTGTTCTAGTTGATTAAAGTGTTTTGAAAGTAAATTGTAAGAATCTTGTAGCTTTAAAAACTCAGCGTTAGATTCGTGACAAGAATGATTATCTACCTCATTTACAGTATCAGCAACATTTATAGAGAGATCACAAACATCATCACATATATGCACAGCATCACATTTAATCATAGCGGATGTAAGCTGATTCAAATAATTAACATTTACAGTAGTAAGCACATCACACGAGATTACTGTAGACAAGAATCGGTCATATTCGGTTAAAATCTTTTCTTTTTCAATTAGTTGTAGTTCGTAAGCGGTGTCCATTTCATAAAACACTTTTTGAACTTCTCCAATTTCAAATTCAAGATTTTCCTTAAGAGATGCAAAACTTCCTTTTAGACTTTCGACAAATGGTTTGATCTAATTTTTAAACACCTCGTTCATGTGTTCGAAAGCCCATTCTCTGGCGTTTAGGCCATTTGAAGTCGTACATTCCAAAATGACCTTGTCAAAATTAGTAAAGTATTGATTAATCTCTTGCAAGTTTAACCATACAGTGCTAACAGGTGGGAGATCCTTTGGAATTTCCTTAGGACCTTCCATGTTGACAAGTGTAGGAAATGTACTAGGGTTTTCTTCATTCAACATGTAGGTTGGTGCTGTAATGAGATCTTTGTCCATATAGAAGCGAATTCTAAAATCCGTTTTAGCAAGCTCCTGATTCATTTTAAAATAATCACACTCGGGATATTTTGCAGAATTGTATGACTGATCCTCATCAGCTAGATCCTTACTTGTGCGATCATGGAAAATAACAATCGGGTCTAAGACCAATCCTAATTGGGTTGCATTATAAAGTCTAGGACTATGTCTTAAAGCTTGTTTTGCATACCGTGGGTTAGGGGGAAGGCCTTTTTGACGTGATAAGTTAAATTCTCTAAAGGAAGCATCAAATAAGTGCACTAGTTGAGAAGCAGCGTATTGTCTTAAAAGCAAATAATCTAGACTTCTAATCTTATTGGTAGCATTAATCTCCATTTCATTCTTCTTAGACTCGAGTGATTCAAAATCCGTTTGAAGTTTTTGAAAATTAGTGACCACTAACTCCTTTTCTTTAAGTTCATTAGACAGATTTGCTCTTAAGTTTTCAATTTCTTGCAAGTGACCCATCTGTTTGTTTCGAAAGTGATCATATTCGGGATTTGTTAGAACACTAGACGAAGGCACTAATTCCAAAGTCTGAACTTTCTCGTTGCTTAAGGCAAGCTCATCAGACAAATTCTTATTCTTAGCTAGGGTTTCTAAGAGTGCAGCATTCATTTGGCTAAGTAATGTAGCAGGAACCATGACCAAATCTTGTTGAGCAGAAGTAGGCGTATGCGAAATGGCTCCCGGTTGTGATTCACTCAAAGTCTGGGGACTCACATTGATATTGCTATCATTGATTGTCTCCTCATTTGAAAGACTCACCACCGAAGACTCATTCGAATCAGCACTCTCTTGCACAACTTGATGTGGTTGAATACTAGCATCAGTGGTATTATCGGTGGTATTAATAAGTACCTCAGATCTCTTTTCTGGCCCTAAGCTGGAGATAGTTGCCATGAGAGCAGCCTTTGCAGATTGAAATTCATCACAGTCAGAGTCATACGCATCGAGATCATCTGTTTGGTATGCTGCATTCTGTGTGGTGACAGTGTCTTGTTCAGCAATCCCTGGATCAGCAAGAAATGCAAGCTCCTCTTCATCAAGTTCCCTTCCTTGTGCCTGAGCATTCACCAGATAGATCTTCTCTGCAAACCATTGTCTATCCCTTCTCCTCTTGGGTTTTTTACAATCCTTGGACATGTGACCCTCTTCCTTGCAGTTGTAACATGTAATCATTCTCAACTTGCCTGTGGAATTAGCCCGTGGAGCAGGATTGACCATTGGAGCCTGATTGACCGAGCGAGCATTGGTAGTTGATGTGGTAGGTCTCCCCTGATATGGTTGAATAGGTTGAACCATTATCCTGCCATTCTCAATAGTAGCTTGTTGGCGAGAATTGGATGAATTCCTCAACTGATTGTTGGTAGGAGCTGATCACCTAAATCCTCGTTTTCTTAAAGTCCTTGTGAGATAAGCAGACATAGTGGTTAACACTTCGACTGGGTCAGCACCTTGTTTGAATACAGGAATGGGGACTTCCTCATCATCACAGTACATTGCTTGGTCTTGATGAGCTGCATAATCACTAGAAGGAATACTCATTTGATCAGGGTAGCTTGTTGGATATGCTGCATTCTCTTGATAAGAAGAATATGAAGATTGAGCATAAGGTGCAATACTTGCTGGGTGAGGTTGTGTAGCATATTGTGATGAAGGTGCACTAAACCGATATTGTTGCTGATGTGAGGTGGGTGGTTGCGGTAGAATCGAGTATTGGGGGAAGGTTGGTGTCATGTAAGGTGATGGATGATAGGCTTGATGTCCCAAGATATAAGGAGTGTTGTTGTGAGACAAGCTTGGTTGATTCGCCATCAAAGCTAATGAATCAGGGTACATACCTCGAGGCGAACGGTGCATGATCACATGTTTCTCATGCCGCTGAAGGAAAGCATAGAGTTGATCCAAATTGCACTTATGCAAATCCCTGGTTAACTTAACATCGGTAATATACTCACCCCATTCAGCTTGAGGTAAAGTATTCAAGAATTTGGTGTTAACCTGGAATGGAGCAATCACGAGATTGTATACATTCAGATCATTCATGAGAGTGGTGAACCTGAAGTAATAATCGTGAAGCGTTTCCCCTGGGTTGTACGTGAATCTATCAAACAGATCATACAACTGACATTCCCTTTCCTGTTTGGCGAGAGACGTACCTTGTAGCAACACCTTAAGACGTTCCCATAAATCCTTTGCCACCTTATACTGACTTACCATCCGATAGATGTCATGGGGAAGAGCTTGGAGAATTGTTTGAAGAGCTTTTTCGTCTGCATCGGCAACAAGTTGTTGAGCTGGTGTAAGTTCTTCAAATTCTCTTGGTCGAGTCACATTGTTAGCCACGATGGTACCATAGTCAAGTGGACCATTTAAAATTGACTTAACCATAAGCCTCCCATAAACCGGTTTTCCCTTAAGGTAAGACATCATCCGGCCTTGCCATGCTTCAAAAACTTCTTTGATGAGCATTGGCGGGCGATTATCCGTTCCCGTAATGACGGAAATATCCGTAAGTGATGTCATCTGAGGCATTACTGAATTTGGATTCATTTTTGTTCACTTCAAAGAGACAAAGATTATCGGTTGATCGAGCAGTGAAGTAAAGCTTGTGAATTGTGTTGAGTTTTTGTTGTAAGAAACCAAGATTAAATCCTCTAAAAAATCGTCGAAAAAACAAGCAAAATAACCCTTGATTCGGAACTTTTTGTTGATTCGGAAGTTTGATTCGGAAGATTTGGCTTGGAATACCTTGATTCGGAACTTTTGGTTCGGAAGTCTTGATCCGGAACTTTCCCTTGATCCGGAACTTTTCCTTTGATCCGGAACTTTCCTTGATCCGGAACTTTCTCCTTGATCCGGAACTTTCCTTGATCCGGAACTTTTGGTTCGGAACTTCCTTGATCCGGAACTTTCCTTGATCCGGAACTTTTTGGTTCGGAACTTCCTTGATCCGGAACTTTTGGTTCGGAACTTTTTGGTTCGGAACTTTTTGGTTCGGAACTTTTGTTGATCCGGAACTTTGGTTGATCCGGAACTTTTTGGTTCGAAACTTTGGTTGATCCGGAACTTTTTGGTTCGGAACTTTTTGGTTCGAAACTTTGGTTGATCCGGAACTTGTTGGTTCGGAACTTTTGCTGGGTAATCAGAAGGTTGTACGATGAACAATCGATCAATAAAAATGAAGATTAAACCCAGATTTTTACCAAATAACCCAAAAAGTTTTGTGATTTCTACAATAATAAGTAACAACTAATACTTATCTACTAATCCCAATCACAAAAACACCAAAAACACCAAGAATCAAGATGGATCTTCTTGAAGAACACTAATACAATCAAAAACTAAAAAACCACACAAATCATTACCTTAAATCACCCCATAGCTCTTGATACCAAATATAGAATCTTGATAACCTATGAATCTATGAAGTGGGTTGATGTTTTCTAGAGAGATAAACTAGAGAGAGAAAGTGAGAGAAAATGTGTGTCTTCTTTATTGAATGAAAACATGAAATGAACAACAACCAACCCCTTTCCAAGGAGGAAAGGTGTAACACCCCCACAATTGTTATGCGCAGCGGAACTACAACAATGGGTGCTACACAGTATTCATTGCACACAAGATATATCAAACGACGCTAAAAAGACGTCGACTTAAAACTTGAAATTTAAAATTGTTAGATAATACATGTCCACAGTTTTTCCAACCCCAAATAGTGCACAGAGTTTAGCGTTTTCGGTCCCCATGAATCTCAACCCCAAAAACTTCAGTTTACAACCACATGACATTAAACATAAAAATTGTTTAAGTAGAAAAGGAGGGAAAAACAAGCGGACACCAAGCCGTACACACAACATCCATCCCATGCATGCTCCATCCTACTTCTCAGCGGTTACCTGAAACACATGCCAAAAATTTGGTCAACGAAAACGTTGAGTGGAATTCATAGGTTTTACAATCCATTTGAACGTATATATAATAAAAACCATTCGTGATCATTTATAGTCTTGTCGATCAAACAAACTATAATCAGGATACTGACAATTGTGTTTAAGCTCATGACACTAATCCGTTAACTCAATCACCCGCGTAAATATACCGGCATGATTCAGATGAAACCAGTGCCCCTTCTAAAGGCATCAGTTGCAATTATACCTTATTTCTCATACAAAATAATCTACCGCAGAACTTACTATAAGTACAGCTTCTCGGCTAGCATTGGGTCGTTAACCCCGTAGTACTACAAATTGCATAAGCGGCTATTTCCCCCTACTCGAGGGCAAGACAATAGTTAATAGTTCATGAATTTAGGGACTTTTGCAACTTTGGTACTCAACACAATTCTAAGGCAACTTTCGGGTCTAACAATCATTCATGATATACGTTCCTTTTAAAAACTAGCATGCATTTCCCTCGCGGGTAAAACAATTTGAAATAATATAAGCGAGGCTATAAATTCACACCTTAGATATTAAGTAGTCGGTAGTTCGAGGAGTGATCACTGACGATGTTACGGATGCCCGGGTAAATCAACACCTATCACAAATAACGCGTAATGAGTAATCTCATTTAAATACTTACGGTACTGTATAAAATACATATATACAAGTCACTTAGGACAAGTATAACTCACGCCAAAAACAAAACAACAAGTATCATTCATTTTATTCCATTCGTTCTTATTAGTTACGTTGTCCATTTTTACTCGTTCTCGCCGGTACTTGACTAAAGTACGGGCTGTTTTACCTTATTAAACCGTGCTTATAAAATTTGACAAAATTTCCAAAAATCCTATATGACCTGTAGATAACATGTTTTTAAGCCCAATAAAAGTTTTTACTTTTACGACCCGTTACGCAACTCATTTCCACGACTACATTTTACGGGCTGAAATTGCGCTTCGACCAATTTTGACCACTTTGACTTATATGAAAAATACCTTTGACTTCTTTGACACCTAAGTCAACATATAGACCCATTTATACAGGTTAGGGACCAAATTTTGACCCTTGACCATTTACCAAATTATATTTGTGACCCTCGGGATTTGACTAAAACTTTGCACAAATTCGGATTGTGAAAGTCCTCGTCTCCCGGTACCCGATCTTTAAAATGTCATAACTTTTAGCTCGTTTTGAGTCACGGGCTCTACCTTATACCAAATTAAAGCTAGAAAAACCCTCTATCACTACATTTAGTTTTCAAGACCTGGAACAAAAATCATTTTTCTAAAATAGACCAAATGTTTCTGCCTAAAAATGACCATACCAAAAACATGCTTAGACTCGGTTCCAAGACTTCTAACCACCACTAAACATCATCCTAAGCCTTCCCAAACATATCCTAACATCAAACTTCCATCCTACCCCTATTGATCAACCAATCTCAATATCAAGAATCAAAGAAATGAACATGCAAGTAATAAAACCTATGTGAATCATCCTAAAACAACAAACCAAACATAACAACAACATGCAAAATCAACAACCACCATGGCTCCCCAAACACCCCCTTTGCCGTGGGGTTTGGGTGACCCAATCACCACAACCAAATTAATTTTGGTGGGTTTTCATGGTGTTTATACTTCCATAACACTTAATTATCAACATGCATTAGCTCTTTTAGCCTCAAAAACGAATTTGGATCATATGGAAAAATCTTGAAAAATTTTTGTCAATGCATGTTGGATTTGAGCACATGAATATGTGGGGAATGACCAAACTAAGTGTGGTCTAACCTTAGATTTTTGAAAAATCAAGTGGAAGAAGATTTTTGGTGGGTTTTTGATGGTGGTGGGGGTGTCCGTCGGATAGAGAGACAAGAGAGGGAGTGGGTTTGATTTTTTTTTGTAAATGTTGTGTGTGTTTGTGTTTATGACAAGTTTGGGCCTTTTTGGTGGGTTGGGAGGGGCTTAAATGCAATATTTGGCTTCTTTTGTCCTTAAATAGAAAACGACCTCAAAACTTTGCGGGTTCGACTCATTTGTCAATTTTGAAAATTTTACGAGAGTCGGAAATCTTCCCGAACGCTCCAAAATATTTTTGGGATACTTTAAATGTACTCGGAAGGCTATAAAACTCACCCGACTCAACTTAACACGAACCGTAAATAAAATTCTCGAAAAATTACATTATCGATAAATCGTCAAAAATTATATGAAATTGGGCATCCCTCGGGATCGTAATCGTCATCGTCCTTCTTAAAACGTCAAATGTAAAAATTATAACCTCGAACATCGGCTTTAACCAAAATACTTATAAGTATAGAAATTATAATTTATTAAAAATTTCAAAATTTAGCGTAATTTAGGGTAACGTTAATAACCTCGATTCTAGGGTGTCACATCCACCCCTCCTTAAAGAGAGCGACGTCCCGGCGCTCGCCTCTTCTTGTACTCACATTTCGTCTTACTGGAACAGATGAGGATACCTTTCCTTGAAAAAGTCCTCACGTTCCCAGGTGTATTCCGGTCCACGCTTAGAATTCCATTGGACCTTCACAATAGGAATCCTACTACGCTTCAACCGCTTGACCTCCCGGTCCATAATTTCCACAGGTTCTTCCACAAAGTGCATTTTGTCGTCTAGTCGAATCTCGTCCAAAGGAATCACCAATTCCTTGTCCGCCAAACTCTTCTTCAGGTTCGATACGTGAAACGTGTCATGAATAGCACTAAGCTCGATCGGCAACTCTAACTTGTACGCTACTGGTCCAATTCGTTCAACGATCTTAAACGGTCCAATATACCTCGGACTCAACTTTCCTTTCTTTCCAAAACGAATTACACCCTTCCATGGCGATACCTTGAGCATAACCATATCTCCAACTTCAAACTCCAACGGTTTCCTTCGGTTATCGGCATAACTTTTCTGTCGGCTTCTCGCAGCAAGTAGTCGGTTCTTGATCTGCACGATCTTCTCTGTCGTTTCTAAAACCATTTCGGGTCCAGTCAATTGACTCTCCCCTACTTCACTCCAACACACGGGCGATCTACACTTCCTTCCATACAATGCTTCGAACGGTGCCGCTTTGATACTCGCATGATAACTATTATTGTACGAAAATTCCACCAGAGGCAAGTGGCGTTCCCAACTTCCTCCAAAATCGATCACACATGCTCGGAGCATGTCCTCCATCGTTTGAATCGTTCGTTCACTCTGGCCGTCAGTTTCCGGGTGATAAGCCGTGCTTAAACTCAGTTCAGTGCCCATCGCACGTTGAAGCGATTTCCAAAATTCCGACGTAAATCTACTGTCGCGATCCGAAATGATCGATAACGGCACTCCATGTCTACAGACGATCTCCTTCACGTACACGCTGGCGAGTTTTTCCATGCTGTCCGTCTTCTTCATAGGTAAGAAATGAGCAGATTTCGTCAACCTATCCACAATTACCCATATCATATCGCATCCACTAGGAGTCCTAGGTAAACCCGTCACAAAATCCATTGCGATTTTCTCCCATTTCCATTCTGGGATTTCCGGTTGTACCAACAATCCAGATGGTTTCTTATGTTCTGCCTGAACCTTCGCGCAAGTCAAACACTTACTGACGTAACGAGCAATATCTGCCTTCATATTCGGCCACCAATAGACTTTCTTCAGGTCGTGGTACATCTTATCCGATCCAGGATGTATCGAATACTTCGACTTATGCGACTCATTCATAACCAATTCTCGAACTCCAGGCTTTCCTTCCTCAGATGAACACAGTGGCAGCCAAATCCGATTATCAAAATATCTTAGTCCGTCTGACCTAATCACGAAAAGAGGTTTCAACATTCGTCCCAATTCTCGTCTTCAACATTCCCTTTCATCAATCCTCTCTCCTGAGCCTTCAGTATGGTTTCGGTTAAGTCAACGCTCTCACTCATCACTAAAGCTCTAACCCTCAAAGGTTTCTCCCGTTCCTTCCTACTCAATGCATCCGCTACAACATTCGCCTTCCCAGGGTGGTAGCGAATTTCGCAGTCATAATCACTCAGTAGTTCAACCCATCGTCTTTGTCGCATATTCAACTCCTTTTGATCTAAAATGTGTTGCAAACTCTTGTGATCAGTGAATACAACACACTTTGTCCCATACAGATAGTGTCTCCACAACTTTAACGCAAAAACTACCGCTCCTAATTCCAAATCGTGCGTCGTGTAGTTCTCCTCATTCTTCCTTAATTGCCTCGACGCGTAAGCTATCACCTTTTCACGTTGCATTAATACTGCTCCATAACCCTTACGAGACGCATCACAATACACCACGAAGTCTTCGGTTCCTTCAGGCAATGATAAAATCGGCGCGGAACATAACTTATCCTTAAGCGTTTCGAAAGCAAGCTCTTCCTCAATTCCCCATTCATACACCCTATTCTTCTCGGTAAGCCGCGTCAATGGTTTCGCAATCAACGAAAATCCTTCAATAAACCTTCTATAATACCCAGCTAAACCCAAAAATTGTCGAACTTCAGTCGGCGTCGTCGGTGCTGACCATTCCCTGATTGCTACGATCTTAGCAGGATCTACACGAACTCCCTCACTATCAATCACATGACCTAGAAACTGCACTGATTCCAACCAAAACTCACACTTAGAGAATTTTGCATACAGCTTCTCCTTCCTTAACAACTCCAAAATCTTTCTTAGGTGCTTCTCGTGCTCCTCCTTACTCTTAGAGTAAATAAGTATATCATCGATGAAAACAATAACAAACTTATCTAGATACGGTTTGCACACGCGATTCATAAGATCCATGAATACAGCAGGCGCGTTCGTCAGCCCAAACGGCATCACTCGAAATTCAAAGTGTCCATACCGCGTACGAAAGGCGGTTACAGGAATATCCTCCTCTCTTACACGCAGTTGATGATACCCTGATCTTAAATCGATCTTAGAGTATACACTGGAACAGATCAATTGCAAGGTTCAATTAAGTCGATTTTAAAAGCGTAATTTCCTAACTTCAAGGTACACCCTTTCAGTATAGAATTCGTACTAACAATTTTTCCATCGGCTAATTCAACATTATAACTAGTCGTTAACAACACCGGTTCTCTATCGATATGACGACTAAATCTAACGTCTACAAAACTCTTGTCGGAGCCAGAATCAAATAAAATACTAGCATAACAAGCGTCTAGCAAAAACGTACCGGTAACCATATTGGGACCTTGTGGTTTATCAGCAGTTCCCACTTGATACACAGCTGCCGCATTATTTCCTCCCCGTCTGTTTCCTGTCTTTGGGCAATTTGCTTGCACATGCCCTCTTTCTCCACAGCTATAACATCCTCTCATCCTGATAGCATTAGCCCCAGTGGCTACTCCTCCCGTTCGACAACTAGTTGTCCTATGACCTGCCTTTCCACACTTGCCGCATGCCGGCGGGCAATTTCCAACATGATACAAGTTGCACTTTCCACAATGGGGGTTCACTTTCACACCTCTAGGGTTCGTCACTGCCCTCATCCCTTCGTTCCTTCTCTGATTAAACTGTTGATTACGGTTCGGCCCATGGTTGTTTTGATTCCCTCCTCGGTTCTGGCCTTGGGATTGATTACTTTGTGCTGCCTCCCATTTCCTTTTGTTGCCCTCAGCAATGTAGTTCTGCTTGTCTTGAAGCTTAACGTCCATCAGAGTGTGAGCCATTTGAACCGCTTCGTCAAACGTTCCAGGTTTCGACGAAGTTGTTTCACCTTTGATGTTGCTAGATAAACCCTTTATATACTGCTTCATTTTCTTGGCATCATTGGCAAATATGTCCGGACACAAAAGACTTAACTCATTGAATCTCCTGGTGTAAGCAGCTATATCGTTGTTCTTTAAGGTCAAATGCCTCAATTCGTCCTCCAATTGCCCCAATTCCTCCTCTGGGCAAAACTTCTTTGTCAACAAAGCTTTGGTCGCATTCCACGTCCTTGCATTTGCCACAGCCAATCCAACCGTGGCTACCTAGGTATTCCACCAACTTAACGCATCATCCAGAAACGTAGCCGCTGCAAACTTTACTTTATCCGCCTCTGCACAACCACTGATTTCAAACTTACTCTCAACTTTTTCCAACCATCGCCTAAGTTCTAGGGCTCCACCCGTTCCACGGAACTACGTGGGACCGCACTTCATAAAGCTAGAATAGGTACACACTCTCGGGGCTGGCTGTCTCCCCGCGTTCCTTCCTGGATCCTGATTTCTCCCAGCTCGGTCCGCTTGCAACGCATTAGCTATTGCTTCCTGAATCATGTTGTTAACACGATCGGCAGTCAACTTTGGAGGCATTGTTTTATCGAATATCTCTTTCTGCAAGACAAGGAAAATAGAAAAACAATGTAAGTATTCATATCAAGTTTCCCAGACATAAAATACATACAACGACACATCACTACGGAGTTACTAATATTCATCAATTCACACCACAAAGATCAAATTTAAGACATATCACAGATCATGAAAGGTAACATAGATTGTATTGATAGTTAACCAAAATCGTGACAAGTAATGCCACTACAATCGTTCACCACAAAACATCAAGTACTTGAGTTTCTTGTCATAATACCATCATACAAAGGTCTAAAATAGTTCTATTACAATGATCAAAGAAAAATACAAAACAAGTAACTAGGCATGTGGTGATCCACACGGCCTCTTGGATGGCGGCTCGTCGTCGTCTTCCTCGGTTTCCTCATCACTCACGTCCTCATCCACATCATCCACTTTTCCCTTGCCTTTCTCATCCGGCCCACATTCTGTTTCCTTTCTCATCCCTGATGTGGATCCACACTCAATCGCTACCTGATTTCCCACCGAAATACAAGCACCTCCAGTAGGCGGCTGAACCATGAAGTCATTCGCCTCCATCTCCACATCGTCCACGAATCTCCAATCCGGGGGCAATGAATCCCTCACATGATGCTCCCAACTCTGCATCCTCGACAACCTCATCTGATCTTCCCTCACACGGTCAAGACTAGCACTTAAATTCGCAACCATTGATTTTAAACTGTTGATGGCACTTGTGTTCATCATCCCATCATACGCAATTCTTGAAGTCCTTTCCAACAGTCTTTGATGTCCCCTTTCAGTCTTATCAAACTTCTTAATCACCCTAGTCTTAACTACAAACCGCTCATACATCAACCTTTCCATCCTCCCCAAACGACCTGCGGAATCCCAGTAGTGACTCGGTCTCGGAAAATAGACCCTTGCAATATTCTCATGAATCGATGGCGACTTGGATGACTCTCCACTGCTCCCATTACTATTGTCCATCGGGCGATCAAAGGGTTGCTGCTCATAACGACCGGTCGGTGGTACCTCATAACCCTTCGGCGAATTCGGAGATTGAAACAAATCGGGTTCGGTCTGGCCTACGGCATCTTCGGGAATGCCATCATCCAATAGCTCCTCGGGCTCTTCTTCGGAATCCTCATTGTCGTCACTACTCATGCTGAAATTATCCACCTCACTTTCGCCATTGTCGTTTTCCGGCCCTATTTCGTCTTCTGGAGCGATCCATCCATTATTATTGTCCGGCGGGTTCGGAGGAAACGGTCCCCCTTCGTGACCTACAACGTAATCGTTTCCGTTATCGTTGGGCGGTACCTCGGCCATTCCTGCAATGACAGCGAATTTTGGAGGGTACATAAGTAATTATACAATAGTTATAAATATATGCATGCAAATGCAATGCAAAGGTGGTACATATGCCCGAAATGTAATAATATGATGCTCATGCATGATTAATATGAAAATTACGATGTCGGATATTTCACGTAAAATTTAACGTCTACATATAGTAATTCCATACTTATATAATAATTACCCACATATATATATTACTCAAAAGTATACGTCAAATGCCATAAATACAACAATAAATCTTACCGGAGCCATGCAGGATAGTTGTGTGTGCTTGGACCCTTTTTCTTACGACACCAAAAGTTATAGTTTAGGATTTTCAAAAACGACCTAGTTCTCTATAACTCGTGGCTCTGATTACCAATCTGTAACACCCCCACAATTGTTATGCGCAGCGGAACTACAACAATGGGTGCTACACAGTATTCATTGCACACAAGATATATCAAACGACGCTAAAAAGACGTCGACTTAAAACTTGAAATTTAAAATTGTTAGATAATACATGTCCACAGTTTTTCCAACCCCAAATAGTGCACAGAGTTTAGCGTTTTCGGTCCCCATGAATCTCAACCCCAAAAACTTCAGTTTACAACCACATGACATTAAACATAAAAATTGTTTAAGTAGAAAAGGAGGGAAAAACAAGCGGACACCAAGCCGTACACACAACATCCATCCCATGCATGCTCCATCCTACTTCTCAGCGGTTACCTGAAACACATGCCAAAAATTTGGTCAACGAAAACGTTGAGTGGAATTCATAGGTTTTACAATCCATTTGAACGTATATATAATAAAAACCATTCGTGATCATTTATAGTCTTGTCGATCAAACAAACTATAATCAGGATACTGACAATTGTGTTTAAGCTCATGACACTAATCCGTTAACTCAATCACCCGCGTAAATATACCGGCATGATTCAGATGAAACCAGTGCCCCTTCTAAAGGCATCAGTTGCAATTATACCTTATTTCTCATACAAAATAATCTACCGCAGAACTTACTATAAGTACAGCTTCTCGGCTAGCATTGGGTCGTTAACCCCGTAGTACTACAAATTGCATAAGCGGCTATTTCCCCCTACTCGAGGGCAAGACAATAGTTAATAGTTCATGAATTTAGGGACTTTTGCAACTTTGGTACTCAACACAATTCTAAGGCAACTTTCGGGTCTAACAATCATTCATGATATACGTTCCTTTTAAAAACTAGCATTTCCCTCGCGGGTAAAACAATTTGAAATAATATAAGCGAGGCTATAAATTCACACCTTAGATATTAAGTAGTCGGTAGTTCGAGGAGTGATCACTGACGATGTTACGGATGCCCGGGTAAATCAACACCTATCACAAATAACGCGTAATGAGTAATCTCATTTAAATACTTACGGTACTGTATAAAATACATATATACAAGTCACTTAGGACAAGTATAACTCACGCCAAAAACAAAACAACAAGTATCATTCATTTTATTCCATTCGTTCTTATTAGTTACGTTGTCCATTTTTACTCGTTCTCGCCGGTACTTGACTAAAGTACGGGCTGTTTTACCTTATTAAACCGTGCTTATAAAATTTGACAAAATTTCCAAAAATCCTATATGACCTGTAGATAACATGTTTTTAAGCCCAATAAAAGTTTTTACTTTTACGACCCGTTA
Source organism: Glebionis coronaria (assembly GCA_025667525.1). NCBI lineage: Eukaryota > Viridiplantae > Streptophyta > Magnoliopsida > Asterales > Asteraceae > Glebionis > Glebionis coronaria. The sequence goes on along the minus strand of CM046877.1, from coordinate 317,536,484 downwards.
CGCAACTCATTTCCACGACTACATTTTACGGGCTGAAATTGCGCTTCGACCAATTTTGACCACTTTGACCTATATGAAAAATACCTTTGACTTCTTTGACACCTAAGTCAACATATAGACCCATTTATACAGGTTAGGGACCAAATTTTGACCCTTGACCATTTACCAAATTATACTTGTGACCCTCGGGATTTGACTAAAACTTTGCACAAATTCGGATTGTGAAAGTCCTCGTCTCCCGGTACCCGATCTTTAAAATGTCATAACTTTTAGCTCGTTTTGAGTCACGGGCTCTACCTTATACCAAATTAAAGCTAGAAAAACCCTCTATAACTACATTTAGTTTTCATGACCTGGAACAAAAATCATTTTTCTAAAATAGACCAAATGTTTCTGCCTAAAAATGACCATACCAAAAACATGCTTAGACTCGGTTCCAAGACTTCTAACCACCACTAAACATCATCCTAAGCCTTCCCAAACATATCCTAACATCAAACTTCCATCCTACCCCTATTGATCAACCAATCTCAATATCAAGAATCAAATAAATGAACATGCAAGTAATAAAACCTATGTGAATCATCCTAAAACAACAAACCAAACATAACAACAACATGCAAAATCAACAACCACCATGGCTCCCCAAACACCCCCTTTGCCGTGGGGTTTGGGTGACCCAATCACCACAACCAAATTAATTTTGGTGGGTTTTCATGGTGTTTATACTTCCATAACACTTAATTATCAACATGCATTAGCTCTTTTAGCCTCAAAAACGAATTTGGATCATATGGAAAAATCTTGAAAAAATTTTGTCAATGCATGTTGGATTTGAGCACATGAATATGTGGGGAATGACCAAACTAAGTGTGGTCTAACCTTAGATTTTTGAAAAATCAAGTGGAAGAAGATTTTTGGTGGGTTTTTGATGGTGGTGGGGGTGTCCGTCGGATAGAGAGACAAGAGAGGGAGTGGGTTTGATTTTTTTTGTAAATGTTGTGTGTGTTTGTGTTTATGACAAGTTTGGGCCTTTTTGGTGGGTTGGGAGGGGCTTAAATGCAATACTTGGCTTCTTTTGTCCTTAAATAGAAAACGACCTCAAAACTTTGCGGGTTCGACTCATTTGTCAATTTTGAAAATTTTACGAGAGTCGGAAATCTTCCCGAACGCTCCAAAATATTTTTGGGATACTTTAAATGTACTCGGAAGGCTATAAAACTCACCCGACTCAACTTAACACGAACCGTAAATAAAATTCTCGAAAAATTACATTATCGATAAATCGTCAAAAATTATATGAAATTGGGCATCCCTCGGGATCGTAATCGTCATCGTCCTTCTTAAAACGTCAAATGTAAAAATTATAACCTCGAACATCGGCTTTAACCAAAATACTTATAAGTATAGAAATTATAATTTATTAAAAATTTCAAAATTTAGCGTAATTTAGGGTAACGTTAATAACCTCGATTCTAGGGTGTCACAAAAGGGGTATTTATACTTCCAAGCAACATTGGTCTTGGGCCGGTCCATGACAAGCCCATGGACCGGTTCTTACTTAACTTAATAAGTAACTATTAACTACGAGCTATTACAAACATAAATAATATTATGGAGTGACCGATACTTCTATTATACGTTAAAACGTATTTCTAACATGGAGAAAACACGGGCATTCACGGCTTTTATTGAAGAAAAAGATGAAAGACGAAGTCGAGAAGTCAAGAGTGCAAAAAGAACGGAAGTCCAAGACCAATTCTGAAGATTTATCGAAGAAAAAGTCAAAAGACGGAAGTTTATCAAAAGCCGAAGAACTCAAGTCTAATTTATTGAAGAATTTAAAGACGAGTCAAAGAAATCCCGAGCCAAAAGTCATTAAAGTCCAAGTTCAAAGAAGATTAGAAGAATAAAGGACTAATGGTGCAATTAATGAAGATTAAAAGAAGGAAGGACTTAATCTCACAATTAAGAAGAAATGAAGGAGGGGAGGAAGCTTCCTAATCCTCCCCTATATATAGTTTAGTTGTTAATCATTTTTAGTTGTTGGCTAAGTGTGACAATTAGTCTTCCACCATTTACTTACCTTGCACCTTTAATTCATGTCATTTAAATACTTGTCAATTTAAATACCTTGTCTTGCACATTAAATTCCTTTAATTTCAAGTAAGTTTTCATTTAATTCTTGTCAATCTTTATTTTATCTTGTTAATCTCCTATCTACCTTTCTTGATCTTGATTTTTATGTTTATGTTTGTGTTCATGTTCATATCTTTATTTTGATCAAGTAGGTTTTTGATTGTTGTGGTTTAATTTGTTAGTTTAATTGATATAGATTGTTTGTTTATGAGTGTTTGTTGTTTCGTTATAAATTTGTTTAAATATTTTGTTTTGATCTTGATTAATTTGTGGTTAGATTCTTGTAATTTTGATCCCTTGTTCTTCGGGGGAGTTTGTTTCTGTGTCTGATCTTTCCAGGAAAACTTCCGACTCAAGGGAAGGAGTTCTTTCATTCAGAACATCAAAGTTCAGGATCAAGGGCTTCATCCGGAAGAGTTCCGGATCAGCAAAAACTTCCGAGTCAAGCTTGTTCATCCGGAACATTCTAAGTTCTGGACGAAGACTTTCGAACGAAAAAGTTCTGGATCAACAACAAAGTTCCGGATCAACACCAAAACTTCCGAGTCAGCAATCTCATTCGGAACTTAAAAAGTTCCGGATCAGAAAGGTTTCATTCGGAACTCAAAAACTTCCGGATCAAGCAATTCATTCGGAACTCAAAAAGTTCCGGATCAGAGAGGGTTCATTCGGAACTTTAAAAGTTCCGAGTCAAGCCAGTTCATTCGGATGTTTTGAACTTCCGAACCAAGGTTTCTTTCAGGTTCTTTTTGGTATCTTCTTTCAATTCTTTTATTTTCAAGCTTTATTTCTCCCACCTTTTAATTTAATTACACTTTAAGATTATTTGTCTTAGCTTTATTTTAGCCTTGCCTTAGTTTAAGTTTTAGTTGCGTTTTAAAATTGCCTTAGTTAGATTTAAGTTTGCGTCATTTACTTTTAGTGCCTTTTTAATTTCTCGTCTCGCTTTAAAATTCTTGCCCATTATTTTAATTAGACTTAGATTTAAATTACCTGCCTTTTACTTTAATTGTTTTTGCACCTTTATTTAAAAACAACCAAAAATATTTGTTTCACCAAAAATAATAGAGTCACACATAAAACCTAGATCAATTCGTTAAGATACCGAGAACAACAATTGAACCCTAGCAAAACCTAGTTATCAAAATTCTTTTTGAATTTTGATTTGATAACCCAAGAAAAAATATAATTCCCACATCATGCTCATTTTATACTTTTTGGTCATAAAGTTGGCAAATTGCTTGCTCAAGGTTATGTTGGTTGAACCAAAAAATTTATCATCTACATAAATCTGTACTATGATGGCATCACCGTTGGACTTATAAGTGAACAAGGTTTGGTCAATAGTACCCTTGACAAATTTATTTTCAAGTAGGAAATTTGACAAGGTTTCATACCAGGCTCTAGGTGCTTGTTTCAGCCTATAGAGTGCTTTGTGGAGTCTGCAAACATGGTCAGGATAGTAACTGTTTTCAAACCCTGGAGGTTGTTTAACATAGACTTCCTCTGCAAGCTTCCTATTGAGAAAAGACTTTTGACATCCATCTGGTATACCATAAAACCCATGTAAGCTGCATAAGCTAGAAAGATTCTGATAGCCTCTAGTCTGGAAACTGGTGCAAAGGTTTTATCATAATTAATTCACTCTGATTGATTGTAACCTAACACCACTAGCCTTGCTTTGTTTTTAACAATCATGTCAACTTCATCCCTTTTGTTCCTGTAGACCCATTTGGTTCCAACCACTTGCTTTCTAGTTGGAGCTTTTACCAGAGTCCACACCTTGTTCCTATTTATCTGATTCAACTCCTCCTGCATGGCCACAACCTATCCTTGATCAAGTAGAGCTGTAATGACATTATTTGCCTTATCTTCATAGAGGAAGTTAGCGAAAAGGCATTCACTCACTAAGGCAGTTTCTAGATTTCTTAATTTTCCTCTGGTAGTGACTCTTTTAGAGGGTTCACCAAGGATATTTACAAGAAGAATATCTTTGTTTCTAATCTACTTTGATTGAGGAGTAAGTGTCTCTTAGGGTTCTAGAGTCACCGTGGGTTCATTGCATGAGGGCATTTCATCACATATGATTTCTTCATCCATGATCTCTTCATCCATTTGAGAAATGATAGACTCATGATCAACATTTTCCACAACTAGCAGTGGGGATTGTGATTCAGCAACTACAATCTCTAGAGAAAGATCAGAGATTGAGTGGGGATCAAATGCATGAACGTAAGGGAAGTCCTTGTGACAATTGTGAGATGATTCCTTGGGGATTGAGAAATCATCCTCTGGATATGATTTAACTTCCTTGAAGTCAATGTCACAAGTATCTGAGTTGGTCTGTGAGATGACAACATCTGCTTCATTGAAGGTAATATGGATGGATTCTTCTAACTCTTACATGCGGATATTTAACACTCTAAATGTTCTAGAGGTAGGAGAGTATCCAAGAAAGAAGCCATCATCTGATTTTTCATCAAATTTTCCCAAATGATCCTTGTAGTTGTGAATGAAGACAGGGCAACCAAAGATATGAAGTGGCTTACATCAGGGGCTCTCTTCCTACAAACTTCATAAGCGGTTTTACCATGTCTCTTCATAATGATTGATTTGTTTTGTGTGTAACATGCTGCATATACAGCTTCACCCCAAAATTACTTTGGAAGTCTTGATTCGTTGAGCATTGTTCAGGCAGCCTCTATCAGAGTTCTGTTCCTTCTTTCAGCGACAATATTTTGTTCTAGGGTGTCTGGGTTTGAAAAAGTTTTCTGAAAATCCCTTTTCATCAGAAAAGGCTTCCATGGAATGATTCTTGCATTATGTTCCATTATCACTTCTTATATCCTTAACTATACAGACATTGATGTTCTCTATTTCTCTTATGAAGGGCATGATCCGATCAACTGCTTCACTTTTTCTTTGGAGAAAGAATACCTATGTGAATCAAGATAATTCATCAACAATGACTAATGTGATTTGTTGTTATTTAGGGATTGAGGTTTTACTGGTTCAAATACGTCCATATATATGTAGACACTTTGGTTGTAGTAAAAATACACTTGTTTAGGAAAACAAAACGTAAAAGCGGCAAGTATTAAGTGAATGATAAAAATCAAGCACTAATGACCCAAATGGTAAGTAACAAGTTCGTTTACCAAGGAGGTTGATTGTGTGTGAAAAACTTGTAGGTTTTAGATTAATATTGCTTAGAAAGAAAAAGGGAATAAAAGAAAATGACGGATACGATAAAATTAAGCTAAGACGTAGAAAACGTAAAATCGTAAAAATAAACAAAATAAAAACTTCCTCTAAAAATACCTAAAAAATTACCAAAAATTCCTAAAAATAAACTAAGGGTTTAGAAATGATCAAAACTTTTTCCAAACCTTTTTATTAATTAATTTATTTAATTTTTAAATGCTAATTAAAGCCATAAAAATCAAATAAATTAACAAAAAGTCCAAATAAAGATTTTTCAACTTGTAAACCTCAAAGATAATCTAAGAAAGCTAAAAAGTGTTATTCCAAATTTTTAAACTAATTAAAACTATTTAAAATGATCTAAACTAAATATAAAATATTAAAATAATATTAAAATTTCAAAAAATATAAAAAATTCTAAAAACTTGCAAACTAGTTTATTTTAACCTAATTAAACAGAAAATGAAGTTGAAATTACCAAAATATCCACTAAATGACAAAATAGTCGTTTTAGAGAATTAGACCACTTCAGGACCTGACTTTTGTTGCAAATGTTTCTAAATGACAATATCAAGACTTATCAATCATAAAATACCCAATAAGATAAATCAATTAAGCTGAATCAGTTGATAAGCACTTTGAAAAATCGAAATAAGTTGATTTTCTAATAAAACTTAAACCAAATAAGCTGCAAACAACCAAATCTCCTAATAAGCTAAGATGATTGATGAAAAGTACAAAAACAAAGTTATTGCACGATCCAATAAGCTGGAATTTTGAATTAAGCACTTTGGTCAAGTTTGACCAAAGTCAATGAAAGTCAACCTGTGAGATTTTGCACTTATGAGTTTGTTAAGCTGGTTTTAGGCTTGCAAGGGTCATTTTGGAGGAAGTTTTGAGTTCAAAAACAGTGAACCAAGACCAACAGTGGGTGGAATTGGCTTATATTTTGGATATATAAATCCTCAATAAGTAGTTGGCTTATGAGCTTTCCAAATAAGCTTCAAGCAGTCAAAACACAACAAGCATGCAATAAATGAGCAGCAACAAGCAATCAATAGGCAAAAATCACAAGGCAAATAATAAGTGTGAAAACACTTATCCTTTTTCCACTTATTTCCAATAATAACAAGACCAAAACGTGTATTTTATGTCGTAAAAGTTGGAATTATGCGTGGTTTGTGTTTTTATTGTGTTTTAGGACCAAAAGACGGAAAAGGAAGAAAACATGGGCTTTCACGGGCTTTTATCGAAGAAAACGAGAAAAGACGAAGTCAAAAGATCAAGAGTGCAAAAAGAACGGAAGTCCAAGGCCTATTATGAAGATTTATCGAAGAAAAAGTCTAAAGACGGAAGTTTAATGAAGTCGAAGAACTCAAGTCTAATTATAGAAGAAAATTAAAAGACGAGTTCAAATCCCGAGACGACATCGAGAAAGACAGAATTTAGATCGAGTCGAGAAGAAAAAGAAAGAAGAAAGCATACATGCATTCCCCACTCCCTATATATACCCTCCTAATGACACATTAGGAGGGTGTTAGTCATTAGCAAGTTTTAATTTTCTTTGTTTTAGTTTTCTTTTTAGAGAGAGAAAGTGTTTAACTTTCTCTTACTAAAACTTCATCTTTTATTTCAAATTAAGCTTTGTTTGTTTAATATTTGTATTAGAGTTTCATTAATCAAAAGTTCAAGTTTAAACTTTTAATCTTTTATCTCTTTCTACCTTTCTTGATTTTGCTATTGTCCTTGATCCAAAACTTCATCTTTGATCCGAATAGTCCTTTATTCGTGTTTGATTTTGAAGTTTTAGTGATTAAAAAGTTAGTCTTTTTAGTCCTTATTAAGCTTTCATACGATATAAGCTATTAGCTCTTTGTGCTTATTGGTTTATCTCTTATTTATAGCTTATTGTATTTTCGGATTATTTAAAAAGTCTAGTGTTTTTAAAAGATTCGATTTATTAAGTTTGCTTATTTGGAATTTTGAAAGTTGCCAAATTTATGCTTATTGAGTTGTTTAAGGTTCGGTTTAGGTAGCTTATTGAATGTGCTTATTGAAATTTCAGCTTAACTTCATTTTCGGATTACTACTTGTATTCATCGCAATATTGGGTATTACGCATTCCGATTGGTTGTTGGTTTCTATCGCAATAACCCATTGAGGGTTCTACTTTGCGATAACTTGGATTTTACACCCTTATTCCGATCTAGGATTGCGATCGCTCATTGCGATCGCATATTTCGACGGGATTTAAGGTTACCTTGAATCGAAACTCTGCCCAATTTTAGTTTACAACATTCCGATCCTTGTATTTCGATCTAAGCATTCCGATTGGATCATATTGCGACAGAAGTGCATTGCGACAGAGGTGTTTAGATTATTCTGATCTGGACTTTGCGATAGAATCATATTGCGACATAATTGACTTTGTTATTCCGATGGGTATTCAGATGAACATTCCGATGGCTTTTCACTTATATTATTCCGATGACTTGTTTTAATAACATTCCGATGGTTCTACTTTTGGTGCATTCCGATAGAAAGGACTTGTTACTCCGATTAATTAAGTTTGTCAAGTATTAAAGTTTTACAAGTTTTATATTTTAATTCTTTTTCTAAATAACTTTTAGTTTAATTTTCTAAAAGCTCTACTTTACTCAACGACAATCATTTGCTTTTAGTTTAGAATTAGTTAATCAAACTAAACCATCCTCTTGTTCACCAAAAGACAATTGAGTCGCACTTTAAACTGGTAATCAATTCGAAAAGACTTGGAACAACGAAATTATTTTATACTTGGCTAAAAGCTTTGTATTAAATGGCGCCGCTGCCGGCTCTTTTCGTTAAGATTAACGGTTTTTAGTGAGAGACGCATTGGATTTTGGGGATCCGTTCTTTTAGGAACGTTATTTTCCTTGCTAAATGTTTTTTCAAAAATCCATAAAAACTATAAAAAATTTCAAAAATACAAAAAACATTAAAAAATCATAAAAAGCATTTCTTTTCCAAAGGTTTTGAACCAAAGATATATATATATATATATATATATATATATATATATATATATATATATATATATATATATATATATATATATATATATATATATATATATATATATATATATATATATATATATATATATATATATATATATATATATATATATATATATATATATATATATATATATATATATATATATATATATATATATATATTCTCTGTTTCTTTGGTATCTTTTTCTTCTGCAGGTGTATGCGTACTAGATCTTCAAATTATTCTGAGCCGGAGACTCGTGAAGATTTAGATATGGCTGGTGTGCATAACAACAATAACAACCCACCTCTACCCAATTTGAATAACAATAACAACAACAATGTTCCCCTACCTGATTTACGAAAAATGGAGGAACTGTGTCAACCCACCATGAACGGACGCGGAAGACCGATTGCGCCGATGCAAATCACAGCTCCTGAATTTTCGTTGAAACATCACATGATCCAGCAAGTTCAAAACGCTTGCTCGTTTAGCGGATTACCGGATGATGATGCCAACAAACATCAAGAAAAGTTCATTACCGTCACTCAAAGCATGAAACTATCTGGTGCTTCCATGGATTTTCTTCGCCTTCACCTTTTTCCACACACTTTATCCCATCATGCCGAAAAATGGTTTGATCGTCTCCCCAAAAACTCAATTCAAACATGGTATGACATGACTCAAAAATTTTTGTCGCGCTACTTTCCACCATCCATGGTCACTAGTCTTCGCAACCAAATCAGTGGATTCACACAAGAACCTGATGAGTCACTTTTTGATGCTTGGGAACACTATAATGTCTTGATCGACCGTTGTCCGAACCATAACATGCTCCCCGTTACTTTGATTGATACTTTCTATAATGGTCTAACTTTTCGTGATCGTGATACGATTAATGCTGCCGCCGGTGGTACATTCATGAAGAGACGACCTGAGGAGTGTAGAGAGCTGATAGAGAACATGACCACTCACCACAAAAATTGGGATTCATCTGCATCTTCAAGAAATAATCAGAGGGCCAATGTTTCTTCTACATCATCTAACCCAGACCTCAACGAAGTTACTCGCCAAATAGCTGAGATGAACAAAAACTTCTTAACCATGGCTACAAACCAATTTCAACAAGCCAAAGCTATTGCGCCTTCTTGTGAGATTTGCGGGGGTTCTCATTCGTACATCGATTGTCCTTCCACTCTAGACCATCCGGAAAATGTGTATGCCGCTAATGGTAACTTTGCTACAGGAGGCTACCAAGCACGACCTCAAGGAGACCGTAACTTGTTAAGTTATCGTTCCATCAACTATCTATCCCCACCCGGGTTTTCTCCTCAAAACCAAAACCAAAACAATTTCAACCGCAACAATCAAAGCCAACCTCGAGCTACCAATCAATATCAATCCCAAAGAAACCCATATCCACCTCAAGGAAATAATTCAGCTTACCAAGCCCCACCTCTCAACCAACCCACGACATTGAACCAAGACCTCGAAACTTACATGAGGACCAATAGAGAGATGGTGACGAATCTTCAAAGCCAATTCATTAACTTGAAAGGGGACATGGCAAAACAAGGGACGCTATTCGAGCTGAGCTAAGGAATGATATGGTGAAACAAGGGAATGCTCTTCAAGCCGACATGAGAAACTTCATGAACAATCAAACGAATAACTTAAGGGATATGATGGCTAGTTTTTTCCCAAGTAATCAAGCCTCTGGTTCGGGTACTCTTCTGAGTAACACTGTTTCTAATCCCAGAGGGGAGATGAAAGCAATCATAACTCGCAGTGGCAAAGGTTTAAAGGAACCCGAGATTCCTACACCTACACCAGTGATTGGACAAAGGAAAACGAGTCCCCTTCTCCAATACCACCACCTTCTACTCCCGCCCCTCCACCACCCACGGATGTGAGTGAGAATTCCATTCCAAAGCCTTCCTCTCAACCCCATATACCTTATCCCTCAAGGTTGAGGAAAGAGAAATTGAAGAACAAGGATGATATTCAGGTTTCTAACTTTCTCAAAATGTTTAAACAACTGAATTTCAATATCTACTTTGCTGGGGCCCTCGCTCACATGCCGAAGTATGCTAAGATGTTTATGGATCTTTTAAGTGATAAGGAAAAATTGCTCGACATCGCCAATACCCAATTAAATGAGAATTGTTCTATCGTTCTTTTGAGAAAACTTCTGGTTAAGTTAGGAGATCCGGGTCGTTTCCTCATTCCTTAAAAATTCCCCAGGGTAGAGAATTGTATGGCCCTAGCCGACCTAGGTGCTAGTATCAACTTAATGCCTTTAAGTGTTTGGAAAAAATTATCTCTACCCGAGCTAGTCCCCACACGAATGACATTGGAATTAGCTAACCGTACGGTTGCTTATCCAGTGGGGATAGCCGAAGACGTTTTCGTTGGTCTCGACAAATTCACCTTTCCGGTGGATTTTGTTGTCGTTCACTACGAGATGGATCCCCGTGTTCCATTAATCGTTGGACGTCCATTCCTGAGGACCGGTCGCACTCTCATTGATGTAGCCGCTGACGAATTAATCATGAGAATTGGTGACGATAAAATCGTCTTCAACATGAGTAAACTTTCTAAGCATCCTTCTGAAAATGCGAGCGTTAATTTCATTGACGTTCTTGATGAGGCTTGTGAAGAACATTTCAAAGACGCTTGTAAAAGTGGTTCTTCTTCTCTACACATTGTTGAGACCGTTGCCTCTATTGCTCCATCACTAACTCCATTCGGAGAAAGTGATTTCATCTTAAAAGAATTCGAAGCAACTTTGGGAGATGTGGACTTGCAATATGACGATTCTCCCTCCAATTGGGATGAAGACATTCGTACCATTGAGAAACTTCTCAATGAGGACCATATTTCTCCACCATCTCCTAAGGATATCTCTATCGATGATCCGACTTTGAATCCGCCGTCCATCGAAAATCCTCCGGATTTAGAGCTTAAGGATCTTCCGTCTCATCTCGAGGACGTTTTCCTTGAAGAAATAAGAAGTTACCGGTCATCATCGCTAAGGCCTTGAAAGAAGAAGAAAAATCCCGACTTATCGCCGTGTTGAAGAATCATAAGAAAGCGATTGCTTGGAATATCTCCGATATTCGTGGAATTGATCCTCACTTTTGCACACATAAAATTCTCATGGAGGACGACTTTAAACCCACTATTCAAAGCCAAAGAAGGGTGAATCCCAAGATCCATGACGTTATCAAAAAAGAGGTTATCAAACTTCTTGATGCGGGCATGATCTATCCTATCTCGGATTCACCATGGGTTAGTCCAGTCCATTGTGTGCCTAAGAAAGGCGGAATCACCGTTGTGCCCAACGAAAACAACGAGTTGATTCCTACTTGTCTCGTTAAAGGGTGGAGAGTTTGTATAGACTATCGCAAACTCAATGATGCTACGAGAAAGGATCATTTTCCCCTTCCTTTCATGGACCAAATGCTTGAACGTCTAGCGGCTAATGACTATTACGGCTTCTTAGACGGTTTCTCGGGTTATTTTCAAATACCCATCGATCCCCAAGACCAAGATAAAACCACATTCACTTGTCCTTATGGAACATTTGCTTACAAAAGAATGCTTTTCGGCTTATGCAATGCTCCTAGGACATTCCAAAGGTGTATGATGGCTATCTTCCATGACATGGTTGAAGAAACTATGGAAGTCTTCATGGATGATTTCTCGGTCTATGGTGATTCCTTCTCTACTTGCCTTGCCAATTTGGAACGCATGCTTAAGCGGTGTGAAGACACTCGCCTTGTTCTAAATTGGGAAAAATGCCATTTCATGGTGAAAGAAGGCATTGTGCTGGGACATAAAATCTCTAAAGCCGGTCTTGAAGTGGACCGTGCTAAAGTGGATGTCATAGCCAAATTACCTCCACCTTCAACCGTGAAGGGTGTGAGAAGTTTTCTGGGTCATGCGGGCTTCTACCGTCGATTCATTAAGGATTTTTCTAAAATCGCCCGCCCGATGATCCACCTCTTGGAAAAAGATACTCCTTTTATCTTTTCCAAAGAGTGTCTTTGATAACTGAGATTTTGCTTGGGTTCAATTTAATTCTCGGTATCTTCTCGAATTGATCACGGTTCAAAGTGGAATAGTTGTTCTTGGTTACTAAAAGGGGATTGGTTTTATAATCTACTAAAAAGATTTAAATGCGTGACGTAAATAAGGATTTAAACCAAAAACAGTTAATAAAATAAAACTTGAATTAAAATTAAACAATTAAACAAAAACAGTAGAATAACCTTACTGAAAAATTGCTTGATTCGGAATGTATGCTTGATCCGGAATATCTAAGATAAAAGCTTGATTCGGAACAAATGGTTCATGCGGAATATTTGCCTTTCATTCGAAATAAATGGACTCGTGCAGAATAAAAACTCATTCGGAACATTCTTGGAAAAACCTTGACTCGGAATAATTTTGATCCGGAATAAAATTTCTTGCTCATTCGGAACATTTAATCAAAATCCTTCATTCGGAATATTTAAACTGATTCAGAATATTTAATCAAAATCCTTCATTCGGAATTAAAACTGATTCGGAATAACTAATAAAAAAACTTTCATTCGGAACATCCCTTCATCCGGAATATTGATTATTCCGGATAAAGACACTGATTCGGAATAACTTACTGAAATTTGCTGATTCGGAATAATGGAACTGACTCGGAATAAATAAAAACTAAAGCTTTATTCGGAATAATATATGCTCATCCGGAATATTGATTATTCCGGATAAAGGCACTGATTCGGAATAAATTACTAAAAGCCTTGATTCGGAAAACTTGTTATGCGGAATAATTAAGCTAACTAGTTTATTCGGAATAATAAGTGCTCATTCGGAATCTGGGAATTGTTTGAAGACGAAGAACAGTAAAACATAAACAAAACGATTTTAAGCCAAAATCAACCAAGTTTTTGACCAAAACTTAAACCAAAGTAACCACTAATCATCTACTAATCATAAACATCAAACCAAAACGATAAAAACACAAAACCCACTTACTTTTGAAGATCAAAATCAACCAAATAGAACTTTAAAACTTTGAATCAAAAAGAGAAAGATGAACAAGATGAAATGATAGATTATATTGAGAGATTAATGTTAAACAAATGAAAGGAAAGATATAAGCTTACAAGATTTGTGAAAACAAGATGAAAAATCACCAACACCTTAATGGTGTTGGTTACCCTACGAAACAAAAAAAAGGAAAAAACTGGAAATGAAAAAACTAGCTCAAAATGTGTGAAGGAAGGTCCTATTTATAGGTCTTCAAGTTGGTTGGTGAGTGGGCTTTCTCCCTTTCTTCTTGTCTTCTCGTCTTTTCAGAAAAGTTGACGTTTTCGATTTCGATTCGGGATTTGTCGACGAATAAATTCAACTCGTCTTTTAATTTCTTCGTTTAATAAACTGGAGTTCTTCGACATATGTAAATCTTCCATCTTTGGTCCTTTTCTTCGAAAAATCTTCAAATAGGCTCATTGACATCAAATCTTTTGCATCTCTTGGACAATAGACTTCGTCTTGAGTCTTTTTCTTCGATAAAACCCGTGCAATCCCATGTTTTCTTTAATATTTATCCGGTTGGCTCTGAAAACACAACAAACACACAAACCACGCATAATTCCAAACAAATGACATTAAATACGTGTTTTGGTCTTGTTTTAGCAAGAAATAAGTGGTAAAAGGATGGGTGTTTTCACACTTATCAAATCCCCTACACTTAACCATTGCCATGCCCTCATGCAATGCTTAGTGATAAAGCAAATTTACAACTTTCTCATAATCAATCAACCTTGGCCTTATTGATATACTAATGAAACAAAATTTAAACTACTATGAATAAATAAAGCTTTAAAGGAAACAAAAGGGATAGAAGACCATTTTCACTTGAAAATAGCTACATGAAAATAACTTGCAAAGAGATCTAAGACTTACATTAGGGCTTTGGTGCTGCGAAGATTTATCACCCTCAAGTTTCACGTTCCCCAAACCAAGCTTAAAAACGAGATCATTGTTATTATAAGTTAGCAAACCAAACACTTACACACATGGCTTAATTATATGCTTAAACTCCCTTATTCCTAGGTGTATCTCTTATATTTTATTTTTGTCTTAGAATGATCATGAAGATGCATTTTTGGACTTATTGCGATAGTTTATTTAGGCTGAAAGCAAAGTGGGACGATTTGATTAATAGTTAGCTAAAGAACAAAATCTCTTAAAACTGCTTCTCGGGATATCAAAAAACTTCATATCTTGGCATAGCTCGCTTCATGATTTGAGACCTTTCTCGGGCCGATATTTGGCATGTACTTCATACTTCATATCTTGAGAGACGTTCTTAAGATAATGGTCTTCTCTTCGTTAATAGAGTTTCTTCACTTGGAGACTTTTGAGGGGTACTCCAACTTTGTTGACCACGACTTCATCATCATTTCTTCAATCGTTATTTGGGATTTTGAGATACAACGATCAGCCTCCTTTTCGGACTTGGATCTATTTATCCTTATACCTTGTTAGGGTCTTTTCGGATAGACTTCTCCATGATCTTTATGGGAGTTGATTGCTTTTCGTCGTGAGTCTTCTTGATCCTTCATATTGATTTTGGGAATAATGCTTTTCACATCATCTTGGATCTTTAGCAATAAAATGGAATCCTCATGCCCTGTTAGGGCCTTTTCGGACTCGCCAATCTTCGCGCCCCGCTTCATAAGTTATGCCTTGGCTATGAACTCTTATCATTACCGAGCAACTTTTAAACGATCTTGGGCTAGAAGCTAAGTTCTTTAATAAAATCGTACGACCTTACTTATTGCAGATAAATTATTAGCAAGTGATGGGAGAATAGGTAAATAATCACACCAAGTGTGCTTGTGCAAGAATACCGACTTATAATTGACTCTATCATTTCTCGTTCTCCACAAATTAAAATATCAAGTAATGAGACTCGTGGATGCTAAGCCTAATAAACCAATTAAGGTCTACATGGTTAAGGATACTTGCTAGAATAAACTTGGATAAGTCTATTCGGTTTGAGTCAAAATAATCGCAACGGGCCTAATATGTCGAAGACTTCTAAACTAGCTACACCACTTTATTGATATTTTTGACTTTATTGTGGGATATATACATATGAAAGCAACGATAAAAATTTAAAAATTACGATTAAATGGCCAAAGTTAATTAAAAATTTGAAAAATGCTGAAAAAGATGATTTTCCGGTTAAATGAAGGCATTTTCATGGAAAAGTCCACTTAAAACTTCGATAGAAGTCTCCCCTACACTTAATATAAACATTGTCCTTAATGTTTAAGCATGTGGGAAAAGTCTCCCCTACACTTATGACATTGTGCACGTTGGTTAAATCAAGTTAAGGAAGAGACGACTAAAGTGATCAATTTCAAATGTGAGTATGAAGAAAATTGAATCACGATAGTTGAGAGATAGAACCGGATTGCGGATAACACGGGAGCACGGTTCTTCAAAGGTTCCAAAAGTGCATTCATCCCTGTAATCACATCACCACACAAACACAAACAACCTATATAGGTCCCCCTACACTTAGGAGGTAAAACGAAAACGGATAGATTCTCGGGTTGCCTCCCGAGGAGCGCTTGTTTTTGATAACCGAGTCACGAGCCTGACTCGACCCAAAACTAGTTCATGGGAAACATGGTGAGGGATGGAATCATCTCATGAGAGATGTCCTCACCAAAGTACAACTTCACTCGTTGGCCATTCACCTTAAAATTAGGTCCATTAGGTTGAGCGAGCTCGAGAGTACCATATGGAAAAATTTGGGCAATGGTGAATGGGCCGGACCAACGAGATTTCAGCTTGCCCGAAAAGATTTTCAACCGAGAGTTAAAGAGTAACACTTTGTCTCCAACTTGGAACTCTCGGGTTTTTTTCTTGGAGTCATGAATGAGCTTAGTCTTTTCCTTATAGATCAAGGAATTTTCATAAGCATCATTCCTGAGTTCATGAAGCTCATTGAGTTGGATTTTGCGTAGGTCACCGGCTTTGTTGATGTCAAAGTTAGCCCACTTCAAGGCCCAGTGAGCCTTGTGCTCCAACTCAATGGGGAGGTGGCATGCTTTCCCGTATACGAGACGATATGGTGTACAACCAATCAGAGTCTTGTATGCGGTACGAAAAGCCCACAGAGCATCATCAAGTTTATCGGCCCATGAGGCATGATGCTCTCCCACGTTTCGTTCAAGAATTTGATTTAACCCTCGGTTAGATATTTCAGCCTGGCCATTAGTTTGTGGGTGGTATGCGGTGGAAAGACGATGATTGACACCATACTTAGCCATGACTCTTGTGAATTGATCATTGCAAAAATGAGTCCCGCGATCTCTAATAATGGCACGAGGCACACCGAATCTAGCGAATAGCGACTTCAAAAAGTTACAAACCACCCTTGCGTCATTAGTGGGTAAAGGTTTGGCTTCAACCCATTTAGAAACGTAGTCAACGGCTACAAGGATGTATTTATTTCCTTTAGATGAAGGGAATGGCCCCATAAAGTCGATGCCCCAAACATCAAAGATTTCACATTCTTGTATGAAATTTTGAGGCATCTCATCTTTATGTGTTATCTTGCCTTGTTTTTGGCAAGTGTCACAATGTTTAAC
Source organism: Glebionis coronaria (assembly GCA_025667525.1). Lineage (NCBI taxonomy): Eukaryota > Viridiplantae > Streptophyta > Magnoliopsida > Asterales > Asteraceae > Glebionis > Glebionis coronaria. The sequence continues at coordinate 317,519,427 of CM046877.1, read as the reverse complement.
CATCTCGTGAGCATCATGATAAATGGTGGGATAATAAAATCCCTAGTCAAACACTTTCTTAGCAGTGAAGTTAGGACCAAAGTGACCACCGGTGGGTCCTTTGTGGCAAGCTTCGAGAATGTCTAAAGCTGCCGGTCCATCAACACATCGGCGAATAATCAAATCAGCGCATTGTTTGAAGAGATACGGGTCATCCCAAAAGTAAGTCTTAATGTCTTTGAAGAACTTTTTCTTTTGTTGGGATGTTAACCCGTCAATGAGAATTCCACCTGCCAAGTAGTTTGCAATGTCCGCAAACCACGGGGCTTCATCATTAATCGAGTTGATAGACATTAACGTCTCAAAGGGAAAAGAGTCATTGATCTCTTTGTTCGGATGATCCCCTTGATAAGGATCCTCAAGTCTACTGAGATGATTCGCGGCTAGGTTTTCAGCTCCCTTCTTATCACGAATTTCGATTTTAAATTCTTGAAGTAGCAAAACCCAGCGAAGAAGTCTTGGCTTAGAATCTTGTTTAGTTAACAAGTACTTCAACGCGGAATGATCGGTGTACACGATGGTAGTAGAAAGGAGAAGATAGGGGCGAAATTTTTCAAAAGCATAGACAACAGCTAAAAGCACTTTTTCGGTTGTCGTGTAATGCAATTAAGCCCCCGTCATTGTCTTGCTAGCGTAATGGATCGGTTGGAAGTGTTTATTCACTCTTTGGCCCAAAACCGCTCCAATAGCAAAGTCGCTAGCATCGCACGTCAACTCAAAAGGCAGCTCCCAATTAGGGGTAACCAAGACCGGTGCCTTAGTTAGCTTATCCTTAAGAAGGTTGAAGGCTTCAATACACTCTTTGGAAAAGATAAAAGGAGTATCTTTTTCCAAGAGGTGGGACATCGGGCGAGCGATTTTAGAGAAATCTTTGATGAATCGGCGGTAGAAGCCCGCATGACCGAGGAAACTTCTCACACCCTTCACGGTTGAAGGTGGAGGCAATTTTGCAATAACATCGACTTTAGCACGGTCCACTTCAAGACCGGCTTTGGATATTTTGTGTCCTAGCACGATGCCCTCTTTTACCATGAAATGGCATTTTTCCCAATTAAGAACAAGGCGAGTGTCTTCACACCGCTTAAGCATACGTTCTAAATTGGCAAGGCAAGCAGAGAAAGAATCGCCATAAACCGAGAAATCATCCATGAAGACTTCCATAGTTTCTTCAACCATGTCATGGAAGATAGCCATCATACACCTTTGGAACGTCCCAGGAGCATTGCATAAACCGAAAGGCATGCGTTTGTAAGCAAATGTTCCGTAGGGACAAGTGAATGTGGTTTTCTCTTGGTCTTTGGGATCGATGGGGATTTGAAAATACCCGGAGAAACCGTCTAAGAAGCAGTAATAGTCATTACCCGCTAGACGATCGAGCATTTGATCCATGAAAGGAAGAGGAAAGTGATCTTTTCTCGTGGCATCATTGAGTTTGCGATAGTCGATACAAACTCTCCACCCAGTAACGAGACGAGTAGGAATCAACTCGTTGTGTTCATTGGGAACAACGGTTATTCCGCCCTTCTTGGGCACACAATGGACGGGACTTACCCATGACGAATCCAAAATAGGGTAAATCATGCCGGCATCAAGAAGTTTGATAACCTCTTGTTTGATGACGTCATGAATTCGAGGATTAACCCTTCTTTGGCTTTGGATTGCGGATTTAAAGTCATCTTCCATGAGAATTTTGTGAGTACAAAAGTTTGGATCAATTCCGCGGATATCGGAAATTTTCCAAGCAATTGCCTTCTTATGATCTTTAAGCACGGCGATAAGCCGACATTTTTCTTCTTCTTTCAAGTCCTTAGCGATGATGACGGGTGACTTCTTCTTGTCTTCAAGGAACACGTACTCGAGATGGGACGGTAACTCCTTAAGCTCTAAATCCGGAGGATTTTCGATGGTAGGCGTAGTCAAATTCGGTTCATCGATAGCAATAGCCTTGGGAGATGGTGGAGAAATATGGTCCTCTTTGAGAAGTTTCTCAATGAGACGAATGTATTCATCCCAATCGGTGGGAGAATCGTCATATTCTAAGTTCACATCTCCCATGGTTGCTTCAAAATATTTCCAAAGGAAATCACTTTCTCCAAATAGAGTTAGTGATGAATCAATAGAGGCAACGGTCTCAACATTAGGAGGAGAGGTACGACTACTTTTGCAAGCATCATTAAAATGTTCTTCACAAGCCTCATCAAGAACGTCGATATAATTAACACTCTCGTATGAATAAGGCTGTTTAGAAATCTTACCCATGTTGAAGACAATTTGATCGTCACCAACTCTCATGATAAGCTCACCCGCTTCTACATCGATGAGAGTGCGACTAGTCCTCAAGAATGGACGTCCAACAATTAATGGCACACGAGGGTCCATATCGTAGTCGACTACAACGAAATCGGCGGGAAAAGTGAATTTGTCGACTCCTACAAAAACGCCTTCGGCTATCCCCACTGGATAAGCAACCGTACGGTTAGCTAATTCCAAAGTCATTTTGGCGGGGACTAGCTCGGGGAGAGATAATTGCTTCCAAATGCTTAGAGGCATTAAGTTGATACTAGCTCCTAGATCGGCTAGGGCCATGCAATTATCTACTCCTGGGAAGTTGCAAGGGATTAAGAAACGACCCGGATCACCAAGTTTGGTTGGCAATTTCCTTAAGAGCACTGCAGAGCAATTCTCGTTAAGTTGGGTATTAGCAATATCAAGAAGCTTCTCCTTGTCACTAAGAAGATCTTTAAACATTTTTGCATATTTAGGCATGTGAGCGAGAGCCTCAGCGAAGGAGATGTTGAAATTCAATTGTTTAAACATTTTGAGAATGTTTGAAACATGAATATCATCCTTGCTTTTGAGCTTCTCTTTCCTCAACCTTGAGGGATAAGGTATATCGGAAGAAGAGGAAGGCTTTGGAATAGTAGGATCACTCACATCCTTGGGTGGAGGAGGGGTAGAAGTAAGAGGTGAAGGAATTGGGGAAGTAGAAGATTGAGGAATAGGAATAGGGGACTCGTTTTCCTTTGTCATAATCACCGGTGTAGGTGTAGGAATCTCGGGTTCCTTGGTACCTTTTCCACTGTGCGTGGTGATTGCTTTCATCTCCCCTCTTGGATTAGCAACGGTGTTACTCGGAAGAGTACCCGAAGAAGAGGTATGATTACCTTTGAAGAAACCAGCCATCATGTCCCTTAGGTCATTCGTTTGACTACTCAAAGAGTTTCGCATATCAGCTCTAAGATCATTCCCTTGTTTAACCATGTCGCCCTTCAAATTAATAATATGGGTCTGCAGATTCTTCACCAACACATCATTCGTCTGCATGTACGTTTCGACCTCGTGGTTGAAAACGGTGGGTTGAGTAGGAGGAGGTGCTTGATAAGCAGGTGGTTGGTAAAGAGCGGGTTGGTCAACTTGAGTAGGATTTTGAGGTGGATATGGTTGTCTTTGAGGTGGTTGGTATGGTGGTCGAGGTTGGTTTTGATTGGTTCGGTTAAGGTTTTGTTGTTGGTTAGGATTGGTTGGAGGAAAACCGGGCGGGGAAAGAAAGTTGTTTGAGCAATAGCTGAGCAAGTTGCGGTCTCCTTGAGGACGTGCTTGATAAGCGGCCGGAGGATAGGTATCGTATGCTGCGTTAACGTTCTCAGAAGGATAGTCTTGGGTGGAAGTACAAGTAGTGTAAGAGTGAGGACCCCCGCATATTTCACATGGTTGGCTTACAATATTGACTTGAGCGTTTTGAGCGTTGATGCTTTTGGTGTTGCTAGCGGTTTGGGCAGCAAGCGATTCAAGAAGCGAAGTAATTTTGTCAAGTCTCTTATCGTTGTAACTAGTGCTCGCACTAGCGACATTGGTCCGAAAACTCTTGGTTTGCACTCTAGAATTATTCTCAATAATATCCCAAGCGGCATTAGAACTCTTAACAAAAATATTACCCCTCGAGGCACTATTTAGTGAATCTTGATCATTCATGCTTAAACCATTGTAAAGGTATTAATTTGGTGCACTTTGGTAAAACCATGTTGTGGGCACTTTCTTAAAAGGACTTTAAAACGGTCCCAAGATTCACTAAAAGTCTCATCGTACTTTTGTTCAAAATTAATGATTTCATTCCGCAAAGCGGTAGTACGAGAGGGTGGGAAAAAGTAGTTTATGAATTTGGTCTCTAAGTCCGTCCACGTCAGAATACTTTGTGGCGGTTCCTTTGCAAGCCAATGACGGGCTTGTCCCTCTAAGGAGAAAGGAAAAAGTTGTAAACTGATTACCTCTTGTGGAACACCATTGAATTTAACCGTATTCGTGAGTTGCAGGAACCGTTTGATGTGGTCATGAGGATCATCAATGGTACGCCCCAAGAATGGTTGAGCAGAGACCATTTGAATAAAGCGGATTTGAGCTCAAAGTTGTTGGCTGCAATCGCGGGTATGAGAATTGGATCGTTGTTGCCCTCTACATGTGCTTGCAAAAGTTCGATCATAGGGCTATTGTCCGGTAGAGGTTCATTGTTGTTGTTATTCATGTTGTTTTGAGGTGGATTATTATTGTTGTTGTGTACACCGGCCATGTCTAAGTTATCGAGAGTCTCGGGCTCTTGATAAGACGTTGATCGAGTGCGCATACACCTGCAAAAGAACTAACAAAGGAAGAAATATTATTGGTTTTTTAACGTTTTTTAATTAAATATTTTTTTGTATTTTTGAAAATTTTATATTTTTTTTAGGGTTTTTGAAAATTTTTATGAAAAAATAACGTTCACGGTGAACGGATCCCAAAATCCAATTTCTCACAAAAAAATGTTAATCTTTACGAGAAGAGCCGGCAGCGGCGCCATTTGATAACTGAGATTTTGCTTGGGTTCAATTTAATTCTCGGTATCTTCTCGAATTGATCACGGTTCAAAGTGGAATAGTTGTTCTTGGTTACTAAAGGGGATTGGTTTTCTAATCTACTAAAAATATTTAAATGCGTGACGTAAATAAGGATTTAAACCAAAAACAGTTAATAAAATAAAACTTGAATTAAAAATAAACAATTAAACAATAAAACAAAAACAGTAGAATAACCTTACTAAAAAATTGCTTGATTCGGAATGTATGCTTGATCCGGAATATCTAAGATAAAAGCTTGATTCGGAACAAATGGTTCATGCGGAATATTTGCCTTTCATTCGGAATAAATGGACTCGTGCAGAACAAAAACTGATTTGGAACATTCTTGGAAAAACCTTGACTCGGAATAATGTGATCCGGAATAAAATTTCTTGCTCATTCGGAACATTTAATCAAAATCCTTCATTCGGAATATTTAAACTAATTCGGAATATTTAATCAAAATCCTTCATTCGGAATTAAAACTGATTCGGAATAACTAATACAAAAACTTTCATTTGGAACATCCCTTCATCCGGAATATTGATTATTCCGGATAAAGACACTGATTCGGAATAACTTACTGAAATTTGCTGATTCGGAATAATGGAACTGACTCGGAATAAATAAAAACTAAAGCTTTATTCGGAATAATATATGCTCATCCGGAATATTGTTTATTCCGGATAAATGCACTGATTCGGAATAAATTACTAAAAGCCTTGATTCAGAAAACTTGTTTATGCGGAATAATTAAGCTAACTAGTTTATTCGGAATAATAAGTGCTCATTCGGAATCTGGGAATTGTTTGAAGACGAAGAACAGTAAAACATAAACAAAACGATTTTAAGCCAAAATCAGCCAAGTTTTTGACCAAAACTTAAACCAAAGTAACCACTAATCATCTACTAATCATAAAGATCAAACCAAAACGATAAAAACACAAAACCCACTTACTTTTGAAGATCAAAATCAACCAAATAGAACTTTAAAACTTTGAATCAAAAACAGAAAGATGAACAAGATGAAATGATAGATTATATTGAAAGATTAATGTTAAACAAATGAAAGGAAAGATTTAAGCTTACAAGATTTGTGAAAACAAGATGACAAATCATCAACACCTTAATGGTGTTGGTTACCCTACGAAACAAAAAAAAGGAAAAAACTGGATATGAAAAAACTAGCTCAAAATGTGTGAAGGAAGGTCCTATTTATAGGTCTTCAAGTTGGTTGGTGAGTGGGCTTTCTCCCTTTCTTCTTGTCTTCTCGTATTTTTCAGAAAAGTTGACGTTTTTTATTTCGATTCGGGATTTGTCGACGAATAAATTCAACTCGTTTTTTTATTTCTTCGTTTAATAAACTTGAGTTCTTTGACATATGTAAATCTTCCATCTTTGGTCCTTTTCATCGATAAATATTCAAATAGGCCCATTGACATCAAATCTTTTGCATCTCTTGGACAATAGACTTCGTCTTGAGTCTTTTTCTTCGATAAAACCCGTGCAATCCCATGTTTTCTTTAATATTTATCCGGTTGGCTCTGAAAACACAACAAACACACAAACCACGCATAATTCCAAACAAATGACATTAAATACACGTTTTGGTCTTGTTTTAGCAAGAAATAAGTGGTAAAAGGATGGGTGTTTTCACACCTATCAGTCTTGAATCCTTCAATCTTCTTAAGGATAAGCTTACTAAGGCACCGGTCTTGGTTACCCCTAATTGGGAGCTACCTTTCGAATTGATGTGCGATGCTAGCGACTTTGCTATTCGAGCGGTTTTGGGACAAAGTGTGAACAAACACTTCCAACCAATCCTTTACGCTAGCAAGACAATGACGGGGGCTTAATTGCATTATACCACTAACAAAAAAGAGATTTTAGCTGTAGTGTATGCTTTTGAAAAATTTCGCCCCTATCTTGTCCTTTCTACCACCATCGTGTACACCGATCATTCCGCGTTGAAGTAATTGTTGACTAAGCAAGATTCTAAACCAAGACTTCTTCGTTGGGTTTTGCTCCTTCAAGAATTTAACATTGAAATTCATGACAAAAAGGGAGCCGAAAACCTAGCAACGGATCATCTAAGTAGACTTGAGGATCCTTATCAAGGGGATCATCCGAATCAAGAGATCAATTACTCTTTTCCCCTTGAGACTTTAATGTTTATTCACTCCAATCTTGATAACACCCCGTGGTTTGCGGACATTGCAAACTACTTAGCGGGTGGAATTCTCATCGAAGGGTTAACATCCCAACAAAAGAAGAAGTTCTTTAAAGATTTTAAGACTTACTTCTGGGATGACCCTTATCTCTTCAAACAATGTGCGGATCTTGTCATTCGTTGATGTGTTGATGGGCTGGCAGCTTTACAAATCCTTGATGCTTGCCATAAAGGACCCACTAGTGGTCACTTTGGTCCCAACTACACCGCTAAGAAAGTGTTTGACTCAGGATTTTGTTGGCCCACCATTTATCGTAACGCTCACGAGATGGTTAAGCATTGTGATGCTTGCCATTACCAAGGCAAGATCACACATAAAGATGATATGCCTCAAAATTTCATACAAGAATGTGAAATCTTTAATGTATGGGGCATCGACTTTATGAGGCCATTTCCATCCTCTAAAGGGAACAAGTACATACTCGTAGCCGTTGACTACGTATCTAAATGGGTTGAAGCTAAGGCTCTCCCTACGAACGATGCGAGGGTGGTTGTGAACTTTCTGAAGCAACGTTTTGCTCGATTCAGTGTTCCTCGTGCTATAATCAGTGACCGCGGGACTCATTTTTGCAATGATCAATTTGCAAGAGTCATGGCTAAGTATGGTGTCAATCACCGTCTTTCCACCGCTTATCATCCTCAAACCAATGGTCAAGCCGAGATTTCCAACCGTGGATTAAAGCGAATTCTGGAACGTACTGTGGGAGAGCATCGTGCCACGTGAGCCGATAAGTTAGATAATGCTCTGTGGGCTTTCCGTACCGCCTATAATACACCGATTGGTTGTACACATTATCGTCTTGTGTACGGGAAAGCATGCCACCTCCCTATCGAGCTGGAACATAAGGCATACTGGGCCTTGAAGTGGGCTAACTTCGACATCAACAAAGCCGGTGATCTTTGCAAGATTCAACTCAACGAGCTTAATGAATTGAGGAATGAAGCTTACGAGAATTCATTGATCTACAAGGAGAAGACCAAGATCATCCATGATGCAAGGATTAAGAACCGAGAGTTCCACGTTGGTGATCAAGTCTTACTTTTTAACTCTCGGTTGAAGATCTTCTCGGGCAAGCTGAAGAGCCGCTAGTCTGGTCCATTCACCATCGCCAAAGTCTTTCCATATGGCACCAATGAGCTTTCTCAGCCAAATGGGCCCAATTTTAAGGTGAATGGCCAGCGCGTGAAGTTGTACTTTGGTGAGGACATCTCTCATGAGATGATTCCATCCCTCACCATGTTTCCCATGAACTAGTTTTGGGTCGAGTCAGGCTTGTGACTCGGTTAACAAAAACAAGCGCTTCTCGGGAGGCAACCCGTGATCTATCCTTTATCGTTTTCATAATAAGTGTAGGGGGGGAGCCTCGTATGTGTTTGTTGTCTTGTTTCTTATTTTGTGCAGGGATTCAAGCTTCAAAGAGTACTTTTGATGACTTTTGACGAACCGTGATCCCGTGTTCCCATCTTCTCGGTTCTATCCTAAACTCTTGTGATTCAATATTTCATATCTTATATGTTCACATTGAAATCACTATAGTTATCCTTTCCTTAGCAAGATTTAAACAAAGTGCACAATGTCATAAGTGTAGGGGAGTTTACTCCCACATGCTTAAACATTGAGGACAATGTTTATATCAAGTGTAAGGGGACTTCTATCGAAGTAAGTGTTATTTTCCATGAATTTGCCCTCATTTTAACCGGAAAATGTGATTTTTCGACATTTTTCAAAATTTTTAATCTATTTTGGCCTAGTAGTATAGTAGTATTCTCCTTTGTTATCATTATTTACTTTCCTTGCTTAAATAAAGTTTAATAAAGTGGTTTTAAATTTTTCAAAGTTGTGAAAATTGTTGACTAAACCCGAGTTTACTTATCCAAGTTTAATCTAGCTAGTATCCTTAACGTGTTTAAGTCAAGTTTTGCTAGTCTTTTATATAGGGAATTTTAAAACGCGAAAGTCTTAACTCTCACGGGTTAAGAACAAGAACTTTTCGCAAGTTCCTATAATTGATCCTAGAGAGTCGTTTATCAAGGGAACTTTAAAATGCGAATTCTAAACTTGAGAAAGTCTAAGAGTTTGCAAGATCCTATAGATGACTCGAAAACCCAAAACTTTGATTTAATTAGCTAAGCATCCACGAGTCTCATTCCTTGAGATTTTAAATTGTGGAGAACGAGAGATGATAGAGTCAATTATAAGTTTGGTATTCTTTCGTGAATTTATGTGAGTTGATTATAAGCTTATTCTCCCATCGCTTGTTAATAAATTTATCTGCAATAAATAAGGTTGTACGATTTGAAAAGTTACTTAGCTTCTAGCCTAAGATCGTTTAAAAGTTTCTCGGTATTAATTAGAGTTCATAGCCAAGGCATAACTTATTGAAGCGGGATGCGAAGATTGGCGAGTCCGAAAAGGCCCTAATAAGGCATGAGGGCTACATTTGTTGCTAAAAGATCCAAAAGTGATGTGAAGAATCATTTATCGAAAATCAATATGAAGGATCAAGACACACGACGAAAAGCAAATACTCCTCTAAAGATCATGGAGAAGTCTATCCGAAAAGACCCTAGCAAGGTATGAGGATAAATAGATCCAAGTCCTAAAAGGAGGCGGATCGTTGTATATCAAAGTCCAAAATAAAGATTGGAGGAAAATGAACGGAAGTCGTGGTCCAAAGATGAAGAATCTCTCAAGACTTCAAGTGAAGAAATTCCTATTATGAAGAGAAGACCATAATTTCAAGAACGTCTCTCAAAGATTTGAAGTATGAAGTCGCTGCCAAATATCGGTCCGAGAAAGGTCTCAAATCGTGAAGCGAGTTATGCAAAGATATGAACTTTATGAGGTCCCGAGAAGCAGTTTTAAAAGATTTTGTCCTTTAGCTAACTATTGATTAAATTGTCCTACTTTATTTTCAGCCTAAATAACTATCAAAATAAGTCAAGAATGCATCCTCGTGATCATTCAAGAAAATAATAAAATATAAGAGATACACCTAGGAATAAGGGAGTCTAAGTGAATAATTGGCCCACATGAATTCGTGTTAGTTTGCTAACTTATAATAACAATGATCGTTTTAAGGTTGGTATGGGGAACGTGAAACTTGAGGATGATAAACGTTCATGGCAGCCAAAACCCCAAAGTAAGTTTTTGATTTCTTTACTTGTTTTGTATATATTTCTATCTTTTTATTTTTCTTAATATTTAGTATTTAATAAAGGCCATGGTGGGTTATTTATGATGGAAAATGTAAACCGTGCTTTAAAATTAATGCATTGCATGAGGGCATTGCAATTGTCAAGTGTAGGGGATTTAATAAGTATGAAAACATTTATCCTTTTTCCACTTATTTCCAATAATAACAAGACCAAAACGTGTATTTTATGTCGTAAAAGTCGGAATTATGCGTGGTTTGTGTTTTTATTGTGTTTTAGGACCAAAAGACAGAAAAGGAAGAAAACACGGGCTTTCACGGGCTTTTATCGAAGAAAACGAGAAAAGACGAAGTCAAAAGATCAAGAGTGCAAAAAGAACGGAAGTCCAAGGCCTATTCTAAAAATTTATCGAAGAAAAAGTCTAAAGACGGAAGTTTAATGAAGTCGAAGAACTCAAGTCTAATTATAGAAGAGAATTAAAAGACGAGTTCAAATCCCGAGACGACATCAAGAAAGACAAAGAATTTAGATCGAGTCGAGAAGAAAAAGAAAGAAGAAAGCATACATGCATTCCCCACTCCCTATATATACCCTCCTAATGACACATTAGGAGGGTGTTAGTCATTAGCAAGTTTTAATTTTCTTTGTTTTACTTTTCTTTTTAGAGAGAGAAAGTGTTTAACTTTCTCTCACTAAAACTTCATCTTTTCTTTCAAATTAAGCTTTGTTGGTTTAATCTTTGTATTAGAGTTTCATTAATCAAAAGTTCAAGTTTAAACTTTTAATCTTTTATCTCTTTCTACCTTTCTTGATTTTGCTATTTTCCTTGATCCAAAACTTCATCTTTGATCCGAATAGTCCTTTATTCGTGTTTGATTTTGAAGTTTTAGTGATTAAAAAGTTAGTCTTTTTAGTCCTTATTAAGCTTTCATACGATATAAGCTATTAGCTCTTTGTGCTTATTGGTTTATCTCTTATTTATAGCTTATTTTATTTTCGGATTATTTAAAAAGTCTAGTGTTTTTAAAAGATTCGATTTATTAAGTTTGCTTATTTGGAATTTTGAAAGTTGCCAAATTTATGCTTATTGAGTTGTTTAAGGTTCGGTTTAGGTAGCTTATTGAATGTGCTTATTGAAATTTCAGCTTAACTTCATTTTCGGATTACTACTTGTATTCATCGCAATATTGGGTATTATGCATTCCGATTGGTTGTTGGTTTCTATCGCAATAACCCATTGAGGGTTCTACTTTGCGATAACGGATTTTACCCCCTTATTCCGATCTAGGATTGTGATCGCTCATTGCGATCGCATATTTCGACGGGATTTAAGGTTACCTTGAATCGAAACTCTGCCCAATTTTAGTTTACAACATTCCGATCCTTGTATTTCGATCTAAGCATTCTGATTGGATCATATTGCGACAGAAGTGCATTGCGACAGAGGTGTTTAGATTATTCTGATCTGGACTTTGCGATAGAATCATATTGCGACAGAATTTACTTTGTTATTCCGATGGGTATTCAGATGAACATTCCGATGGCTTTTCACTTATATTATTCCGATGACTTGTTTTAATAACATTCCGATGGTTCTACTTTTGGTGCATTCCGATAGAAAGGACTTGTTACATTCCGATTAATTAAGTTTGTCAAGTTTTAAAGTTTTACAAGTTTTATATTTTAAGTCTTTTTCTAAATAACTTTTAGTTTAATTTTCTAAAAGCTTCTACTTTACTCAACGACAATCATTTGCTTTTAATTTAGAATTAGATAATCAAACCAAACCATCCTCTTGTTCACCAAAAGACAATTGAGTCGCACTTTAAACTGGTAATCAATTCGAAAAGACTTGGATCAACGGAATTATTTTATACTTGGCTAAAAGCTTTGTATTAGCAAATCAAAATTCAAGGAAAACCATATCTCATACTTATGCTGATATACTTGTGTTAATCCCATTTAATCCATAACACAAGATTTAGAAGAGATATTTAGAGAGAGAAAGGGTAGAAAGTAGAGAGAGAGAGAAACAAGAGAGAATTTGGAAGGTTAATGTTTACTAGAGAGAGAAAGTAAAATGAACCAACACCCTCTTCCACACTTGGAAAAGGGTATTTATACCCTAGGCTTTGTTGGGCCGTGGGTTAAGTAACATGGGCCGAGCTTGGCTTTGTTTTGGGCTTACACCCCTAACTTATACAATATTAGCTTAAAGTCCAAGCCCGGTTTTCCCGACTAACCTATTACAATACAAGACCAATAACGACTAAGATGACCTATAACATTCTTGTTTGACTATATAAAATATACGGCTGACAATCTCCCCCAATGTACCGGTCATCTTAAAAAGCTTAAAAAGCATAAGATGATTGAGTGAATACATTCTTGTAGGGGAGATCTTCCTACTTTAGTCTTGTGTTTTGGTCTTGATCTTGTTTGTAACATTCTTGTTCCTTCATGCTTTCGTGATCTTTATCTTGAGCCTTTGTCATTTGACTTTGAGTGCTTGAGATCTTCATCTGTGCTCCTTGTGACTAAGATGACCTATTACATTCTTACATTCTTAGGTATCTTGAATATCACCATCTTGTGCTCTTGTGACTTCTGAATCGACTTCGGTTACACAGTTACGCCACCTTCTTGATATGCAGCAACATACATAGACACGGATAAAATGGCTTTGAACATTTCATCCTAACTCGGTAGCATTTTACCTCTGGTCGGTGAAGACCGTTTAGACGGTATTAGATACCGTACCTGTGATCGGGTAGATTCGATTAAGAACCTCCTTGACAGGGTTTCCAGGCGGTAGTAGCCAGTTGTCTTTACTCGACCGTCTCAAAGCAGACTGCGAACATAAAGAGTGAATAAAAAAGGATACGGTTATTCGTTTGATTAGAGTCGTCAATTCAGAATTCCTGGAACAAGTTTGATTCTATAAGAATCGCACCATTGTTGCTTTCCAGTTTGCCACAAGCTCGATTCATAAGAATCTTGCATGTTACCTACCGCAGTGCTGTTTGATGTTGACACTGGAAGGATTCCCATTCGTCACTGTGAACACTAAAGAGTGTCACTCTGAATGTTCTGGCAAGATCACACTGATTTTGCGAAGAAACCTAGAATCAAGTTTGAATCAATTAGGAATCCAAACTTAGTTGCTTTCCAGTTCTCACAAGTTTGATTCGTGTAGAATCGCACAAGTTACCTACCATGAGCTTGTTTAATGTTGGCTCAAGCAGGATTTCCATCTTCATTGTGAATCGTATCACTCAGATGTTCTAGCAATATCACAAGGATAATGCGTAGGACTCGATTGTGTCCTAATGAGATGATAGATTGATCTCTTTTGGCTCTAGACTCAATAGGTGCATTTTGGTAGTCAGAGGCTGGAGCAGACTGCCACATTTTCAATATTAACTAACTCGGAGTGAGAAAGTCAATAGATATGTGTTGTTATCCGTGACAATGAGACAATTTTCTTTTGAGAGAAACTCGAATGGCTGGGGAAGGGTTGTGCATCGCATCACTGGGTCCATGACACTTGTCTTCAAAAGATGTGTTAACTCGGTTTCTACCTAAGTTGCATAGAATATTCAACTCCTTCAATGCTTACCAATACGTCATCATTAGCACCTTGTTGTGATTGTTCTAGTGCTAACTTAAGTAATTGGTCCGCATTCAGCTTCATTCCACTCCATCTTTCCTAAGGACAACTATTTTTAGCTATGGAATGTCCTTGGGTAGATCCCTCCGGTTCTGGTTGGATCATAGGAATTAATTTCCTATCCTAAACCACCTTTTGACTCCATCGTTCCGTCGTGGATAGTAGGTTGTTTTGGGTAAAGATCGTAACCATAAAACCATTGAAAACCATTCAAAGTGCTTGATAAAAATCAAAACTTTTAACACTTTGAAAGTTTTATATTTTCGAAAAGCTCGCCCTACACACATGCACCGATATACGAAATAGTTTGGCATGTGAAGGAAAGAGTTGCACTTGAGTCTTTAAGATCACATGTTGCGATATATTACATTTTAATCACATTTTCTCCCCTATCTCTAATATAAAAATATCATATTAGAGATACCAATTGATTAAAATATGACAATTTCTGAAAACCGATTGGGAATGAAACATGTGTGCAAGCATGAATCATGGAACATTAAGTCGGGTTGCTCCCCCTCAACAATATATGTGTGTCTTGAGACAAAATTGACAGAATTTTGGAAAAAGGACACCACAAAATATGTTGAGGTACGGAGATGAGATGCCTTTTCTGATATAATATATTATAGTTGACAATTTCATATCATTTTCAGAATGTGTTGGATACATAAAATATGACAATTTTAGAGATGTACCCAAGCAATATTAAAGGCTTGATTTTAAAACGCTCCCCCTCAAAATTGATCAAAATAACATATGACAATTTTGAGATATAAAAACCACATATGAGGAAGGGAGTGTTGAACACACAATTTTGAAAGATTTAGAAAAACCTTTTGAGAAATTCTTGATAAATTGTGTTCAACGGTTTTAACATAATCAGGATAGAAGACTTCTCTTCTATTGCTTAGGGAAAGCGCACTGAAACGTACACTCCCCTTTCGGGTCCGTTTTTCATGAGCTCAAAACTTTGATTGTTTTGTGACTAGCTCATGACCGAGAAAAATAAATTTCCTGTTGTGAAGGATAAGTTATCATCCGTGATAAACTTTCCTTAAGTTGAAGTTCGAGGTCTAAGCTGACATTGACTTAGAAATCATTTTTCATGAACTTAAAAACTTTGAATGTTTTTATTAGAAGCTCATGACCGAGAAATATGATTTTCTCGTTGAGAAGGATAAGTTATCGTCCGAGATAAACTTTCCTTAGTTGAGGTTCGAGTTCTAAGCAGTGATGCACTTAGAAGTCATTGTGAGAGAATATCGAGCAGCTTCATTTGCCAAAACCTCCAAGTCTTCTGGATTCATATACTTCATACCAAGACGGCCAACGAGATACGCAAACCTTTCTTTCGAAAGAGCTTTTGTAAACAAGTCTGCCAGCTGGTACTCAGTTCTGACAAAGTATAATTCCACGATGCCGCGTTCCACTTGTTCCTTGATGAAGTGATATCTGACATCGATGTGCTTGGTGCGGAAGTGCTGAACCGGATTGCAAGATATGGCTATGGCCTACTTTGAGTCACAGTACATAGGTATTTTATCAAAGTGGAAGCCATAATCCGTGAGTTGAGTTCTCATCCAGAGGACTTGAGCACAGCACGCGGATAGAGCCACATATTCTGCTTCGGCTGAAGAGAGCGAAGTGCAATCCTGCTTCTTTGACGACCAGCTGACAAGCTTGTCTTCCCCTAGAAATTGTATGCAACCAGAAGTGCTTTTACGACTATCAAGACAACCTGCGTGATCAGAATCTGAAAAATCCGTTAGATGAAAACCGGTTTCCCTCGGATACCATAGTCCCATGTAAATGGTATTCTTAAGGTAGCGAAAGATCCGTTTAACCTCTTTGAGGTGCTTTTGAGTAGGTCTGGCTTGATATCGTGCACAATAGCATGTGGCATGATGAATATCAGGCCTGCTGGCTGTAAGGTACATAAGTGACCCGATCATACTGCGATATCGCGTTTGATCTACGGGATATGAGTACAAGTCAGCGTCTAGGGATGTGGTCGACAATGGTGTACCAACGCGAGCACATGAGGTCATACCATGCTTGTTAAGTATCTATTGAGCATACTTAGCTTGGTTAATGAAGATACCACGTAGGGATTGATGAATCTGGAGGCCTAAAAAGAATTTTAGCTCCCCCATCATTGACATTTCAAATCTGTAGTGCATTATTTTTTCAAAATGTTTTGAAAGTTTTGCGTTCGTAGAACCAAAAATAATGTCATCAACATAAACTTGCACTAGAATTATGTCATCCCCATATTTATTAGTAAAGAGAGTAGGATCAATAGAACCTTTGGAGAATCCTTTGGACACCAAGAAGTTTGAAAGTTCTTCGTACCATGCCCTTGGATCTTGTTTAAGTCCATATACAGCCTTCTTGAGACGATAGACTTTATCAGGATGATGAGGATCGATGAATCCTTCCGGCTGATTCACATACACTTCTTCCTTCAAATGACCGTTGAGAAAAAGCAGTTTTAACGTCCATCTGAAAAACCGTGAAGCCCTTATATGCAGCATAAGCAAGGAATATCCTGACTGCTTCCAAACGAGCGACTGGAGCGAATGATTCATCGTAGTCTATGCCTTCTTGTTGACGGTATCCCTTAACCACAAGACGAGATTTGTTTTTGATGATGGTTTGTTCTTCATCTAGTTTGTTTTTCCAGATCCATTTGAAATCTAAAATTGACATTCCATAGGGTCGGTCAACAAGTTCCCAAACATTTAGGCGTTCAAACTGATGAATTTCGTCTTGCATTGATTCAATCCACGCATGATCAGTCATGGCTTGTTTGATGTTTATAGGTACAGTTGAACTCACGGTGAGTGCATACACACACACTTCGCCATCGGTTTCGAGTTGTCTGCGTGTTCGAACCGGTTGTGAAGGATTTCCAATGACTTGCTCCAATGGATGATCACGTGTCCAATGGTGAGTTGATGGATATGGTTGGTAGAATGTATGCATGTTGGACGGATCAACATGTTGAGTAGAAGACTCTCCGACATCGTGTGCCGGTGTACCGAACGGATTGATAAATTCTTCATCGTCAGGTTGTGCATCGACTGCTTGATTGTTGTTTCCTCCTTCAGCATTGACGGTTGGTGATGTTGGTTGTATGACAGTTTCTTGAGTTTGTTGAGTATCCACTGGAATTGTCTCTTGAGCAACGGTTGCTGAAGTAGATGCAGTTGTGTCTTGTTGACTTTGTGCGGGTGCATCAACAGTATTGACAACGGAAGGCATTGACACAACTTGATTGTTTCCGTAGTAATATTCATCAAACATTGGATCATATAAATCAACCAACTCATTCATTTGTGTCGTATCCGTCGAGTCTGCTGTAGGAGTACGTTGTTGACATTCTTGCACGGGACGTACACTGTTTTGTGTAGGTGCCTTTGCTGGACATTGAGGAGCGGGACTTGAGCTGTTGTGATCAAGTACCATATGTGGCAATTCGTCAAAGTTCACATGAATTGTTTCGACAATAATCTTTGTTCCCTTGTTATAGACCCGATATCCTTTCGACAATGTCGCGTACCCCACAAAAATACATGCATCACCTTTTTCTTTCATCTTGTCGAGATTCTCACCGTCTTTAAGAATGTAGCATAAAGATCCAAATACGTGAAAGAATTTGACAGTAGGTTTCCTGCCATTGATGATGTGGTAAGGTGTCTTTTCATGTCTAAGGATGACGAGAGAAAGATTCTGAGTATAACATGCAGTTGCAATTGCTTCAGCCCAGAAGAATAGCGGTAATTTTGAAGCAGAAATCATTGTTCGAGCAGCCTCAACCAAAGTACGGTTCTGCCTTTCGACAACGCCGTTTTGTTCAGGAGTTCAAGAAATAGACGTTTGATGTTCGATGCCTTCTTCTTGAAAGTAAGATTGCAAGTTCTTGTTCAAAAATTCAGTACCCCTATCCGTTCTTACGGTTAAGACTTGAGCTTGAAGATTGCGTTGTGTCATCTTGAGAAAGTTCTTGAGAACCTCTGGTGTTTCATCTTTGTACCTTAAGAAGAAAGTCCATGTGTATCTAGAGTAATCATCAACAATCACGAGAATATACTTTTTCCCGTTAATACTCTCTACACGCATGGGACCACATAAATCCATGTGTAGAAGTTCCAATCGTCCTTTTGAGCTTGGGGTAGTCTTTGATTTGAAAGACTTCCATTTTGCTTTCCCAAACTCACAAGAAGAACAAAGATGGTCTTTGACGAATTTTAACTTTGGGAGACCGGTCACAATATCATTTTTCGAAAGCAAGTTGATGGTGTCAAAGTTGAGATGTGACAATCGTTGATGCCATAACCATGCTTGAGATGAAGAAGCTTTAGCCATTAAGCAAATTGGATTTTTTGAAGATGTGTCTTGAAGAGTTACTGTGTAGAGATCAGAACCACGAGAACCTGTAAGAAGGTCATTCCCATCGTAGTCTCTAACATAGCAAGTAGATTTCCGAAAAGCCCCTTCCAAATCCGCATCACAAAATTGACCAACCGAGAATAAATTGTGATTCAGTCCCTCGACGTAATAAACCCGTTTGATAGTGAGATTTCCTTGAACCAAATCGACATATCCAAGTATCGGTGCAAACTGATCATTTCCAAACCGCACCGTACCCAGAAACTTCTCCACGAAGTTAATGAGAAGCTTGAGATTTCCCGTCATGTGCTTTGTGCACCCGGAGTCCATTATGAATAGGATGATTTCGACGAGCTGAAGAAGAACTAGAAGACAATGTAGCATTTGACAAATGGGAGACCTTGATAGAAACGGGTTCCAAAATAGTAGTGGACCTAGATTCTAAAGGCAAGCTAACATTCATAGACCCAATTAGAATAGGGGTTGTCTTAGGTACCCATTTGTATCCGGGTGGTGTAAATCTTGAATACCTGTACATATCCTAATCATGTTCTCATAAATCTTCTTTAACCTGCTTTGTTTACGTAGAGTAGTGGATTCTAACGCACTTAGTTTCTTAAGTGGTTGATTAGTGGATTGATTCAAAGTTCTTGTGGGTTCACTAGTACTAGTGGGCACACGAATAGGCTTCCTAGTTCTAGTATTCACGCCATTATGATTAAGAGCACAAGCATCATGATTGAAAGTATGAACACATTTGCCACATTCAACACAAACAAATTCAACATTCGAGGTCTTAGCATTTAAACTGTCATTACATGCAGTTACAGACGTTTTATTCTTAGAAAACTTAAAATTCCTACGGTGGTCTTCTACTTACAACTTCTTTCCTTGACTATTGTTAGGCATGACCTTATCTTGCATTCTATTGCTCATAAGATGTGGTCCGCTAGCACTAGTAGTGGGGATTACTCCAGTAGAAGAAGACACACGTTGATTAGTTTTCCTAATATTCTCAGGTAACCACGATGTTCCAATTTGAGTGGGCTTAGTGTTCATCTTATACATTCCTGGTGCTATCACATTTGTGCTCTTATCAGTTCCTATCTTAGGCAAAGTCTGTGGGGGTTGTCCCAAAATGGATGATTTAGGGCATTTAACCGCATTCGGTTGACGAATGGCGGATGGTTTACCCAAAACATACTTTCCTTTGATTTTCTCAATGAGTTTCTGTAACTCACTTATGGCTATGTCCCTTTCTTTTAGCTGAGCTTTCAAATCATTTATTTCGAAATCTTTTCATTTAGTAGACGAAACGAACAAGCTGACATTTCTTGACACTTTTTATGATTATGTGATTTTTCACCTTTTTGTAAAGCAAGTTCAAGAGAAATGGAGTGTTTCTAAAGTTGAGAAAAACTTTTCGAAAGTTTGTTATATGACTGAATTTGTTTCGAAAGCTCTACTTCTAGATTGCGACATTTCTCGTCCGATTATGACACTAGACATGCTACATGACAATATTGATCAAGATTAGTATACACACCAAGTATAGCGTTCATATAGTCAACATAAAAATATTCCTTAGAAAGTCGATCAATTTCGTTAGAAAGTTGGTGTTCTTGTGTCTTTAATTTAATTTGAAGAAAATCAATTTCATCTTCAAGAGATTTGACATAGCTTAAATCAGTTAACATTTCCTCAGTGAGAGCATTATAAAACATTTCCACATTTTTTAAAAGATCATCAATGGTTGGAACAATGCATTGTTGAATGACGACTTCTACTTGTGGGTTAGGTTTAATATTCCAAATGGTATCCCTAGAAACTTTTTCATAGTCGACGACACCTTTGTACAAATTTAAAACCCCTTGTTTTATAAACTCAAATTGCTGAACACTTTTGCTTTTCTCATCCCATTTACGTTTTTCATCCGAAATTTGTTTTTCTAACAAAATTGATTGCTTTTTGAAACTCCTTTTTAAAGAAACTTTCTTTTGGGGTTCATCACTTGCTGGTGGAACACTATTGTACATTTTTTGTTCTTTGGAAAGTTCTTTTTGAGGAACAAACTTAATATAATTATCAGAATCAGAAAGGTTTATTAAATCACTTAAGTTTGATCGACTTTCTTCTTGTTGACGAATGATTTCGTCGCAGTCAGGGGAAAGCATAAGAGCAAGATTATCAACATAACAACCGATATCATAAAGAGCAGGCTTGGTACTTTGAACTTTCTTGAGATATTCAGGCTTGACAAAACTCGTTTTCATATTTCTATTGAGCATATTCATAGTTTGAATAGACTGGCCCGTTTTGTAAACAATGTTGTTTAACGTGTCGACTCTCTTTTCTAAAGCAAGTATTTTTTCAATATCCTTTTCTTCACGAGTTTTATAAAGCTCAGTTTGTTCTTTGTTAACCGACTCTAATTCAGTAATTTGGAGTTTATGTAGCAGCAGTTGTTCTTCAAGGTCCAATATCTTTTGTTTTGACATATGAATTTCGTGTGTTACTTCAGAACAATATTGTTCATTGAGCACCTTACGTTCATATACCAAACCATTAGCTATCGCAACCCGTCGATCAGCTTCTTTTACATAATCACACTCTTTAAGCCTGTCTATCTCCTCGACTAAGGATGTGTTTGCTTGCTTCAAACGTTTTTTAGCCTCTTTGTTTTCCTCAATTTCATGTTTTAAAGAATCAATAATAGACGCAAGAAAATCACGGTCCTCATCCGAGTCAGTATCCTGAACAGCTTTTCCGTCATCATTACACATATGTTGTGAATCCGTAGAGATATTGATATCCTCCGTGTCCATTACATATGTGTCATTGATTCTTTCGGGTTGCTCAGGATGACGTCGTTCATTAGCAAACACATTATAGTTATCATGTGATGGTACCTTTTTAAGTGGCTCAGAATCATAGATGGGTCCAGAAGTATCATCAGTCTCTGGGATCACTTCTTGAATCTTTGCCATGTACACATAATGTGCCTCCAACTCTTGATCATCGGCTTCATCATCAGTGTCATCACGCCAGTCAACTTCATCTGCTGTGAGTGGAATTCCTGCTTCTTCTTTCTTACACAGCAGCATCTTTTCCTTGTGATATCCCGAATCCTTAACCCGTTTTGGCTTCTTGCATTCCCTAGCCATGTGCCCAAATCCCTTGCAGTTGAAGCATTGAATACCAGTCTTTTTGCACAACCGGAGTGCCTACAGTGTCTCTAGCCCCAACTTGATTCGGCATCCTCTGATTATCATACCTAGCATCACGATCATACCGAGGTGCATGATCAACTTCCTTATATCTAGCATTGGATGATGATCTGAGGTTGTTGTTGGTAGGTTTGTAGATCTTCGTATAAGTTGTGGTGAGTAAAGACATTAATTCTTCAATCTTCTTATCCCTTGAAGTTTGTTCATCATCACTGTCTCCATCTGACTCGGTGTCATACTTTGGAGGTGGAGTGGGGACAATTGCTTTTGCTTTATGTTTAGCAGCAGCTAGAGGTTTGGTGGATGAGCTTGATGACTTCGAGGAATGATTAGGTGGTTGTTGACGAGAACGGGTTTTGTTGAAGTAGCAGCCACAAAAGCAATAGAATTTGCAGACCGTTCTGCCTTTTCAGCCCTTAGTTCATTCACTTCATTTTGATGTTGTTACAAGATATCATAAAGTTTGTGATAGGAGATGGTCTTGATATCTTCCCTTTGTTTAACCAAGGTCACAAACCATTGCCATTCCGGTTTGAGTTGAACTAGAAACGGAACATTGGCATGATGATTGGAGATGGTGCACTGATTTCTGACAAGCTCATTCATCATTTTGTAGAATCTCGAGTAATATGAGTCAATGGATTCACCATCTTCAGATGTGAATTTTCCAAACTCCCAAAGTAGATTAGTCTCGAGATCTTGAACATTGATCGACTCACCTTGCTTCAATCGATGAATTGCATTCCACATTTCCATAGCATTATGACATGCATCAACTGTGGAATAGATATCGTTATCAATTCTAGTGAGTATGAAGTTTACAGCATCAGCTTCAGCTTGGAGGAGTTTCTTTTTCTTAGTAGAACATGTGTCAAAATCCTCCATAGCTCGTATAGTTGATGAAGTACCATCCTCTGCCTGTGTTATAATTGGTCTGAATTCAAAAACTGGAGGTGGATTCTCAAGGCAATGACGAAGGTCAGTTCGGTTTCCTTTTCCATCGAGAAATCTGAGAAAACGAGATCTCCATTGAACGTAACAACCGGTAGTGAGCACAGGTGGGTTACCATTGCCACCTTGTTCCAAACGAATTTGATTAGCAGTTGCAATGTTGATGTTGTTGTTAGACATTGTGAATACTTGTGGATGAATTGCAGATCTTAGTGGATTTGTTGTGATGATGTGTGGTTAAAATTGAAATTCCGAAAATTCAAAAAAAAATTTCTTAGTCCGACAATAAATTCCTCAGTCTGAAAAAACGGTAAGCCGAAAAATTTTGTATCGCCAAATTTTGAATTTGAGTTAGAAATAGCCAAAAACTAGTAAGGAAAAAATTTGATTTTACTTGACCTAAAAATTTTTAACTCTTTTTTTTTAATCTTCGTGTAAACTATGTTCCGAAACTAGTCTAGATAGTCGCTAAGTCTAAAAATTACTCAAACAAAATATCCATCGGAATGTCCATCAGAATACATGTCGGAATGTCCATCGGAATACCAGTCAGAATGCCTATCGGAATACCTGTCGAAATGTCTGTCGGAATGTTCTATCAGAATACCCGTCGGAAAGTACTATCGGAATACCTGTCGGAATGTTTGTCGGAATGTTCTATCGCAATGCACTGTCGGAATGTTCTGATCGGAATGTTCTATCGCAATGCACTGTCGCAATGTTCAGATCGGAATGTTCTATCGCTATGCACCGTCGCAATGTTACCTGTCGGAATGATTAGATCGCAATATGGCTAGAACAAATTGGACAGAGTAACGACTCAATATCCCTTGAAACCGTCAGAATCCCAGATCGTAATGTACGATCAGAATATCTCGTCGGAATAAGGTATCGGAATCTGGGTGATCGCAAAGTAGAATCCTTAGATTATTGCGATCGAGCCTCACATAGTTTGTACTTTCCAATGGTAACTTTTGCTAGAATTTCGGAATGTTCAAAAACAAGAAATTTCTCAACTTTTGATCCAAAAGACTTGTGTTTTAGCCAAAACCAAGATAACCAAATCAGTACTACTAGTATGTAGATGAATTGTATCAAGAATAGACCATAAAAAACACAAAAAGAAATTTTGGGACGTGAGATATAGATCAAAATAGCCACGAAAAATCAAGAACACAACACATGAATCATCAATCACCTATCCACTATAGGCTCTTGATACCAAATGTTAATCCCATTTAATCCATAACACAAGATTTAGAAGAGATATTTAGAGAGAGAAAGGGTAGAAAGTAGAGAGAGAGAAACAAGAGATAATTTGAAAGGTTAATGTTTACTAGAGAGAGAAAGTAAAATGAACCAACACCCTCTTCCACACATGGAAGAGGGTATTTATACCCTAGGCTTTGTTGGGCCGTGGGTTAAGTAACATGGGCCGGGCTTGGCTTTGTTTTGGGCTTACGCACCTAACTTATACAATATTAGCTTAAAGTCCAAGCCCGGTTTTCCTGACTAACCTATTACAATACAAGACCAATAACGACTAAGATGACCTATTACATTCTTGTTTGACTATATAAAATATACGGCTAACAACTTGACCAAACAGTGAAATTCAATAAGCTGTAAAAGCTTCAATAAGCTACCAAACCTCACAACCAGATTATGCAGAGTTACACAACCACTAGAACTACAAGCATACCAATTTTCAGAGAAAAATCAAACAAATGAGTGACCAAAATCCTACTGATATGTTTGACACAAAAGTCTATGCAAAAAACTAGCAACCTACAATTTTTTATCTCTTTTGTTTTAGACTTTACCACTATCCTACAAACTCTTAAAATCAGCTAACAATCAACAAATAACACCAAGTACTAGAGCCCAAAGGCCCTAAGGCCTATGAACCAGTGAAAACAAACACCCCTTATGTAACACCCCCAAATTTACACAATTCAATACAGCGGAAGACTCGTTGGTGTTACGGGATAGCACATTACTCACATCATAGACAACGCTTAAAAATCGCGTCGTTTAATAATAAAGCATTTCCATTCATAAATATCAAAGTTACATAGGTCCCAAGTCATATTATTTCATACAAATTTTACAAAGCATTTGAATGGAAATTTGTGATTTAAGTGAGGGCCATGAATTCTTGTTGTCTTCCCGAGAATTACCTTCAAGTACCTGAGACAAAACATCTTAAAATAAAAGGTCAGCGATAACGCCGAGTGAATTCATAGAGTTTAATAAAATCCATCAATATAACATCGGTATAAAATTATTACCGAAAATCATTTTGTACCAATCTTTGTAATAGGCCATAAAATAGCCAAAGTCATTTTATACAAATCCTTATCAAAAATCATAATATAGGCCTTTTCCTGCAAAATCATTATACGAGCCATTGTCGTAAAAACATCATACAATACGTTTTATAACGTTATATAGAGTTAAATAAAAACCAATATATGAATGTGGTTATGAAAAACCAAAACACGAACATAGTATCAATAGTAAGACCCCGTATTGCTAGTCAGGCAATATATCGTAATTTAGTGCGTATAGTAGTATTTCGTTATTTTTGGATTATTACAAGCCGCATGACATTGTTACCTTACTATAACCAACAAGGGGTAGCTAGCCCGAAACTCAATTTTCCCATCTAAGTTAGCGTGTCGTCACAATAATCACGCTTTTGTAAATCTTCTCATACATAAATTCACTTACCAATCAATGTGGCACGACGGGGATCAACCGTCAAGGCGCGAACTGGGGTGATCGTCCCAAAATAGTACTATTATATGCATAAGCGTCTACCAAATCCCAGTAGTTCATAATTCATGCTAATGGGACTTTTAGTGACATAACCTAACTTTAATAATCCATTTCATTTCATCTATCGGGTCATTTAATCAATCATCGGGTCATACGATCATTCGGGTCCAAATCAATAAACAAACAATCGGGACAAATGGTGTCCTATTTTATCAAAACTAACATGTTATCTCCCTCGCGGGTTTATAAAACATTTCATAAAAACATTTAAAAGAGTGCGAGGCTATGAACTTACGTTGATGTGGGAAGGCGGGTTATCGGCAATTCGGATGTACGGTATGTGCTTCAATCACGGAAACCTAGACAAACAATGCTCGTCTTAGACTTTTGTCCAATGATTTTATCAAAATAACAATTATGTATATATATGATGACTTTATATATATGATGATGATCAAGTGGGTTTATATATTTTTACTCATTTTAGTGTTTATGTGTTGGTACTTCTTACTAGTTTTACCTATTTACATATTTTAAGTCCAATAAACTTATTATAAGTTCTTTAACTTGTATTAATCCATTTTATACTTCTATTATCAGTATTTATACTTTACATGTTGGGCCCAAATGGGTTAAGCCCAATAAGTAATTTTTATAAGTGTTTAACTTATTTAGTTAAATTATTAGTCCAATATGCTAACTTAGCTCGTTAATGTCCGTATGTCATATAGTTCGGGTTTTATCGGTTTTTACTTGTATTAGGTACTTATATATCAGTATATGACTTTTAATTGGCGAAAAACGTTAATTTTACGGTAATAGCCGAAAAAGTTGTAAAAATCATGTTTATAGTTTTTATAACTTATAAATCTTATTCAACTACCTTTTTTATAAATTGTCCATTTATTTAACCTTATTCATATTTATATAAATGAAATTTATAAGTTAGTGGATTTTAATTCACGTTTTATACTATATTAGTTTGAGTGCTTATATAATACTATTAAACATTAATTCTTCAAAATCTGATTTTTAGTTTCATCTTCACCATTTTTATCATATCTTGAGTTCTATAAAGAGATAGAAGCTCATTTTTGGATGGCATAAACTTCATATTATGTGCTACAAATAAGTTAGTTATAGCTACTTCTCATTCCATGTCTAACTATCCTTAACAGTCCCTACAAAACAGACTATTCAGATTGGTACACTCATCTTGTTTTGATCATATCTCACTCATTTTGATGATTCCATTGCATGGCCAACTCTAACATGTGTATGAAATCTATCACTTACTGTAAATGGATTCCACTTTACCATTTTATTAGTTTATCATTTGGTTACTTACTATTTTTATACAGCCATCTTATTAAGTAAGATTTAACCATTTTTACATGTGGTTTTTCTATCTTTTTACCCATGTTTATCAAATCTATCAACACCAATCCCCACATAATATTTTTAATCTTCATTCATCATCATATACATATACATAAATAAAGAAAATACGAGATTACATAATCAAAATAACAAGAGGATAAGAAGAACAATCTCTATACCACCATTAGTGATGAAAAGATGAGTCTTTGATGAACAAGGCTTGGATTTTGATGGCAAAACTTGTGATAAACCAATATCATCTTCAAGTCTACCAACCTTTATAAACTTCTCATGGAAAATCAGCCCTATGAAACCAACAAATCTTCTCCTTGGATGTTAGAATCACCTCCAATCTTCAAAGCTTCAAAGTAGCATCATCATGTGTATGAGTAACACATGATTTTATGGCTAACATAGATCAAATGAGGGTTGTTTTTGATGATGGTTGGACGAAATAGAGAGAGATGAGATAGTTTTGTTAGTGGTTTGCATGAGTTGCTAAGTGTAAATGGTATGAATGAAGTGGTTTTGGTGGTTTTGTGCTAAGTTAGCTTACATGTTAAGCTTGTGCTAACATGTGTTAGCTTTCTAGCTAAAAGGGTGCCACATCTTATGATGTGGTGTCCTCTTTTGGCCATCTCTTTTGAGTGGGGTGGGATAAACTTGTTTTGTCCCATCCCACTAATTTACGGGTATTATTCGATTCTAGTTTCCTTGATTTGCGTGCCCTCGGCTCGTTTTATGAAAAACGTTTTTATAAATTATGTATCAATGGCACAAAACGAATCTAATAAAAATTGTCTCATCAAAAACGGAGTTCAAAAACGTAAATACGTAATCCTAAGGTTTCCGGTTTAGTCGTAAATGACGTTATATTATGAACGTAAGTCCTAATCTCTTCTCGTAAATTAGTGAGTTTATGAATCAACACAAATTTAAAATTCCAAAATAAAATTCACGGATAAATTTATTTCCTGAAATGTCGGACCGTCACCAAAACGGTGTATGTAAACGTAAGCACGTAACGTAGAATCCTCCGGTTTAGACGTAGTCGATGCTACTTCAAGACGTAAATCCAAATTTCTTCCCAAAAATAAGTGAGTTCATAATATAACATTAAAATAATGTTTTTAAATAATATTTGAGAATAAAATATCAACCATAAATTGACGGATTGTCACAGCATTTACCCCTAAACAGGATCTTTGTCCTCAAAGATCATCTTATATTACTACTCGCTTCTTATAGAGTTAAAGCCATGTGGGTATTTCCTCCACATTCGGTCTTTTCTCACAAGTGTAATTCATTACAATACGCGAGTTTCATCAAACATAACTACGGGAATAAGATCAGGCTTAATGTTGACTTACTTTCTCTATCCATGTTGTTCACAGGTTTTTGATGAATGCAACGTTTCACCGATCTGAACTTTATCAAGAAGTGATCAGATTCTCACTTGATATACATTTTATCAAGTTCGATATACGAAACATAATTCACGCAGCTCTCGAAGTCCTAGGGTAGATCCAGCTTATATTCCTTTCAAACCAATCTTTTACATCATCTCAATGGTCCCATACAACGGGGACTTATATCCCATGATCTTTCAGATCATCAATTCATTTTTCCATGGTTAAAATTTTTGGCATAACTTCGCTACCCATCTGGCACTTCAAGATCTACATTTCATATTCACATAACCTCCTGCCCACCACCAGCAGTCAATAATCAGATCCTAATTTCAACAATCATTTCAAGTCTCGCGGGTCGAGTATTTTGTAAGGTTAGGTTCGCCATCATAGGAAACCTTAAACCTAAAAGACATGTCCAACTCACCGTGGGTGTATGTCGGGTGTCTTCATCCCAACTCCTGCTTACAAATGCTCTAATATAGATCCTAACAAGATTCGATCTCGATACTAACACGATAATTATCAATGATAATCTTTCCAAAGGAAAACGATTTTACATTTTATTACCAAAGGTCAATCATTCAAACATAAAACAACACTTATAGTGTTTTGTATCGTTACTTTACCTCGTCCCTTCGATTGGGGTGGTACACAGTATTCTTATCAAGATTCGTTCTCAATGACTTCTGAGCAAATCTCTAGAAATTCGATGTGAAGCGAGGATCTTGATAGAGATGATCGATACAGGCACACCATGTTTACACAACTCCTTTAAATACAAAAGAGTCAATTTCTTCATCAAGAATCTATCATTAATAGGAATGATATTATCAGATTTGGTTAGTCTGTCGACGATGACCCAAATCGAATCAAATTCAGATGATGACCTTTGCAATAGTTAGACGTTTACGAATGTATGAGGCAATGTCTGCCTTTATAATTTGCCATCAGTACAACTTCTTCTGATAATGATACATTAAATCAGAAATGACAGGAATAGAATACTTATACTTACAAGATTCCAACATAACTATATCTCACAATCCTCCATATTTAGACAATCACAAGTGGCCTTTTAGACATTTAACGCCATCGACTTCTCAATTCTAATGGTTCACATTAGCCGCGAACCCCTTTTTATTATCTATATTTTCCTTTTTTATAAGTATCAACTATTTTTGAATTGTTCGACAATTTATTTTGCACAGTCATTATTAGAGAACACATCCTAATTGATTCTTTATCCTTTTTACGTAATGCGTCGGTATCTATATTCACCTTTCCTAATGAAATAATTATCATGATCGTATTCATTAAAAATTTCTTTCTTTACATTTTCTAAGTTTTAGTTTCGTCTCAACTATCATTTTTATTAGTTTTGCTCAATCCGACGTTTAAAGCAACGATAAATATTACAAGTAATTAAATAATAAGTATTTAATTTTATGAAACGTAACCGTAAAAATTTTAAATTTTCTCAGTTTGTCTAATTATAGAAAAATGTTCAAAATAAATTTGAATTTAATTAATAAGATTTTTGTTGATTTATCGAAAATAATTAATAAGATTCGTAAATGTTCAAAAAATCTTTGGTTACTGTGGTCAAAATTTTCTTAGTTGAAAAGCAAAAATTGTCGTTTCAAATTTCAAGTCATAAGTTATATAGTTTCCTCAATTCTTCTTAAGTTGTCTTGAGGTAAACACAAACATTTACCCCTAAACAGGAGTTTAGTTAAATGATTTGTGTATAAGGGAATAATCCCTTAAAAATCCTTTGTTAAAACATTTGTAAAAACATATTTCCATTTTCTTTTTGGTAAAACCCAAAGTCTTAAAAGGGCTCTAAATTTTTGAAGAGTCGATATAGATTCCATGATCCTATTAATCACATGGTCAAATAATGTAAATGATTAAGTCTTTAATCACATGTTAAATACTTAAGGTACAAGTTTTCATTGTTCGGCCAATTTAGGGCAGTCTATAACTAATTATTAACTCATTCTTATTCTTAGAACAAACAAATGGTCCTTAATGATCACAATCATGAATTTATCAAATTACAGCCTACACACGTGATTCACCAAAGTTATGAATCC
Organism: Glebionis coronaria; assembly: GCA_025667525.1. NCBI lineage: Eukaryota > Viridiplantae > Streptophyta > Magnoliopsida > Asterales > Asteraceae > Glebionis > Glebionis coronaria. The sequence continues at coordinate 317,489,222 of CM046877.1, read as the reverse complement.
TACATGTGCATTGGTCAATCCAAACAACATATCATGAAACTCATAATGTTCATTACAAGTTCTGGATGTAGTGATTGGAATAGATAACCTTTTTTGCGGATGCGAAGTTGATAATAACCATGCCATGGATCAAATTTTAGAACATACGCTAGAACCTTGTAAATGATCAAACAAATCTATCATCTTGGGTAGTGGATATATATTTTAATCGTCAATTTATTTAGTTTACGGTAATTAAACAAATATAAGGAATGATAACACCGTAGCTCTTCATAATGACGAGCTTGGTAGAATATAAGCTTTCTCTGACAACTCTCTCAGTTGTACGGTAATTCTTTTAATTCAGATGGTCCTGACGTACAGTGCACACGCCACAGGTGCAGCACCGAGAATATAATCAATACCAAATTCAACTTGCCTTAATGGTGAAAGTCTAGGTAATTTACCAACAAATACCTCCTAAAGTTTCAGATAACGGAACCATCTTTTAATAAATTCATATTAGGTTCTTTCTAGATTATAATATCTATGACTAATTCACAACCATTCATGGTATAATTTTAAGTCTAAATGCAGGATATGGTCATCAATCAAGAATTATTTAGATCACTTTTGATATTCAACATCTTATCATTTAGGGGAATTCAACTCGAGTTCCCATCAATTAAGATAATTCCGTCATGTCATAATCAGTCAATCCATTCTACTGGCATAATACTCGGTTTTACCCTCGTATAAAATATAGTTGTCCCAAGTCTTTTCGAATTGAAAACCGGTCTTAAGTGCGACTCAATTGTCTTTTGGTTAATCAAGAGAATGGTTTGGTTTGTTTTAAACTATTTGCAAGTAATTAAAGTGTCGTTGAGTAAAAAGGAAGTTAAAAGATTAATATTAAAATGACAAGTAAAATAAATGCATGGAAACTTAAAGGTGAAAATGGAAAAGTAATAACACACTAAATAAAACTAACACTTGGGAAATTTGCTGAAAATAAAAAGTACTATAAGAAAGTAAGAACGGAGTTTAACAAAACAAAACAATCGGACTAAACCCCAAAAGGTAACCCGATCGGAATGTATTCCGATCGGTTGATCGGAAAGATGGTAAAACTTGTGATCGGAATGTGGGATGATGCCCACAATCGGAATATGTAAACTTTGACCAAATCGGGATGCTAAACAAAACTGCCAATCGGAATACGGGACAAATCCCAATCGGAACAAGTAAAAACCTTACCGTCGGAATATGAGCGAAGCCACCAATCGGAATGCTTGGTGATGCCAGTCGGAATTCACAAACCCTAATCCGATTGGATCAATCGGAATGTTTGGATGGGGTCCGGTCGGAAAATTGGCCAATTGGAAAGGGGTTTTAAACTCCCTTTTCCGAAAATAAAGGGATTTGGTTAAGCTAGATGATTAGCTAAGTTTAATAAGCTAATATCCAAAACTCAACAATCCGAATACTAGACCGAATCAAATAAGCACTTTAATCAACTTATCTAACTCGAAACCAAACAACTTTTTAGATTAAACAATAAAAACATAAACTTTTTAATAAAACTTTTTAATAAGAAAAATAAGCTAATCATAAAAATAAGCCAATAATCACAAAAGCCTTAAAGCTTAATCAAATGAAAGCTTATAAAATGATCAAAAGATTAACTTTTTAGCACGAAATCAATTAGAACAACACGGATCTTATGATATACGCACCAAAATCAACCTTAAATCAAAGAAAAGTAGAATGAGATTAAGGATTAAAGCTTAAAATAGAACTTGATTAATAAAAATAAGCAGTACAAAGTGTTTAATCTTGAAAGATTAAAAGAAAGAGATGAAATAGTGAGAGAAAGTTTAAGACTTTCTCTCTCTAAAACTAGAGAAAACTAAGAAAAAGTGAAAACTAGCTAAAAACTCTAAATACCCTCCTAATGACTATTAGGAGGGTATTTATAGGGAAGGTGGAAGGAGTGCATGTGTTGCATCTTCTTTCTTGCTTTCTTCACGGTTTCTCGACTCGACTTTAATTCTTCGTCTTTGTCGTCTCGGGATTTGAACTTGTCTTTTAATTTTCTTCTTCTATTAGACTTAAGTTCTTCGACTTCGTTAAACTTCCGTCTTTTGACTTTTTCTTCGATAAATCTTCAGAATAGGTCTTGGACTTCCGTTCTTTTTGCACTCTTGATCTTTTGACTTCGTCTTTTTCCCGTTTTCTTCAATAAAAGCCCGTGAAAGCCTGTGTTTTCTTCCTTTTTAATATTTTGGTCCTAAAACACAATAAAAACACAAACCACGCATAATTTCGACTTTTACGACATAAATCACACGTTTTGGTCTTGTTATTATTGGAAATAAGTGGTAAAAGGATAAGTGTTTTCACACTTATTAATTCCCCTACACTTGACCATTGCAATGCCCTCATGCAATGCATTAATTTTTAAAGCACGGTTTACATTTTCCATCATAAATAACCCACCTTGGCCTTTATTAAATACTAAACATAAAAGATAGGAATAAGTAAAGAAATTAAAAACTTACATTGGGTTTTGGCGGCCATGAACGTTTATCATCCTCAAGTTTCACGTTCCCCATACCAAGCTAAAAAACGAGATCATTGTTATTATAAGTTAGCAAACGATCACGAACTCATGTGGGCCAATTATTCACTTAGACTCCCTTATTCCTAGGTGTATCTCTTATATTTTTTTATTTTTTTTTTGTCTTGAATGATCACGAGGATGCATTGTTTGACTTATTTCGATAGTTATTTAGTCCGAAAATAAAGTGAACGATTTAATCAATAGTTAGCTAAAGGACCAAATCTTTTAAAACTGCTTCTCGGGATATCAAAAAGTTCATATCTTGGCATAACTTGGTTCGCGATTTGAGACCTTTCTCGGGCCGATATTTGGCAGCGACTTCATACTTCGAATCTTCGAGAGACGTTCTTGAAATTATGGTCTTCTCTTCATAATAGGAATTTCTTCACTTGAAGTTTTTGAGAGATTCTTCATCTTTGGACCACGACTTCTTCATTTTTCTCCAATCTTTATTTTGGACTTTGATATACAACGATCCGCCTCCTTTTAGGACTTGGATCTATTTATCCTCATACCTTGTTAGGGTCTTTTCGGATAGACTTCTCCATGACTTTTGGGGAGTTCTTGCTTTTCGTCGTGTGTCTCGATCCTTCATATTGATTTTCGATAAATGATTCTTCACATCACTTTTGGATCTTTAGCAACAAAAATGTAGCCCTCATGCCTTGTTAGGGCCTTTTCGGACTCGCCAATCTTCGCGCCCCGCTTCATAAGTTATGCCTTGGCTATGAACTCTCTTCATTACCGAGCAACTTTTAAACGATCTGGGGCTAGAAGCTAAGTAACCTTTTAAATCGTACAACCTTATTTATTAGCAGATTAATTTATTAACAAGCGGAGGGAGAATAGGCTCATAATTAACTCACATAAATTCATGAAAGAATACCGAACTTATAATCGACTCTATCATCTCTCGTTCTCCACAGTTTAAAATCTCAAGGAATGAGACTCGTGGATGCTTAGCCTATTAAATCAAAGTTTTGGGTTTTCGAGTCGCCTATAGGATCTTGCGAATTCTTGTTCTTAACCCGTGAGAGTTAAGGCTTTCGCGTTTTATAGCTCCCTATATAAAAGCCTAGCAAAACTTGACTTAAACACGTTAAGGATACTAGCTAGAGTAAACTTAGGCAAGTAAACTCGGGTTGAGTCAAAATGTTCACGACTAAGAAAGATCTAAAACCACTTTATTAAAAATTTATTCTAGCAAAGGAAACATAACAAAGGCAAATACAACTATACAACTAGGCCAAAATAGATTAAAAATTTTGAAAAATGTCGAAAAATCAAATTTTCCGGTTAAAATGAGGGCAAATTCATGGAAAAGACCACTTACTTCGATAGAAGTCCCCCCTACACTTGAGATAAACGTTGTCCTCAATGTTTAAGCATGTGGGAGTAAACTCCCCTACACTTAGGAAATTGTGCACTTTGTTTAAATCTTGTTAAGGAAAGGACAACTAAAGTGAATTCAATGTGAACATATAAAATATGAAATATTGAATCACAAGAGTTTAGGATAGAACCGGGAAGATGGGAACACGGTATCACGGTTCGTCAAAAGTCATCAAGATGCTCTTTGAAGCTTTAATCCCTGCACAACACAAGAAACAAGACAACAAACATATGCGAGGCTCCCCCTACACTTATTATGAAAGCAGTAAAGGATAGAACACGGGTTGCCTCCCGAGAAGCGCTTGTTTTTGTTCACCGAGTCATGAGCCTGACTCGACCCAATTTTAGTTCATGGGAAACGTGGTGAGGGATGGAATCATCTCTTGAGAGATGTCCTCACCAAAGTACAGCTTCAGACGCTGGCCATTCACCTTGAAATTGGGCCCATTTGGCTGAGAAAGCTCAATGGTCCCATAAGGAAAGACTTTGGCGACGGTGAATGGACCAGTCCAGCGGCTCTTCAACTTGCCAGAGAAGATCTTCAACCGAGAGTTAAAGGGTAAGACTTGATCACCAACGTGGAACTCTCGGTTCTTGATTTTAGCATCGTGGATAATCTTCGTCTTCTCCTTGTAGATCAGCGAGTTCTCATAAGCTTCATTCCTCAGTTCATTTAGCTCGTTGAGTTGAACCTTGCGATGATCACCGGCTTTGATGATGTAGAAGTTAGCCCACTTCAAGGCCCAGTGCGCCTTATGTTCCAGCTCAATGGGTAGGTGGCAGGCTTTCCCGTACACAAGACGATAAGGTGTACAACCGATCGGGGTCTTGTAAGCAGTACGGAAAGCCCACAGAGCATCATCTAACTTATCGGCCCACGCGGCACGATGCTCTCCCACAGTACGCTCCAAAATTCTCTTCAAGCCACGGTTGGATATCTCGGCTTGCCCATTGGTTTGGGGATGATAGGCGGTGGAAAGACGGTGATTGACACCATACTTTGCCATGACTCGTGCAAATTGATCGTTACAAAAATGAGTCCCGCGGTCACTGATGATAGCACGAGGAACGCCAAATCGAGCGAAAAGCTGCTTCAAAAACTTCACAACCACCCTCGCATCATTTGTAGGAAGAGCCTTAGCTTCAACCCATTTATAGACGTAGTCGACGGCGAAGAGGATGTACTTGTTCCCTTTGGATGATGGAAATGGCCCCATAAAGTCGATGCCCCATACGTCAAAGATTTCACATTCCTGTATGAAATTTTGAGGCATCTCATCCTTATGTGTGATCTTTCCTTGACGTTGGCAAGCATCACAATGCTTAACCATTTCGTGAGCGTCACGATAAATGGTGGGCCAGTAGAATCCTGAATCAAACACTTTCTTAGCGGTGTAGTTGGGACCAAAGTGACCACCGGTGGGTCCTTTGTGGCAAGCTTGGAGGATATCGAAAGCTGCCGGTCCGTCAACACATCGACGAATAATCAGATCAGCACACTGTTTGAATAGATAAGGGTCATCCCAAAAGTAAGTCTTAACATCATTCAAGAACTTCTTCTTTTGTTGGGATGTTAACCCTTGGATGAGAATACCACCCGCTAAGTAGTTTGCAATGTCCGCAAACAACGGGGTGCCATCAAGATTGAGATTTATAGACATTAGAGTCTCCAGGGGGAAAGAGTCATTTATCTCTTTGTTCGGGTGATCCCCCTGATATGGATCCTCAAGTCTGCTCAGATGATCCGCGGCCAGGTTTTCAGCTCCCTTCTTGTCGCGAATTTCAATGTTGAATTCTTGAAGGAGTAAACCCCAGAGAAGAAGTCTTGGCTTAGCATCATGCTTTGTCATCAAGTACTTCAACGCGGAATGGTCCGTGTATACGATGGTGGTGGATAAAACAAGATAGGGGCGAAATTTCTCAAAAGCATAGACAACAGCTAAAAGCTCTTTTTCGGTTGTCGTATAATGCAATTGAGCCCCTGTCATTGTTTTGCTAGCATAGTGGATTGGTTGGAAGTGTTTATTCACTCTTTGGCCCAAAACCGCACCAATAGCAAAGTCGCTAGCATCGCACATCAATTCAAAAGGCAGCTCCCAATTAGGGGTAACCAAGACCGGTGCCTTAGTTAGCTTGTCCTTTAGAAGATTGAAGGCTTCGAGACACTCTTTAGAAAAGATAAAAGGAGTATCTTTTTCCAAGAGGTGGGTCATCGGGCGAGCGATTTTAGAGAAATCCTGAATGAATCGACGATAGAAGCCCGCATGACCCAGAAAGCTTCTCACACCCTTCACGGTTGAAGGTGGAGGTAATTTGGCTATGACATCTACTTTAGCACGGTCGACTTCAAGACCGGCTTTAGAGATTTTGTGTCCTAGCACAATGCCTTCTTTTACCATAAAATGGCATTTTTCCCAACTCAGAACAAGGCGAGTGTCTTCGCACCGCTTAAGCATACGTTCCAAATTGGCAAGGCAAGAAGAGAAGGAATCCCCAAAGACCGAGAAATCATCCATGAAGACTTCCATGGTTTGCTCAACCATGTCATGGAAGATAGCCAACATGCACCTTTGGAAAGTCCCGGGGGCATTGCATAAGCCAAAAGGCATTCGTTTATAAGCAAATGTGCCGTAGGGACAAGTGAATGTTGTCTTCTCTTGATCTTGGGGATCGATGGGTATTTGAAAATAACCCGAGAAACCATCAAGAAAGCAGTAATATTCATTACCAGCTAAACGTTCAAGCATTTGGTCCATAAAAGGTAGGGGGAAATGATCCTTTCTCGTGGCATCATTGAGTTTGCGGTAGTCTATACAAACTCTCCACCCAGTAACGAGACGGGTAGGAATTAACTCGTTGTTTGCATTGGGCACAACGGTGATTCCGCCTTTCTTAGGCACACAATGGACTGGACTAACCCATGGTGAATCCGAAATAGGGTAAATCATACCCGCGTCAAGAAGTTTGATAACCTCTTTTTTGATGACTTCATGGATTTTAGGATTCACCCTTCGTTGACTTTGAATTGTGGGCTTAAAGTCATCCTCCATGAGAATTTTATGTGTGCAGAAGTGAGGATCAATTCCACGGATGTCGGAGATTTTCCAAGCGATAGCTTGTTTATGCTTCTTCAACACAGCGACAAGTCGGGCTTTTTCGTCTTCTTTCAGATCCTTTGCGATGATGACCGGTAGCTTCTCGTCGTCTTCCAGAAAAACGTACTCAAGATGAGGAGGTAGGTCCTTAAGCTCGAGAGTCGGAGGATCCTCAATAGATGGTGAAACTAACGATGGATCATCATTAGTCACCTCTTTAGGAGCAGGAGGAGACAACGGGTCCTCATTGAGAAGTCTCTCAATAGTACGAATATCTTCATCCCAATTGGTGGACAAATTATCATACTTAATATCGAGAGGACCCAAGCTAGCTTCGAAATCATCCAAGTCACTTTCTCCAAAAGGAGTCAATGCTGGAGCAATTGAGGCAACGGTCTCAACATTGGGTAGAGAAGAAGGAGTACTTTTGCAAGCATCATGAAAATGTTCTTCACAAGCCTCATCGAGAACATCAATAGCATTAACACTCTCATACGAATAAGGTTGCTTAGAATTCTTACCCATGTTGAAGACAATTTTATCGTCACCAACTCTCATGATTATTTCGCCTGCGGCTACATCAATAAGAGTGCGACCGGTCCTCAGGAATGGACGTCCAACGATTAATGGAACACGAGGGTCCATCTCGTAATCAACGACGACAAAATCCGCCGGGAAAGTGAATTTATCGACGCCAACAAAGACATCTTCGGCTATCCCCACTGGATAAGCAACCGTACGGTTGGCTAATTCCAAAGTCATTTTGGTGGGGACTAGCTCGGGGATAGATAATTGCTTCCAAACACTTAAAGGCATTAAGTTTATACTGGCACCTAGATCGGCTAGGGCCATGCAATTCTCTACTCCCAGGAAGTTGCAAGGAATCAAGAAGCGACCCCGATCACCAAGTTTGGTGGGCAACTGCCTTAAGAGCACTGCGGAGCAATTCTCATTAAGGTGGGTCTGAGCAATGTCAAGAAGCTTTTCTTTATCACTTAGAAGATCTTTAAACATCTTAGCGTATTTGGGCATGTGAGCGAGAGCCTCGGCAAAGGAGATGTTAAAATTCAGTTGTTTAAACATTTTTAGAAAGTTTGAAACCTGAATATCATCCTTGCTCTTTTGCTTCTCTTTCCTCAACCTTGAAGGATAAGGTATATTGGATGAAGAAGAAGGCTTTAAGGGAATAGGATCACTCACAACCACGGGTGGTGGGGAAATGGGGATAGAAGGTGAAGGAGGTGAGGAAAGTTGCTCTTTTTCCTTGTTCACAATCACGGGTGGAGGTGTAGGAAGCTCGGGTTCCATATAACCTTTTCCACTTCGAGTGGTGATTGCTTTCATCTCCCCTCTTGGATTCGCAACGGTGTTACTCGGAAGAGTACCCGAAGCAGAGGGTTGATTACTTTGGATGAGCGAACCAATCATATCACGAAGGTGAAGAGCTTGATTGTTAAAAGAGTTTGGCATGTTTGCATTAATTGCATCACTGTGTTTGGCCATATCATTCCTTAACTCGGCTCGAATATCGTTCCCTTGTTTTGCCATTTCTCCCTTCAAGTTGCGGACTTGACTCTGAAGATTCGTCACCAACTCCCGATTAGTCTTCATGAATGTCTCGACATCTGGATTCACTGCCATCGGTTGATTGAGAGGTGGAGCCTGGTAAGCTTGAGAATTTCCTTGAGTTGGGTATGGGTTTCTTTGGGATTAATATTGATTATTTGCACGAGGTTGGGATTGGTTTGCAGGAGGGAAACCGGGAGGAGCAAGATAATTGTTGGAGCGATAACTTAGCAAGTTACGGTCTCCTTGAGGGCGAGCTTGATAGCCTCCCGTGGGATAAGTACCATATGCTGCGTTAACGTCTTCAGAATAATTGCCGTGAGTAGAAGGACACTCATTGTAGGAATGAGGACCACCACATGTGTCACAAGAAATAGCAACGGCTTTAGCTTGTTGAGTTTGGTTAGAAGTCAAAATTTGGAGACTTTTGTTAATATCAAGAATAGCACGTTCCAAAACAGACGAGTTGGTGGTGGAAGAAGTAGATGAAACATTGACTCTCTGATTAGATCTTGAGGATGCGGAAGAATCCCAATTCTTGTGGTGAGTAGTCATGTTTTCAATCAACTCTCGACACTCCTCCGGTCTCCTTTTCATAAAAGTACCACCGGCGGCGGCATTGATCGTGTCACGATCACGAAAAGTGAGACCATTATAAAAGGTGTCAATGAGAGTGACGGGGAGCATATTGTGATTAGGACAGCGGTCGATCAAATCATTGTAGCGTTCCCAAGCATCGAAAAGCGATTCATCATTCTCTTGCATAAATCCACTTATTTGGTTACGAAGGCTAGTGACCATGGATGGGGGAAAGTAGCGCGATAAAAAGCGTTGAGTCATGTCATTCCACATATGAATAGAATTCTTAGGAAGACGGTCAAACCATTTTTCGGCATGGTGAGAAAGCGAGTGGGGAAAGAGTTGAAGGCGAAGGTCATCCATAGAAACACCGGAGCACTTCATGCTTTGGGTCATGGTAATGAATTTGTCGAGGTGTTTGTTGGCATCATCATCCGGAATTCCACGAAATGGGTTCGTTTGTACTTGCTGGATCATGTGATGCTTCAACGAAAACTCCTGAGCCGTGACGTGCATCGGCGCAATCGGGCCTCCGCGTCCATTCATGGTGGGTTGGCACAATTCCTCCATGGTTCGTAAATCCGGTTAGAGGACATTGTTGTTGTTGTTGTTATTCAAATTGTTTTGAGGTGGGTGATTATTGTTGTTATTAACACCAGCCATATCTAAATCTTCAAGAGTCTCGGGCTCAGAATAGTTGGAAGATCTAGTACGCATACACCTGCAGAAGAAAAATATACACAAGGAATATCTATATAATCTTTTTGGTTTTTATAGGTTTTTTAATGTTTTTTTATTTTTGAAGAGTTGTATATTTTTTTATGGATTTTTGAAATTTTTGAAGCAATGAAAATAACGTTCAAAGAACGGATCCCAAAATTCAATTCGTCTCTCACTAGAAACCGTTTATCGTAACGAAAAGAGCCGGCAGCGGCGCCATTTAATACTCGGTTTTACCCTCGTATAAAATATAGTTGTGCCAAGTCTTTTCGAATTGAAAACCGGTCTTAAGTGCGACTCAATTGTCTTTTGGTGAATCAAGAGAATGGTTTGGTTTGTTTTAAACTATTTGCAAGTAATTAAAGTGTCGTTGAGTAAAAAGGAAGTTAAAAGATTAATATTAAAATGACAAGTAAAATAAATGCATGGAAACTTAAAGGTGAAAATGGAAAAGTAATAACACACTAAATAAAACTAACACTTGGGAAATTTGCTGAAAATAAAAAGTACTATAAGAAAGTAAGAACGGAGTTTAACAAAACAAAACAATCGGACTAAACCCCAAAAGGTAACCTGATCGGAATGTATTCCGATCGGTTGATCGGAAAGATGGTAAAACTTGTGATCGGAATGTGGGATGATGCCCACAATCGGAATATGTAAACTTTGACCAAATCGGGATGCTAAACAAAACTGCCAATCGGAATACGGGACAAATCCCAATCGGAACAAGTAAAAACCTTACCGTCGGAATATGAGCGAAGCCACCAATCGGAATGCTTGGTGATGCCAGTCGGAATTCACAAACCCTAATCCGATTGGATCAATCGGAATGTTTGGATGGGGTCCGGTCGGAAAATTGGCCAATCGGAAACGGGTTTTAAACTCCCTTTTCCGAAAATAAAGGGATTTGGTTAAGCTAGATGATAAGCTAAGTTTAATAAGCTAATATCCAAAACTCAACAATCCGAATACTAGACCGAATCAAATAAGCACTTTAATCAACTTATCTAACTCGAAACCAAACAACTTTTTAGATTAAACAATAAAAACATAAACTTTTTAATAAAACTTTTTAATAAGAAAAATAAGCTAATCATAAAAATAAGCCAATAATCACAAAAGTCTTAAAGCTTAATCAAATGAAAGCTTATAAAATGATCAAAAGATTAACTTTTTAGCACGAAATCAATTAGAACAACACGGATCTTATGATATACGCACCAAAATCAACCTTAAATCAAAGAAAAGTAGAATGCGATTAAGGATTAAAGCTTAAAATAGAACTTGATTAATAAAAATAAGCAATACAAAGTGTTTAATCTTGAAAGATTAAAAGAAAGAGATTAACTAGTGAGAGAAAGTTTAAGACTTTCTCTCTCTAAAACTAGAGAAAACTAAGAAAAAGTGAAAACTAGCTAAAAACTCTAACTACCCTCCTAATGACTATTAGGAGGGTATTTATAAGGAAGGTGGAAGGAGTGCATGTGTTGCATCTTCTTTCTTGCTTTCTTCACGTTTTCTCGACTCGACTTTAATTCTTCGTCTTTGTCGTCTCGGGATTTGAACTTGTCTTTTAATTTTCTTCTTCTATTAGACTTAAGTTCTTCGACTTCGTTAAACTTCCGTCTTTTGACTTTTTCTTCGGTAAATCTTCAGAATAGGTCTTGGACTTCCGTTCTTTTTGCACTCTTGATCTTTTGACTTCGTCTTTTTCCCGTTTTCTTCAATAAAAGCCCGTGAAAGCCCGTGTTTTCTTCCTTTTTAATATTTTGGTCCTAAAACACAATAAAAACACAAACCACGCATAATTTCGACTTTTACGACATAAATCACACGTTTTGGTCTTGTTATTATTGGAAATAAGTGGTAAAAAGATAAGTGTTTTCACACTTATTATGGCACTATCAACTTTCCAGTTTTGTTACCATTGATAAGATGTGATCTTCTCAAAAGACTAATAGTAATTCATAATCCTTCACAAATTCAAGGATATCAGGAGACATATCTATCATCAAAAGAGTAATGTCAACGCGTAATTTACGCGAGAGAATTTCAATTCAGATAAAGACGAAAACATTTAACGAATATGAATATATCCCATGTTTTCATACTTTGAGTACGCTTTCGAAATCTCTTCGGATCGTTACCCAGGTCATTCAAATTAAATCTAATCAAAAGAAATGATACGAACGTCGATACATCCAATCGGGTATCAACACTCGGTAATCAGATGAGTAAATTCGACTCAGAAGAATAGATGCTACAGGCACATATGTAGGTGTCCCTAACACTATGTCCTTATTTTTCACTTCTTGCAGATCTCATAAATTTTAATCTTTCACAATCTTCTAAGAAAATTTAGTGTTTATTAATTATTTCATGGTCACTACTAATCAGCCTTGCATGGTCACTTCCAAATTGTATGTAGGCGCGCAACTATATACAATTTCAAGATTAACGATGCAATACTCAGTTCGTCAAAATTTTATCATCATGTTTATAATAAAAACATTTTCATGCTTAATTCTTAAATAAGAATCAAAAAATAAATTTTCAAAGATTTTCTTTGTTATGAAAACAATTAAGTTTTCCAAGGTGTTTCATAAACAACTTCATTTCGATAACGATTACTTATAAATCTCACTTTAGATCATCCTTAAGGTGATGAAAATTCAATTTTTCTCAAGGAATATTGTTTTATCTTATAAAAACAATGAGTGATCTGCAAAAGAGTGATGAAAATTTGTTCACCAAGAACTAACTACAATATAATGGAAAATGAGCTTAGCCAATAATCATGAGGTTCATGATCTCGATGGCACTCAAAAAGAATAATCCACAACGCAACTCAAATCGAGATGAGTACTTGTTCAATGGTTGCATCACTAATGTGAACATTTGGATGAAGTAATAAAAGATAGACAACATCGATACATGTAGGATTTAGCAATCAAAGGTAGTCTTTTCATTAATCACAAACAAGTCAAAATTGTACCGTAACACATTACGTGTCACTATGTCATACAATTCCATGAACTCATCCTACCAACTGATGTCTCAGTTAAGTTAGGGATTATCTTTAAAAGACACCACAATGAATACTAACCTACAAGAGTCATTAGGTGTTCCACATGTCCCAGAAGATCCATCGGTCCCAATTTCAGAAGAAGATTTCTTCAATTTATTTATTGGACACTGGGCATCCTGGTCAATGAACAATGGCCTAGGAAAAACCCTTAACACGAACCAACAATCAATTAAAACCTTATAATTCAATCACAGAACTCAACGACTTCCTCTTAACAATTTCATATTCCATACGGGTTAAATTTTACTTTATTCAAGTTTCAATCAACTTATACTCAATTCGATATCCTACCTCATTCTCTAATACTTTCAACCTTATTCTTATACCTTGAAGGGCAATAAAAGCTTGATATGAACAACACTTAACTTCCAATCCTATAGCTCTTTCCAACAATTATTATCAAATGAGTCACTAGTATGAAATGAATCACACATACAATTAGACTTCTTGGAAAGGTACTAGTGGCATGAGGCTTTTTGGTAATGGTTCTAATGACAGCCTTAATTGCAACATTCACCCTTTCGATTTCAAATATAAGAATTGGGTGACAACGAATCAGATGACATCTTTCTAGGTGGTAACGTTTTGTCAAACTCCATTCTATAAGGAAAGATCTTCATGACATCGATATCAGATTTAATCTCGCCAATTCTTCTTTAATATCACAATCAACTAATATCGACATTTCTAGGAATATCAACCATTTGTTGGGATCATAAATATCCACAACTTGGTTTAGATCTAGAATACCTAGAATTCCTACGGGAATAGCTTCGATTGATTTGCTAGGGGAGTTAGGGTTTCTTGTGACAATCTACGTCGTATAAATACCTCGTATAAATATTTAAAATAATCATCAAACAATCATGTAATCAAATTACATCATATATATATAATCCAAGTTATATATATATATATATATATATATATATATATATATATATATATATATATATATATATATATATATATATATATATATATATATATATATATATATATATATATATATGTATATATATATATATATTAAAATAACACTTCTCAGTCTGGCCTTGTCGGTAACTCGAGAATTCTTCGGCACCGTTATAGTCAAAATATTTTTATTCAAAACCTTGGTTTTAAAAATCTTTCGTTCTCTATAACGAGAGCTCTGGTACCAAACTGTAACACCCCCAAATTTACACAATTCAATACAGCGGAAGACTCGTTGGTGTTACGGGATATCACATTACTCACATCATAGACAACGCTTAAAAATTGTGTCGTTTAATAACAAAGCATTTCCATTCATAAATATCAAAGTTACATAGGTCCCAAGTCATATTATTTCATACAAATTTTACAAAGAATTTGAATGGAAATTTGTTATTTAAGTGCGGGCCATGAATTCTTGTTGTCTTCCCGAGAATTACCTTCAAGTACCTAAGACAAAACATGTTAAAATAAAAGGTCAGCGATAACGCCGAGTGAATTCATAGAGTTTAATAAAATCTATCAATATAACATCGGTATAAAATTATTACCAAAAATCATTTTGTACAAATCTTTGTAATAGGCCATAAAATAGCCAAAGTCATTTTATACAAATCGTTATCAAAAATCATAATATAGGCCTTTGCCTTCAAAATCATTATACGAGCCATTGTCGTAAAAACATCATACAATACGTTTTATAACGTTGTATAGAGTTAAATAAAAACCAATATATGAATGTGGTTATGAAAAACCAAAACACGAACATAATATCAATAGTAAGACCCCGTATTGCTAGTCAGGCAATATATCGTAATTTAGTGCGTATAGCAGTATTTCGTTATTTTTGGATTATTACAAGCCGCATGACATTGTTACCTTACTATAACCAACAACGGGTAGCTAACCCGAAACTCAATTTTCCCATCTAAATTAGCGTGTCGTCACAATAATCACGCTTGTGTAAATCTTCTCATACTTAAATTCGCTTACCAATCAATGTGGCACGACGGGGATCAACCGTCAAGGCGCGAACAGGGGTGATCGTCCCCAAATAGTACTATTATATGCATAAGCGTCTACCAAATCCCGGTAGTTCACAATTCATGCTAATGGGACTTTTAGTAACATAACCTAACTTTAATAATCCATTTCATTTCATCTATCGGGTCATTTAATCATTCATCGGGTCATACGATCATTTGGGTCCAAATCAATAAACAAAAAATCGGGACAAATGGTGTCCTATTTTATCAAGACTAACATGTTATCTCCCTGCGGGTTTATAAAACATTTCACAAAAACATTTAAATGAGTGTGAGGCTATGAACTCACGTTGATGTGGGAAGGCGGGTTATCGGCAATTCAGATGTACGGTATGTGCTTCAATCACGGAAACCTAGACAAATAATACTCGTCTTAGACTTTTATCCACTGATTTTATCAAAATAACAATTATGTATATATATGATGACTTTATATATATGATGATGATCAAGTGGGTTTATATACTTTTACTCATTTTAGTGTTTATGTGTTGGTACTTCTTACTAGTTTTACGTATTTACATATTTTAAGTCCAATAAACTTATTATAAGTTCTTTGTTAGAAATACGTTTTTACGTATTTAGGAAGATTCGGTCACTCCGACAATATACTAAGTAGTAGCTCGTAGTCTAGACATCTTTATTAAACAAACAAAGACAAGCCTAACCTACAACATGTGTAGGCCGGCCCAACATTGTAAGCCCAAGCCCATCACAAGGCTTGGGTATATAAACCCTCTCCTTTGATGGAGAGGGTGTGTGGTTTCATAATTTACACATATTTCTCTTAACTTTCTCTCTCTAAAAGTGTGAAATCCACCATCTCTTTCTCTCTCTAAAACATAAGCAAGATTTACATTTCTTCAATTGGTATCAGAGATTGGGATGAAATATAGGTTTGTTTTAGTGTTGCGTATGTTTTATAAACATACCGTAGGATTTTGAGTTTTCTTTGCCGAATCATCAAAATTTTTCGTGTTTGTTTGTGTTCTAAAGTCGAATACAGTCTTTAATCGTGTCGTAGTATCTTGGGTATCTTGGTTTTTGGTTAAAACTCAAGCTTTTTGGATCGAAAGTTGCAAAATTTCTTGTTTCTCATCATTCCGAAATTCTTGCAAGGTTTCCATCGGAAAGTACAACGTGAGGGTAGTCTGATCGCAATAACCTATTGGTTCTACTTTGCGATCACTGGAGTTAAACACCTTATTCCGACGTGACATTCCGATCTGACATTGCGATCTGAGATTCCGACGGCTTTTAGGATTCTTGTGAAGTCACTCTGTCCATTTTATTTTAGCAACATTCCGATCTGGACATTCCGATCTGGATATTCCGATCTGGACATTCCGATCTGGACATTAAGATAGTGTGACATTCCGATCTGGACATTTCGATAGTGACATTCCGATAGTGACATTCCAATAGTGACATTTCGATAGAGACATTCCGATCTGGACATTAAGATTGTGTGACATTCCGATCTGGACTTTCCGATAGTGACATTCCGATCTGGCATTCCAATCTAGACATTCCGACAATCCAAAAATTATTCTTTAAAAAATTTCGAACAAACTTAACCTTATTTCATTGTTCGATCAACTTTGTTTCTGAATTATCGAGAACATAGTTTAGGGGATTTTAACATTGTTTCTCGACTTCAACACAAAAACACTTAACCTTATTTCATTGTTCGATCAACTTTGTAAATCTTAACTTATTGAAATGGAGTACACATCTCTTACGGATAAGTCCATCCTCTCGGGTACGGATAATCATCCACCAATGTTGGTGAAGACTATGTATGAGGAATGGGCTTCCCGAATGGAACTTTATATGTTGAACAAGGAGAATGGACATCTAATTTGGGCATCGGTGCTCAATGGACCATTAGATTATGGTACAGTGACGGAAGGTACGACTACTCGTCCTCGCACTACGGGTGAGTTGACTTGAGATATGAAGATTCAAGATAAATGTGATAAGTATGCTACAAACATCATTCTCCAAGCCCTTCCTCCAGATGTCTACAAACTCGTCAGCAAACATAAAGTTGCCAAAGAGTTATGGGATAGAATTCGTGTTCTAATGCAAGGCACCTCGTTAACCAAACAAGAACGAGAGTGTAAGCTTTATGATACTTTTGATAAGTTTGCCTATGTGCCAGGGGAGACTCTCAATGACTACTATCTGAGATTTAACCTATTGTTGAATGAGCTCAATATCTATGGCATGGAGATTCCTACCTTTCAATTGAACACCAAGTATTTGAACACTCTTCCTCCAGAATGGAAAAAATACGTGACGGATGTTAAATTGGCTAAGGACTTGCATAACACCAATGTGGATCAACTTCAAGCTTTTCTTCAACAACACGAATGCCATGTGATCGAGGCTCGGTTGTCTACACCTCAAGTTCATGTTCCACTTGCAATGTATGCTTCTCAACAAAACATGGCTTATACTTATCAACAACCATCATACTTGCAGCAGCCACCACCACACATTTATCAGCAACCACAGCAACCATCTTATCAACAACCAATGATGCCACAGCAAGAATATCAACAAAGTGTTCATCAACAATCTTTTCAACAGCAACCACTATATCAGACATCACCATCACAAGCCAACACTTCTCCATTGGGCTATACTCCTCAGCAAGGATATTTTCCAATAGAAGCACAACCAGCACAAGCTTTCTACTCTAATGAACTTCCACCAATCCAAGCACCGGTCTTTACTCCAAATGATACGCCAGCTGATGTTCTAAACCATCTCACAGCCTACTTGTCAGAACTTGTTGCAACTAGAGGATTTCCACCAACAAACAATCAGCTCCGCACTTCATCAAATCCTCGACAACAAGCTACTGTTCAAGATGGTCAAGTGACGGTGCAACCTATTCAGGGAAGGCAAAATTCATATGGACCTCCTACAATCAAGCTGTGAATTCTCAAGCTAGTGGAAATGGGAGTCCTATTGGTCCTAAGAAGGTTGTGACTTGCTACAATTGCCGAGGACAAGGTAATATGGCTAGGAAATGCACTCAGCCAAAAAGGAGAAGGGATGATGCATGGTTTCGTGAGAAGATGTATTTGGTTGATGCTAAGTCTAAGGGGAAGAATTTGGATTCTGAGGAGTTAGCATTTCTTGCAGACCCATGGGCAGCAGATACTGAAGGCATTGCAGTTGTTTCCACTTATAATGCAGCTTATCAAGCGGACGATCTTGATGCATACGATTCGGATTGTGATGACATTCACTCTGCCCAAGCTGCTCTCGTTGCTAATCTCTCTCACTACGGTTCTGATGTCGACAGTGAGGTACCAACCACATCTAATAATATTGATGATAACCAACATCATGTTGGGCATGAAAATGACAACCTTGAACAGCATTCGGGAACTAGTAACTCAAATGATGTGGTACCCACTCCTACACATTTGAGTGAACCTCAACCAAATGCTACGACGTGTATGGAATCTTATGCTCAACATGATTTGGTCATGGTTCCTAAACATATTATTGATCAAATGCATATGGCCTTCAGACAATCCGTAGATACTAATTCCACCCTAACTGCTGAGCTTGCGTTGCATAAAGAAAAGGTCAAAACTTTTGAAATGGTCCCTCAAGCAGAGAAAATAACATGTTCTGAATTTGACCAATTTCGTTTTGAAAAGATTGAACACTTGAAAGAAATAGAATCATTAAAAGCTAATCTTTATAATGAATTAAAAGAAAAGGAGTCGGTTGTCAATGATTTTCAGAAACTTAAAATGGATTTCGAAACTCTCGAGTCTAAAAAGGTTGAATCAGAAATTAATGCTACCAAACTTCTTAAATTCAAAGAACAACAACTTTTAAAACAATACGCTTCGACAGAAAAGGTTCATCTTTTAACTAAATCATTTAAAGAACTCGAACTTAAGCGTCTTCAAGATTTACCACCTAATCCCGGTTATGCAAAACAAGCTCAGGAATATATTCCCGATCTTTATGATATGACCATAATTGGAAAATCGAAAGAAGCACCTTTTGTTCGTAGTACTGAGAAGACACAATCACTTGCGGATGAAACTCATTCTAAAATGCTTTCAAAATTCCATACAATTGATTATGATCAACATAACAAAGATCAATTTTCAAAAAAGACACGCATTCGCTTACAAAAGGAATTAGCAGAATTGACTGTTCTTGTGCCCCAAAGTTTGTCAAATGAAAACCTTCCTAGTACGTCTCCTACACTTGTCAAAATGGATTTAACAAAGTTAACTCCACCGGTAAGCAAGGCGTCCGTTAACTTTAATGCGGTTCACCAACACTTAGCCGATTTTGACAAGGTCATCTTGGAACGTACGACGGCTTCGGCCATAACGGAAGGTGAATGGAACTTTGAGCACACTAGAGCTGTGTTCCGAAACGAAATTGTTCCGTTTGTAGACAATGATAAAGCTTGTCTTAGTAATCTTGATCAAGATTTGCTTTTGGAAATAGAAGAAGTTAGACGTGTTTTCAATGAAATGAATGATGCCTATGAAAACAGTTTACTTGAAATAGAACGGGTTTCACGCCAAAATGATCAGCTTCTGAAGCAAGTGATGTCTCATGATATAGTTTCTGTCTGTGTGAATACAAGTGTTGATAATGATTCTATTGTGCATAATGTTGAATCTGTGGATAATGTGGTAGATAGTACTTGTCACAAACTTGACGCTGAATTTTTAAAGCTTCAAGATTCATATTCTTCGCTTTCAAAACGTTTTGATGAGATTCAAACACATTGTATTTCGCTTGAATGCAAGCAACAATTTATTCAAGAAATCTTTGAAACGTCATTCGAAGGTGTTAATATCGATGATGCAAAATTTGAAAAGAATTTTCGATTGGATTTACAATCAAAACAGCGTCAGCCAAGTGACAAGGTTGCTAAATCTTTGCCGATAGACATAGAGAAATCTAAGGAGCTTAACTGTGTGAACGTACTTGAAGCCGCTGAGAATTTTAAACTTGATCTAGATAATCGAGTTTCCAAGATTTTGTCCAAAGTTGATAACTTAAAACAGAAAAATACACGACTCTTCGATTCAGTAAAGCCCGCATGTGTTGATACTACTACACAGAATCAATCATTGATTGAAAAATTGAATCGAAAGTCGGTGGAAATATCTGATTTGAGGGAACAAATTTGTGATAAGAATCTGGTCTTGGCGGAGTTAAAGGAAACACTTCGTACCCTAAAAGGTAAGAATGTTGTGTATAACGCAGCCACTGTCTCAGCATCGTCCTCTAGTGCAATCAAAAGAACCCTTATAGCCGTCACACCACTTAACAAGGGCCCTAAGACTAAACCATCTCAAACTTTGGTCACTAAAGATAAGGCGGAATCAAAACCAGCTTCTAATATTCCCGTGTTGCCTTCTACAGGAGTAAGTACCACTACTAAGGCTCAAAGATCTAAGCTTAAGAGAAACAAGAAGAATGATAGGATCTTGCCCCCATCTAGTAGTCAAGTGAAGAAGAAAGTAGAAGCCCATCCTAGGAATGTTATTTTTGTTTTGAATAAAAAGAATCATGTAGTTAAACCTAAAGGCTCTGCGGTTGTGCAGCGTTCTAAGCCTATTGTGAATTCTAATTTGAAATGTTGGAATTGCAATGAATGTATGTTTTCTAGTCGTCATGATTCTTGCCTTATTGACCATGTGAATGAGATGTATGCCCGAAAAAATGGATTAGAATGGAAACCGACTGGGAAAGTGTTAACCCAAGTTGGTTTGATGTGGCGCCCCACTGGTAGAACTTTCACTATAGTAGGAAATACGTGCCCTTTAACTAGGATCACTCCCACTGATGTGAAGAAAGTGTGCCCTTTAACTAGGAGTACCAAGGCTACCAAAACACAAGCGTGTCCTTTAACTAGGAACACCGACACTACTATAGGAACCAAGTGCCCTTCAAATAGGTCTACTCCCACTATAGTGCCCGCAGATAATCCAAAACCTAAGAAAGTTGGAACAATAAAACCTGTTAGTGCTAAAACTATCATTAGAAAACGCAGGAAATCTAAGGGTCTCAAAAATGTTAGCAATTCTGATAATTCTATATCTGTATCTGCTAACACTCCTGAACCAATAGTTTCCAATGCATTGTCTACTGTTGTTGTTGAAAATAGGTGGTCCAAATTGTTCTCTGGTATTTGGACTCTGGTTGCTCCAAGCATATGACCGGAGATCGCTCTCAGCTCAGAAATTTCGTCAGCAAGTTTCTTGGTACGGTTCGATTTGGAAATGATCATATTGCAAAGATAATGGGTTATGGTGAATATCATGTTGGGAATGTTATAATTTCGAGAGTGTATTACGTGGAAGGTCTTGGTCACAACTTATTTTCTGTGGGACAATTTTGTGATGCAAACCTAGAAGTTTCTTTTCGAGAGCATACATGCTTCATTCGTAATTTGGAAGGGGTTGATTTATTGAAAGGTACTCGAGGGAATAATTTGTATACTTTGTCTCTACAAGACATGATGGCCGCTTCTCCCGTATGTCTTCTCTCCAAAGCTTCGAAGACTAAGTCATGGTTATGGCATCGACGGTTATCTCATCTTAACTTTGACGCTTTTAATCACTTGGCGAAAAACGAACTTGTTCGTGGTCTTCCTAAACTATCATTTCACAAGGATCATTTTTGTTCCGCGTGTACAATAGGGAAAAGCACTAAGAAATATTACAAACCCAAGACGGAAGACACCAACCAAGAGAAACTTCATCTGTTGCATATGGATCTTTGTGGGCCAATGTGTGTTGAAAGTCTTAGTGGTAAAAAGTACATCCTCGTCATTGTCGATGATTACTCTCTGTTTACATGGGTGAAATTTCTTAAAGCAAAAAATGAGGCACCTAAATTCATCATCGGATTTATCAAGATGATTCAAGTGCGTCTCAACACTACTGTCCGACGCATTCATACAGATAATGGAACTGAATTTGTGAATCAAATCTTGCGTGATTATTATGAAGAAGTTGGCATATCTCATGAAACATCTGTTGCACGCACTCCACAACAAAACGGTGTCGTTGAAAGGCGAAATCGCACACTTATGGAAGCTGCTCAAACGATGTTAATTTACGCAAAGGCTGCATTGTTTTTATGGGCAGAAGCAGTATCTACAGCAGTGTACACCCAAAACTGGTCACTAATTCGTAAACGCCATGGTAAAACACCTTATGAGCTTCTCCATGGAAAAGTACCAGATTTATCATATCTTCATGTATTTGGTTCTCTTTGCTATCCAAATAATTATGGTGACAATTTGGGAAAACTTCAACCAAAGGCTGATATTGGTATTTTCATTGGTTACGCACCCGCAAAGAAGGCATACCGAATCTACAACCGTAACTCTCGCAAGATCCTCGAAACTATGAATGTTGATTTTGATGAGCTGACAGCAATGGCTTCTGATCAAATCAGCTCTGAACCCGCACTCCATGAAATGGGACCCAGTAACATTAGTTCTGGTCTTGTCCCAAACAACCCTACTTCATCATCATTTACACCATCTTCTAGGACTGAATGGGATACGTTGTTTTAACCGTTCTTTGATGAATTCTTTACTCCTCTAACTATTGTTGCTCCAGAACCTGAGGTAATAGCTCCGGTAACCGAAGTTGTCGCTCCAGCAGCCATTGCACAATCAGACGCATCTGCACCTACAATTGGTCACGATATACCTTCAACGAGTAATTCTCAACCAACACATGTAACAACTACCCACATCATGCCTATTGATGATGAAGAGGATGATGATGATCACGATTTGGAATTCGCTCAAATGCGTGAACTTCCATTCTTTGGTGTACCAATTCCCGACCCTAATCAAGCCGGGTCGTCCACCTCAGAGGAAGCTCCTACTGCAGTTTACTCCAATCCATGGATCGTGAACAAGACAGCAAGTGGACAAAGGATCATCCTATAGATTCTATTATTGGTGACCCTAATCGTCCGGTATCCACACGAAGTCAGTTACAAGAAAGTGTAATGTTTTGTCACTTTGATGCTTTTCTCACTGAAGTTGAACCTATGACATGGCAAGAAGCTTTTACTCAATCCTGTTGGATAGAAGCTATGCAAAAAGAACTTAATGAATTTATACGTCTTGAAGTATGGGAACTTGTCCCATGCCCGGATCAAGTGCAGTTACTCACTTTGAAATGGGTTTATAAGGTGAAACTCGACGAGTTAGGCGGAATATGAAGAACAAAGCTAGACTAGTAGCTCGTGGATACAAGCAATTATTGGGCATCGACTTTATGGAATCCTTTGAACCTGTTGCCCGTTTGGAAGCTATTAGACTATTCCTCGCTTATGCAGCCCATATGAATATGATTGTCTATCAGATGGATGTGAAGACGGAATTTCTTAATGGTGAAATCAAGGAAGAAGTCTATGTTCAACAGCCGGATGGTTTTGTGAATCCTAATTATCCTAATCATGTGTACAAGCTTAAGAAGGCTCTCTATGGGTTGAAGCAAGCTCCACGCGCATGGTATGATCTATTGTCACAATTTCTCATTACGCAAGGCTTCGCTAAAGGCAAGGTGGATCCCACGTTGTTCATTCAGAAACGAGGTAAAGATATGATTATGGTACAAATATATGTTGATGATATTATATTTGCAGCCTCGACCCAAACCTTATCCGATGAGTTTAAGATCTCAATGATGGGCAAGGTATCATTCTTCTTAGGTCTTCAGATATCTCAGAGTCCCAAAGGCATCTTTATCAATCAATCCAAGTATGCCCTTGAATCGCTTAAGAAGTATAAGATGGAATCTTGCGACCCCGTGGATACTCCAATGGTGGAAAAATCTAAGCTTGAGGCAGATCCACATGGAGTTGCCGTTGATCCGACACTTTATCGTGGAATGATAGGTACTCTTCTGTATATCACAGCCAGTCGACCTGATCTTCAGTTTGCTATATGTATGTATGTTAGGTATCAAACTAGGCCTACTGAGTTACACTTAGCTACTGTTAAAAGGATCTTTCGATATCTTAAAGGAACCATTAATCGGGGACTTTGGTATTCGAAGGACTCTTCTATTGCACTAATGGAATATGCAGATGCGGATCACGCGGGTTGTCAAGATACAAGGCGTAGCACGAGTGGAACATTGCAACTACTAGGAGATCGATTAATCAGTTGGGCATCGAAAAGGCAGAAAAGCGCTGTAATCTGAAGTACGGAAGCAGAATAAATAGCTATGTCCGGTTGTTGTGCTCAAATTATTTGGATGAGATCGCAATTAACCGACTATGGTTTAGGTTTCAACAAAATTCCGATGTACTGTGACAACAAGAGTGCAATTGCCTTATGCTGCAACAACGTTCAATTCTCCCGGTCAAAGCATATTGACATTCGCTACCATTTCATGAAGGAGCAAGTGGAAAATGGAGTACTCGAGCTTTACTTTGTCCGATCTGAGTATCAATTGGCGGATATTTTCACGAAGGCTTTAGATCGCGCTCGAATTGATTTTTTGGCCGACAAGCTAGGAATGAGAACTTTCTCGCCTGAGACTCTAAAGGAACTCGCAGATGAAGCGAAAGAATAGTGGTGGTAAAACTATTCTCTGTATCCTTGGTGATCATTTGTATATATTGTTTCTATCCTTATCCACAAAATCAAAATACAAAAATATAAAACCATATAAAAACCATAAAAATTGAAAAATCTAGAAAAATACAAAAATATTTTTACTTTATTTTTCAAAGGCATGTCTTTTGGTGCGATAATATTTACGGCCTTAGAAATGTTGATTAATATCGACACGGCACCATAAATAGAGTTCGTACAAAAGTTGTATATATTTCATAAAACATGCCTAAATGGCTTGTAGTTATTTCTGACTGCAACCCGGTTTTCACATTAAAGTCAAGTATTTCTTATGAAAGCTTTGGCTCACAACGGGAACTAATTTTCTCGGGCAAGGTTTACTTTAAAACCTTGTAAGGGATCAAGTTTACTTTATAACTTGGTCTAACACAAATCTATGTACGCCTCAGTGCATTTATTTGTTAAAACAAGAGAAGTCTTGTTTTTATGAAGCTATCATCTCTACAACCATAGAAATCTACAATTGGTATCTACATACTCGATGATGCGACTACTCAACCGACGACTACAGCTCTTTCAATAGAACACGGGTCAACAATTGAGGGGGAGCAATTGTCATGCATTCAGAATCTTCGATGCCTAAAGTGCCAAGTTCACAAGTTGGTGTCAAGACAACAATACCAATCGTACACGTGGTGTCAAGAGATGACTTCAGACGTGACGAGGCGACCAACATATACTAACAAGAACCATTTGATCTTATCATATGATGTTCTCATCTATCAGGTCCAACCTTGTCAAAAAAAATTTTCTAATATGGTAAATATGTGATCATGTTACACATCGGTATCATATCTCATACATTTGGTATCATGAAGATAAAACGGACTCGCATTTTTCTTCCCAAAACCTTTGTTAAAACTTCATTAAATCAATTGATATTAAAAACATCGATTGGGTTAATATTTTTAATATGGGGGAGAAAATGTGATTTAATATGGGATTATCACAAATGGTTTGACTTAATGTGCTGGCTCATCCTGACATATGCGAAATGTTTTCGAATATCGTGGCATATGTTAAGGGGGAGCAAAATGGATTTGCATATCAAAAATTGATTTCATGGTGATTTATACTTACCCACAACCCATTTAATTCACGACGATGAAGATTGTGGTGACATAAGGATGGTAGGATAGGTTAAGTCCAATGATTCTTCTAGAACCGGAGGAATATTCCCAAGGACATTCCATAGCTAGAAATAGTAGTCCTTAGGAAAGTTGGAGAAATATTGTGAACGTAGCTGAATGCCGACCAAGTACTTAAGTTAGCACTGGAACAATCACAACAAGGTGCTAGTTATGACGTATTGGTAAGCATTGAAGGGGTTGAAGAATGAAAAAGAATTGTAAAGATAAAGGGTGTAAAGAAAAAAGCCCTCCTTACAACCTTAGGTAGAAATCGGGTCAACACATATGCTATTGAGATCATTTTAATGATTCTTGATATTGAAGACAAACATCATGGACCCAGTGATGCAATGCACAACCCATCCCAGCTAACTCAGATATCTCTCAAAAGGTATTTGTTTTAATCACACGGAGACAACACATTATCTATTGCTTTATTCACTCCGAATAAATTGGTATTGAAAAGGTGGCACTCCTCTCCAGCCTCCGATCACTAAAATCCAAAATGCAGGATCGAGTCTAGAGCCATTTGAGATCATCAAATATCTCATTAGGACACACTTTCATATTTCCTTGCTTCTTCACACACTGTGAAAAGTAAGAAAGATCTTAAGAGTCTTACGCAAAATCTTCATGATCTTGCCTGAACATCCGAGTAATACGAAAGTATTTACAATGAAGATGGAAATCCTTCTTGAGCGAATATCAAAAAGCTCATGGTAGGTGACTTGTGCGATTCTTTATGAATCAAACTTGTGATAACTGGAAAGCAACAGCTGTTTAATTCTTAACTGAATTTAAACATGTTCCAGGCCTCTACGCAATATCTTAGTGATCTTGCCAGAACACTCAAAGTGATACCTTAGTGTTCACAGTGATGAGTGGAAATCCTTCTAGTGTTAACCTCAAACAGCACTTGGTAGGTAACTTGCAAGATTCTATACAAATCAAGCTTGTGACAACTGGAAAGCAACGATGGTGTGGTTCTTAATTGAATTTCACTTGTTCCAGGAACATGAATTGACGGCTTCAAATCATACGGATATTATTATCCAAATGATTCACTCTTTATGTTCACAGTCAGCTTTGGACTGTCGAATAAGGAGAACGGGTTTACCCGCGAAATCTTGTCAGGAAGTTACTTAATTGAAACTATCCGTCACGGGTACGATATCTAATATCGTCCAACGGTCTTCACCGACCGGAGGTAAAATGCTACCGATTTAGAATGAAATGTTCAAAGCCATTTTGTTCGTGTCTACTTATGTTGCGACATTTGAAGACGGTGGCGTTGCGGAATCCAAGAAGAAGTCGTCCCCGCATGCTTATACCTTATGCACTTAATATCTCATCTAATTCAAGAATGTCTAAAAGTTACGTCTTCCGCTGTATCGAACTCTGAAGCTTTCAAGAATTACGAAGGTATAAGTATGTGGGACATGGTGTCACAAAGAGGCGGAGATCACAAGTGATGGATGCACGAGATCAAGGCAAGAGATTAATGCTCAAGACTGATATCAAAGATCACATCATCATGTTCACCAGAAAAGAAAAAGAAAAGAAAGACGAAGACTACGAGCTCAAGACAAGCATAGTATGCTAGGTTTATTTCATTATTGTAACTCGGGTAACGCCCTTGTTTGGAGTGACCTCCCTTAGGGGGAGATTGTTAGAAATACGTTTTTACGTATTTAGGAAGATTCGGTCACTCCGACAATATACTAAGTGGTAGCTCGTAGTCTAGACATCTTTATTAAACAAACAAAGACAAGCCTAGCCTACAACATGTGTAGGCCGGCCCAACATTGTAAGCCCAAGCCCATCACAAGGCTTGGGTATATAAACCATCTCCTTTGATGGAGAGGGTATGTGGTTTCATAATTTACACATAGTTCTCTTAACTTTCTCTCTCTAAAAGTGTGAAATCCACCATCTCTTTCTCTCTCTAAAACATAAGCAAGATTTACATTTCTTCATTCTTTAACTTGTATTAATCCATTTTATACTTGTATTATCAGTATTTATACTTTACATGTTGGGCCCAAATGGGTTAAGCCCAATAAGTAATTTTTATAAGTGTAACTTATTTAGTTAAATTATTAGTCCAATATGCTAACTTAGCTCGTTAATGTCCGTATGTCATATAGTTCGCGTTTTATCGGTTTTTACTTGTATTAGGTACTTATATATCAGTATATGACTTTTAAAAACTTTACATTAGACGGGTTTGATCGTCTAAGTTTTAGTTGGCGAAAAACGTTAATTTTACGGTAATAGCCGAAAAAGTCGTAAAAATCATGTTTATAATTTTTATAACTTATAAATCTTATTCAAATACCATTTTTATAAATAGTCCATTTATTTAACCTTATTCATATTTATATAAATGAAATTTATAAGTTAGTGGATTTTAATTCACATTTTATACTATATTAGTTTGAGTGCTTATATAATACTATTAAACATTAATTCTTCAAAATCTGATTTTTAGTTTCATCTTCACCATTTTTATCATATCTTGAGTTCTATAAGGAGATAGAAGCTCATTTTTGGATGGCATAAACTTAATATTATGTGCTAAAAATAAGTTAGTTATAGCTACTGTTCATTCCATGTCTAACTATCCTTAACAGTCCCTACAAAACAAAGTATTCAGATTGGTACACTCATCTTGTTTTGATCATATCTCACTCATTTTGATGATTCTATTGCATGGCCAACTCTAACATGTGTATGACATCTATCACTTAATGTAAATGGATTCCACTTTACCATTTTATCAGTTTATCATTTGGTTACTTACTGTTTTTATACAGCCATCTTATTAAGCAAGATTTAACCATTTTTACATGTGGTTTTTCCATCTTTTTACCCATGTTTATCAAATCTATCAACACCAATCCCCACATAATATTTTTAATCATCATTCATCTTCATATACATATACATAAATAAAGAAAATACAAGATTACATAATCAAAATAACAAGAGGATAGGAAGAACAATCTCTATACCACCATTAGTGATGAAAAGATGAGTCTTTGATGAACAAGGCTTGGATTTTGATGGCAAAACTTGTGATAAACCAATATCATCTTCAAGTCTACCAACCTTTATAAACTTCTCATGGAAAATCAGCCCTATGACACCAACAAATCTTCTCCTTGGATGTTAGAATCACCTCCAATCTTCAAAGCTTCAAAGTAGCATCATCATGTGTATGAGTAACACATGATTTTATGGCTAACATAGATCAAATGAGGGTTGTTTTTGATGATGGTTGGACGAAATAGAGAGAGATGAGAGAGTTTGGTAAGTGGTTTGCATGAGTTGCTAAGTGTAAATGGTATGAATGAAGTGGTTTTGGTGGTTTTGTGCTAAGTTAGCTTACATGTTAAGCTTGTGTTAACATGTGTTAGCTTTCTAGCTAAAAGGGTGCCACATCATATGATGTGGTGTCCTCTTTTGGCCATCTCTTTTGAGTGGGGTGGGATAAACTTGTTTTGTCCCATCCCACTAATTTACGAGTATTCTTCGATTCTAGTTTCCTCGATTTGCGTGCCCTCGGGTCGTTTTATGAAAAATGTTTTTATAAAATATGTATCAATGGCACAAAACGAATCTAATAAAAATTGTCTCATCAAAAACGGAGTTCAAAAACGTAAATACGTAATCCTAAGGTTTCCGGTTTAGTCGTAAATGACGTTAAATTATGAACGTAAGTCCTAATCTCTTCTCGTAAATTAGTGAGTTTATGAATCAACACAAATTTAAAATTCCAAAATAATATTCACGGATAAATTTATTTCCTGAAATGTCAGACTGTCACCAAAATGGTGTATGTAAACGTAAGCACGTAACGTAGAATCCTCCGGTTTAGACGTAGTCGATGCTACTTCAAGACGTAAATCCAAATTTCTTCCCAAAAATAAGTGAGTTCATAATATAACATTAAAATAATGTTTTTAAATAATATTTGAGAATAAAATATCAACCATAAATTGACGGATTGTCACACCTTAAGCCACCTATTTTAGTCAAATATGGTTTTAATCGTATAAACTTAACAAGTTCTAGATGGATTATGGTCTAATATGATCTAATGAATAAATTTCAACACAAATGCAAACAATCAACCCATAGAACTTCAAATCACATAATAATCAAAAATTTGATAGAAATAAAAGAGAGTTTGAAAATCAAACCTCCAAGGTGTACAATCCACACCTTGGACTGTTTAGAGCTTATGTGGTAGCTACAACAACCACAAGCTTCCTCCTGCTAAGATTCAACAAACAAGGAACAAAACACAAAGTATAACAGTGAGATATGAAACAAGAAACAAAACTTGGTGTTTTGAAAAACCTCAAAAGCTGATGAACGAAAACCTGAAGGTTCACAACACCCTTGATCCAAGAATTGAGGGTGTTTATGATCAACTTAAAAGGTTATGGTTTAAAGTTTTTAAGGATTTTCGAACAACCAAGGATCTCAAACAATAACCACAAAACTTGTAACCAACAGATTTTCTTACTCAAAACCTTACTCAAATCAGATTCAATACTTGAATCCAACCTTGAACAACTAAACAATATGGAACTCAAATTTGCATAAAAACCAATACCAACTTTAAATAATAAAACGAAATCTCAACTATTTGAAAAACCACCAATTTTATTAAGATAAAATGAATTACAAGAAATTTTTGCAAATCTAGAACAAAGGCTCACTCACATCTTGAGGGATCTATTTATAGACTGCAATAGACGATTATAGAAAGAAAAATACATAAACCCTAATCATAGAAATTCCCATAAATGCCCCTCTGGTCTTCTAGACGTTTTTGGTGTTGCAAGCTGTCATACGTGATCAAAAACGTTCATTCCATCCTTGGGGAGCAAGTAGTGATTTTGGTCCATTGATCTTGCCAAGCTGTCATTCCTAGGACACTTGTCGTCTTATGAGTTGTGCAGGGGAGGGGGTGTGGGGTAGACTCGGTAGTGGGATTTTTGGTTTGAGTGTGTCAAGGAGTTTGGGGTGAGGTGAATTAAGCGTGGGAATGGTTAATTGTTGTTTCCCCTTTGCTTTCATCGTTTTAGTACCCGAGTAAAAATCATGAGCAGTAACATAGTCGAATCTCCATAGTAATTGTTACCCGCGTGTTTTTTAGGATTTAAAGTTTGGTTTTGGGCAAGTTTGGTCCTCAGCTTTTGGAAAAACATGTATATCAAGTCTTTTTTAGCCAAAAACTTTTTTCCCTTTATAACAAAGTTTTGGTTTTTCTATTTTTGCCACAAAAGCTTTTCATAAGTAATATCAAGGACTATTGTTGTCATTTCTTGAATCTTGAAGGGCCAATTTTGAACATTCTTTGATCTTGAAGGAATTTTCTTTTATGTTTGACTTTGAGAAGGACCATTGTTGACAAGTCTTCACTTTTTAGGGACTAATATTTCCAAATATTCAAAGTTAAGGGACCTTTTTGTAGTTTTGACAAACTTAAGGGACCAAACTTGTAATTATGAATATACAAGGGTATTAAGTGTCATTTCTTCATTGATGAGGGATCATTCTTGAACATCTTCAATACTTCAAGGACTTTTCTTTGGAAAATCATAACTAGGGCCCGATTCATTGTGCGGCTTCGTTTCTCGTGTTCGTTTTTCCTTGTTTCTTGTGATATTTTGTCTTTTCACGATATCAATCCCTAAAATACACAAATAGAAAACACAAGAATAATATATGGTATTCTATGAAATATTTTAGCATTCAAAGCCAAAAACGAATGATGAGATCATGTATATATTCCATCTCATCACTCCCCCATACTAAACCATTGTCGTGCCCTCACGCAATGCTAGAATAAAGTATCTAAACACCTACAAAATTTAATTTTATCAACCTTTGCTAAACTAATTTTACGGTGTTAGAGACATTATGTATGATTTTCATCACTAGAATGTGACTTTTAGGGTCAAAGAATAAAAACAAATGGATGTTCCATAGAGTAAAATTCGTCATCCTTGATTGTCACACATTCCATGCTAAGTGCAAAAACGAGATCATTGTTGGTACAAGTCACAATGCTAACACTACTCATGCATTTAAATTGTGTAATACTTTTTCTCCCCACAATCCTATTTATTAAGAAAAGAAAAAAAATGTATCTAGGATTTTTTAACTATTTGTCACGGATCAAAAGTGATTCATATTGACTTATCTTGATAATTACTTAAGCCGAAAATAAAGTAGGACGATTTAATTAATAGTTAGCTAAAGGACAAAATCTTTTAAAACGGCTTCTCGTAATCTCCTTAAGTTCATATCTTGGCATAACTCGTTTCACGATTTGAGACCTATCTCGGACCGATATTTGGCATGTACTTCATACTTCGAATCTTGGAATGCGTTCTTGAAATTATGGTCTTCTCTTCATATATGGAATTTCTCCACTTAACGTTTTTGAGAGATTCTTCAAACTTGGACCACGACTTCAACATTTTCTTCAATCTTTATTTGGGATTTTGATATTCAACGATCCGCCTCCTTTTCAGACTTGGATATATTTATGCTCATACTTTGTTAGAGTTTTTTTGGATATATTTCTCCATAATCTTTATGGGAGTAAATTGCTTTTCGTCGTGTGTCGCGATCCTTCATATTGATTTTTGGAATAATGATACTTCACATCATCTTGGATCTTTAGCAACAAAATGGAATCCTCATGCCTTATTAGGGCCTTTTTGGACTTCTCCAATCTTCGCGTCCCGCTTCAATAAGTTATGCCTCGGTTATAAACTCCATTCGAACACGAGCGACTTTTAAACGATCTTGGGATAAAAGCTAAGTAATTCTTTTAAATCTTACGACCTTATTTATTGCAATTTATTTATACTAATGCATTGATCTTATGGGAGAAAAAGCCACAATTAAAAACACATGAGTTTTTGAAAGAACATTTTCATGTTCTACGGTTAGCATGATCACTTGTCTAACTCTATCATTTCTCGTTCTTCACTATATAAAGACCTCTAATTAAAAAGACTCGTAAAACTTAGCCATGCAAGTCAAAATTAAGACAAATTTGGATTAGCTTTATTAAGACTATATTAAATCAAAGTTTTGGGTTTTCAAGCCACTATAGGATCTTGCAATTTCTTAGACTTGGATAAGTTTAGATCTTGCGTTTTAAAGTTCCCTTGATAGATGACTTTCTAGGATCAATTATAGAAACTTGTGAAAAGTTCTTGTTCTTAACCCGTATGAGTTAAGACTTTCGCGTTTTAAAGTCCCCTATATAAAAGTCTAGCAAAAATTGATTTAAGCGGGTTAAGGAATGTTAAGGGCTCCAAATGACCATCAAGTCAAAAATTAGCTCTTATTCTACCCAACGGAAAATATACATTTGTGTCTTAAAAACACTTATGAAAACTAATAAAAATTTTAAAAATTTGGCCATTTTTAGCCTTATTAAACATAAAAACAAAACGATAAATTTTGGAGTGCGTAAAGACGTAGGCAAGGCAAGTATCTATTCACCCCCCCCCCCATACTAAAAGTAAACATTGTCCTCAATGTTCCGAGTCTAAGGGTGGATTACCCCCATACTAGAGACGAAAAGTCGAATGCTTAGGATCTAGTATGGAAAGGGTAAGCAAAAAATAATCTAAAGCCGTTTATTAATTGTGCTAAAATACTAATGTTAGAAAAATAAAGGATATATGTCGTGGATCCGTGAAAAATTCTTCAAAGAAAAAGATCAAAGCTCGAGTGAAACAAACACGAGAGGCTTCGAACGTGATGATGATGATCTAGATAACACAATCACAAACAACCACGAGACAACGAGTTGGAAGGGCACAAATCCCCTCTCAACTACATTAGAAAGCGATAATATGTACATGGATAAACATAGGAATTCCCCCACGAAGCACCTTGTTTTTTATTACTGAGTCATGAGCTCGACTCGATCCCCTCAATGCTAATTATCATTGGGGAAGGTGACTTGGTCGAGGTCGTTCAAAGAAGGAACTTCCCCACCAAAGTAGTGCTTAAGCCTATGTCCATTCACTTTATTAGGACCATCTTT
Source organism: Glebionis coronaria (assembly GCA_025667525.1). Lineage (NCBI taxonomy): Eukaryota > Viridiplantae > Streptophyta > Magnoliopsida > Asterales > Asteraceae > Glebionis > Glebionis coronaria. The sequence continues at coordinate 317,455,261 of CM046877.1, read as the reverse complement.
TTGAGCTAGCCCGATGGTCACATATGGAAAAACTTGTGTGACGGTGAATCAACCTGACCAACGGTATTTCAACTTTCCGGAAAATATTTTCAAACGAAAGTTAAAAAGTAACACTTGATCTCCAACGTTAAAATCCTGGTTTTTAATTTTAGCGTCGTGAAACTTTTTAGTCTTTTCCTTAAAAATTAATGAATTTTCATAAGCAAGATCTCGTAATTTATCCAATTCATTAAGTTGTATTTCCTGGTGATCTCCCGCGGTCTTCAAGTCATAGTTTGAATGCTTAAGGGCCCAATATGCCTTATGTTCTAATTCGATGGGCAAATGACAATTCTTTCCATATACCAACTTATAAGGAGTACAACCGATAGGTGTTTTATAAGCGGTACGAAAGGCCCATAAAGCATCGTCGAGTTTGTCGGACCATGAAGTATGGTTTTCTCCAATCGACCTTTCTAAAATCCTCTTCAAGGCTCGGTTTGAAACCTCGACTTGCCCACTCATTTGTGGGTGGTAAGCCGTAGAAAGACGATGTGTAACTCCATATTTTTTCAAGACTTTTTCAAATTGGTCGATACAAAAATAGGTTTCACAATCGCTTATAATAGCACGAGGGGTTCCAAACCAAGAAAATAATTGTTTCAAGAATTTCACTACCACACGAGCGTCGTTCGTAGGTAAAGCCTTAGCTTCTACCCATTTGGACAAGTAGTTGATGGCGACGAGGATATATTTGTTTCCGTGAGACGATGGGACGGTGCCATAAAATCTATGCCCCAAACGTCGAAAATCGCACAAACTTGAATTATGTTTTACGGCATTTCATCCTTTTGAGATGATTTTCCTTGATGTTCACAAGAATCACACGACTTCACAAGTACGTGTGCATCACGATAGATCGTAGACCAAAAGTAGCCGGCATCGAACACTTTCTTAGCCGTGAGATTAGCACCGTGGTGACCACCCGTGGGTCCCTCGTGACAAGCTCTAAGGATATTAGTAGCTTCGGTTCCAAATACACAACATCAAACGAATTGATCCGCACATACTCGAAAGATATAAGGGTCGTTCCAAAAATAGAAGTTGACGTCATGAAAGAATTTTTGTTTTTGTTGTGTCGTCATACCCTTGATTATGAAATTCCCCGCATGGTAATTAGCGATGTCCGCAAAACATGGGCTGTCGTCTTTTGAATTCACCACACCAAGTGTTTCGAGAGGAAACGTTTCGGTAAATTCTTAAATACATCTTTGTGAGGATCTTCTAAACGAGAGAGATGATCTGCCACTAAATTCTCGGATCCTTCTTCGTCAAGTATTGTGACATCAAATTCTTGTAAGGGGAGAATCCAACGAAGCAATCTCAGCTTAGCATCAAGATTAGAGAGGAGGTACTTGATAGCCGAATGATTCGTATACACTATGCTTTTTGTTAAGACGAGATAAAGTCAGAATTTTTCAAAAGCGTATACTAGGGCAAGCAATTCTTTTTTCGATGTAGTATATTTCATTTGAGCCTAGGTCATCATCTTACTAGCACAATCGATAGGCAAGAAGTGTTGTGACGTTGCCCCAAAACGGCCCCAATTGCGTAATCACTAGCATCGCACATTAGTTCAAAAGGGAGGTTCCAATTTGGAGCTACGAGAATGGGAGTTTCGGTAAGTTTCCTTTTAAGAGTTTCGAGAGCTCGGACACAATCTTCGTCAAAGACAAAAGGAGCATCTTTTTCAAGTAGGTGTGTCATCGGTCGAAATATTTTCGAAATATCTTTAATAAAACGTCGATAAAAGCCCACGTGGCCTAGGAAACTCTGAAATCCTTTGACGGTTTTGGGGTGAGGTAATTTAGCGATGACGCTGATTTTTGCTTGATCAACCTCAATCCCCGCTTTTGATATTTTATGTCCCAAGACGATTCCTTGTTTGCACATATAGTGACATTTTTCCTAATTAAGTACGAGATTGGTTTCTTCACAACGTTTTAGCATTTATTCCAAGTTATTTAAGCATGACGTAAACGAATCACCAAATACCGAGATTTCATCCATGAATACTTCCATCGACTTCTCGATCATATCGTGAAAAATAGCCATCATACACCGTTGAAAGTTCCCGGTGCATTACAAAGTCCGAAAGAAATCCGATAAGCAAACGTTCCGTATGGACACGTAAACGTAGTTTTTTTCTTGATCGTGAGGGTCGATAGGGATTTGAAAGTAATCGGAAAAACCATCTAGAAAGCAATAGAAATCGTTTCCCATAAGTCGCTCCAACATTTTATCCATGAAGGGCAAAGGAAAATGGTCTTTTCGAGTGGCATCATCAAGTTTTAGATAATTGATACACACTCTCCAACCGGTCACAACACGAGTTGGAATTAACTCGTTGTTTTCGTTGGGCACAACGGTCATTCCTCCCTTCTTAGGGACACAATGGATTGGGCTCACCCATGGGCTATCGGAGATAGGATAAATAATTCCCGCGTCAAAAAGTTTTAAAACCTCTTTTTTAATGACATCGTAAATTTTAGGGTTTACCCTTCTTTGACATTGAATTACGGGCTTGTAGTCCTCCTCCATTAATATTTTGTGGGTACAAAATTTAGGATCGATTCCTTTAATACCGGAAATTTTCCACGCAATTGCCCCTTTATGAGCTTTCAAGATTTTTATATGTGCGGTTTTTTCGATATCGGAAAGATCTTTCGCAATAATTACCGGCAACTTATCTTCACCTTCTAAAAATGCGTATTCTAGATGAGGTGGAAGGTGTTTCAATTCTAGGATTGGTGGATCCTTGATTGAAGATTTCGATTCAACACTCATAATTTCCATCGGCGGAAAATATGGTGGAATTTTTTCATTACTATAATTCACATTTTCTTCATTGTCGTAAAATCGCATCCTTCGAATGGAGCGAGAGAATGTGAATATATTGCAACAATAGGATCTAAAATAGTGGGATTTCCACTAATGGATCCTTCGAAAAATTCTAACACTTCTTGTGAAAATTTATCGCAAACTACGTCAATTAAATCAACGTGATTTATAGTAGCGATAGCGTAAACATGAGAAGGTGTCGAATTTTTGGTAGCGTTTATAACAAGTTCCTCCTCGTTGAATTGTAAAGTAATATTTCTTGCATGAACTTAGATAATAGATTTCTAGGTGTCTAAACATGGACGGCCCAAAATTAGAGGAACTTGAGGATCCGTGGGAATATCTACAATGATAAAATCGACCGGAAAGTAGAATTTCCCAACTTTAATGAAAACGTCTTCGGCCACTCCACGTGCGAGAATCATAGAATGATCGGCCATTTCGATGGACATTTTCGAATGATAAGAGCCGGAAATGATAGTGATTTCCACATGGGAAAAGGCATCAAAATAATGCTCACGCCAAGATCGGCCAAGGCGAGGCATCCTTCCATTTCTTGAATATCACACGGGATAAGGAATTTCCCAGGGTCTCCCACTTTTTCCGGTATTCGGTTAAGATAAACCGAAGAACAATTAGATATATTTGAAAGCTTTTCCTTATTGTTCATCATACTTTTAAAAGTGGAGGCGATACAAGGCATGTATAACAACGCGTCTGCAAAACTTACATTAAAATGCACTTGTTGAAACATTTTTATAAAAAGCTCGATTTGTTGTTTATTACGTTCATTCAATTTCTCCTTGTTACGTCTCGATGGGTAAGGTAAGGGTGGTGTGGGTTGGGGCGTAGGCAACAGCCTTGGAATCTCGGGTTCCAAAATTGCTATTGGTTCAACCGTAGGTGTGGTTTGAGCGGTACTTCGTGGGATTGAGATATTCTCCTTTTCGACCACAACCTCGGGTTCGTTCTCGATTTACTTCTCCTTAGAAGTATTTTGACGAGAAATGGGCTCGTTGGAAGTTTTACCACTACGAGTAGTAATAACCTTCATTCCCCCCCCCGGTTTTGCAATGGTATCACTAGGAAGACCACCCGAGGAAGACGGTTTACACATTATGGCCTCAAACATACTTTCCATTCGATCTTCGAATTTTGATTGCCTTTTATCCGCTTTTAATAACTCTTGCTTAATTTCATGTTGGCCTTGTTCCATCTTTTGTTGATTTTGTTGAAGACGTTGAACGTTACCCTCCATTTTATTAGCGTGAGTTTTTAATTCGTTAGCAAGCTCATTTTTTAACTCATTTTTAAACTCGGTTCTCAAGCTAATCATTTCTCGTTGCATGTTGTCAAACTTAGCATCGTTGCCCTTAGCGTAATCTAAAAATTCACTTGGAAGATATTTAGTGTGAGCGTTTGAAAACCTTGACTCGTATTTTGAAAATCACGATTTTGGTTTTGATTTTGCACTTGCCCATTGTTACTACTATTGTAATTACCCTTGTTGTAGTTACGTGAATTCCCTTGGTAACCATTCCCTTGATTATTGTTTCGATAGTTGTTAACATTTTGATTTTGAGTAACTTGATTTGGATGTGAATTTTGACCATTTTGGTTGTAAGTTCTCGTGGCTACGCAAGCACTCGATGTGTTACCACCGGCGGTAATGCACTCAGAAAGATCATGAGCTCCTACACATGATAAACAACTTTTATCAACCGCTTTAACCGATGTGATATTGGAAGCTTCCTTAGCTTTCCAATGATTCATACGCGATGAAACTCTATCGAAAATCTATTTTCCTCATTTGCTTCATTTTGCAAAACGTTCATGTTGTGAGACGACGATGACGAACCCATATTGGCAACACTCGGTGTGTTTCGAGGGTTGTAAACCTTAGATCTATTCTCGATGATCGTTAAAGCTTTATTTGTCGTTTTGCACAAAAAATTACCACCTGCGGCGACATTTAAATAGTCACGTTCATGATCACTAAGTCCGTTGTAAAACGTATCAATTTGATGCAATTCAGAAAAATCATGGTGTGGACATTCGTGTAACATTTCCTTAAATCGTTCCCATGCCATAGAAAAACTTTCGTTAGATTTATGCGTAAACCTTGAAATTTCATTTTTCAAATGTGTCGTCTTAGATGGTGGGAAAAATTGGTTCACAAATTTAGACACGAGATCACCCCACGTCAAAATTGAATTTGGAGGTTCTTTCTCGAGCCAAATTTTAGCGGGCCAATCTAAAGAGTATGGAAACAACATCATCTTAATGGCGTCGTGAGGAACATCCTTAAACTTGCTTGTTGCGGTAAGACGATTAATATTCCGTATGTGATAATGTGGATTATCTTTTTCATGTCCGCGAAATTTGTTAGCTAGAAGCATCGACATTAAACCCGTTTTGATCTCGAAATTCTCCGCAAGAATGGAGGGAATCACAATCGCTTCCCCAAAACCCTCGGTGGGTGCTTGAAGCAACTCCATCATAGTACGATTAGCCATAGTGACTATTTGTTCTACAACGGCTTCGACAATTAGAGTTTCTTCTACAATAGGAATATCGTGGTTTCCTTCCTTTTGACGACGTTTACGAGCACGTTTCACTTGTGAGCGAGTTTGCATAAACGTAACGTAGAACGTGGAGGTGAGCAAAGAAGATTCTTTTTGGTGCTTTTACGTTTTTCAATTTTTTTGTGTTTTTGATTGTTTTTTATTTTTTTGGATTTTGTTGTGTATTACGTAGACAAAAATCTACAAATCTCTCCTCGAATCAGATCTTATGATTAAAGGAGCCCCAAGGAATGAAAACGATCACGTTGAGTGTACGCCTTCGATGACTTTAGAACGTTGGTGGAACACCAAAACGTTCAAGAGGTTTTAATTGTAGAAACCAAGAAAATATATATAGTACGTAGATAATAATTTGGGCGGCAAAACCCTCGATTAGCTTTTCAAGATCAAATACTCACAAGTGAACGGGGGGAATGAGGTGGCGCGAAGCACTTAAGTACCTAGCTTCCCTTTAACGGCCTTGTATAGCACGTTGCCTATCTATTCATCGTATAGTTCGTCTTTTTCAAAATCAAGCTAATAGAAAGTATTTATCTATTTTTTCCTTTTTCTTTTGGTTTGAGATTCGAACACAATAATTGAGTGATGAAATCCCAATTAAGGTTATGTTTTCACACTTTTGAAAATATTGTATTTTTATTGTGATACGTATACAATATAGTAATAATATTCAAAAAGAAAACGAAAACTGATAATACGTGTTAATAGAGTTCTACCTAACACAAACACTATTTATGGATATTATTAATAACAAAATGGTCAAAATGAATTACAACACACCTCCCTGACAGCGGCGCCAAAATGATTGTAGAAAAAATACACTTGTTTAGGAAAACAAAGCGTAAAAGCGGTAACTATTAAGTGAATGATAAAAATCAAGCACAAATGACCCAAATGGTAAGTAACAAGTTCGTTTCCCAAGGAGGTTGATTTTGTGTGAAAAACTTTTAGGTTTTGGATTAATATTTCTTAGAAAGAAAAAAGGAATAAAAGAAAATGACGGATACGATAACATTAAGCTAAGGCGTAGAAAACAAAAAATCGTAAAAATAAACAAAATAAAAACTTGCTCTAAAAATTCCCAAAAAAGAAACTAAGGGTTTACAAATGATCAAAACTTTTTCCAAACCTTTTAATTAATTTATTTATTTAATGTTTAAATGCTAATTAAAGCCCTAAAAATAAAATAAATTAACAAAAAGCCCAAATAAAGATTTTTCTACTTGTAAACCTCAAAAGTAATCTAAGAAAGCTAAAAAGTATTTTTTTCAAAAGTTAAAACTAATTAAAGCTATTTAAAATGAACTAAACTAAAAATAAAATATTAATATAATATTAAAAATTGAAAAAATATAAAAAATTCTAAAAACTTGCAAACTAGTTTATTTTAATCTAATTAAACAGAAAATAAAGTTGAAATTACCAAAATACCCCTAATAGGCCCCCAAATGGGCTTAAAACAAAAGCAGGCCCAAATTAATTAGGTTTTTAGGCCCAATAAGAAAAAGTCAACCAAATAAGCCCAAAAACTCCAGTCTAGCTTAAAATTTAATTTTAAGGAAAAAAGTATAAAGGCCCAAAAGCTGAAAGTGAGCTTATCACAACTTAATTGACACACAGCTTATTCTTAATGGGCCAATAAGCCCATTAAGCTATAAGTTGATGCTATAAGCTGAAATTCAACACACATTATTCTCTTGGGATTATAAAGTTGTTTGTAAAAAGAAATTTTGAAAACAAATCAAAGAATAAGCCAGAATTAAGCAAACTACTTTTCAACTAAACGACAAAATAGTCGTTTTAGAGAATTAGACCACTTCAAGACTTGATTTTTCTTGCAAAAGTTTCTAAATGACAATATCAAGACTTATCAATCATAAAATACCCAATAAGCTAAGTCAATTAAGATGAATCAGTTGATAAGCACTTTGAAAAATCAAAATAAGTTGATTTTCTAATAACAATTAAACCAAATAATCTACAAACTACCAAATCTCCTAATAAGATAAGATGATTGATGAAAAGTACAAAAACAAAGTTATTGCATGATCTAATAAGCTGGAATTTTGAATTAAGCACTTTGGTCAAGTTTGACCAAAGTCAACAAAAGTCAACCTGTGAGATTTCGCACTTATGAGTTTGTTAAGCTGGTTTTAGGCTTGCAAGGGTCATTTTGGAGGAAGTTTTTAGTTCAAAACCAGTGAACCAAGACCAACAGTGGGTGGAATTGGCTTATGTTTTGGACATATAAATGCTCAATAAGCAGTTGGTTTATGAGCATTCCAAATAAGATTCAAGCAGTCAAAACACAACAAGCAGGCAACAAATGAGCAGCAACAAGCAAGAAATAGGCCAAAATCACAAGGCAAATCAAAATTTAAGGCAAAACAGATCTCATACTTATGCTGATATACTTGACCAATCAGTGAAATTCAATAAGCTGTAAAAGCTTCAATAAGCTACCAAACCTCACAACCAGATTATGCAGAGTTACACAACCACTAGAACTACAAGCATACCAAATTTCAGAGCATGAATCAAACAAATGAGTGACCAAAATCCTAGTGATATGTTTGACACAAAAATGTATGCAGAAAACTAGCAACCTACAAATTTTTATCTCTTTTGTTTTAGACGTTACCACTATCCTACAAACTCTTAAAAATCACCTAACAATCAATAAATAACACCAAGTACTAAAGCCAAAGGCCCTAAGGCCTATGAACTTATGAAAACAAACACCCTTAAGCCACCTGTTTTAGTCAAATCTGGTTTTAATCTTATAAACTTAACAAGTTCTAGATGGATTATGGTCTAATATGATCTAATGAACAGATTTCAACACAAATGCAAATAATCAACCCATAGAACTTCAAATCACATAATAATAAAAAAACTTTGACAGAAATGAAAGAGAGTTTGAAAATCAAACCTCCAAGGTGTAAAATCCACACCTTGGACTGTCTAGAGTTTATGTGGTATCTACAACAACCACAAGCTTCCTCATGCTAAGATTCAACAAACAAGGAACACAACACAAAGTATAATAGTAAGATATGAAACAAGAAAAAAACATGGAGTTTTGAAAAACCTCACAAGCTGATGAACCCAAACCTGAAGGTTCACAACACCCTTGATCCAAGGATTGAGGGTGTTTATGATCAACTTCAAAGGTTATGGTCGAAAGCTGTTAAGGAGTTTCTAACAACCAAGGATCTCAAACAATAACCACAAAACTTGTAACAAACAGATTTTCTTACTCAAAAGCTTACTCAAATTAGATTTAATACTTGAATCTAACCTTGAACAAGTAAACAATATGGAACTCAGATTTGTAATGTTTGGATTTTGCTAGTTGAAAAGTTCGTTTCTTGGTATCTTCTCGAATTGATTTCTGGTTCAAAATGCGACTCAATTATTTTCGGTGAAAAATAATATTTTTGGTTGTTTTAAAATAATGTGCAAGACGTAAATGAAAATGACGTTAATTTAAATCTAAACCTAATTTAAAGTAAATAACAAGTATTTAAAAGCGTGACGGAAAATTAAAAGGCAATTAAAGTAAATAACGTAAATTTAAAGCTATCTAAGGCAAACTTAAAACGCAACTAAAACTTAAACTAAGGCAAGGCTAAAATAAATCTAAGGCAGTTAAACTTAAAGTGCAACTAAGGAAAAAGGCTGGAAAAGTAAAGCTTGAAAGTTAAAAATTAAAAACATAAACTAAAAAGAACCTGAAAACAGCTCATCCGGAATAAACCTTCGTTCAGAATAATCACTCATCCGGAATGTCACCTTCGTTCGGAATGATTCTTCTTCACTCGGAATATTAGCCAAAAGCCTTGATCTGGAATAAATTCTTTCTTCGGAATATGTCACTTATCCGGAATAAATCCTTCACTCAGAATACAAGCCTTGGTTCGGAATGTTTTGCTGATCCGCAATAAAATCCTTGATTCAGAATATATTCCGAATGAACCACCTCTTGGTTCGGAACCTTGAATCTTCCGAATGAAGGCCTTGATCCGGAATGTTTGATATTCAGAATGAATCACCTTTATTCGGAATATTAAATGTTCCGGATGAACAAGCTTTGGTTCGGAATATATTCCGGATGAACTTCCTTGACTCGGAATAATCTGCTGATCCGGAATAAATCCTCAAACCTTGATTCGGAATGCAAGTTGGTTCGGAATGTAGCACTGATCCGGAATGTTCCGAATGAGTTCCCTTTACTCGGAATAATTGTTGATCCAGAATAACAACCTTGATTCGGAATATATTCCGAATGAACCTTGATCCGGAATATTAAATAATCCGAATGAACAAGTTGATTCAGAACAAATTCTTCACTAGGATTGTCAGCTTGATTCAGAATATTTCACAACAAACCCTTGATTCGGAACAACCTGCTTGGAACCTTTGATACGGAATATACCTAGGCAACAGAATAACGAAGAACAAGGAAGAAACAAAAAGCTACGGATCTAATTAAAACGAATCAAAATCAACCACAAGATTAAATCAAACTAATCAATAAACATCTATTAATCATAAACAAACAATCCAAAACAATCAAACTAACAAATATAACCAAAATAATCAAAACCCACTTAATCAATTTAATAAAACTCAAGAACATGAACATGAACAATAAAGCATAAAAATTAAGATCAAACAAGAAAGGTAGATAGGAGATCAAACAATAAAAGTAAATATTGACAATAATTAAAAGGAAACTTACTTGAAATTAAATGTATTTAAGGTGCAAGAAAATTAATTAAATGACATGTAATTAAATGTGCAAAAATTAAAGTGGAAGAGCATAGTTTGTCAAACTAGCCAACAAAATGAAATGTAAATCCTAATGTTCTATTTATAGGGGAGGATTAGGAGGTGCTTAGGAAGCTTCCTCCCCTCTTTCTTCTTTCTTTGATTACATGCTTAAGTCCTTAATCTTCTTAATCTTTTGACTTTAATGACTTTGTCTCGGGATTTCTTCAAACTCGTCTTGTAATTCTTCAATAAATTAGACTTGAGTCCTTCGGCTTTTAGTAAACTTCCGTCTTTTGACTTTTTCTTCGATAAATCTTCAGAATTGGTCTTGGACTTCCGTTCTTTTCGCACTCTTGATTTTTTGACTTCGTCTTTCGTCTTTTTCTTCGATAAAAGCCCGTGAATGCCCGTGTTTTCTCCCTTTTTCACATTTTCATCCTAAATCACAACAAAAACACAAACCACGCATAATTCAGACATTTACGACATAAAATACACGTTTTGGTCCGGTTATTATTGTAATTAAGTGGTAAAAAGGATGGGTGTTTACACACCTATCAAATCCCCTACACTTGACCATTGCAATGTCCTCATGCAATGGATTAGTTACAAAGCATGATTACACTTTTCATCATAATCAATCCACCTTGGCCTTTATTAAAGAGATATAAAATTATAAACATTCAAAGAAATCAAAAACATACCTTCGGGTTTTGGAAATGTTATGAATGATCATCATCCTCAAGTTTTCACTTTCTCCAAACCAAGCTTAAAAACGAGATCATTGTTATTATAAGTTAGCAAACTAACACGAACTCATGTGGGCCAAACTTAGACTCACTTATTCCTAGGTGTATCTCTTATATTTTATTATTGTCTTGAATGATCACGAGGATGCATTGTTGACTTATTTCGATAGTTATTTAGGCTGAAAATAAAGTGAACGATTTAATCAATAGTTAGCTAAAGGACAAAATCTTTTAAAACTGCTTATCGGGACCTCATATAGTTCATATCTTGGCATAACTTGCTTCGCGATTTGAGACCTTTCTCGGACCGATATTTGGCAGCGACTTCATACTTCAAATCTTGAGAGACGTTCATGAAATACTGGTCTTCTCTTCATAATAGGAATTTCTTCACTTGAAATTTTGAGAGATTCTTCATATATGGACCACGACTTCTTCATTTTTCTCTAATCATTATTTTGGACTTTGATATACAACGATCCGCCTCCTTTTTGGACTTGGATCTATTTATCCTCATACCTTGTTAGGGCCTTTTTGGATAGACTTCTCCATGACTTTTGGGGAGTTTTTGCTTTTCTTCGTGTGTCTCGATCCTTTATATTGATCTTTGATAAATGATTCTTCACATCACTTGGGATCTTTAGCAACAAAATGTAGCCCTCATGCCTTGTTAGGGCCTTTTCGGACTCGCCAATCTTCGCATCGCGCTTCAATAAGTTATGCCTTGTCTATGAACTCTAATCCATACCGAGCAAGTTTTAAACGATCTTGGGCTAGAAGCTAAGTAACTTTTCAAATCGTACAACCTTATTTATTGCAGATAAATTTATTAATAAGCGATGGGAGAATAGGCTTATAATTAACTCACATAAATTCATGAAAGAATACCAAACTTATAATTGACTCTATCATCTCTCGTTCTCCACAGTTTAAAATCTCAAGGAATGAGACTCGTGGATGATTAGCCTATTAAATAAAAGTTTTGGGTTTTCGAGTCATCTATAGGATCATGCAAACTCTTAGACTTTTTCAAGTTTAGAAATCGCATTTTAAAGTTCCCTTGATAAACGACTCTCTAGGATCAATTATAGGAACATGCGAAAAGTTCTTGTTCTTAAACCGTGAGAGTTAAGACTTTCACGTTTTATAGCTCCCTATATAAAAGCCTAGCAAAACTTGACTTAAACACGTTAAGGATACTAGCTAGAGTAAACTTAGATAAGTAAACTCGGGTTGAGTCAAAAGATTCACAACGTTTGAAAGTTAAAACCACTTTATTAAAATTTTATTCTAGCAAAGAAAGAAAATAACTATACAAAGGGAAAAAACTAATAGGCCAAAATAGATTAATAATTTTGAAAAATGTAGAAAAATTGATTTTCCGGTTAAAATGAGGACAAATACAAGGAAAAGGCCACTAAACTTCGATAGAAGTCCCCCCTACACTTAATATAAACATTGTCCTCAATGTTTAAGCATGTGGGAGTAAACTCCCCTACACTTAGGACATTGTGCACGTTATTTAAATCTTGCTAAGGAAGAGACAACTAACGAGATTATTATTTTAATATTGAGAAATATGAAATAGTGAATCGATAAGAGTTTAGGATAGAACCGGAAAGAAGGGAACACGGAATCACGGGTCGTCAAAAATCATCAAGAGTGGATCATTGAGCGCTTGAATCCCTGAATATGAGAAGAGAGGAAATAGCAAACACCAACGGGTCTCCCCTGCACTTAGGATATAAATAACTAAAAGATAGATACATGGGTTGCCCCCCAAGAAGCGCTTGATTTTTGTTCACCTAGTCGTGAGCCTGACTCGACCTTGATTATCATAGGAAGAAGCATGAAAAACATCCACCAGGATCAAAGACATAGTTTTCGTCCATCAAATAGCACAAGCTTAAGGCGAACAAGGCAAGCCAAAGAAGAATAGGCAAGGTTCCCTTAAGCAAAGAAGGAGCACGGTGGTAGCAAGGGTGAAGAGGTGCAAGCCTATCTCCAATAGTTCCAAAAATCGTTCCTTTTATATCATCAAATGGATACTGAGATGGCTGAAGAATATCGATACCGGGGTCGAACACCTTTTCCTTTAGGGGAAAATAGCACTCAGGCTCAGCAGAATTTAAAGATGATCCGCGAAGAAAATGCACAACCTCGTCCTCATAAGGTGGACAAAGAGGTGTTAAATCATACATGCTGCGGATGTTGGTGTCGTCCGGTTGCTTCTCCTTTGAAATAATTTTCTTCAAATCCAAAGTAGGATCAAGACGATAATCATCAAAGTGTAAAGGAGGAGCATCACTCTCATGAGGGAAGTAAGTATTAAGAAAAGTAGAGAAGTCTTCCTCAAATGAGTAGTCATCCAAAGTAGGATTAAGCATTGTAGGTGGAGGATCTTCATCATGAGAAGAATCACTCGAGAGAGTATCGGCCTCATCAAAATCATCGTAAATGGGCATGTCGGGATACTCGGAAGTAATATCATCATAATCATCCGAATCTGAGCTAGAATCATCATCATAAGCATCAAAGATCGATGGAGAACCATATATGGGTGAAGGTCCCAAATTGGAGAGAGAATCATCCACATCATCTTGGAAAAGTGGATTATCAATGCATGAATCGAATAGAGGATTGTTGTAGACGACAAAATCATCAAGCACATTAATCATATTCGCTGATTCTCGACCTCCAAAGGATTTGCTTGTAAGCTTCCCCATTTTGAACACTTGTTGTTCATTCCCGACCCTTAAGATTAATTCACCTTCGGTAACATCAACTAAAGCTCGTCCGGTTCTCAAGAATGGCGGACCAAGTATTAAAGGAATACGAGGGTCCATTTCATAATCAACAACAACAAAGTCGACCAGAAAAGTGAAGGTGCCAACTTTAATGAACACATCTTCGGCAATACCAACGGGGTAAGCGAGAGTGTGATTGGCAAGCTTAAGAGTCATCTTTGTTGGAGTAAGGTCGGGTAATGATAGTGCTTTCCAAATACTTAAAGGCATCAGATTTATACTGGCCCCGAGATCAGCTAGGGCATTAAATTCTTCGGTTTTGTTAAAAATGCAAGGCAACACAAAACGACCGGGATCTCCAAGTTTTTCTGTAAGTTCTTTAAGAATAACTGCAGAACAGTTTTCTATTAAGCGTGTGTTGGCGAGCTCAATCAGCTTCTCCTTCTTGTTAAGCAATTCCTTGAATGCTTTGACAAATTTCGGCATGTGGACAAGTGCTTCAACAAGGCTAATGTTGAAATTCATTTGAGAGATCATCTTCAAATAATTTGACACTTGAATGTCATCCTTAGTGTGCATTTTGGTCTTGCCTAAACGAGATGGATAAGGAATATTGGGGTTGGGTGGTGGAGGTGTAGCAGGTAAAGGTTGAGATGTTGAAGGGTGAAAGGTGGAAGGTGGGGTTGGTGGAGGATTCTTGGTGGGCACTGCGTCATGACGAGGCGGAGACGGTAATGGTGTACTAATACTAGGTGTGGGAGGAGTAGGGATAAATGGTGGTGGAGGAGGTGTAGATGATGGTGGCGGGATAGGTGGTCCTACTATGGTAACTCCACTACGGGTAGTAATAGCACTCACATTCGCTCGCGGATTGGTGACGGTGTTTGAAGGTAGAGAACTATAAGTAGAAGGTTGAGTGGTGGGCAAGAAACTAGCCAGCATATTCTTCAAATCATTCATTTGATTGCTGAAGGAGGATTGGATATTATCTCGAAGCTCGGATCTAATGTCATTCCCTTGCTTGGTGATATCCCCTTTTAGATTTATAATTTGGCTCTGTAGATTCTTGATTTGCTCACCTTGGGTTCTCATTAATGCTTCAACATCCGGATTCATGGGTGGGGCTTGTTGAGCGGGTGGGTGATAAGGATTAGAAGCTAATAAGTGTGAAAACACTTATCCTTTTACCACTTATTTCCAATAATAACAAGACCAAAACGTGTGATTTATGTCGTAAAAGTCGGAATTATGCGTGGTTTGTGTTTTTATTGTGTTTTAGGACCAAAATATGAAAAAAGGAAGAAAACACGGGTTTCACGGGCTTTTATCGAAGAAAACGGGAAAAGACGAAGTCAAAAGATCATGAGTGCTAAAAGAACGGAAGTCCAAGACCTATTCTGAAGATTTATCGAAGAAAAAAGTCTAAAGACTGAAGTTTAATGAAGACGAAGAACTTAAGTCTAATAGAAGAAGAAAAATTAAAAGACAAGTTCAAAATCCCGAGGCGACATTGACAAAAGACAAAGAATTAAAGTCGAGTCGAGAAGACGTAAAGAAAGAAAGAAAGAAGATGCAACACATGCACTCCTTCCACCTTCCCTATAAATACCCTCCTAATGGTCATTAGGAGTGAGTTAGTCTTTAATTTCTTAGTTATTCATTTTGCACTTTTCTTTCTAGTTTTAGAGAGAGAAAGTCTTAAACTTTCTCTCACTAAGTTTCATCTTTTCTCTTAATCTTTCAAGATCAAAAAATTTGTATTGCTTATTTTTCATTAATCAAGTTCTCTTTAAGCTTTTAATCCTAAATCTCATTCTACATTTCTTGATTTACTTTACCTTTGATCCGATTTACATACTTCATGCGTATGATTTAATGATTTCGTGATTGAGGGAGTAATATTCTTTGGTTATACTTAAGCTCTTAAACGTATGAGTTATAAGCTTTCAATGCTTATTGGCTTATTCAAGTTTTAGCTTATTGATTTTCGGATATAATAAAGATTTTAGTCATTTTAAAGTTCATTTCATTAAGTTGATAATCTTTTATGTTTTACAAGTTGTCAAATTTAAGCTTTTCGAGTTGTTTAAGTTTTGGATACAATAGATTATTGATTGTGCTTATTGAGTTTTACATTTTCCACCAATTTCGGATTAAGTTAGCTTCCATCGCAATTTTGGGGTCTTTGCACATTCCGACGGGTGTAATCGTTTTGATCGCATTAACTGATAGGTGTGTAAACACCCATCCTTTTTCCACTTAATTCTGGCTAAAACGAGACCAAAACGCGTATTTAATATCATTTGTTTGGAATTATGCGTGGTTTTTGTGTTTATTGTGTTTTCAGAGCCAACCGGATGAATGTTGAAGAAAACATGGGATTGCACGGGTTTTATCGAAGAAAAAGACTCGAGACAAAGTTTATTGTCCAAGAGATGCAAAAGATTTGAAGTCATTTGGCCTAATTAGAGATTTATCGAAGAAAAGGACCAAAGATGGAAGATTTACATAAGTCGAAGAAACTCAAGTCTGTTAAACGAAGAAATTAAAAGACGAGTTAAATTTAATCGACGACAAATCCCGAATAAGAATCGAAAACGTCAACTTTTCTAAAAAGACGAGAAGACAAGAAGAACGGGAGAAAGCCCACTCACCAACCAAAGGGAACACCTATATAAGGAATTCCCCTCACACTTTTTATTCAGTTTTTTCATTCCCCTTTTTCTCTCTTTTCTGTTCGTAGGTAACACCAACACCATTAGGGTGTTTGGTGATTTTCATCGTTGTTTTTCCAAATCTTGTAGTTTAATCTTGTCTTTTGTTTGTTCAACATTAATCAATCAATACAATCTTTCATTTCATCTTGTTCATCTTTGATGAGATGGCATTTATACATGATCTCATCGTTCTTTTCGGGCTTTAAATGCATAAAAATGTCATAAAATACCATATAAATGCTTGTGTTTGTTTACTTGTGTATTTTAGGTATGGATATCGTGAAAAAGACAAAAGATCACAAGATACAAGGAAAAACGGACACGAGAAACGAAGCCGTACAAAGAACCGGGCCCTAATCATGGAATTCTCAACAAAATATCTTGAAGATTTGAAGACAAACAAGATTGATCCTCATTTATTGAAGAAATGACACTTAAAACCCTTGTATATTCATAATTACAAGTTTGGTCCCTTAAGTTTGTCAAAATTACACAAAAGGTCCTTCAACTTTGAAGAAATGGCAAGAATAGTCCCTCAACAAATCAAAATTGCCAATAATGGTCCCTCATGAAGTCAAAGTTACAATGAAGACCTTTGAAGATCAACAATATCCAAGATAAGTCCTTGAAATATCTTAAAATGGCAAATATAACCCTTGAAACACTTTTTATAAAGTTATGTGCCAAAATTGCCAAGTGGTGAAAGTTGATACAAGTTTAATTGGGCGCTGACAGACTTTTATATCCAAGTGACAAAAGAAATGAAGAGGAAGGGCTTAAGTTGTGTATTTGAAACATTCAAACGTAATAATGCGCCAAACAACCTTCACTTCCCCTAATATCGGATCAAAAGGTTTACTATTCACCCCAAGAACCCAGTTACCACTTCACTTAAAACAAAGGGTAAAAACAAATTACCCAGGCACATGCTTGATTCACATGCCCAGAAACCTATCCCACACCAAATACCCTCATCTCCACTCACCAAAGGGGTCCCACCCATTCACCCGTCCACCTATCACATCACACCCTCCTCTCCAAGTCATCCTATGTGGCAAAATCAACAGCCAAGAACCTTAGCTTCATTCTAAAGCTAAAATGAACGTCCTTGATCAATTTGGACAGCACATTCCATCAAAACGTCTAGAAGACCTCAAGGACAAATGTGGAATTTCACTTCTAGGGTTTATGAACAGTGTAACCTTGGCATTTGCCTATAAAAAGACTCCTCAACATGTGAGAGAGCTTTTGTTCCAGTTTTAGGCTATTAATCTTTGTAATTCCTTTTTAAGTTAAATAAAATTTGAATTTCTTAAAATTTGAAATCTCTTTTTGATTTAGTTAAAAGTTTGGTGTTTGAGTAGCCTAATTCTGAGTTCCATTTGATTGTGAAGGCCTACCTTAATCTTGTGGTTAAGGCACGTCTTGTTTCATAAGGTTTTTAAGGTTTGAAAACCTTGAAATCCTAGGTTCTGTTTTGATTATTTTGTGTCCTAACCCTTGACCATTAGCTATAAGCTCTTACAAGCTTGTTGACACCAAGCTTGTGAAGGGATTAGAGCCCTTGGTTGAGTTGTTTGCTGCTTGTGTTGAAGACATCAAGTCCTTGAGGTTCTACTTTGAACCATCAACCAAGGCAGTGTTGCATCTCCTTATTTGAAGTACCTTGGTCTTGTTCTAGTTGTTGAACAAGGTCCAAGGAGCATAGCTGGCCTTCCTAGGATGTTGTGGAAGGCAGGTATAATCCCTTGTTAAGATTCCCCTAAAAATTTCATGTTTATGACTGTTTTTGATTTGGTGCTTTGATTTTGAGTATCGGTGTTTGTGTTGGTGATTTTTGAGTTTGATTGTGTTATTTGCTATTGTTTAAGTGTTTTTGATCATTAAAATCAGTAGGTTGTTAGTTAAAATCAGAAGTTTGTATGATAAGTGCTTGATTAAGGGTTGTTTGGGATTACTGCATAAGTCTGTCAACGTCTGATTTGTTCCTGTCAGCGTTTGATTTAAACTTGTCAGCGTTTGTTAAGTGCTTGTGTGTTGTATGCAAGTATTGGTATCTGCTATTTGAGAGTATTTGTGCATCTGTTTGCAGGATTTGTGGGCTTAAACACATTGATTCATAGATTGGCTCTAAAATCTTCATAACTTGGTAAAATTGGCTAGGATTTTGAGGACACCTAGATCTAAGCATAGGTTAAGGGTAACTAGTGCTAAATCATAGTTAATCACACCAGGGTAGAGGGATTTGAGGCTTGAAATTAGATCAAGTGTCAAGTATATCAGCAAACTTGTTTCTGCATATGTTCTTTGTTCATCAGCAACTTTTTATGCTTTGATCTTGTTATTTTCTTTGATTCAGTGTTTAATTCTTGTTGCATTGTTATTTCTAGCATTAGGATTGTTGTATTGCTGCTTGGTTCTAATTTGTTTGCTGCTTGTGAGGATATTTGGGTATTTGGATTGCTTTGTTCATAGCTTATAAGCTCACTGGCTTATTGGCTTATTGATGCCAAAATACATCAAGTTTACCCAACTGGTAAGCTTTGATTCACAAGGTTTGCACTCAATCCTTGACCAGCAGGGTGAAAAACAAGTCCTTACACTTCTTTAGGTCTGTCAGCGCCTACTTTGTTCCTGTCAGCGTTTGATTTCAACTTGTCAGCGTTTGACTTTTAGGTTGACTGTTTTTGGATTTGGCCCATTTGAGGGCCCATTAGGGGTATTTTGGTAGTTTCACTTTCATTTTCTGATTATTTAGGTTAAAATAAACTAGTTTGCAAGTTTTTAGAATTTTTTAGAATTTTTGGATTTTTAATATTATTTTATTATTATTTTTAAAATTTCACTTTTTCCAACTTTTTACATTTTTCTTAGGTTAAATACATTAAAGTAGGAATTTATCAACTTTTAGAATAATTTTATCACTTATAGATTTATTTTTATAATTATTTTAAGTTTTAATAGTTTTTAATTCATTTTAAATAGTTTTTATTAGTTTTAAAATTTCTAAAAATAGTTTTTAATCATTTTAGGCCATTTTTGAGTTTTATCAATTGAAAAATCTTTATTTGGGCTTTTTGATAATTTATTTGATTTTTAGGGCTTTAATTAGCATTTAAAAATTGAATATTTACTTATTTAAAAGGTTTGAAAAAGTTTTGATAATTGGTAAACTCTTAGTTTATTATTTTTGATTTTTGGTGAATTTTTGGTAATTTTTAGAATTTATTTTATTTTTGGTGTTTTTTTAGGTTCTACGTCTTAACTTTCTAATAGTGTTTTTGCTTATTTTTCTATTTTTTCGACTTCGTCATTTTCTCTTCCAATCCCCTTCTAAACCAAATATTAATCTCAAATCTTGTACATCTTAGTCACACACATATACCTCCTTGGGAAACGAACTTAATTTGGGTCATTAACACTTGATTTTTCCTAAAGTCATTTGTTCAATACTTACCGCTCATATACGCTCTTTTGTTTTCCTAAACAAGAGGTGTATTTTACCACAATCATTTTTGGCGCCGTTGCCGGGGAGGTGTGTCGTGATTAATTTGCATTGTTGTTTTTAATATTAACCAAATAGTATTTGTATTAGTAGAACTCTACTAATACGTATTATCGGTTTTCTTGGTTTTTCTTGTACAAATATTATTACTATATTGTATTAAGTATCACAATAAATTTACAATATCTCCAAAAGTGTGAAAACACAACCTTAATTGGGATTTGATCTCCTAATTATTGTATTCGAATCTCAAACAAAAAGAAAAAGGCAAAAATAGATAAATACTTTCGTGAAGCTCGATTTTGAAAAATACAAACTATAAGGTGGGTATAAGGCGGGTATTATAAAATATACCCTAAGGAAAAAGGCTCTTAAGTGCTTCGCGCCGCCTAGTTTCCCCGCTTGCTTGTGAGTATTTTGAGATTGAAGGCTAATCGAGGGTTTTGCCGCCCAAAGTATTATTACGTATAATATATTTGCTTGGTTTTCTTTGTGATTAAACCCTCTTGAACAATTTGGTTTTCACCAAAGTTCTAAAGTCATTAGAAGACGTTCACTCCACGTGATCGTTTTCATTCCTTTGAGGCTTCTTTAATCAAGAGTTTGATTCGAGGAGAGATTTTGTAGATTGTTATCTACGAAGATACACCAAAATCCAAAAAAATTAAATATCATAAAAAACACAAAAAAAAATTGAAGCAAAACGAATCTTCTTTGCTCACCTCCCATTCTTCGTGAAGTTTATGATCACTCATAATCAAGCAAAACGAGCTCGTAAACGACTTGAAAAGCAAGCCAATCAAGAGACGTTGATTGTTGAAGAACCTCCAATTGTTGAACCTATTGTAGAACAAGAAGTCGTCATGGCTAATCGTACTATGATGGAGTTGCTACAAGCACCCACCGAGGGTTTTGGAGAGGCTATTGTGATTCCCGCCATTCTTGCGGAGAATTTCGAGATTAAGACGGGTTTAATGTCGATGTTGCAAGCAAATAAGTTTAGAGGTCACGAGAAAGACAACCCGCATTACCATATTAGGAATTTCAACCGTCTCACCGCCACTAGCAAATTTAAGGATGTTCCACATGACGCCATTAAGATGATGTTGTTTCCATACTCGTTGGATGGACCCGCAAAAATTTGGCTCGAGAAAGAACCGCCAAATTCGATTTTGACATGGGCCGATCTCGTTTCTAAGTTTGTGAACAAGTTTTTTCCACCATCTAAAACAACACACTTAAAAAATGAGATTTCACGATATGTGCAAAGAAATAATGAAAGTTTTTCAATGGCATGGGAACGCTTTAAAGAAATGTTACATGAATGTCCACACCATGATTTTACGGAATTACATCAAGTGGATACTTTTTATAATGGGCTTAATGATCATGAACGAGATTATTTGAATGCCGCTGCGGGTGGTAATTTTTTGTGCAAGACGACAAATGAAGCTTTACAAATCATTGAAAATAGATCTAAGGTTTATAACCCTCGTAACACACCCAGTGTTGCCAATATGGGTTCGTCATCTTCGTCACAATTGTCTCGTAGCATTAACGCCTTACATGATGAAGCTAATGAGGAAAATCGGTTTTTTGATAGATTTGCTAATCTTATGTCCCATTGGAAGGCTCAAGAAGCTTCCAATTCCGCTTCGGTTAAAGCGGTTGCTAAGAGTTGTTTATCTTGTGGGGGAGCTCATGATCTTTCCGAGTGCATTACCGCGGATGGTAACACTTCGAGTGCTTATGTAGCAACATGAACTTACAACCAAAACGGTCAAGGTTCCCGCCAAAATCAAGCTCCACCAAACCAAAATGTTAACAATTATCGAAACAACAACCAAGGTAATTACCAAAGCAACACACGCAATTACAACAAAGGGAATTATCAAAGTGGGAATGGACAAATCTCTAATCAAAACCAAAACCGTGATTTTCAAAACGCTACACAAGGTTTTCAAAATGCTCACACTAAGAATTTGCAAGGAGAATTTTTGGATTATGCAAAAGCAAATGATGCTAAATTTGATAACATGCAACGTGAGATGATTAGCTTAAGATCCGAGTTGAAAAACGAGCTTAAAAATGAACTTGCTAATGAACTTAAAACTCATGCAAACAAAATGGAAGGAAATGTCCAACGTCTTCAACAAAACCAACAAAAGATGGAATTAGGACAACATGAGATTAAGCAAGAGTTATTAAAAGCGGATGCTAGGCAATCAAAATTTGAGGACCGAATGGCTAAGATGTTTGAAGCAATCATGTGTAAACCCTCTTCTTCGGGTGGTCTTCCTAGTGATACCATTAACAACCCGAGGGGAGAATTAAAGGTTGTTGCTACACGAAGTGGTAAAACTTTCAAGGAACCAATCTCTCGTCCAAGTACTTCTAAGGAGAAGGAAATCGAGAAAGAACCCGAGGTGATGGTCGAAAAGGAGCACATTACAATCCCACAAAGTACCGCTCATACCACACCTACGGTTGAACCAATACCAATTGTGGAACCCGAGTTTCCAAGGCCGTTGCCTAATGACCAACCCACACCACCTTTACCTTACCCTTCGAGACGTAACAAAGAGAAAGCACAAGAACGGAACAATTATCAATTTGAGCTATTTATGAAAATGTTTCGTGATAAGCATTTTAACATAAGTTTTGCCGACGCTCTTATCATGATGCCTCGATTCGCCGCAAACTTCAAAAGTATGCTTAACAACAAAGAGAAGTTACAACAATCGTCTAGTTGTTCATCGGTTTTTCTTAGCCGCATACCACAAAAAGTCGGTGATCCCGGTAAATTTTTGATTCCGTGTGCTATTCAAGATATGGAGGAATGCTACGCCTTGGCCGATCTTGGCGCTAGTATTAATTTAATGCCTCTCGAGATTTTCAACTCACTTTCGCTTCCGGCTCTTACTCCTTCGAACATGTCTATCGAGATGGCCGATCATTCTACGATTTTAGCATGTGGAGTAGCCGAGGACGTTTTTGTTAAAGTCGGAAAGTTTTACTATCCCGTTGACTTTATCGTTGTAGACATTCCTATAGATCAAAAAGTTCCTCTCATTTTGGGTCGTTCATTTTTGGATACATCAAGAGCACTTATCGATGTTCATGCTCGAAAAATTACCCTTCGTTTCAATGAGGAAGAACTTGTCATCAATGCAACACAAAACTCCAATCTTTCTCATGTCTATTCTATTGCAACTTTAAACCATGGTGACTCAACCAATGTCGTTTGCAAAGAATTTTCACCAAGAGTTTTAGGAAGTGTCGCCAAAAACAAATTACCATTTCCTCCGCCGGTGGAGGTTATGAGTGCAAAGCCTACAAAGAAGAGACCGTCAATACTTGAATCGAAAAATCCTTCGCCTCACCTCGAACATTCATTCTTGAAAAGTGTTGATAAGTTACCGGTTTCTACGGAAGATCTTTCGGATGATGAATATGTAGACCCTGATGGGGAGGTTTTCTTCGTCGATAAACGTTTTGAGAACTTGCCACCACCAAAACCAAAACGATTTACAAATGTGAGAATTTTTAGTGTGACTAACATCGTCTTAGAAATACCAAATATTTTCGACATAATCAAAAAGGGTTTTCACAAGGAGAGTTTAAAAGATAAAAAAGGAAAAGATCTTAAATGTGATTTAATTGATTTTTCTACAAATCTAACTCCGTCATCACCACGTATTTTGAGTGCTACAAGCTCGTCTACTCCATTTGACGACGCTTTGTGTGGTTTTAGTATGGGGGAAGCCCCTTATGTTCCCTCATCCTTGTCCACCGAGGACGAGATATTCGATCCCGGAATTTCATGTAAAGGGAAATCTCGGTCTTCCACCGATGCAATAAATGGAAAATCTTTCTATTTGCTTGGTGTGAGTCTACCTCGAGTAGCTCGAAAGTTTGTCTTACCAATTGTCTCACCCTTCTATTTCTCATCTATTTTCTTCAAACTCTTTGAGTTTATGGCACATGTTGAAGTGGCGTTAATTTGTTTTTCCAATAAAAACGAGAACGCCATTTTCGACCCCGGTATTTTGCATCATTTAAGGACTTAGTCCTTTATACCGGTTGCTTTTTGGGCCTTGTTTATCATGTAAACCCCATCAAAAATTGACCATACCATGATTTTCCCTAAATGTTCACATTTTGAGGGGATCGAGTCGAGCTCATGACTCGGTAATCAAAAACGAGGTGCCTCGTGGGGGAGATCCCATGCTTATCTTTTATGCTCACTATTCACTAATAAGGGGACTTGTACCCTTTCAACTCGTTGTCTCGTGATTTTTTGTGATTGTCTTATCTAGATCATCATCATCGTCTACGATTGAAGACTCTCGTGTTCGTTTACGTGAGCCTCCATCGTTCGTTTGAAGAAGTTTTTCACGAATCCATGACATATCCTTTATTGTTCTAACAATTATCTTTTAGCATACTTAATAAACGGCTTTAGATATATTGTTGATCACCCTTTCCATGCTAGATCCTAAGCATTCGACTCTTCGTCTCGAGTATGGGGGTGCTCCACCTTTAGACTCGAAACATTGAGGACAATGTTTACTTTTAGTATGGGGGGGGTGAATAGGTACTTGCTTTGCTACGCCCTCACGCTTTCTAATTTTCAATGTTTTGTTTTGCTAATAAGGCTAAAAATGGCCAAATTTTAAAATTTTTCTTAGTTTTCATAAGTGTTTTTAAGGCACGAATGTATATTTTCCGTTGGGTAGACTAAGAGTTAATTTTTGACTTGATGGGCATTTGGAGCCATTTACATTCCTTAACTCGCTCAATTCAAGTTTTGCTAGACTTTTATATAGGGAGCTTTAAAACGCGAAAGTCTTAATTCATACGGGTTAAGAACAAGAACTTTTCGCAAGTTCCTATAATTGATTCTAGAAAGTCACTTATCAAGGGAACTATAAAAAGCATTCTCTAAACTTGAAAAAGTCCAAGAAAGTGCAAGATCCTATAGGTGGCTTGAAAACCCAAAACTTTGATTTGATATAGTCTTAATGAAAGCTAATCCAAATTTGGCTTAATTTTGACTTGCATGGCTAAGTATTCACGAGTCTCTTTAATTAGAGGTCTTTATATAGTGAAGAACGAGAAATGATAGAGTTAGACAAGTGATCATGCTAAACGTAGAACATAAAAGTGTTCTTTCAAAAACTCATATGTTTTTAATTGTGGCTTTTTCTTCCCATAAGATCAATGCATTAGGAATAAATCATAATTGCAATAAGTAAGGTCGTACGATTTGAAAGGTTACTTAGCCTCTAGCGCAAGATCGTTTAAAAGTTGCTCGGGGTTGAATAGAGTTCATAGCCAAGGCATAACTTATTGAAGCGGGAAGCGAAGATTGGTGATTATCCAAAAAGGCCCTAACAAGGCATGAGGAGCTCTATTTTTTGCTAAAGATCCAAAGATGATGTGAAGTATCATTATTCCTAAATCAATATGAAGGATCGAGACACACGACGAGAAGCAATTACTCCCCTAAAGAATGGAGAAAGTCTATCCAAAAAGACCCTAACAAGGTATGAGGATAAATATATCCAAGTCCGAAAAGGAGGCGGATCGTTGTATATCAAAATCCAAAGTAAAGATTGAAGAAAAATGATGAAGTCGTGGTCCAATATGAAGAATCTCTCAAAAACGTCAAATGAAGAAATTCCAAATATATGAAGAGAAGACCATAATTTCAAGAACGTCTTCCCAAGATTTGAAGTATGAAGTACATGCCAAATATCGGTCCGAGAAAGGTCTCAAATCGTGAAACGAGTTATGCCAAGATATGAACTTAAGGAGATACACGAGAAGCCGTTTTAAAAGATTTTGTCCTTCGGCTAACTATTAATCAAATCGTGCTACTTTGCTTTCGGACTAATAACTACTCAAATAAGTCAACATGAATCACTTGTGATCCATGACAAATAGATAAAAAATGCTAGTAACCCTTTTTCTTTCATAATAACTAGGATTGCGGGGAGAAAAAGTATTACACAATTTGGACGTATGAGTAGTGTTAGCATTGTGACTTGTACCAACAATGATCTTGTTTTTGCACTTAGCATGGAATGTATGACAATCAAGGATGACGAAGTTTACTCTAAGGGACATTTACTTGTTTCTATTCTTTGACCCTAAAAGTCACTTTTCATGATGAAAATCATACATTATGTCTTTACACATCATCGTAGTATGTTGCAAGTCTTTTACTTCTCAATAAAGGTTAATAAAATTGAACTTTAGTGATGCTTAGATACTTTATTCTAGCATTGCGTGAGGGCACGGCAATGGCTTAGTATGGGGGAGTGATGAGATGGCATTTATACATGATCTCATCGTTCTTTTCGGGCTTTAAATGCATAAAAATGTCATAAAATACCATATATATGCTTGTGTTTGTTTACTAGTGTATTTTAGGTATGGATATCGTGAAAAAGACAAAAGATCACAAGATACAAGGAAAAACGGACACGAGAAACGAAGCCGTACAAAGAACCGGGCCCTAATCATGGAATTCTCAACAAAATACCTTGAAGATTTGAAGACAAACAAGATTGATCCTCATTTATTGAAGAAATGACACTTAAAACCCTTGTATATTCATAATTACAAGTTTGGTCCCTTAAGTTTGTCAAAATTACACAAAAGGTCCTTCAACTTTGAAGAAATGGCAAGAATAGTCCCTCAACAAATCAAAATTGCCAATAATGGTCCCTCATGAAGTCAAAGTTACAATGAAGACCTTTGAAGATCAACAATGTCCAAGATCAGTCCTTGAAATATCTCAAAATGGCAAATATAACCCTTGAAACACTTTTTATAAAGTTATGTGCCAAAATTGCCAAGTGGTGAAAGTTGATACAAGTTTAATTGGGCGCTGACAGACTTTTATATCCAAGTGACAAAAGAAATGAAGAGGAAGGGCTTAGTTGTGTATTTGAAACATTCAAACGTAATAATGCGCCAAACAACCTTCACTTCCCCTAATATCGGATCAAAAGGTTTACTATTCACCCCAAGAACCCAGTTACCACTTCACTTAAAACAAAGGGTAAAAACAAATTACCCAGGCACATGCTTGATTCACATGCCCAGAAACCTATCCCACACCAAATACCCTCATCTCCACTCACCAAAGGGGTCCCACCCATTCACCCGTCCACCTATCACATCACACCCTCCTCTCCAAGTCATCCTATGTGGCAAAATCAACAGCCAAGAACCTTAGCTTCATCCTAAAGCTAAAATGAACGTCCTTGATCAATTTGGACAGCACATTCCATCAAAACGTCTAGAAGACCTCAAGGACAAATGTGGAATTTCACTTCTAAGGTTTATGAACAGTGTAACCTTGACATTTGCCTATAAAAAGACTCCTCAGCATGTGAGAGAGCTTTTGTTCTAGTTTTAGGCTATTAATCTTTGTAATTCCTTTTTAAGTTAAATAAAATTTGAATTTCTTAAAATTTGAAATCTCTTTTTGATTTAGTTAAAAGTTTGGTGTTTGAGTAGCCTAATTTTGAGTTCCATTTGATTGTGAAGTCCTACCTTAATCTTGTGGTTAAGGCACGTCTTGTTTCATAAGGTTTTTAAGGTTTGAAAACCTTGAAATCCTAGGTTCTGTTTTGATTATTTTGTGTCCTAACCCTTGACCATTAGCTATAAGCTCTTACAAGCTTGTTGACACCAAGCTTGTGAAGGGATTAGAGCCCTTGGTTGAGTTGTTTGCTGCTTGTGTTGAAGACATCAAGTCCTTGAGGTTCTACTTTGAACCATCAACCAAGGCAGTGTTGCATCTCCTTATTTGAAGTACCTTGGTCTTGTTCTAGTTGTTGAACAAGGTCCAAGGAGCATAGCTGGCCTTCCTAGGATGTTGTGGAAGGCAGGTATAATCCCTTGTTAAGATTCCCCTAAAAATTTCATGTTTATGACTGTTTTTGATTTGGTGCTTTGATTTTGAGTATTGGTGTTTGTGTTGGTGATTTTTGAGTTTGATTGTGTTATTTGCTATTGTTTAAGTGTTTTTGATCATTAAAATCAGTAGGTTGTTAGTTAAAATCAGAAGTTTGTATGATAAGTGCTTGATTAAGGGTTGTTTGGGATTACTGCATAAGTCTGTCAACGTCTGATTTGTTCCTGTCAGCGTTTGATTTAAACTTGTCAGCGTTTGTTAAGTGCTTGTGTGTTGTATGCAAGTATTGGTATCTGCTATTTGAGAGTATTTGTGCATCTGTTTGCAGGATTTGTGGGCTTAAACACATTGATTCATAGATTGGCTCTAAAATCTTCATAACTTGGTAAAATTGGCTAGGATTTTGAGGACACCTAGATCTAAGCATAGGTTAAGGGTAACTAGTGCTAAATCATAGTTAATCACACCAGGGTAGAGGGATTTGAGGCTTGAAATTGGATCAAGTGTCATGTATATCAGCAAACTTGTTTCTGCATATGTTCTTTGTTCATCAGTAACTTTTTATGCTTTGATCTTGTTATTTTCTTTGATTCAGTGTTTAATTCTTGTTGCATTGTTATTTCTAGCATTAGGATTGTTGTATTGCTGCTTGGTTCTTTTTTGTTTGCTGCTTGTGAGGATATTTGGGTATTTGGATTGCTTTGTTCATAGCTTATAAGCTCACTGGCTTATTGGCTTATTGATGCCAAAATACATCAAGTTTACCCAACTGGTAAGCTTTGATTCACAAGGTTTGCACTCAATCCTTGACCAGTAGGGTGAAAAACAAGTCCTTACACTTCTTTAGGTCTGTCAGCGCCTACTTTGTTCCTTTCAGCGTTTGATTTCAACTTGTCAGCGTTTGACTTTTAGGTTGACTGTTTTTGGATTTGGCCCATTTGAGGGCCCATTAGGGGTATTTTGGTAGTTTCACTTTCATTTTCTGATTATTTAGGTTAAAATAAACTAGTTTGCAAGTTTTTAGAATTTTTTAGAATTTTTGGATTTTTAATATTATTTTATTATTATTTTATTATTATTTTTAAAATTCACTTTTTCCAACTTTTTACATTTTTCTTAGGTTAAATACATTAAAGTAGGAATTTATCAACTTTTAGAATAATTTTATCACTTATAGATTTATTTTTATAATTATTTTAAGTTTTAATAGTTTTTAATTCATTTTAAATAGTTTTTATTAGTTTTAAAATTTCTAAAAATAGTTTTTAATCATTTTAGGCCATTTTTGAGTTTTATCAATTGAAAAATCTTTATTTGGGCTTTTTGATAATTTATTTGATTTTTAGGGCTTTAATTAGCATTTAAAAATTGAATATTTAATTATTTAAAAGGTTTGAAAAAGTTTTGATAATTGGTAAACTCTTAGTTTATTATTTTTGATTTTTGGTGAATTTTTGGTAATTTTTAGAATTTATTTTATTTTTGGTGATTTTTTAGGTTCTACGTCTTAACTTTCTAATAGTGTTTTTGCTTATTTTTCTATTTTTTCGACTTCGTCATTTTCTCTTCCAATCCCCTTCTAAACCAAATATTAATCTCAAATCTTGTACATCTTAGTCACACACATATACCTCCTTGGGAAACGAACTTAATTTGGGTCATTAACACTTGATTTTTCCTAAAGTCATTTGTTCAATACTTACCGCTCATATACGCTCTTTTGTTTTCCTAAACAAGAGGTGTATTTTACCACAATCAATCTTCATCTTTTGTTTCAAAGTTAAAGTTCTTATTTGGTTGATTTGATCTTTAAAAGTTATTGGGTTTTAAGTTTTTATTGATGGGATTTGTTGTTATTGGTTAGTATATAATTCGTGTTTAGTTTTATTTAAGTTTTGGTTAAAAACTTGGTGATTTTTGGCTCGAAATCGATTTACCCTGTTTTTTCTGAATAGTACTGTTCTTGAGTTTCCCAGGTTCCGGATGAACAAAAAGTTCCGGATGAACAAAAAGTTCCGAATGAGCATAAGAAGTTCCGAATGAAAGTGTTTTTCAAAAGTTCCGAATAAGTTTTAAAAGTTCCGAATCAATTTATGTTAAAAAGTTCCGAATGAAATGTTTTTCAAAAGTTCCGAATCAGTTTGAAAGTTCCGAATAGACTTCCGAGCCAAATCCTCCGGATCAACTTCCTAACCAAGTTCCGGATAAACTTCCGAACGGAAGTTCCGGATAAACTTCTGTACGAACTTCCGGATCAAAGTTCCGACCAAAGTTCCGAATCAAATCTTCCGAGTAAAGTTCCGAACGAAGTTTCGGATCAAAAGTTCCGAACCAAGTTCCGAGTGAACTTCCGAATCAAGGTCAACTTCCGAATCAATTTTCTTTTGAGCATTTTTAAGTGTTACTTACTGTTTCTTCATTTTATATTTATATTTTAATTTTAATTCTAGTTTTATTAATTGTTATTAAATTAATTGCTTTTGATTTAAGTTTTCATGTTAATGCATTTAAACCTTTAAGTACATTAGAAAACCAACCCCCTTTTTAGTAACCAAGAACAATTATTCCACTTAGAACCGAGATCAATTCGAGAGGATTCCGAGAATCGAACTTTCAACTAGCAAATATTTCTGGTATCAAATGGCGCCGCTGCCGGCTCTTCTCGTTAAGATCAACAGTTTTTTGTGAGAACTTGGATTTTGGGATCCGTTCCCCGTGAACGTTACTTTTTCATAAAAACTTTCAAAAACACAAAAAAATATAAAATTTTCAAAAATCCTAAAAATTAAAAAACATAAAAACCAAAAATATTTTTGCTTTGTTTTGCTTTGTTAGTTCTTTTGCAGGTGCATGCGTACACGCTCCACGTTTTATCCCGAGCTCGAGACTCTCGATAACTTAAACATGGCCGGTGTACAAAACAACAACAATAACCCACCTCAAAACAATAATAATAACAACAACAACCCACCTTTCAACAACAATAATAACAACAACAATGAGCCTCTACCGGATAATCGCCCGATGATTGAACTTCTGCAAGCACATGTAGATGGCAACAATGATCCAATTGTCATACCCGCGATTGCAGCCAACAATTTTGAGATCAAATCCGGCTTTATCCAGATGGTCTCTGCTCAACCATTCTTGGGGCGTACCATTGATGATCCACATGACCACATCAAGAGATTCTTGCAACTCACCAATACGGTCAAATTTAATGGTGTTCCACAAGAGGTAATCCATTTACATCTTTTTCCCTTTTCTTTAGAGGGACAAGCCCGTCATTGGCTTGCTAAGGAACCGCCACAGAGTATTCTTTCGTGGACGGATTTGGAGACCAAGTTTATCAATTACTTTTTCCCACCCTCTCGTACTACCGCTTTGCGGAATGAAATCATAAATTTTGAACAAAAGTACGATGAGTCGTTTAGTGAATCTTGGGATCGTTTTAAAGACCTTTTGAGAAAATGCCCACAACATGGTTTTACCAAAGTGCACCAAATTAACACTTTTTACAATGGTTTAAACATGAATGACCAAGATTCACTAAACAGTGCCTCGGGGGGTAATCTTTTGGCTAAGACTTCCAATGCTGCTTGGGATATCATTGAGAATAAGTCTCGTGTGCAAACCAAGAGTGTTCGGACCAATGTCGCGAGTGCTAGTACTAGTGACAGCGATAAGCGACTTGACAAAATCACTGCGCTTCTTGAATCGCTTGCTACCCAAACCGCCAGCAACACCAACAGTATCAACGCTAGAAACGCTAAAGACGCTCAAGTCAATGCTGTTAGCCAACCATGCGAGATATGCGGGGGTCCTCACTCTTATACCACTTGTACCGCCACTCAAGACTACCCTTCTGAAAATGTGAATGCAGCATATGGCACCTATCCTCAACCCGCTTATCAAGCTCGTCCTCAAGGTGACCGTAACTTGCTTAGCTTCCGCTCCAACAACTATCTCTCACCACCCGGTTTTCCTCCTAACAACCCAAACCAACAACAAACCCTCAATCGCCCTCCTCAACAACAACCCCAACCTCATACACCATACATACAACCTCACAAACAACAACAACCACCTCCAAGAAATAACCAAGTTTACCAGTAACCTGCTTATCAACCACCCGCATACAATGCTCCTCCCAACCAACCCACCGCTTTATACCAAGAAGTGGAAACCTACATGAGGACTAACGATGTGATCGTGGGAAATCTTCAGCGAGAAGTGCTCAACTTGAAAGCAAACCTGGTTAAACAAGGGAACGATCTGAGAGCTGATATGAGAAACACGTTGGATAGTCAAACGAATGACTTAAAGAACATGATGGCTAGTTTCTTCCAAGGTAATCAACCCTCTTCTTCGGGTACTCCTCCGAGTAACACCGTTGCAAATCCAAGAGGGGAGATGAAAGCAATCACCACTCGCAGTGGCAAAGGTACCAAGGAACCCGAGCTTCCTATACCTCCACCGGTGGTTGTGACTAAGGAGAATGAGTCACCTGCTTCTATTCCTCATCCTTCTACTTCCCCAATTTCTCCACCTCTTACTCCTCCCCCTCCTCCACCCAAGGATGTGAGTGATCCTATTCTCCCAAAGCCTTCCTCTTCTTCCAATATACCTTATCCATCTAGGTTGAGGAAAGAGAAGCTCAAAAGCAAGGACGATATTCAGGTTTCAAACTTTCTTAAAATGATTAAACAACTGAATTTCAATATCTCCTTCGCTGAGGCTCTCGCTCACATGCCCAAATACACGAAAATTTTTAAAGATCTTCTGAGTGACAAGGAAAAGCTTCTTTATATTGCCAACACCCAACTTAATGAGAATTGCTCTGCAGTGCTCTTAAGGAAATTGCCAACCAAGCTTGGTGATCCGGGTCGTTTCTTAATCCCTTGCAATTTCCCGTGAGTAGAGAATTGCATGGCCTTAGCCGATCTAGGTGCCAGTATTAATCTAATGCCTCTAAGCGGTTGGAAGCAATTATCTCTTCCTGAGCTAGTCCCCACCAAAATGACTTTGGAATTTGCTAACCGTACGGTTGCGTATCCAGTGGGGATAGCCGAAGACGTCTTTGTAGGAGTCGACAAATTCACTTTTCCTGCCTATTTCATCGTCGTCGACTACGAGATGGACACTCGTGTTCCCTTGATCGTGGGTCGTCCATTCCTGAGGACCGGACGCACTCTCATCGATGTTGAAGCCGGTGAGCTTATCATGAGAGTGGGTGACGATAAAATCATCTTCAACATGGGAAAGTTGTCTAAACAACCTTATTCATACGAGAGTGTTAATTGTATTGACGTTCTGGATGAGGCTTGTGAAGAACACTTTAATGATGCTTGTAAAAATATTCCTACCTCTCTTCCCAATGTTGAAACCGTTTCCTCTATTGATTCATCACTGTCTCTATTTGGAGAAAGTGATTTGTCTTGGAACAATCTTGAAGCCACCATGGGAGATGTGAACTTAGCTAATGATGATTCTCCCACCGATGGGGATGAAGACATGCATTTCTTTGAAAACCTTCTCAACAAAGACAATCTTTCTCCACCATCTCCCACGGTTATTGCTATCGATACTCCGACTTTGAAAACGCCTCCCATCGAAAATCCTCCGGATTTGGAACTTAAGGAGTTGCCGCCTCATCTCGAGTACGTGTTCCTTGAAGAAGAGAAGAAGTCGCCCGTCATCATTGCTAAGGACTTGAAAGAAGAAGAGAAATCTCGCCTCATCGCCGTGCTTAAAGATCATAAGAAGGCAATTGCTTGGAAAATTTCCGACATCCGCGGAATTGATCCGAACTTTTGTACTCACAAGATTCTCATATAAGATGACTTTAAACCCACAATCCAGAGCCAAAGAAGGGTTAATCCTAATATTCATGACATCATAAAACAAGAGGTTATCAAACTTCTAGATGTCGGCTTGATTTACCCTATTTCGGATTCGCCTTGGGTAAGTCCCGTCCATTGTGTGCCCAAGAAGGGCGGAATAACCGTTGTTCCCAATGAACACAAGGAGTTGATTTCCACTCGTCTCGTTACTGGGTGGAGAGTTTGTATTGATTATCGCCAGCTCAATGATGCCAAGAGAAAAGACCACTTTCCTCTTCCTTTCATGGATCAAATGCTCGAACGTCTTGCGGGTAATGACTATTACTGCTTCTTAGACGGTTTCTCCGGGTATTTTCAATTTCCCATCGATCCCAAGGACCAAGAAAAGACCACATTCACTTGTCCCTATGGAACATTTGCTTACAAACGCATGCCTTTTGGTTTATGCAATGCTCCTGGGACATTCCAAAGGTGTATGATGGCTATATTCCATGACATGGTGGAAGACACTATGGAAGTCTTCATGGATGATTTCTCGGTTTATGGCGATTCATTCTCTGCGTGCCTTGCCAATTTAGAACGTATGCTTAAGCGGTGTGAAGACACTCGCCTTGTTCTTAATTGGGAAAAATGCCATTTCATGGTAAAAGAGGGCATCATGCTAGGACACAAAATCTCTAACGCCGGTCTTGAAGTCGATCGTGCTAAAGTAGATGTCATAGCCAAATTACCTCCACCTTCAACCGTGAAGGGTGTGAGAAGTTTCCTGGGTCATGCGGGCTTCTACCGTCGATTCATCAAAGATTTTTCTCAAATCGCTCGCCCGATGATCCACCTCTTGGAAAAAGATACTCCTTTTATATTTTCCAAAGAGTGTCTTGAAGCCTTCAACTCGCTTAAGGATAAGCTAACTAAGGCACCCGTCTTGGTTACCCTAATTGGGAGCTGCCTTCCGAGTTGATGTGCGATGCTAGCGACTTTGCTATTGGTGCGGTTTTGGGCCAAAGAGTGAATAAACACTTCCAACCAATCCACTATGCTAGCAAGACAATGACGGGAGCTCAATTGCATTACACGACAACCGAAAAAGAGCTTTTAGCTGTTGTCTATGCCTTTGAAAAATTTCGCCCCTATCTTGTCCTTTCCACCACAATCGTTTACACCGATCATTCCACGCTGAAGTACTTGTTAACTAAGCAAGATTCCAAACCAAGACTTCTTCGCTGGGTTTTGCTTCTCCAAGAATTTAAAATCGAAATTCGCGATAAGAAAGGAGCTGAAAACCTGGCCGCGGATCATCTCAGTAGACTTGAGGATCCTTACCAAGGGGATCATCCGAACAAAGAAATCAATGATTCTTTTCCCTTGGAGACCTTAATGTCTATCAATTCGAATTCTGATGAAACCCCGTGGTTTGCGGACATTGCAAACTACATAGCGGGTGGAATTCTCAAGGATGGGTTAACATCCCAACAAAAGAAAAAGTTTTTCAACGACATTAAGACTTACTTTTGGGATGACCCGTATCTATTCAAACAATGTGCTGACTTGATTATTCGCCGATGTGTTGATGGACCGGCAGCTTTAGAAATCCTTGACGCTTGCCACAAAGGACCCACCGGTGGTCACTTTGGTCCCAACTACACCGCCAAAAAAGTGTTTGACTCGGGATTTTATTGGCCCACCATATATCGTGACGCTCACAATATGGTTAAACGTTGTGATGCTTGCCAAAAACAAGGCAAGACCACACATAAAGACGAGATGCCTCAGAATTTCATTCAAGAATGTGAAATCTTTGATGTTTGGGGTATCGACTTTATGGGGCCATTCCCTTCATCTAAAGGAAACAAATACATCCTTGTAGTCGTTGACTACGTTTCAAAGTGGGTTGAAGCCAAAGCTTTACCTACTAATGACGCAAGGGTGGTTTGTAACTTTTTGAAATCGCTGTTCGCTTGATTCGGTGTGCCTCGTGCCATTATTAGTGATCGCGGGACTCATTTTTGCAATGACCAATTCGCAAGAGTCATGGTAAAGTATGGTGTCAATCATCGTCTTTCCACCGCCTACCACCCACAAACTAATGGCCTGGCTGAAATATCCAACCGAGGATTAAAGCGAATTCTGGAAAGAACCGTGGGAGAGCATCGTGCCTCATGGGCTGATAAACTTGATGATGCTTTGTGGGCTTTTCGTACTGCATACAAGACTCCGATTGGTTGTACACCATATCGTCTCGTGTACGGAAAAGCGTGCCACCTACCCATTGAGTTGGAGCATAAGGCTTACTGGGCCTTGAAGTGGGCTAATTTTGATATCAACAAAGCCGGTGACCTACGCAAGATCCAACTCAATGAGTTGAATGAACTCCGTAATGAGGCTTATGAAAATTCTTTGATCTATAAGGAAAAGACTAAGCTCATTCACGACTCCAAGATTAAAAACCGAGAGTTCCAAGTTGGAGACAAAGTTTTACTCTTTAACTCTCGGTTGAAAATCTTTTCGGGCAAGCTGAAATCTCGTTGGTCCGGGCCATTCACCATTGCCCAAATTTTTCCATATGGTACTCTCGAGCTCGCTCAACCTAATGGACCGAATTTTAAGGTGAATGGCCAACGAGTGAAGTTGTACTTTGGTGAGGACATCTCTCAGGAGATGATTCCATCCCTCACCACGTTCCCCATGAACTAATTTTGGGTCGAGTCAGGCTCGTGACTCGGTTATCAAAAACAAGCGCTCCTCGGGAGGCAGCCCGAGTATCTATCCTTTTCCGTTTAACCTCCTAAGTGTAGGGGGACCTCTATAGGTGTTTGTATTTGTTTTGTGATGTGATTACAGGGATGAATGCACTCATGGAACCTTCGAAGAACCGTGTTCCCGTGTTATCCGAAATCCGGTTATATCTCTCAACTATCGTGATTCAATTTTCTTCATACTCACATTTGAAATTGATCACTTTAGTCGTCTCTTCCTTAACTTGAGTTAACCAACGTGCACAATGTCATAAGTGTAGGGGAGACTTTTCCCACATGCTTAAACATTGAGGACAATGTTTATCTTAAGTGTAAGGGGGACTTCTATCAAAGTTTTAAGTGGACTTTTCCATGAAAATGCCTTCATTTAACCGGAAAATCATCTTTTTCAACATTTTTGAAATTTTTAATTAACTTTGGCCATTTAGTTGTAATTTTTAAATTTTTATCGTTGCTTTCGTATGTATATATCCCACAATAAAGTCAAAAATATTAATAAAGTGGTGTAGCTAGTTTAGAAATCTTTGACATATTAGGCCTGTTGCGATTATTTTGACTCAACCCGAATAGACTTATCTAAGTTTATTCTAGCTAGTATCCTTAACCATGTAGACCTTAATTGGTTTATTAGGCTAAGCATCCACGAGTCTCATTACTTGAGATTTTAAATTGGGGAGGACGAGAAATGATAGAGTCAATTATAAGTCGGTATTCTTGCACAAACTCACTTGGTGTAATTATCTGCCTATTCTCCCATCACTTGCTAATAATTTATCTGCAATAAGTAAGGTCGTACGATTTGAAAAGTTACTTAGCTTCTAGCCTAAGATCGTTTAAAAGTTGCTCGGTAATGATAAGAGTTCATAGCCAAGGCATAACTTATGAAGCGGGGCGCGAAGATTGGCGAGTCCGAAAAGGCCCTAACAAGGCATGAGGATTCCATTTTATAGCTAAAGATCCAAAGTGATGTGAAAAGCATTATTCCCAAAGTCAATATGAAGGATCAAGACTCACGACGAAAAGCAATCAACTCCCATAAAGATGATGGAGAAGTCTATCCGAAAAGACCCTAACAAGGTATGAGGATAAATAGATCCAAGTCCGAAAAGGAGGCGGATCGTGGTATCTCAAAATCCCAAATAGAGATTGAAGAAATAATCATGAAGTCATGGTCAACAAAGTTGGAGTACCTCTCAAAAGTCTCCAAGTGAAGAAACTCTATGAACGATTAGAAGACCATTATCTCAAGCACGTCTCTCAAGATATGAAGTATGAACTACATGCCAAATATTGGCCCGAGAAAGGTCTCAAATCGTGAACCGAGTTATGCCAAGATATGAACTTTTTGATATCCCGAGAAGCAGTTTTAAGAGATTTTGTCCTTTAGCTAACTATTGATCAAATCATCCTACTTTGCTTTCAGCCTAATAAACTATCGAAATAAGTCCAAAAATGCATCTTCATGATCATTCTAAGAAAAAAATAAAATATAAGAGATACACCTAGGAATAAGGGAGTTTAAGCATATAATTAAGCCATGTGTGTAAGTGTTTGATTTGCTAACTTATAATAACAATGATCTCGTTTTTAAGCTTAGTTTGGGGAACGTGAAACTTGAGGATGATGAATCTTCGCAGCACCGAAGCCCTAATGTAAGTCCTTGATCTCTTTGCAAGTTATTTCCATATAGCTATTTTCAAGTGAAAATGGTTTTCTATCCTTTTGTTTACTTTAAAGACTTTAATTTCTCTTAGTACTTTAATTTTTGTTTAGTAGTATTTTAATAAGGCCAAGGTTGGTTGATTATGAGAAAAGTGTAAATTTGCTTTATCGCTAATCATTGCATGAGGGCATGGCAATGGTTAAGTGTAGGGGATTTGATAGGTGTGTAAACACCCATCCCTTTTCCACTTAATTCTAGCTAAAACGAGACCAAAACGCGTATTTAATATCATTTGTTTGGAATTATGCGTGGTTTTTGTGTTTATTGTGTTTTCAGAGCCAACCGGATGAATGTTGAAGAAAACATGGGATTGCACGGGTTTTATCGAAGAAAAAGACTCGATACAAAGTTTATTGTCCAAGAGATGCAAAAGATTTGAAGTCATTTGGCCTAATTAGAGATTTATCGAAGAAAAGGACCAAAGATGGAAGATTTACATAAGTCGAAGAAACTCAAGTCTGTTAAATGAAGAAATTAAAAGACGAGTTAAATTTAATCGACGAAAAATCCCGAATCAGAATCGAAAACGTCAACTTTTCTGAAAAGACGAGAAGACAAGAAGAACGGGAGAAAGCCCACTCACCAACCAAAGGGAACACCTATATAAGGAATTCCCCTCACACTTTTTATTCAGTTTTTTCATTCCCCTTTTTCTCTCTTTTCTGTTCGTAGGTAACACCAACACCATTAGGGTGTTTGGTGATTTTGATCATTGTTTTTCCAAATCTTGTAGTTTAATCTTGTCTTTTGTTTGTTCAACATTAATCAATCAAAACAATCTTTCATTTCATCTTGTTCATCTTCATCTTTTGTTTCAAAGTTAAAGTTCTTATTTGGTTGATTTGATCTTTAAAAGTTATTGGGTTTTAAGTTTTTATTGATGGGATCTGTTGTTATTGGTTAGTATATAATTCGTGTTTAGTTTTATTTAAGTTTTGGTTAAAAACTTGGTGATTTTTGGCTCGAAATCGATTTACCCTGTTTTTTCTGAATAGTACTGTTCTTGAGTTTCCTAGGTTCCGGATGAACAAAAAGTTCCGGATGAACAAAAAGTTCCGAATGAGCATAAGAAGTTCCGAATGAAAGTGTTTTCCAAAAGTTCCGAATAAGTTTTAAAAGTTCCGAATCAATTTATGTTAAAAATTCCGAATGAAATGTTTTTCAAAAGTTCCGAATCAGTTTGAAAGTTCCGAATAGACTTCCGAGCCAAATCATCCGGATCAACTTCCGAACCAAGTTCCGGATAAACTTCCGAACGGAAGTTCCGGATAAACTTCCGAACGAACTTCCGGATCAAAGTTCCGACCAAAGTTCCGAATCAAATCTTCCGAGTAAAGTTCCGAACGAAGTTCCGGATCAAAAGTTCCGAACCAAGTTCCGAGTGAACTTCCGAATCAAGGTCAACATCCGAATCAATTTTCTTTTGAGCATTTTTAAGTGTTACTTACTGTTTCTTCATTTTATATTTATATTTTAATTTTAATTCTAGTTTTATTAATTGTTATTAAATTAATTGCTTTTGATTTAAGTTTTCATGTTAATGCATTTAAACCTTTAAGTAGATTAGAAAACCAACCCCCTTTTTAGTAACCAAGAACAATCATTCCACTTAGAACCGAGATCAATTCGAGAGGATTCCGAGAATCGAACTTTCAACTAGCAAAAATTTCTAGTATCAATAACCCATTAGGGTTCTACTTTGCGATCGGTTGGTACTTCCCCCTTATTCCGATCTGGATTGCGATCGCGCATTGCGATCGCACATTCCGACGGGATCAAGGTCTTTGCTAAGACGAAGTGCTGCCCATTTCTCGACAACGACATTGCGATAGATGCACATTGCGATAGAGGTGTTTTAGTCATTACGATCTGAGACATTTTTGACAGTGGATATTCCGATAGATGTACTTTGCGATAGCCATTATTCCGATCTGAATCATTGCGATCTGAAAACATTCCGATGGGTATTGAGATTGGTATTCCGATGGGTTATTCTAGTGATATTCCGATGGTTGTGATTTTGGTATATTCCGATGGACATGAATTGCTTTATTCCGTTTGACTAAGTTTTAAAGTTTTACAAAGTTTTAAGTTTTAAGTATTTTACTAATTAACTTTTAGTTTAGTTTTGTCAAAGCTTCCACTTTACTCAACGACACTTTAATTACTTGCTAATAGATTAAAATTAGATAAATCAACCAAACCATTCTCTCGTTCACCAAAAGACAATTGAGTCGCACTCTTAACTATTAGTCAATTCGAAGAGACTTGGGACAACAATATTTTATACTTGGTTGCAAAATCGAGTATTAAATGGCGCCGCTGCCGGCTCTTTTCGTTAAGATTAAAGGTTTTTAGTGAGAGACGCATTGAATTTTGGGTTCCGTTCGTTGAACGTTATTTTCCTTGCTTTAAAAAAAAAATTTCAAATATCCTAAAAAATATAAAACTCTTCAAAAATACAAAAACATTTAAAAATCATAAAAAGCAATTCTTTTCTAAAGGTTTGCACAAAAAATATTATATAGATATTCTCTCTGTGTATATTTTTCTTCTGCAGGTGTATGCGTACTAGATCTTCGAACTATTCTGAGCCCGAGACTCGTGAAGATTTAGATATGGCTGGTGTTAATAACAACAATAATAACCCACCTCTACCCAATTTGAATAATAACAACAACAACAACAACAATGTCCTCCTACCTGATTTACGAACAATGGAGGAATTGTGTCAACCCACCATGAACGGACGCGGAGGCCCGATTGCGCCAATGCACGTCACGGCCCAGGAGTTTTCGTTGAAGCATCACATGATCCAACAAGTGCAAACTAACCCGTTTCGCGGATTTCCGGATGATGATGCCAACAAACACCTCGACAAATTCATTACCATCACCCAGAGCATGAAGTGCCCCGGAGTTTCTATGGATGACCTTCGCCTTCAACTCTTTCCCCACTCGCTTTCTCACCATGCCGAAAAATGGTTTGACCGTCTTCCTAAGAATTCTATTCATACGTGGAATGACATGACTCAACGCTTTTTGTCGCGCTACTTCCCTCCATCCATGGTCACAAGCCTTCGTAACCAAATCAGTGGATTCATGCAAGACAATGATGAATCGCTCTTTGATGCTTGGGAACGATACAATGATTTGATCGACCGTTGTCCTAATCACAATATGCTCCCCGTCACTGTCATTGATACCTTTTACAATGGTCTCACTTTTCGTGATCGTGACACGATCAATGCTGGCGCCGGTGGTACTTTTATGAAAAGGAGACCGGAGGAGTGTCGTGAGTTGATTGAAAACATGACTACTCACCACAAGAATTGGGATTCATCCGCATCCTCAAGATCTAACTTGAGAGTCAATGTTTCTTCTACTACTTCCAATCCTGAGATGACTGAAATTTCTCGACAACTCGCTGAGATGAACAAGAATTTCATGGCCATGGCCACAAACCACTTTCAACAAGCTAAAGCCGTCGCTATTTCTTGTGACACATGTGGTGGTCCTCATTCTTATAATGATTATCCTTCTACCCAAGGCAATTTTTCTGAAAACGTTAACGCCGCTTACGGTACTTATCCCACGGGAGGCTATCAAGCTTGCCCTCAAGGAGACCGTAGCTTGCTAAGTTATCGTTCCAACAATTATCTTGCTCCTCCTGGTTTCCCTCCTGCAAACCAAAACCAACAACAAAGCTATAACCGAAACAACCAATCCCAACCTCGTGCTAACAATCAATATCAATCCCAAAGAAACCCATACCCAACTCAAGGAAATTCTCAAGCTTACCAAGCTCCACCTCTCAATCAACCGATGGCAGTAAGTCCAGACGTCGAGACGTTCATGAAGACTACTCGGGAGCTGGTGACGAATCTTCAGAGTCAAGTCATCAACTTGAAGGGCGAAATGACGAAACAAGGGAACGATATTCGAGCCGAGCTAAGGAATGATATGGCAAAACAGAGCAATGAGATCCGTGCCGACCTCAGAGATTCTTTCAGCACTCAAGCGCTTAACATTCGTGATATGATTGGTTCGCTAATCCAAGGTAATCAACCCTCTTCTTCGGGTACTCTTCCGAGTAACACCGTTGCGAATCCAAGAGGGGAGATGAAAGCAATCACTACTCGTAGTGTAAAAGGTTATATGGAACCCAAGCTT
Source organism: Glebionis coronaria (assembly GCA_025667525.1). Classification (NCBI taxonomy): domain Eukaryota; kingdom Viridiplantae; phylum Streptophyta; class Magnoliopsida; order Asterales; family Asteraceae; genus Glebionis; species Glebionis coronaria. The sequence continues at coordinate 317,412,875 of CM046877.1, read as the reverse complement.
CCTACACCTCCACCCGTGATTGTGAACAAGGAAAAAGAGCAACTTTCCTCACCTCCTTCACCTTCTATCCCCATTTCCCCACCACCCGTGGTTGTGAGTGATCCTATTCCCCTAAAGCCTTCTTTTTCATCCAATATACCTTATCCTTCAAGGTTTAGGAAAGAGAAGCAAAAGAGCAAGGATGATATTCAGGTTTCAAAATTCTAAAAATGTTTAAACAATTGAATTTTAACATCTCCTTTGCTGAGGCTCTCGCTCACATGCCCAAATACGCTAAGATGTTTAAAGATCTTCTAAGTGACAAGGAGAAGCTTCTTGACATTGCTCAAACCCAACTTAATGAGAACTGCTCCGCAGTGCTCTTAAGGAAATTGCCCACCAAACTTGGTGATCCGGGTCGCTTCTTGATTCCTTGCAACTTCCCGGGAGTAGAGAATTGCATGGCCCTAGCCGATCTAGGTGCCAGTATAAACTTAATGCCTTTAAGTGTTTGGAAGCAATTATCTCTCCCCGAGCTAGTCCCCACCAAAATGACTTTGGAATTAGCAACCGTACGGTTGCTTATCTAGTGGGGATAGCCGAAGATGTCTTTGTTGGCATCGACAAATTCACCTTCCCGGCGGATTTTGTTGTCGTTGACTACGAGATGGATCCCCGTGTTCCATTAATCGTTGGACGTCCCTTCTTGAGGACCGGTCGCACTCTCATTGATGTAGCCGCGGGCGAAATAATCATGAGAGTTGGTGACGATAAAATTGTCTTCAACATGGGTAAGATTTCTAAGCAACCTTATTCATATGAGAGTGTTAATGCTATTGATGTTCTCGATGAGGCTTGTGAAGAACATTTTCATGATGCTTGCAAAAGTACTCTTTCTTCTCTACCAAATGTTGAGACCGTTGCCTCAATTGCTCCGACATTAACTCCTTTTGGAGAAAGTGACTTGGATGATTTCGAAGCGAGCTTGGGTCCTCTTCATATTAAGTGTAACACCCCATTTTGGAAATGGAATCTTACGCATAATCATGGCGTGTCATCAAAACATACAAGGATAAATGTCTAAGCATTATTTGACCATAAAAGGGAAATACCGGAATCAAACATCGGTAACCCCAAAGTAGAGCTCATCACACACAAACATAAATACTGAAAAAGGAAAGGACGAAACAATGTCCATTGCAAGGTGTATTAAAGTAAAGGAAATGCATAAAGTAAAAAAAGACAGTAAAGCTTCCAGTCCATATGCACGTACGTTTGAGATCGACGAGCGTCCCTGAGTACCTACCGTTTTGGGAACATGAAAAGGAAAACGGCTGAGCAAGACGCTCAGTGCACGGATGTACAATATAGCATGAATAGGATAAGCATGTAACATATAACAGCGGAAGACTAAGTTCTGAGTAAACTGGTTAAGTATTAAGAAAACTGGTTTTATAGTTTGAAAAGCCTTATGTTTATCTTATGAAAACTGTTTTAACATAAATATACCATAGCCCATATAGGTCATGAAAAGGTCACGTGCATGAATACTTGGAGGGGTGACCTCATCATGCTGATTAGAGGGGATGCCTCTAATTAATATACTGGTCTGGGTAGGAGGGATCAACTCCTTGTGAAGGATGCAAGGCACACACCACATTCACCATGAAATAACTGAATAAAACATGTAACTAGGATGCATCCATACGCCCCACATGATATAATAATATGGCCAAAACTGAAAGGGACGCCACGAGCAATCACTCCACCGTGGGGAAGTCATAACATTGGTGCCTCCAATGTTATGGTTATGGTACCTCCATAACTAGGTGAAACTGGTCATGCTTGTATATGGCTATAGATTATGCTAATTAAACATAAGCAGTTCAAAACAATAAAACAAATACTGGGGAAAAACAGTTGGCTGCATACGGGGAAATCCTAATAAGGAAAGAATGTCCATACTGAAAGGACGGGAATCCGTACCTCAAGTCCAGTGAATGAACGGAAGAAAGACTCCTACTTCTGGATCACTAACGCTACATGAATACACACGTGTATAAGTATCGATCACTGATTACGTACTGGGTTTTATGTCTCATCTTAGCTTACTTTGTATGTTTTTAGGTCATGGTTTACTGTTTAAAGCCTTAAACTATGTTTATCTTGTATTCTGATTAATCTGATTAAGTATTACTGGTATTTCATGTATTATTATACTTACTGTGTAATAATAAGTAACTTTCCAAAAATAGCAGGTTTCCAAAAATAGAAAGTTTCCAAAAATAGAAAGTTTCCAAAAATAGAAAGTTTCCAAAAATATAATTTACTGCTTAAAATAGATTAGTTTCTAAAAATAGAAAGTTTCCAAAAATAGATCAGCTGCCTTAATTAAATAAGTTTCCATATATAGCAGGTTTCCATGATTAGATTAGCTGCCTGAAATAGATAGATTTCCATATATAGAAGGTTTCCATTGATAGATTAGTTGCCTTATTTAATTAAGTTTCTATAAATAGAAGTTTCCATAATTAGAATTAAGCTAGTTACATAAGCTAACATATAAGTCTAAGTGTTTATAAGCTTATTTCTTAAGTCATATGATATAGTGTATAGTTTAATTATTATTTCATGTATTTTAATTAAACTATAGGTTAAGCATCTTAATTAAATTATAACATGTTTTAATTAAAATGGAATAAATTACTTAGGTTAAAATGTGTATTATTATGCATTAATAACATAACCTAAGTCATGTCTAAATTAATTAATTATAGGCATGTTTTAAATAATTAATTAATTATAACTTATAACATAAAATACTTAGGTTAAATTAATATCATGCTAAATTAATAATTAAAATAACCTAAGTCATGGTTTAATTAATATCTCGTGTTATTAATTAATTTATATCCTAAGTTCATAATTCATAAATTTTAACATGTAGCATAAATCATGATTTAACCAGCGAACCATGAATCGGGCATGAACTCGACACCGTACCCCGAGCCAAACTCGGGGTACTTGTGCCCCCTTGCTGCCGTGGGTCCCACATGCACCAACCAAGACCAAAAATGGTCTTGGTGGTGGCGGCTAAAAGCAAACCGAACCCCCCCCCCCCCCCCCTCGGGTTGGTTATACTAGGCGGCCAAAACAAACACCCTCTTATATCATCCTTTGATTTTAATTTTACCCCAAAACATGTTAGATCAATGTTTAATTATCATGTTTTAATAAGAATATTAATAACATGTTCATGAAAATAATCAAAGATTTAAAAGAATTAAAAAGAAAGGTTTAGAATGATATACCAATACGTAGCTTGAAAGAGGATGAACAAACACGGTTTATAGCAATGATTTTTGTGATCAAGATCAATCAACAACCACCTTTGGTGGTCTTAGGGGTGGCGGCACAAAGAGAGACCAAGGAGGAGGAGAGAAACCTTTTTAGGTTAAATGCTTATTTTTCATGAAATGTAAAAATAAAATGAAAAGTTACCATAACCCCCCTTTCATGTAAAAGTCAATGGGCTAAGCCCATTATGGTTATGTGTGTCGTGGGTATGGGGGCCCCACATGGGGTACCCGTACCTTTTCTCGTGTCCCGATGTTTCGTGTTCGTTCGTGGTTAAACGTGTTCGTGTTTAAAGTGTTTCTGTTTATTTTATCATGTAGTTTATCGTATTTATATATACACTCGTAATTAAGTACTTACGTAATTATTTTAGTTCGTGTTTTAAAATGGTGATCATGATTTAATTATGTTTACGTGAAATATCTATTAACTGTTTATCATGAGTTTGTACGTAATCGATACTTATCATGTCATACACGTATGCACTTGCTTGATTTTTAGCACATGAATGTGATCAATACTAAATAAGGTAAGTTTTAATCTAGGACGTACGATCTTAAGGGCACTATTCATGGTAAAAGCCTGCGGGTTTTACAATTCTTCCCCCCTAAAAAGAATAATTCGTCCCCGAATTATAGATAAAGCAAACTGGAAAGAAGTAACATACCCGAACTCAAAATATGAAGTGAGGGTAAGAAGCCCGGATAGACTCCTCTGTTTCCCAAGTGGCTTCCCGCTCGGTATGGTCCCTCCAAAGAATTTTGACGAATGGAATCGTCTTCCTTCTCATGACTCGTTCTTGCCTGTCGAGAACTCGTTCGGGTTCCTCTATAAAAGTGAGATCTTCACGTATCTGTTCCAGTGGATACTGAACCATGTGAAGGGGATGATACTTGTACCCTCTGAGTAAGGACACATGGAACACGTTATGCACGTGAGAAAGCTGAGGAGGTAACGCCAATCGGTAAGATACTTCACCGATTTGTTTAATGATATCAAATGGTCTGATGAAACGAGGACTGAGTTTCCCTTTGATCCCGAAGCGTTTAACACCACGTGCCGGCGAAACCTTGAGGAAGACGTGGTCTCCCACATTAAAATGTATGTCCCTACGATTCTTATCGGCGTAACTCTTCTGACGTGACCGTGCTTCCTGCAGCTTCTGTTTAGCTACTTCGATCTTCTCATTGGTCATTTCTATAATCTCTGGTCCTTCGAGTGTTCGCTCTCCCACTTGATCCCAGCAGATTGGAGCGCGACACTTCCTGCCATACAACATTTCGAAAAGAGCACATTTGATACTTGCGTGCCAGCTGTTGTTGTATGCAAACTCGACCCAACATATGTAATCGTCCCAATCACCTGTCCATTCCAACGCACACGACCTTAACATATCTTCCAATGTCTGAATTGTTCGCTTCGACTGTCCGTCCGTTTGAGGATGAAAGGCCGTACTCAGCTTAAGTTGTGTACCCCAAGCTTTTTGCAGACCTTTCCAGAATCGCCACGTGAAACGAGGATCTCTGTCTGAGACGATGCTTGAGGGAGTAGCGTGGAGTCTCATGATCTCCCTTCTGTAAGTATCTGCGAGTTTACTTACCGGATCTTCCTTGCGTATCGGTAAGAAATGAGCTGATTTGGTGAGTCGATCGACAATGACCCAAATAGCATCGTGCTTCTTCTTGGTAGGCGGAAGACCGGTAACAAAATCCATGGTGATTTTGTCCCACTTCCACTCTGGAATATCCAACGGTTGAAGGAGACCGCCCGATCGCTGATGCTCAATCTTAACCTGCTGGCAGGTAAGACATTTGGAGACATAAGTGGCTACATCCTGTTTCATACCACTCCACCAAAAGTGCTGTCTGATGTCATGGTACATTTTTGTCGACCCAGGATGTATAGAAAATGGGGAGCTATGAGCTTCAGCTAACAATGCTTCCCAGAGTTTTTGATTATCAGGAACACAAAGTCTTGTGCCCTGCCAAACGATACCGTCTGCGTCCATTCTGAATTCTGTCTGTTTCTCCAAATTCTGAATTATCGCCCAAATTTCTCCGTCATCCTTCTGCTCTTCCTTGATCCTAGACAGTAACTCGGGTTCTACTCTAAGATTCGCCCAGTATCCGTGCTGCCCACGTACCATGATTTCGATGTCTAGCCGCTCCAAGTCTCTTATGTTTTGTTCCTTGATTTCAATGCCGTTGATCATTCTGTACTTTCTGCTCAGTGCATCTGCTACTACATTAGCCTTTCCGGGATGATACTGTAGGTTAATATCATAATCCTTCAACAGTTCCAACCATCTCCTTTGTCTCATGTTCAATTCACGCTGAGTGAAGATATACTTCAAGCTCTTGTGATCCGTGAAAATTTCGCATGATTCTCCGTATAAGTAGTGCCTCCATATTTTCAATGCGAACACCACTGCAGCAAGTTCCAGGTCATGCGTAGGGTAGTTTTCTTCATAGGGCTTAAGCTGCCGTGAAGCATACGCGATCACTTTCCCATGTTGCATGAGAACACAGCCCAGTCCCTTCCCCGATGCATCGCTATAGATCTGAAATCCACCTGTACCAGATGAGAGAGTAAGAATAGGTACGGATACTAACTTCTGCTTTAGGTCTTCGAAGCTCTTCTCTCGTTCTTCCGTCCAGACGAATTTCTCTCCTTTTCGCATCAGTTTGGTGAGAGGTAGTGCCAAACGGGAAAAGTTCTCCACGAATCTGCGATAATATCCAGCTAAGCCCAAGAAACTGCGGACTTCTGTCGCTGACGTTGGTCTTGGCCATTTAGTGATAGCCTCAACATTCGCTGGATCCATAGTAATCCCTTCTGCTGATACAATGTGACCTAAGAATGCCACTTTGTTTAACCAGAACTCACACTTGGAGAATTTCGCATACAGCTGCTTCTGACGAAGAATCTGTAGTACCGTACGGAGATGGTCTTCGTGTTCCTCCGTGGACTTTGAGAAAATCAGGATGTCATCGATGAATACAATGACAAACTTATCAAGGAATTCATGGAAGATTCTGTTCATCAGATCCATGAATACTGCTGGAGCATTAGTCAGGCCGAATGGCATGACTACAAACTCATAATGGCCATAGCGGGTACGAAAAGCAGTCTTGGCAATATCCTGCTCTTTAACCCTTAGCTGATGGTAGCCTGACCTTAGATCGATCTTTGAGAAGTGTTTGGCTCCTTAAAGTTGGTCAAACAGATCATCTATACGTGGCAGTGGATATCTATTGCGGATGGTAATCTTATTAAGTTCACGGTAGTCAATGCAAAGTCGCATGCTGCCGTCCTTCTTCTTAACGAACAAGACCGGTGCGCCCCATGGAGATGCGCTTGGTCTAATGAACCCTCGCTCAAGAAGTTCCTGCAGTTGGTCCTTCAGTTCTTTTAGCTCTATGGGAGCCATACGATACGGAGCCTTAGAGATTGGTTCAGCTCCTGGAACAAGGTCGATGTTGAACTCCACTTCTCGTGCAGGTGGTATGCCTGGAAGTTCAGCTGGGAAGACGTCTTGAAATTCCGAAACTACTGGTTGATCCTGAATCGATGGGGATTCAGCATCCATGTCGTGAACCGTAGCTAGATAACCCTCACAGCCATGTGACAGTAATGCACGTGCTTGCAAGGTAGATATGACTTGTACAGACCGTCTGGGTATGAACCCGTTATGAATGTACTCTGGTGCATTAATGTCGCCGAAGATCACCCGATATGAGTGGCAGTCTATGGTAGCATGGTGCTTGGATAGCCAGTCCATGCCGAGAATCATATCGAACTCAATCATGTCTAGGGGAAGTGCATCTACTGCACGAACTTTATCGTCAAACTCTAGAGGAAGACTCTTGTATACATGAGTTATTAATACAGAGTCCCTCAAAGGCGTGGAAATGGTAAGCTTATTTTCTAATGGCAAGGGAAGTGTCCTGATATTCTTAGCATAAGTAGTGGAAATAACTGAGTGAGTGGCACCCGTGTCGAAAAGAACACATGCAGCTTGGCCGTACATATACAAAATTCCAGTAATGGTACCTGTAGATTTGTTTGCCTGATCACGAGATGTCGTGTAGACACGTCCAGTGGTAAGAGGCGGCTTACTATCAGCATGACCCGAGGTACCCTCCATTTCACCCTTACGGCAATCTCTCATACGATGGCCAGGGAGGCCGCAATTGTAGCACGCGTCGGAATCACGACAACATGGGCCAGGGTGTCTGCGATGGCAAGTATTGCAAAGAGGATGAGTGAATCCTCCAGTAGGAGTCCTTGCTTGTTGAGGGCCTGCTGATGACAAAATGTGTTAAAATAAAGTATATGCACGAGTATAAGACATATGCGTCATAAGATGTTCACCAGTGTTAGCTGAACGGTTAGGCTACGAACCCCTGTGGTTCTGGTCCTTCCCGTTACCGTGGTTACTGGTAGAGGTTAATATAGTGTCAGCATGAGAGATATAACATGAAATCATAAGAAGATGCGTAAATAGTAGGACCTGCTGTTGTTGGAGTGTCCAGCATTGGTACGGTAATTATCATTACCGCTACGCCTTTCCACAACAGAACGGTCGTTAGTGTGACCGTTTCCTTTGTGCTGATGAGGCTGCTGCTGAGTAGCCGGCTGAGACCGGTCCCCAGTTTTCTGCCTGGAAGATACAGTTTAGAGATGATTATTGAACATATAATTATAGGATGCGGTTGGTTATCGTTAGAATACGAAATGTTTACCTTTTGTCAGGTCTTTCAGCTTCCCCGAACTCATCTCGTTCCTGCAACATCTCTAGCTTCCTTGCTGCGTCGGCCACTTGTGCTAATGTATTGAACGTAGCACACACTAGATTGTTCGCGACCGAGGTGCGAAGTGCCCACCTAAAGTGGTGTGCCTGGTCCTCAGGAGTACCAGCCGCTGCTCCCAGGAAACCAGCTAAGCGAAGAAAGCGCTGCATGAATTCGTTGCTATTCTCGCTCGCTCTCTGACGTATCCCATGGTACTCGCGCTTGAGCTTGTCCTGCTCTGCCTTGGGAAAGAACTGCTCCATCACTCTCTCCTTGAATTGGGCCCATGTCAAACCAGCGACCCAATCATCACCTCCTTCCGACTGCGTCAAGGCTAGCCACCAGCTGAGTACATCGCCTTCAAACCGGTAGCATGCCAATATTGCCTTGTATGCGGGGTCACAGCCCATAGCATTGAAAATCTTCTCGATATGAGTCAACCAGCTTTCAGCATCGCTGGGGCTATCAGTCTTTTCAAAAGCTCTAGGACGGAGCTTGTTGAATCTTTCCAGCCACACTGCTAGTGTCACTGGAGGAGGAGGAGGAGGTGCCTGATTCTGCTGCTGCTGATTGTTGGCAGCTTGGACTTCAACACGGATGTCATTCCTCAGTTGAGGAAGCAAGGCTTGCATGGCAGCCTGAATTGCAGCATTGAGCTGCTCTTGCTCGCGTGTGAGAACCATCTGACAGTATAACATAAAACATATGATTAACAGTTCAAAACATAAAATATAATTATATATATACATGAAAAAAAAATTATACCAAAATTTCACGAGAAAAATTTTATGCAGGAAAATTTTTGTATGAATGCATGATGCAGTTTTATGAAAACTTTTGATGCTCGAGAGTGAACGCCTCTGGTCAGTTCACTCAAAACAAAAGACATATCGAGGGGGACGCCTATGGGTCGGTCCCAAATCTAAAAGATTCGATAAAACACATGCGACTAAATAGGGCCAGTCCTGTACCAACCATTACTTAGTCAAAAACCCTGTAACAATGACATGTATATGTATGCTTAAAAATGATGAATGCATGAAAACAACTGTCAGTTCTAGGAAGACCGTAGTGACTACCCACTAATCACAGGTCATATTTGAGAGCCTACAGGTCGAAACCTTGGCTCTGATACCATAATTGTAACACCCCATTTTGGAAATGGAATCTTACGCATAATCATGGCGTGTCATCAAAGCATACAAGGATAAATGTCTAAGCATTATTTGACCATAAAAGGGAAATACCGGAATCAAACATCGGTAACCCCAAAGTAGAGCTCATCACACACAAACATAAATACTGAAAAAAGAAAGGACGAAACAATGTCCATTGCAAGCTGTATTAAAGTAAAGGAAATGCATAAAGTAAAGAAAGACAGTAAAGCTTCCAGTCCATATGCACGTACGTTTGAGATCTACGAGCGTCCCTGAGTACCTGCCGTTTTGGGAACATGAAAAGGAAAACGGCTGAGCAAGACGCTCAGTGCACGGATGTACAATATAGCATGAATAGGATAAGCATGTAACATATAACAGCGGAAGACTAAGTTCTGAGTAAACTGGTTAAGTATTAAGAAAACTGGTTTTATAGTTTGAAAAGCCTTATGTTTATCTTATGAAAACTGTTTTAACATAAATATACCATAGCCCATATAGGTCATGAAAAGGTCACGTGCATGAATACTTGGAGGGGTGACCTCATCATGCTGATTAGAGGGGATGCCTCTAATTAATATACTGGTCTGGGTAGGAGGGATCAACTCCTTGTGAAGGATGCAAGGCACACACCACATTCACCATTAAATACTGAATAAAACATGTAACTAGGATGCACCCATACGCCCCACATGATATAATAATATGGCCAAAACTGAAAGGGACGCCACGAGCAATCACTCCGCCGGGGGGAAGTCATAACATTGGTGCCTCCAATGTTATGGTTATGGTACCTCCATAACTAGGTGAAACTGGTCATGCTTGTATATGGCTATAGATTATGCTAATTAAACATAAGCAGTTCAAAACAATAAAACAAATACTAGGGAAAAACAGTTGGCTGCATAAGGGGAAATCCTAACAAGGAAAGAATGTCCATACTGAAAGGACGGGAATCCGTACCTCAAGTCCAGTGAATGAACGGAAGAAAGACTCCTACTTCTGGATCACTAACGCTACATGAATACACACGTGTATAAGTATCGATCACTGATTACGTACTGGGTTTTATGTCTCATCTTAGCTTACTTTGTATGTTTTTAGGTCATGGTTTACTGTTTAAAGCCTTAAACTGTGTTTATCTTGTATTCTGATTAATCTGATTAAGTATTACTGGTATTTCATGTATTATTATACTTACTGTGTAATAATAAGTAACTTTCCAAAAATAGCAGGTTTCCAAAAATAGAAAGTTTCCAAAAATAGAAAGTTTCCAAAAATAGAAAGTTTCCAAAAATAGAATTTACTGCTTAAAATAGATTAGTTTCTAAAAATAGAAAGTTTCCAAAAATAGATCAGCTGCCTTAATTAAATAAGTTTCCATATATAGCAGGTTTCCATGATTAGATTAGCTGCCTGAAATAGATAGATTTCCATATATAGAAGGTTTCCATTAATAGATTAGTTGCCTTATTTAATTAAGTTTCTATAAATAGAAGTTTCCATAATTAGAATTAAGCTGGTTACATAAGCTAACATATAAGTCTAAGTGTTTATAAGCTTATTTCTTAAGTCATATGATATAGTGTATAGTTTAATTATTATTTCATGTATTTTAATTAAACTATAGGTTAAGCATTTTAATTAAAGTATAACATGTTTTAATTAAAATGGAATAAATTACTTAGGTTAAAATGTGTATTATTATGCATTAATAACATAACCTAAGTCATGTCTAAATTAATTAATTATAGGCATGTTTTAAATAATTAATTAATTATAACTTATAACATAAAATACTTAGATTAAATTAATATTATGCTAAATTAATAATTAAAATAACCTAAGTCATGGTTTAATTAATATCTCATGTTGTTAATTAATTTATATCCTAAGTTCATAATTCATAAATTTTAACATGTAGCATAAATCATGATTTAACCAGCGAACCATGAATCGGGCATGAACTCGACACCGTACCCCGAGCCAAACTCGGGGTACTTGTGCCCCCTTGCTGCCGTGGGTCCCACATGCACCAACCAAGACCAAAAATGGTCTTGGTGGTGGCGGCTAAAAGCAAACCGAACCCCCCCTCGGGTTGGTTATACTAGGCGGCCAAAACAAACACCCTCTTATATCATCCTTTGATTTTAATTTTACCCCAAAACATGTTAGATCAATGTTTAATTATCATGTTTTAATAAGAATATTAATAACATGTTCATGAAAATAATCAAAGATTTAAAAGAATTAAAAAGAAAGGTTTAGAATGATATACCAATACGTAGCTTGAAAGAGGATGAACAAACACGGTTTATAGCAATGATTTTTGTGATCAAGATCAATCAACAACCACCTTTGGTGGTCTTAGGGGTGGCGGCACAAAGAGAGACCAAGGAGGAGGAGAGAAAACTTTTTAGGTTAAATGCTTATTTTTCATGAAATGTAAAAATAAAATGAAAAGTTACCATAACCCCCTTTCATGTAAAATTCAATGGGCTAAGCCCATTATGGTTATGTGTGCCGTGGGTATGGGGGCCCCACATGGGGTACTCGTACCTTTTCTCGTGTCCCGATGTTTCGTGTTTGTTCGTGGTTAAACGTGTTCGTGTTTAAAGTGTTTCTGTTTATTTTATCATGTAGTTTATCGTATTTATATATACACTCGTAATTAAGTAGTTACGTAATTATTTTAGTTCGTGTTTTAAAATGGTGATCATGATTTAATTATGTTCACGTGAAATATCTATTAACTGTTTATCATTAGTTTGTACGTAATCGATACTTATCATGTCATACACGTATGCACTTGCTTGATTATTAGCACATGAATGTGATCAATACTAAATAAGGTAAGTTTTAATCTAGTACGTACGATCTTAAGGGCACTATTCATGGTAAAAGCTTGCGGGTTTTACATTAAGTATGATAATTTGTCCACCAATTGGGATGAAGACATTCGTACTATTGAGAGACTTCTCAATGAGGACCCGTTTTCTCCTCCTTCTCCTAAAGATGTGACTAATGATGATCCATCGCTAGTTACACCATCTATTGAGGATCCTCCTACTCTTGAGCTTAAGGACCTACCTCCTCATCTTGAGTACATTTTCCTTGAAGACAACGAGAAGTTACCGATCATCATCGCGATGGACCTGAAAGAAGAAGAAAAAGCCCGACTTATCGTCGTGTTGAAGAAGCATAAAAGAGCTATCGCTTGGAAAATCTCCGACATCCGTGGAATTGATCCTCACTTCTGCACACATAAAATTCTCATGGAGGACGACTTTAAGCCCACAATTCAAAGCCAACGAAGGGTGAATCCTAAAATCCATGAAGTCATCAAAAAAGAGGTTATCAAACTTCTTGCTGCGGGTATGATTTACCATATTTCGGATTCACCACGGGTTAGTCCAGTCCATTGTGTGCCTAAGAAAGGCGGCATCACCGTTGTGCCCAATACCAACAACGAGTTGATTCCTACCCGTCTCGTTACTGGGTGAAGAGTTTGTATAGACTACCGCAAACTCAATGATGCCACGAGAAAGGATCATTTCCCTCTACCTTTTATGGACCAAATACTTGAACGTTTAGCGGGTAATGAATATTACTTATTTCTTGATGGTTTCTCGGGTTATTTCCAAATACCCATCGATCCCCAAGATCAAGAGAAGACAACATTCACTTGTCCCTATGGCACATTTGCTTACAAAAGGATGCCTTTTGGCTTATGCAATGCCCCCGGGACTTTCCAAAGGTGCATGTTGGCTATCTTCCATGACATGGTTGAGCAAACCATGGAAGTCTTCATGGATGATTTCTCGGTCTTTGGGGATTCCTTCTCTTCTTGCCTTGCCAATTTGGAACGCATGCTTAAGCGCTGCGAAGACACTCGCCTTGTTCTGAATTGGGAAAAATGCCATTTTATGGTAAAAGAAGGCATCGTGCTAGGACATAAAATCTCAAAAGCCGGTCTTGAAGTAGACCGCGCTAAAGTAGATGTCATAGCCAAATTACCTCCACCCTCAACCGTGAAGGGTGTGAGAAGTTTTCTGGGTCATGCGGGCTTCTATCGTCGATTCATTCAGGATTTCTCTAAAATCGCTCGCCCCATGACCCACCTCTTGGAAAAAGATACTCCTTTTATCTTTTATAAAGAGTGTCTCGAAGCCTTCAATCTTCTTAAGGATAAGCTAACTAAGGCACCGGTCTTGGTTACCCCTAATTGGGAGCTGCCTTTTGAATTGATGTGCGATGCTAGCGACTTTGCTATTGGTGCGGTTTTGGGCCAACGAGTGAATAAACACTTCCAACCAATCCACTATGCTAGCAAAACAATGACGGGGGCTCAGTTGCATTATACGACAACCGAAAAAGAGCTTTTAGCTGTTGTCTATGCTTTTGAGAAATTTCGCCCCTATCTTGTTTTATCCCCCACCATCATATACACGGATCATTCCGCGTTGAAGTACTTGATGACTAAGCATGATTCTAAGCCAAGACTTCTTCGCTGGGTTTTACCCCTTCAAGAATTCAACATTGAAATTCGCGACAAGAAGGGAGCCAAAAACCTGGCCGCGGATCATCTTATCAGACTTGAGGATCCATATCAAGGGGATCATCCGAACAAAGAGATCAATGACTCTTTCCCCCTTGAGACCTTAATGTCTATAAATCTCAATCTAGATGACACCCCGTGGTTTGCAGACATTGCAAACTACTTAGCGGGTGGTGTTCTCATCAAAGGGTTAACATCCCAACAAAAGAAGAAGTTCTTGAATGATGTTAAGACTTACTTTTGGGATGACCCTTTTCTATTCAAACAATGTGCTGATCTGATCATTCGTCGATGTGTTGACGGACCGGCAGCTTTTGACATTCTTCAGGCTTGCCACAAAGGACCCACCGGTGGTCACTTTGGTCCCAACTACACCGCTAAAAAAGTGTTTGATTCTAGATTCTATTGGCCTACCATTTATCGTGATGCTCACGAAATGGTTAAGCATTGTGATGCTTGCTAATGCCAAGGCAAGATCACACATAAGGATGAGATGCCTCAAAATTTCATACAGGAATGTGAAATCTTTGACGTATGGGGCATCGACTTTATGGGGCCATTTCCATCATCCAAAGGGAACAAGTACATCCTCGTCGTAGTTGACTACGTTTCTAAATGGGTTGAAGCTAAGGCTCTCCCTACGAACGATGCGAGGGTGGTTGTGAACTTTTTGAAGCAGCTTTTCGCTCGATTCGGCGTTGCTCGTGCTATTATCAGTGACAAGGGGACTCATTTTTGCAATGATCAATTTGCAAGAGTCATGGCTAAGTATAGTGTCAATCACCGTCTTTCCACCGCCTATCATCCCCAAACCAATGGGCAAGCCGAGATATCCAACCGTGGATTGAAGCGAATTTTGGAGCGTACTGTGGGAGAGCATCGCGCCGCGTGGGCCGATAAGTTAGATGATGCTCTGTGGGCTTTCCGTACTGCTTATAAGACCCCGATCGGTTGTACACCTTATCGTCTTGTGTACGGAAAAGCATGCCACCTTCCCATCGAGCTGGAACATAAGGCGCACTAGACCTTGAAGTGGGCTAACTTCGACATCAACAAAGCCGGTGATCATCGCAAGATTCAACTCAACAAGCTCAACGAACTGAGGAATGAAGCTTACGAGAACTCACTGATCTACAAGGAGAAGACGAAGATCATTCATGACGCAAAAATCAAGAACCGAGAGTTCCACGTTGGTGATCAAGTCTTACTTTTTAACTCTCGGTTGAAGATCTTCCCTGGCAAGTTGAAGAGTCGCTGGTCTGGTCCATTCACCGTCGCCAAAGTCTTTCCATATGGGACCATTGAGCTTTCTCAGCCAAATGGGCCCAATTTCAAGGTGAATGGCCAGCGTTTGAAGCTGTACTTTGGTGAGGACATCTCCCATGAGATGATTCCATCCCTCACTACGTTCCCCATGAACTAAATTGGGTCGAGTCAGGCTCGTGACTCGGTGAACAAAAACAAGCGCTTCTCGGGAGGCAACCCGTGATCTATCCTTTACTGCTTTCATAAGTGTAGGGGGAGCCCCGTATGTGTTTGTTGTCTTGTTTCTTGTGCTATGCAGGGATTCAAGCTTCAAAGATCCACCTTGATGACTTTTGACGAACCATGATACCGTGTTCCCATCTTCCCGGTTCTATCCTAGACTCTTGTGATTCAATATTTCATATCTTATATATGTTCACACTGAATTCACTTTAGTTGTCCTTTCCTTAGCAAGATTTAAACAAAGTGCACAATGTCTAGAGTGTAGGGGAGTTTACTCCCACATGCTTAAACATTGAGGACAATGTTTATCTCAAGTGTAGGGGGGACTTCTATCGAAGTAAGTGGTCCTTTCCATGAATTTGCCCTCATTTTAACCAGAAAATTTAATTTTTCGACAGTTTTCAAAATTTTTAATCTATTTTGGCCTAGTTGTATAGTTGTATTTGCCTTTGTTATTATTATTTTCTCTCCATTGCTAGAATAGTTCTTCAATAAAGTGGTTTTAGATTTTTCTTAGTCGTGAACATTTTGACTCAACCCGAGTTTACTTATCTAAGTTTACTCTAGCTAGTATCCTTAACGTATTTAAGTCATGTTTTGCTAGGCTTTTATATAGGGAGCTATAAAACACGAAAGTCTTAACTCTCACGGGTTAAGAACAAGAACTTTTCGCAAGTTCCTATAATTGATCCTAGAGAGTTGTTTATTAAGGGAACTTTAAAATGCGATTTCTAAACTTGAAAAAAAGTCTAAGAATTTGCAAGATCCTATAGACGACTCGAAAACCCAAAACTTTGATTTAATAGGCTAAGCATCCACGAGTCTCATTCCTTGAGATTTTAAACTGTGGAGAACGAGAGATGATAGAGTCAATTATAAGTTCGGTATTCTTTCGTGAATTTATGTGAGTTAATTATAAGCCTATTCTCCCTTCGCTTGTTAATAAATTTATCTGCAATAAATAAGGTTGTACGATTTAAAAGGTTACTTAGCTTCTAGCCCCAGATCGTTTAAAAGTTGCTCGGTACAGATTAGAGTTCATAGCCAAGGCATAACTTATTGAAGCGGGATGCGAAGATTGGCTAGTCCGAAAAGGCCCTAACAAGGCATGAGGGCTACATTTGGTTACTAAAGATCCAAAGTGATGAGAAGAATCATTTATCGAAAATCAATATGAAGGATCGAGACACACGACGAAAAGAAAATACTCCCCTAAAGATCATGGAGAAGTCTATCCAAAAAGACCCTAACAAGGTATGAGGATAAATAGATCCAAGTCCTAAAAGGAGGCGGATCGTTGTATATCGAAGTCCAAAATAAAGATTGGAGAAAAATGAAGAAGTCGTGGTCCAAAGATGAAGAATCTCTCAAAACTTCAAGTGAAGAAATTCCTATTATGAAGAGAAGGCCATTATTTCATGAACGTCTCTCAAAGAATCGAAGTATGAAGTCGCTGCCAAATATCGGGCCGAGAAAGGTCTCAAATCGTGAAGCGAGTTATGCCAAGATATGAACTTTATGAGGTCCCGAGAAGCAGTTTTAAAAGATTTGGTCCTTTAGCTAACTATTGATTAAATCGTGCACTTTATTTTCGGCCTAAATAACTATCGAAATAAGTCAAAACAATGCATCCTCGTGATCATTCAAGACAAAAATAAAATATAAGAGATACACCTAGGAATAAGGGAGTCTAAGTGAATAATTGGCCCACATGAGTTCGTGATAGTTTGCTAACTTATAATAACAATGATCTCGTTTTTAAGCTTGGTATGGGGAACGTGAAACTTGAGGATGATAAACGTTCATGGCTGCCAAAACCCAATGTAAGTTTTTAATTTCTTTACTTGTGTCTATCTTTTTATGTTTAGAATTTAATAAAGGCCAAGGTGGGTTATTTATGATGGAAAATGTAAACCGTGCTTTAATTTAATGCATTGCATGAGGGCATTGCAATGGTCAAGTGTAGGGGATTTAATAAGTGTGAAAACACTTATCCTTTTACCACTTATTTCCAATAATAACAAGACCAAAACGTGTGATTAATGTCGTAAAAGTCGGAATTATGCGTGGTTTGTGTTTTTATTGTGTTTTAGGACCAAAATATGAAAAAAAGAAGAAAACACGGGTTTTCACGGGCTTTTATCGAAGAAAACGGGAAAAGACGAAGTCAAAAGATCATGAGTGCTAAAAGAACGGAAGTCCAAGACCTATTCTGAAGATTTATCGAAGAAAAAAGTCTAAAGACGGAAGTTTAATGAAGACGAAGAACTTAAGTCTAATAGAAGAAGAAAAATTAATAGACAAGTTCAAAATCCCGAGGCGACATTGACAAAAGACAAAGAATTAAAGTCGAGTCGAGAAGACGTGAAGAAAGAAAGAAAGAAGATGCAACACATGCACTCCTTCCACCTTCCCTATAAATACCCTCCTAATGGTCATTAGGAGTGAGTTAGTCTTTAATTTCTTAGTTTTTCATTTTGCACTTTTCTTTCTAGTTTTAGAGAGAGAAAGTCTTAAACTTTCTCTCACTAAGTTTCATCTTTTCTCTTAATCTTTCAAGATCAAAACATTTGTATTGCTTATTTTTCATTAATCAAGTTCTCTTTAAGCTTTTAATCCTAAATCTCATTCTACATTTCTTGATTTACTTTACCTTTGATCCGATTTACATACTTCATGCGTATGATTTAATGATTTTGTGATTGAGGGAGTAATCTTCTTTGGTTATACTTAAGCTCTTAAACGTATGAGTTATAAGCTTTCAATGCTTATTGGCTTATTCGAGTTTTAGCATATTGATTTTCGGATATAATAAAGATTTTAGTCATTTTAATGTTCATTTCATTAAGTTGATAATCTTTTATGTTTTACAAGTTGTCAAATTTAAGCTTATCGAGTTGTTTAAGTTTTGGATACAATAGATTATTGATTGTGCTTATTGAGTTTTACATTTTCCACCAATTTCGGATTAAGTTAGCTTCCATCGCAATTTTGGGGTCTTTGCACATTCCGACGTCTGTAATCGTTTTGATCGCAATAACCCATTAGGGTTCTACTTTGCGATCGGTTGGTACTTCCCCCTTATTCCGATCGCGCATTGCGATCACACATTCCGACGGGATCAAGGTCTTTGCTAAGACGAAGTGCTGCCCATTTCTCGACAGCGACATTGCGATAGATGCACATTGCGATAGAGGTGTTTTAGTCATTACGATCTGAGACATTTCGACAGTGGATATTCCGATAGATGTACTTTGCGATAGCCATTATTCCGATCTGAATCATTGCGATCTGAAAACATTCCGATGGGTATTGAGATTGGTATTCCGATGGGTTATTCTAGTGATATTCCGATGGTTGTGATTTTGGTATATTCTGATGGACATGAATTGCTTTATTCCGTTTGACTAAGTTTTAAAGTTTTACAAAGTTTTAAGTTTTAAGTATTTTACTAATTAACTTTTAGTTTAGTTTTGTCAAAGCTTCTAGTTTACTTAACGACACTTTAATTACTTGCTAATAGATTAAAATTAGATAAATCAACTAAAGCATTCTCTCGTTCACCAAAAGACAATTGAGTCGCACTCTTAACTATTAGTCAATTCGAAGAGACTTGGGACAACATTATTTTATACTTGGTTGCAAAATCGAGTATTAGAAGCTCTTGGTGGGATTTGGTTACTTCTATTGTAATTGTTGTTGGGGTTTTGGTTTTGAGGAGAAAAACCAGGGGAAAGGTAGTTTTTGGACCGGTAACTCAGCAAATTTCGATCCCCTTGAGGTCGTGCTTGGTAATTTTCCGGTGAATAATTACCATAAGCTGCATACACGCTTTCCGAATTTCCTTGAGTAGAAGGACAATCAGTGTATGAGTGAGGACCGCCGCATGTCTCACAAGGATTAGCTACCGCTTTAACTTGTTGTTGGTTTGTAGCGAGAAGCAAGATATTTTTGTTCATTTCGGTCATCATGCGGGTGAATTCGGCCATGTCGGGATTTGCTGAAGTAGAAGAAACATTGACTCTCGGGTTTTTCCTTGAAGAAGCGGAGGAATCCCAGTTTTTGTGATGAGTAGTCATGTTCTCAATAAGCTCTCTACACTCCTCGGGTCTCCTTTTCATAAATGTGCCACCGGCGGCTGCATTAATCGTATCACGATCTCGAAAAGTCAAACCGTTGTAGAAAGTATCAATTAAGGTCACAGGGAGCATGTTGTGGTCTGGACAATGATCGATTAAGACATTATATCTTTCCCAAGCATCAAAGAGAGATTCATCGGGTTCTTGCATGAAACCGCTGATTTGATTGCGAAGGCTCGTGACCATGGATGGTGGAAAGTAGCGCGACAAAAAGCGTTGAGTCATGTCATCCCAAGTATGAATTGAATTCTTCGGGAGACGATCAAACCATTTCTCGGCGTGGTGTGATAAAGTATGTGGGAAGAGGTGAAGGCGAAGAACATCCATTGTAGCACCGGGCAACTTCATGCTTTGGGTGATAGTAATGAATTTGTCGAGGTGTTTGTTGGCATCATCATCAGGCATTCCTCGAAAAGGATTTGTTTACACTTGCTGAATCATGTGGTGCTTCAAAGAAAACTCCGGAGCCGTGATTTGCATCGGCGCAATCGGTCCTCCTCGTCTAAACATGGTAGGTTGACAAAGCTCCACCATTGTCCGAAGATCGGGCTGTGGAAGAACATTGTTGTTATTGTTGAGGTGCGGTGGATTATTATTGTTGTTAACACCTGCCATATCTAAATCTTCTCGAGTCTCGGGCTCTTGATAATTAGAAGATCTAGTACGCATACACCTAAAAAGGCAAAAGAAAACAACACCAAACACAAAGAGAATATATATACATAATAAAAATAAAATCTTTTTGGATTTTTGAAAATTTTAATTTTTATGGATTTTTTTAACAATTTTTTAATTTTTATGGTTTTTTGAAAATTTTTAAGCAAGAAAAATAACGCTCACGAATGAACGGATCCCAAAAAGCAACGCGTCTCTCACAGAAAACCGTTAATCTTACGAAAAGAGCCGGCAGCGGCGCCATTTGATACAAGGTTTTTACCTAGTAAGAAAATTATCGTTGTTCCAGTCTCTTCGAATTGAAAAATGGATTAACTATGCGACTCAGTCGTTCTTTTGTGAAACAAATAGTTGTGTCGTTGTAGTAATTAAAAAGTGCAAAACCTAAATGAAAATGACGTTAACTTAAATTTAAATCTAATTTAAAGTAAATAACAAGTATTTAAAAGCGTGACGGAAAATTAAAAGGCAATTAAAGTAAATAACGCAAATTTAAAGCTATCTAAGGCAAACTTAAAACGCAACTAAAACTTAAACTAAGGCAAGGCTAAAATAAATCTAAGGCAATTAAACTTAAAGTGCAACTAAGGAAAAAGGCGGGAAAAGTAAAGCTTGAAAGTTAAAAATTAAAAACATAAACTAAAAAGAACCTGAAAACAGCTCATCCGGAATAAACCTTCGTTCGGAATAATCACTCATCCGGAATGTCACCTTCGTTCGGAATGATTCTCCTTCACTTGGAATATTAGCCAAAACCCTTGATCCGGAATAAATTCTTTATTCGGAATATGTCACTTATCCGGAATAAATCCTTCACTCAGAATATAAGCCTTGGTTCGGAATGTTTTGTTGATCCGGAACAAAATCCTTGATTCGGAATATATTCCGAATGAACCACCTCTTGGTTCGGAACCTTGAATCTTCCGAATGAAGGCCTTGATCCGGAATGTTTGATATTCCGAATGAATCACCTTTATTCGGAATATTAAATGTTTCGGATGAACAAGCTTTGGTTCGGAATATATTCCGGATGAACTTCCTTGACTCAGAATAATCTGCTGATCCGGAATAAATCCTCAAACCTTGATTCAGAATGCAAGTTGGTTCGAAATGTAGCACTGACCTGGAATGTTCCGAATGAGTTCCCTTTACTCGGAATAATTGTTGATCCAGAATAACAACCTTGATTCCGAATATATTTCGAATGAACCTTGATCCGGAATATTAAATATTCCGAATGAACAAGTTGATTCAGAACAAATTCTTCACTAGGATTGTCAGCTTGATTCGGAATATTTCACAACAAACCCTTGATTCGGAACAACCTGCTTGGAACCTTTGATTCGGAATATACATGGGCAACAGAAATAACGAAGAACAAGGAAGAAACAAAAAGCTACGGATATAATTAAAACGAATCAAAATCAACCACAAGATTAAATCAAACTAATCAATAAACATCTATTAATCATAAACAAACAATCCAAAACAATCAAACTAACAAATATAACCAAAATAATCAAAACCCACTTAATCAATTTAATAAAACTCAAGAACATGAACATGAACATGAACAATAAAGCATAAAAATTAAGATCAAACAAGAAAGGTAGATAGGAGATCAAACAATAAAAGTAAAGATTGACAATAATTAAAAGGAAACTTACTTGAAATTAAATGGATTTAAGGTGCAAGACAATTAATTAAATGACATGTAATTAAATGTGCAAAAATTAAAGTGGAAGAGCATAGTTTGTCAAACTAGCCAACAAAATGAAATGTAAATCCTAATGTTCTATTTATAGTGGAGGATTAGGAGGTGCTTAGGAAGCTTCCTCCCCTCTTTCTTCTTTCTTTAATTGCATGCTTAAGTCCTTAATCTTCTTAATCTTTTGACTTTAATGACTTTGTCTCGGGATTTCTTCAAACACGTCTTGTAATTCTTCAATAAATTAGACTTGAGTCCTTCGGCTTTTAGTAAACTTTCGTCTTTTGACTTTTTCTTCGATAAATCTTCAGAATTGGTCTTGGACTTCCGTTCTTTCACACTCTTGATTTCTTGACTTCGTCTTTCGTCTTTTTCTTCGATAAAAGCCCGTGAATGCCCGTGTTTTCTCCCTTTTTCACATTTTCGTCCTAAATCACAACAAAAATACAAACCACGCATAATTCCGATATTTACGACATAAAATACACGTTTTGGTCCGGTTATTATTGTAATTAAGTGGTAAAAAGGATGGGTGTTTACACACCTATCAAATTGCATAAAAACCAATACCAACTTTAAATAATAAAACGAAATATCAACTTTTTTAAAAACTACCAATTTTATTAAGATAAAAGGAATTACAATAAATTTTTGCAAATCTGGAACAAAGGCTCACTCACACCTTGAGGGCTCTATTTATAGACTACAACAGACGATTCTAGAAAGCAAAATACATAAACCCTAATCATATAAATTCCCAGAAATGCCCCTCTAGTATTCTAGACGTTTTTGGTGTTGCAAGTTGTCATACGTGATCAAAAATGTTCATTCCAGCCTTGGGGAGCAAGTAGTGATTATGGTCCAATGTTCTTGCCAAGCTGTCATTCCTAGGACACTTGTCGTCTTATTAGTGGTGCAGGGGAGGGGGTGTGGGGTAGACTGGGTAGTGGGATTTTTGGTTTGAGTGTGTAAAGGAGTTTGGGGTGAGGTGAATTATGCGTGGGAATGGTTAATTGTTGTTTCCCCTTTGCTTTCATCTTTTCAATGCCTTGGTAAAAATCATAAACAGTAACACAGTCGGATCTCCAGAGTAATTGTTACCCGCGTGTTTTTTAGGATTTGAAGTTTGGTTTTGGGCAAGTTTGGTCCTCAGCTTTTGGAAAAACATGTATATCAAGTCTTTTGCAGCCCAAAACTTTTTTTGCTTTATAAGAAAGTTTTGGTTTTTCTATTTTGGCCACAAAAGCTTTTCATAAGTATTTTCATGGACTATTTTTGTCATTTCTTGAATCTTGAAGGGCTAATTTTGAACATTCTTGGATCTTGAAGGACTTTTCTTGTATTTTTTGACTGTGAGAAGGACCATTGTTGAAAGTCTTCATTTTTTAGGTACTAATCTTGCCAAATCTTCAAATTTAATGGACCTTTTTGTAATTTTGACAAACTTAAGGGACCAAACTTGTAATTATGAATAGACAAGGGTATTTTGTGTCATTTCTTCATTGATGAGGGATAATTCTTGAACATCTTCAATACTTCAAGGACTTTTCTTTGGAAAATCATAACTAGGGCCCGGTTCATTGTGCGGCTTCATTTCTCGTGTTCATTTTCCTTGTTTCTTGTGATCTTTCATGATATCCATACCTAAAATACACAAATAGCAAACACAAGCATAATATATGGTATTTTATGACATATTTTAGTATTTAAAGCCCAAAAAGAACGATAAGATCATGTATAAATGCCATCTCATCACACTTGGTGATGGAGAATGATTGTTTGGTTTTGAAAGAGGCTCTGTGGTGCTTCCCTTTTCACATGCTGAGCATGGCTTATCTTTGAACAAGGTCAGAAAGGTAAGTCCAGCAACTAGATCATTCTTGGCCAGTTTGTTGATGTTTTTGAAGTTGAGGTGAGAGAGTCTCTTATGCTAGAGCCAGTTTTTACTTTCAGAGGCTTTGGCAAAGAGGCAAGTGTTGCTTCCTTCTTACATGATGTCATGTCAATAACATACACGACCCTTGTTCTTGGTGCAACAAGAACAACATCATCATTTTGATTGAAGATTGTTCCTTGGATCTTGGTAAACAGATATTTGAAACTAGCATCATAGAATTAACTGATGTAAATTAAGTTGTGCTTCAGTCCATTGACATACGCAACCCTTGTGAAGGTGATTCCATTACAATCAACTGAGCCATATCCTTTAGTAGCCCCTGAGGAGTCATCTCCAACGACTACCTTGGGACCAGACTCCCTTTTATATCTATGCAGATATTGTTTAACCCCTGTCATGTGTTTGGAACACCCACTATATAGAGACCAAATAGATTTCTTCAAGTGTTCTTGCATAGATATAATGAAACCAAGTTAGTTTTGATAATGAACCCACTTTCCAGTGGGTCCATGCTGTCACTGACCAGTGACATTGGGTCGTCTTTGGTTCCTTTCTCCCCCTCTTTGGTTGCAATCTTTGGTTTCATGACGCATACTTCCACATATGTCACATCCGGGATAGTGTTCACACTCATCAGAGTGATGATCATGGAACCCACAGTACTTGCAAGGAGGAGAGGGTCTGAATCTTTGGGGAGAGTCTCTGGGTATGGGTTCTGGTCTCCTAGAGGACTTGTGAGGAGTTTTAGATCTCATTTTAAGTCTGGCCTTTTGGACAACTATGATCTCCTCATGTTCTCTGGAGGTATGTTCAGTAGACTCGCATGTGATACATTTGGGATTCTTTAAACAATTTTCAAATAAGTGATTCTTAAACCCACAATGTTTGCATGGTCTGAACATGGTTCTCCCCTTTGAGTTGTTAGACCCTTCACCATGAGAACTAACAGATGGACTGTTAGACAGAGGGTTGATTTGTTCTTTCAAACCTTTAACTTCTTCCATTAGGTAAGAAGACGTTTCTTGGTGGATGACAACTCTTCAGAGGGAAGATTTGGTTTGGCCTCTTTGGGTTCCTTAGCCACAAAAACGTATTATGGGTTTTTTCAGCAACTCTGGTTTTCGATTTGACAAGGTTGGGTGTACCAGAGGCTTTGGTGGCTGGTATAGGACCCATTATAGAGTCAGAAGGATCAGCCTCAACAAGTTTAGGTAAAGTTGGAAGAGGGTTTAAATCCTCTGATTCTTCTTCAGTGTCATTGTCAACCACTGAGGTATTTTTTTGAGACAGAACATCTGAAGGGATAAAATTTACCTTGGCCACTGGTATATGATATTTAAACCTACCCTTTCCACCAATTGCCTGAACCACATTCCATGAAATGCTTTTAGAGACATCTCTTCCACTATGTATTGACCTTTGTTCCACTTTTTAATAGTCCTTTTGAGTTCAACATTATCATCAGTAAGAGACTTATTTTCAAAAGAAAGTCTACTTACTTCATTTTAAAGTTGATTTGAAAGATTAACAAAAGGTTTCATATTTGTTATTTTAGATTGACAAAGGTTTAAATCTTGTTTAGCATTATGAAATTTGTTTAACAGATTTTTTCGTTGTTCTTCTACAAAGTGGAGGTCAAGTAGGGTGTAGTCAAGGATATGGTCTCTGTCCTGACCTTCAGGCATAATACGCAATCTATGTACGTTTTCATGGTAATATCGACCCATTGTCCAGATCTTGCTTCACTCTTACCAACAGCTGGTTCATCTTCAGCAACAGCTATGAAGGCTCTAAAAGTGGTGGTAGATTCGTCTTCAGATGTAAGAGGCTCATCATCCCAGTCAAAGGAAGCAGTGCTAAGACCTTTTTCAATATTTTTTTCTCCTTTTTCTTGGTTGCATCATCAGCCTTTTGATTCAGCTTCATCAGCTCAGCTTTTAGTGCCTTATGTTTGACCTTGTACTCATTCTTGCCTTCTGAGTTAGAGTGAGAGCCTTGTTTGAAAGGTGAAGGAGTGAACTTTTTCTTGCTTTGACCATAGCTGAAGAAGGGAACCTTGGGGAAGAAGTTTAGTTGGACCAACAGTCTTTATGAAAGTGACCAGTTTTTCCACAAGTGTAGCATGTCACTTTGGATTTGTCAGCTTTGGCAGCTCCAGCTATTCCATATCTCTTGTAGTACCTCCTTTGATCAGCAAGAAGAGCTTTATCATAAAACTCAGCATTCAACTCAACAAGGAATTCTTGATTGCTTCTTGTGTCTTCTTCAACGTTAGAGTCGTTGTCCTAAAAAGAATGATTAACAACAAGAGCTTTTGATCCAGTCATCTAATTGTATCTACCAAAAAGTTGGGCCAGAGTGTCATTCTTAATAGCATTATTGTCTCTTAAGGTCTGGTTTAAACTAAGTCATTTCCTAGGCAAGCTATTGACAAACGTAGCATTAACCTCAGCCTTTGGTAGGACTACACCATTATTTCCTAGATCATTGAGCAAAATCTTAAGCCTTGTGTAGTTTTGAGCAACAAATTCTGTTTCTAGAGCTTTAAATGCATTAAACTTGAGTCTCAGGGCTTGGATTTTGGTTTCCTTAGTTTCCTCTAGACCTTCATACCCAAGAACTAGTTCGGTCCACATCTCTTTAGTAGAGTTGCATTTAATGATGGAATTCATTATGTTTTTGGGTAGGCAATAGACAATGATACTTTTAAGTCTCTTGTCCTGGTTTGCCAGACATCTATCCGTTGGAGCCCACTGTTGAACTGGCTTTTTAATGGGTCTCTCAGGGGTAGAGGAAACAACCATAGGAACATAGGGTCCATCTTCTAGCATCTCTATGAGAAAAGTTTCTAGGCCATCAAGATATATGAGGAATTCACTTTTCGAACTCGAAGAATCCTCTTCATCAAAGACAGGGACATTGGACACATGAGACCCTCCTCTAATATCAAGAAGTTGAGGAAGGTTATCATCATTCATACTCACAATCACAGCAGGTGTGGGTGTGGTAGTACTAGATGTTCTGGCTGGTATGGTGGTCGGGGCATTTGCTTGACTCGTTTGGATAAATGGTGGGAGTATAGGAGGCATAGTATTAGGCATATTAGGATCTTGATTTTAAAAACAAGAACGATTTACTAAAGTATTATAAATCAAACCGCTCTGATACCAATTGAAAGTCCCAAAATATGACTATTGTTGATACTATAACTCGTATGTAAAGATAAGACTTAATGATTTACTTTTCAAACGCGTAATGTTTTATTCTATCTATAAACAAAGTATTACAAAGTGTTATGAATACACCCATTGAGTGACAATAAAGAAGGAACCCTTTAGACAAGTAAACTTGATTCGAGAATCTAGTTTACGAGTGAACCTTAGAGTCACTGGTAGACAGCTGGAGACTCAGAGGTTCAAATGGGAGAAAATACTTAGATAAATTATCCAAGCATAAGGGTTGTGTCTGTATTTGTTCTCCCTCTTATTTATAGTGGTACGAGGATGCTTCCTTAGTGGGAGTAGTTGGCACATGTCGACTTCTGTATGGAAGTAGTACACAACATTAAATGCATGTCTATAAAGAGACATACCTTTAACCAACATTAGGTGAACAGTTCTGCCAACTGTTCACTTTATCCCACTAGGTCGTGCTAGGCTTTATCTTGAATCTCCACTTTTTCTCGCTCAAACTACTTTAGAGATTCTCCCGCCTAAACTACAAAAGGTAAGGCAAGTCTTTGTTTGCTTAATATTCAAAAGGGTTGTAAGTGATCTCTGAGTATTGTCATCTCAGAGATCCTTGAACACCAGTACATTCCTTCTACATCCCAGCTTGTCTATAACCACTGGTGAGTATGACTTCAGATAATCTTCGACTTCTCTAACGTTGTCTTTGACTTGAATGTTCCTGGTGTGCCAGCTAAGGCTTTCCCTTCAGCTGGTCTTCACATCGACTCATAACACTTAGTCTAATTTAAACAAATCTAAACTGGGCCATAGTTAGAACTTTCATTGGCCTAACATTAAATTATTATTTAATTTTAAATGCTAATTAAAGCCCAAAAATTAAAATAATTAACAAAAAGACCAAATAAAGAATTTACCAAATGTAAACCTCACTTATATTATTCTATCACTAAAAAGTATTTTTCAAATTTTTTAACTAATTAAATCTTTTTTTAAATGCCTAAAAACAATTTTAAAATTAAAATAATCATAAAAAATAAAATAAACAGTGGAAAATATGAAACTTTTTTCTAATAATCTAAAACACTACTCAGTAATAGTGAAAATTAAAAAAATGCTGAAAACAGTGGCTGATAAGCTTAAACTAAGCAAGTGATAAGTTAAGGTCAACTTATCACTATTAGTGGCAAAGTTTTGTGAGGTCAGTGGGAAATATGGTTCCCATTGACAGTGTAATTCTCACAGACAGAAAAGGGGTCGGTTTTGGCTTGATTTTTAAGCGTGTTTGATGCTTTTTCTTGGAACAGTGGGCACCCCCACAAGGTTTGGCCTGTGGGAAGTCAAATTAAACTCAAAAAAGTAAAAAACACAAACACAAACACAATCTAACACCAATTCAACCAAGATCATATAGCCAAGAACTTATGTAGAAAATGGACTACTTTGCTGATGAAGATGGCGCAAAATCGAATTTTAGCAAGCTCTATCACCCACAAAAGGAACCAAACTTATATCCAATAACTACCAAACCTAGACTAATCCTAAATCTATCATATTACATAAACTCAATTCATGAAACACGAAAACAATACCTAAAAATCCTAGTGTTATAAATTGACTGTTTTGGAAAATATATAGCAAACTTAGACTCTAATATACCAAAGTTTAAAATAACACTAAAAAATCTTAACCTATCAGAAAGGAAGTTGTGCAAGAATAAAAGGTGAGGCTTGTTGTCACCCAAGGCCTCTTAAAGCCCTTTACCCAAACACCCTTTTACAAACTTTCAACAAGTATGATCAAACATAAGCAAATCACTTCAACAAAAAAAACAGTTAACAAGAAACATAGAAGAAGAGTTTACCACCTATGGGCTTATTCAAACCATAGAGACACCAATCTTGTTCTTGAGCTTAAACTAAGCATATAGAGCTTGGAGAGCTTGTCTTGTGCAAGATACAAAAGGGCTTGGACTACAACAGTCCTATTGCATCTCTACAACAGACTTGAAAATGAGATGGATGAGCTATATCTTCTAGATGTTATCAAGAAAGTAAACCACAAGTGCAATACGTTAACCTATAAGCTCATTTATTAGGTGGCTTATAGATAGCTTATTGTAAAGTAAGTCAAGATAAATAAAGAAAACTGATTTTCTAAAAATGATCTTGGAACCAAACCTTGCAAAGAGAAATAAAGACAAGAAAAGTAACAAGTAGCTAACAAGCCTTGTCTAAACTTGAGGTGTCAAGTCAAGTTTACACAAACAGCTTAAACCTACTTGGATCTCAAAACCTTCAAGCAAATTTCTTTGAACAAAAAAGATGTTGATAAAACTAAACTAATTTTGCAAATAAAGTAAATGATTATGCTAAAGAAAACAGTAAAATTAGAACTCAACACTTTGCAAATTTTATAAAAATTTCATTAAAATAAAAATAGTACAAAGTTGCTGGAACAAGGCAAACCACAAGTTGGTTGCTCTTTTTATACTACTGGATAGAAGATTCTAGGTTACATGAAACTTAACAAACCCTAGATAATGAATCCCTAAAAAGCCCTTGATTTCAAACTTTTAAAAAGCTGTCAAATCTTTCCCATGTGATTCTAGTGTTGCTGAGCTGTTGTTGAATTAATCTTGGTCGTTTGTAGGAGCCTTTGGGAGAAAAAAGCGTTTAGAACCCTTGATTATCTGGCATGATTCGAATTTTGCTAAAATTGGCCATACAGGGGGGCAGGGGAGGTACCAGGGGGGTCCACAGGTGACGTGGCAGGTGAATAAGGGGTGGGGTTTGGTTTGGGGTGTGACCAATCACGTATCTGGAAGCTTTGTTGTGTTAATTGTTGATAAACAAAAAATTAGGATTAAGCTTCTTATTTAGGAATAGTGCTATGTTTATATTGTGGTTAGGGGTATAGGGATGTGTTTGCCGCTTGTTTTAAATAATAAATTAAGTTTTGAAACTTAATTATTATTTAATCAGCTGGTTAGTGGATTTTTGGTAATGGGCCAGGGTGTATGTCGGTTTGGGTCGGGTTTAGGGATTTTGTTTGGGCTTAGATTGGGTTTATACCGGGTTTGAGTGGGTATGGGTATTTAATATTGGCAAAAGCGACCCCCTGTGTTTGGAAATTTCGGCAAATAAAGAATCAACAGCTTTTCTTCCATTTCCCCTTTATATATCTTTGACATAGTTGTCATTTTTGGCCTTTTATTTGCAATAACTTTTAACAAGGACCATAAGTGCAATAAAATCATTCTTCAAGGGCTATAAATGTACTATATTGAAATATCAGGGACCCATATGTAATTTTGGAGTCTTACAAGGGTATAGTATGTCAAGTCTTCAAAAGTTGAGGGACCAATCTTGACAATCTTCAAAACTTCAAGGACTTCTTTGGAAATTCATTGCTCGGGTCCGGTTCTTTGTGTGGCTTCATTTTCCATGTTCTTTTTGCTTGTTTATTTTGATCTTTTGTTGAATTCATGATATCCGAACCTACGATCACACTTAACAAATACAAAGGTTTTTGCACGGTTTTTATGATATTTTATGCCATTTTAAGCCCAATTTGGACGACGAGACCATGTATAATTTAGGTCTCATTATGTATCATGTGACCGATGTAGTGTACAACTTGATCATAGATGTCCACATAGGTGTGTTAAACAAGTCTCTTATCTTGCTTCGTTGATTTACTACCAAAACTTTGTAATTTTATTGTAGGGCACATGGGGGTGGGCCACAGTCGTGATGAGGAGAACAATCAAAGCGCGTGAAAGGGTTTAAAAAACCGTTAATTATCGATCAGGAGCGTTTGGAACCCTAATTGTTAGGATTTAGATTACTAGTGGATTAGGGTTCTTAGTGTTACAGTGGGGGGATTTGATCTGTTTATGTTGGGGGAAAGATTTTAGCGCGAAGAAATATAGTATTTAATCAGGTTTAAACGAGATTAAATACTATAAAACATCTGGTTATTGGGACTTGACTTGGCACTGGGTTGTGGGTCGGGTTTTGGTTATAGGATTTGGGCTTTTGGGCTGGTGGTGGTGGGACGGGTTATAGTTTGTGCATTTTTACCCCCTGGCCTTCACACAGCTTGTCACTTTGCTCCCAAATAATTTGAAAACAAATTTAGGGCATTAATCTTTGATATTATCTTTGCCATAATTACACAAACAGTCCTTGTATCTTTATAACTTTGGAATGAGGACTTGTTTTGTAATTTTATTGAACTTCAAAGGTTACTTTTTACAATTCATTAATCTTTAAGGACTAATATTGTACAAATGATTCTTCAAGGGTTATTTTTTTAAAGTCTTCAAAGATGAGGGACCAAACTTGTAATTCTTTAATTCTTAAAGGGTATTTTTAGAAAATCCGCAATCGGGTCCGGTTCTTTGTGCGCCTTCATTTCTCGTGTTTGTTTTTGCTTGTTTCTTTGTGATCTTTTGTCTTTTTCACGATATCCATACCTGAAATACACAAAAACTAATACAAGTATATTTCACGGTATTTTATGATATATTAAGCATTTTAAGCCCATTTTGAACGATGAGACTATGTATAATTACGGTCTCATCAGCCGCATAGGAGGAAAATTAATAAGCTTAGTTAACGAAATAGATATCGTATCAAATAAAACAAATATAGCACGATCATTCAAAAGATGGTTCCCGAGACGATACCTGAAGAGTTTAATGCCTGCTCCCTAGTAGCTGTTAATAACCGTTTTTATTAAGTTCGTTTTTCCTCGACTCACTCGAATTGATTTCCAACTCTAACGTAGAGATTAGTTGTTCTTGGTTAATAATAACTGTTTGGTAATCTATGTCTATTTAAACAAAAAAAATGGGGAAAATATGTAGGCTAAGGAATATATAAAAATAAAAGCGCAATTAGTTCAAATAAAATTACTCTAAGATGCAAAATAAAATTAAACTACAAAAGTAGATCTAGATGCAACAAAAGTAACTATAATTAAAAATACATCTATATGCAAAATTAATCTAAATGCAAGCATGTAATAGCAAATAAAAGTGACAAAAAATAAAATCACAAAGATAAACATAAAAATAAAGCGTAAAGCTTCAACCTTTTTAAGCTTATTAATCTTTTAGATGATAAAGCTTGGAGCTTTATATACTAATAAGCTCAATAATCTAAAAAAGGTGTAAACTTTATACTAATAATAAGCTTATCTAAATGAAATCTAATTTTTAAACCTTTAAATCTATATTTTAAAACAATAATAATAACTAAAACTAATTAAACCGATTTTTATGAAAATATAACTTTTATGAAAAAAACAATTTAAACTATAACGATCTAATTAATAAAACTAAAGCGACAAGCTAAAAAAATAAAAAGGAGAACTTTAGTACCCGTAGTCCAAAGATAACCGCTCTAAACAAACAACATCAACAAAATACGGCCCGTAAAGTACATGGCCAACCAATATCAAACCAAAACTAGCGTAACCCGGCCCGTAAATTGCACGGCCAACCAAATCAATCTCTAACCAAATTAATCAACCATATCAACTTGAACCGAATTAATCAACAATAAGCTCTTTACCAATAGTGATAGATCGATACGCCGAGATCAAAGAAAACATAAAAGGTTAGGATAATAAGCAATAATTATTTTATGATAAAGAGATTTAAATAAAACTAATAGATCTAAAATATTTTTTGTATTTTATAAAATTATTTTAAATTTTAAAGCTAAAAATAAGAGACCTACAAAATTTTAAAAAGATGAATCTAAGATGAAAAATAAATCTAAGCTAAATTAATTAATATAAAAAGTACTAAATTAAAACTAGTTTATTAATAAGTTGTAAGCCTAAGCTTATAACTTAGGATATTTAAAAAGATAAAAAGCTAATTAAATAATTACTCCAACAATAAGCTAGATCTAGGAAAATAAGACAACAATAAGCTTGAAATAAGCTTCTATATAAATCTAACTTATTAGGAAAAAGTTATAAAAACTTATCCCAAATAATAAGAGAGATTATAAAGAAAAGTAAAAAAAAGAAAGGAAGAATGAGAATAAGCTAAGAGATTAAGCTAAAAATTTTAATTTTATTAAAAGTGAAAAAGCTTAATAAATAAGCTTGGTACAAACTTGAAATAGAAATATTACAAACTATGTGTAAAACTAATACTAATGAAAAAACTTGACAAATACAATGAGATGGGGGCTTTATATAAGTAGCTACAAGTGGGGGTATTTTAGTCTTTTACTTTATATTTTTGCTTGGAGGCTAAGTTTATGGGATCACATGCCTTCACATTCTGATCATAAGCCTGACACACGCCCAACTTGTACTGACATGCGCCATATGCCACGTGTCATCCCCTGATTGGTCTGAAAAGCTGAGTCAACTGCCACCTCGTCATTCTCTGCCACCTCTATCATTCTCTGCCACCTCGTACCAGCACTAATGCACTAGATCCCATCAGAAATTCGCAGTTAAGCGTGCTTGGGCGAGAGTAGTACTACCTTGGCTGACCCGCCGGGAAGTCCAACACTAAAAAATTCATAGAAAGTAAACCGTGAGATGTTACGACGCGAGGTCGGGACCGTTGGCTTCGTAATTTTGTGCTCTTCCATATGGTTTATTAGTGGATGACTTTGGAGAATGGCAAAAATGGTCCTTGTTATCAAATCTTCATCCTTAGCCCTCCAAAGTTCATTCTTTTGGCACTTTTTTGTCCTTTAACTTTATCTTTGACATTTTCTTCGATAAATGATCGTGAAATCCCGTGTTTTCTTTCCTTTTGATCTTTTGTACCTATTTCACAACAAAAACACAAACCACGCATAATTCCGACATTTATGATATTAATTACACGTTTTGGTCTTGTTTTTTCATTGTTTTAAGTGGTAAAAGGATAAGTGTTTACACACTTATTTAATCCCCTACACTTGACCATTGCAACGTCCCCATGGAATGCACAATTTAAAAGCACAAATTTACATTTTTCATCATAATTAACTCACCTTGGCCTTTATTACGATATACTACTATTACTATGATAAAAGAAACTAAAGAACGATAAAAAGATAAAAACTTTATTCAAGGAAGCAAAAGATAAAAAAATTTCCATTCAATTTATTAATTTTGAAATTGTTTGATGGAAGAAACTCGTAAAAAAATCTAAGACTTAAATTAGGGCTTTTGGTGTCATGAATATTTATCACCCTCAAGTTTCACGTTCCCCACACCAAGCGTAAAAAGGAGATCATTGTAATTACAAGTTAGTAAAGCTAACACTTACTCATGTGGTTTAATTATTCACTTAGACCCCCTTATTCCTACGGTGTATCTCATATATTTTATTTTTGTCTTGAATAATCACGAGGATGCATTTTTTACTTATTTTGATAATTTATTAAGGCCGAAAATAAAGTAGGACGATTTAATCCATAGTTAGCTAAAGGACAAAATCTTTTAAAACGGCTTCTCGAAATCTCATAAAGTTCATATCTTGGCATAACTCGTTTCACGATTTGAGACCTTTCTCGGACCGATATTTAACATGTACTTCAAACTTCAAATCTTGAGAGACGATGTTGAAATTATGGTCTTCTCTTCATTTTGGTATACATCTTCATTTGGAGTGACAGATGCGTCAAACGTTGACCACGACTTCTTCATTTATCCTTGTCTTTATTTAGGATATTGATATACAACGATCCGCCTCCTTTTCGGACTTGGATCTATTTATCCTCATACCTTGTTAGGTTCTTTTTAGATAGACGTCTCCATGATCTTTAGGGGAGTATTTGCTTCTCGTCGTGTGTCTTGATCCTTCATATTGATTTGGATTAATGATCTTCACATCATCTTTGGATCTCTATCAAAAAAAGTGAATCCTCATGCCTTGTGAGGGCCTTTTTGGACTCGTGTATCCTCATGCCTTGTTAGGGCCTTTTTGGATCGCCAATCTTCGCGTCCCGCTTCAATAAGTTATGCCTTGGCTATGAACTCTAATTAATCCCGAGCAACTTTTAAACGATCTTGGGCTAGAAGCTAAGAAATTTTTTTCAAATCGTACGACCTTAGTTAGTGCATTTATTTATTTACAAGTGATGGGAGAAAAAGCTTATAATTAATTCACATAAGTTCATGAAAGAATACAAAACTTATAATTGACTCTATCATCTCTCGTTCTCCTCAATTTAAAATCTAAAATAATGAGAGTGGTGGATGTTTAGCCTAATAAACCAATTAAGGTCTACATGGTTAAGGATACTAGCTAGAATAGACTTTAATAAGTAAATTCGGGTTGAGTCAAAATATTCACGACGGGCCTAATATATCAAAGACGTCTAAACTTGTTAAAACCATTTTATTTATTCATTTTTTTAACTTTATTGGAATATATACATATGATGGTGATGACAAAATAAAAGAAAATAAATGAAAAATACTACTAGGCCAAAATAGATCAAAAATTTTGAAAAACGTCAAAAATATAAATTTTCCGATTAAAATGAGGACAAATTCATAGAAAAGCCCACTTAAACTTCGATAGAAGTCTCCCCTACACTTAATATAAACATTCTCCCCAATGTTTAAGCATGTGGAAGTAAACTCCCCTACACTTATGAGATTGTGCACGTTGTTTAAATCTTGCTAAGAAAGAGACAACTAAAGTGGTTACATTTTTTCAACTTTGATTGATATAAAAAACTGAATCACAATAGCAAAAACAAATCGAAGAAAATCGAGTACACGGGATCACTGTTCTTCAAAGGTACCAAAAGTGGAGTACGAAAGCACACATCCCTACACAACAACACATCACAAACAACCTACATGGCTCCCCCTACACTTATTGGTGGAAAAGGTGAAAAAGTGGAAATGGGTGAAATCATGGAAAAGCCGAAATTTCCATGGGATGAAAATCTCTCCATGACAAAGGGTGGAACATACTCACTTAAGGAATACCCCAAGAAAGTCCACCGGGGTCAAACACATAATTTCCATCACGAAAGGAAACAAACCCCAAAGTGGTAGAATTACTCGAGTAGGAGACATGTGGGGTATCATCTAATAGAGATCTAAAACCAAAAATGTCTTCTTCCTCATTGTAAAAATTAGGGATGATTTCCTCTTTGGGAAGCATATCATTGATCTCCTCAATAATACATATTCATCACTAAAAGTGATATGTGGAAGAGAATCGATAGTAGAATCAAAAGTAATTGGTAAAGAGGCAAATGTGAACTTGTCAAAATCCAAGGTGTCAATAGAAATGTCTAAATCAAGATTTAAATCTCCTTGTGCCTTTTCATCAACACTATGATCACTATTAGGCTCATTAGAGAAGACTAACAATATAGGGTCATAAAAATCATCCTCGTGATGGAATTTCTAAAAAATTGGGTCATAAAAATCATCCCTATTTTGTGAAGGATCAAAGAACTCATTAATATCCTCAACATGAGCCTCAAGAGTTTGGTTAGGCAAAATAGGAGAGTCATCATCATCCGATCCCGATGAAGAATTAAAAGTATAGTCGGAATCATAAGATAACACATCCATATCCGAATAATGGCTATAAGGAGAACCTACTAAATGATCATCCAAATTAGATTCTTCTAAAGACTCCTTAAGTAAGATGGTATCAATCTCTAAGAGTATAGGATCCTCCTCATTAAAACCCAACTCCACAAGATCCTTAGGTGTAGGATCAGTTAAGGGTTCTTCTCCTATGAACTCGTTAGTAGGTGCTTCAAACTCCTCAAAAATTGGTTTATCAAAACATGTCTCACTAAGAGATTTTGAAGAAAGCATATGATCAATTGGAGGAGTAGGTGAAGGAGTCATAAAAGGAATAGGGTCATCAATGGGTAATGTAGGCTCAAGTACAATCTCGGGAATTTCCTCAAAAGGTGAGGAAGGAGGAGAGCTAAATGTATATGTGGGTGTCAACACTGGAGGGGGGTAACACTCATGATAATCTTCGGGCCTTGTCTCTCCTTTATTGGCGAAGAGATGGAAGGGTCCACAATAGGAACATCACTACTAGTAGTGGCGTTAGCCTCAACATCAACTCTCAAAGACGGATCAATATCACCTTGAACTTGATAGGTTTCTAAAATGAGCATGAATTTTCTATCGGCTTCCTCTTGCCATTCTCTTAGTAATCTATCATGTTCCTCAAGCTTTTGAAGAATTAAGTCCATTGGTTGTGAACTATTACCTTGATTATAGTTTTGAAAATTTCCTTCATTTTGAAAACCTTCATGATTTGAAAACGCTTGATTTTAAAATTCCCCATAAAACCCTTGATCATAATGTGGTGGGTTACTAGTTGTAGGAAAACTAGGGGAGCCAATATATGTATTAGTAGCATAACACATATTTCCTCATTAGGATAAACTTCCTCATAAGTTTTGTCACAATTAAAATAAGCATGAGGTCCACCACAAGTCGTACACTCGTCGGACATAATCTTATAACGCTCTTCTTGCGATATTTCCCAAATCGGACGATTATCCATGATAGTGTCGAAAGCTCGATTCTCGTGATCGGCTTGAGAGACGTTACTTTTTCGCCTTCTTTGAAGGACGAGATACACCAATCGGTATTTGTGCACGCGACCGAGTGCGCATGCAACTAAAACGAGGAATGAGGTAGGAGACCTCGGTCGACTTTGAGAGGAAAGTGATTATCCCTCTCGAGGTGCAATTTGAAAAAGCTACAAAAAAATATATATGTAATACTACTTGGGCGGCAAAACCCTCGATTAGCCTTCCTTCTCAAAATACTCACAAGTGAACGGGGGAATGAGGTGGCGCGAAGCACTTAAGTACCTAGCTTCCCTTAGACGGCCTTTTACAGCACGTCGCCTATCTATTCACCGTATAGTTCGTATTTTTTCGAATTATTGCTTATCGAAAGTATTTATCTATTTTTGCCTTTATTTTTCTTTGATCGATACACGTATATGGAACCGGAACGCCTCCAAATATGGGGTATTGCAAGCAATACTTTTGGAATATTGTATATTGGGGTTCTTATACGTAATATCTATAGTAAAAAGAAAAATCTTTTTGTATTTTTTTAAGAAAAATATATTCACAATAAAAACAATAGAAATCGAAATAAGAAAAACTAACAATAGTACTTAATATTTTTGGTGTAATACTTTAGGAAAATTATAACTTTTTTGATTTTTTAATTTTTTTGGTGCAAATCTTAGGAAAGAATTTGCTTTTGTGATTTTTTAATTTTTTTTTTGTATTTTTATCTTTTTGATTTTTTTTATGTTTTTGATTTTTTAGCAAGAAAAATAACGTTCAAAATTGAACGGATCCCAAAATCCAAATCTTCTCACGAAAAATCGTCAATCGTAACGAGCAAATCGGCAGCGGCGCCATTTTAATATCCGTT
The DNA here is from genome assembly GCA_025667525.1 of Glebionis coronaria. Taxonomy (NCBI): domain Eukaryota; kingdom Viridiplantae; phylum Streptophyta; class Magnoliopsida; order Asterales; family Asteraceae; genus Glebionis; species Glebionis coronaria. The sequence goes on along the minus strand of CM046877.1, from coordinate 317,374,515 downwards.
TTTTAGTATATCATTTTTCCTCGACTCACTCGAATTGATTTCCAACTTTAACGTAGAGATTCATTGTTCTTGGTTAATAATAATTGTTTGGTAATCTATGTCTATTTAAACAAAAAATGGGGAAAATATGTAGGCTAAGGAATATATAAAAATAAAAGCGCAGTTAGTTCAAATAAAATTACTCTAAGATGCAAAATAAAATTAAACTACAAAAGTAGATCTTGATGCAACAAAAGTAACTATAATTAAAAATATATCTAAATGCAAAATTAATCTAAATGCAAGCACGTAATTGCAAATAAAAGTGACAAAAAATGAAATCACAAAGATAAACTTAAAAATAAAGCGTAAAGCTTCAACCTTTTTAAGATTATTAATCTTTTAGATGATAAAGCTTGGAGCTTTATATACTAATAAGCTCAATAATCTCAAAAAGGTGTAAACTTTATACTAATAATAAGCTTATCTAGATGAAATCTAATTTTTAAACCTTTAAATCTATATTTTAAAACAATAATAATAACTAAAACTAATTAAACCGATTCTTATGAAAAATATAACTTTTACGAAAAAAACAATTTAAACTATAACGATCGAATTAATAAAACTAAAGTGATAAAGCTAGAAAAATAAAAATGAGAACTTTAGCACCCGTAGTCCGAAGATAACCGCTCTAAACAAACAACATCAACAAAATACGGCCCGTAAAGTACACGACCAACCAATATCAAACCAAAACTAGCGTAACCCGGCTCGTAAAGTACACGGCCAACCAAATCAATCACTAACCAAATTAATCAACCATATCAACTTGAACCGAATTAATCAACAATAAGCTCTTTACCAGTAGTGATAGATCGATACGCCGAGATCAAAGAAAACATAAAAGGTTAGGATAATAAGCAATAATTATTTTATGATAAAGAGGTTTAAATAAAACTAATACATCTAAAATATTTTTTGTATTTAATAAAAGTATTTTAAATTTGAAAGCTAAAAATAAGAGATCTACAAAATTATAAAAAGATGAATCTAATATGAACAATAAATCTAAGCTAAATTAATTAATCTACTTGCAAAAATTAAAGATGAAAACTAAAAATATAAAAAGTACTAAATTAAAACTAGCTTATTAATAAGTTGTAAGCCTAAGCTTAGAACTTTTGAGATTTAAAAAGCTAATTAAATAATTACTCCAACAATAAGCTAGATCTAGAAAAATAAGGCAACAATAAGCTTGAAATAAGCTTGTATATAAATCTACCTTATTTGGAAAAAGTTATAAAAACTTATCCCAAATAATAAGTTAGATTATAAAGAAAAGTAAAAAAAAAGAAAGGAAGAATGAGAATAAGCTAAGAGATTAAGCTAAAAGTTTAATTTTATTAAAAGTGAAAAATCTTAATAAATAAGCTTAGTACAAACTTGAAAGAGAAATATTACAAACTATGTGTAAAACTACTACTAATGAAAAAACTTGACAAATACAATGAGACGGGGCTTTATATAAGTAGCTACAAGTGGGGGTATTTTAGTCTTTTACTTCATATTTTTGCTTGGAGGCTAAGTTTATGGGATCACATGCCTTTACATACTGATCATAAGCCTGACACACGCCCAGCTTGTACTGACATGCGCCATATGCCACGTGTCATCCCCTGATTGGTCTGAAAAGCTGAGTCAACTGCCACCTCGTCATTCTCTGCCACCTCTATCATTCTCTGCCACCTCGTACCAGCACTAATGCACTAGATCCCATCAGAAATTCGCAGTTAAGCGTGCTTGGGCGAGAGTAGTACTACCTTGGGTGACCCGCCTAGAAGTCCAACACTAAAAAATTCAAAGAAAATAAACCGTGAGGAGTTACGACGCGAGGTCGGGACCGTTGGCTTCGTAATTTTATGCTCTTCCATGTGGTCTATTAGTGGATGACTTTGGAGAATGGCAAAAATGGTCCTTGTTATCAAATCCTCATCCTTAGCCCTCCAAACTTCATTCTTTTGGCAATTTTTGGTCCCTTAACTTTATCTTTGACATTTTATTCGATAAATGATCGTGAAATCCCGTATTTTCTTTCCTTTTGATCTTTTGTACCTATTTCACAACAAAAACACAAACCACGCATAATTCCGATATTTTTGATATTAATTACACGTTTTCATCTTGTTTTTCATTGTTTTAAGTGGTAAAAGGATAACTGTTTACACACTTATTAGTAGTAAACACGTGTTCCTTGGTAAACGTAGATTTATCGTTGCCAAAACAAGCGCCAGTAGCTCAGTAACACCGCTTCCCTGGATTGTTTTTTTCCACATGAGGTACATGATGGATTAGGCATAATCAGTATGACCTCTCTGGACTGAGGATCTTGCAGCACGATTGTTGTTGTATTGTTGTCCCTGATTCTGCTGATATGGCCTTTGATAGTTGTTGTTGCCAGACTTCCTTAACCACGACCATAATTTCTCCTTGAGTCATAACCCCGCTGATTGTTGTTGTTGTGAGTCACCGACGAATACGATCCCCTTCACGATTCCTCTTATTCATCCCCGACCTCTCGCAATGAATCTCATATTTCCTTGCAGCATCAGCCACAGCCGCCATATCTTTGAAATCAAGGTTCACGATGTTGTCCACTATGTGATCATTGAGAGCCCACTTGAATTTATTTGCCTGTTCCTTCTGCGTACCTGCCTTTGATCCTATGAAACTCGCTAATCTAAGGCCTCTTGAAAGTTTGCCCAAGTCATAGTCAGCACAAAATTGTCACCTCCCTTGGCCTTCTTATAGACCTTCCACCAGTTGAGTGCGTCACCCTCGAGTTTGTAGCTAGCCAGCCTAACCTTAAACCCGTTTGCGCATCCCAACACTTCAAACAATTTCTCAATGTGTGCAATCCAGTTTTCAGCCTCAACCGAAGTTGTAGTAGAGCTAAAAGTGTAACACCTACTTTGAGAAGTGGACCGTTACGCGTATTTATGGCGTTTCATCAAAGCATGCAAAGTAATATGTACTAAAACATACATGACCAATGGGAAAACCAGAACCAAAAATCGGTTCCCAAATATAATCCCAAAACATAAATAAAGTAAATGAAATAAGAAGGACAAAGCAAGTGTCCAAGTTAGCATAAGTAAAAGAATGCAAAAGGAAAATAAGTCTAAGGCAGCTTCCATCCTATGCACGTCCTCTGAATGCTCAAGTCTGTCCATGGGTACCTGCCGTTTGGGACATGGAAAGGAAAGTAACGACTGAGCAATACGCTCAGTGAACGGATATATGACATAGTATAAATGAATGAAACATAAATAAGACTAATAGCAGCGGAAATGTATAAGTCCTGTAAAACCTGGTATAAACTAGTAAAACTGGTTTTATAGTTTGAAAAGCCTTATTTTTATAATAGGAAAACTGTATGTTACATGTAACCAAAAGCCCATATAGGTCATGCAGTATCAACGTGCATGAATACTTAGAGGGGTGACCTCATCATGCAATTAGAGGGGTTGCCTCTAATTAATTAAGTCTGGGTATGAGGGATCAACTCCTTGTGGAGGATGCAAGGCACACACCACATTCACCTAAAAATACTGGTAATACATTGTCACACCCCACCATGGCGGAATATGGGGCACGACGTATGGATATCATCACAACAATAGCGTGTCTATAGAGATAACTAAATGATATAAGAAATGTCATAAAATGGTGACACAAATGTCATGACAATATCTCAACAATGCAGGAGTCTAGGTAAGTAGGTAACAGTCCTACCTCCTACCCAAGACAATCAAATATCACAAACAAAACAAACATATAGGTGCCAACAATATCACTTATTAAATAAACAATAGACTCAAAATTCTGCCCAGTTTTTAAAAACGGGTTTTAAACAAATTGATCTAATTAATCACCTATAACCCTTCTAATACAAGCCCTAGATTATATGATCATCATATTATGATTAATACATCAATAATCTACTGTTTTTATATAAACCCTAACCCTTAATCCATCATAAGAATGATTAATTAAACATAAAAACAATTTAATTAAAAAGGTTAATGAAGGTTTTTACCTTAAATCAATGGAAGATGAAGAAAACCTAATTTTTTTTAAGAACCCTAATTCTCCTCTATGAAACCCACGAATTTTTCTTTGTCTACAGGGATTTATGTTTTTTTTATTTATTAGATAACCTTATATAGTGTGTACATAAAATCCAAGTCCAAGTATAACACCCAACTTTCCTTTTTTTTCCCTTTTTCCCTTTTTCTCTTTCTTTGGTGCGTCTAAACCGACCCAAACACCCAATAAATTCGTTTTTTTTATTTTATTATTTAATATTATGTTAATAATATTACCTTAATTTTCCTTAATTTATTTCAGCTCCTAAAGCTTCCAAAACCTCAAAACCGTAAAACTAGTCAAATTTGCGCGTTTTACCGTAAAAGACGTAAAATATACACTTTTAAAAAAAATCTCAAATTTTGAAATAAACTTTATAATTAAGTCCTAAATGACCTAAAACCATCCCGAAAAATATTCATATGACTAATTACCTCATCCGAGACCTCTAAATGCTAAACCGTAAATCGTAAAAAAAATACTATTACTATAATACTTATACGTATACGTAAACACCACAATATCACCATTTTCATTTCACAGTCACCACTTGTGAGCTCATGAACATGAAATAACCGTTCCTCGATTTACTTATGAGTACTCTATACTCATAAACGATAACCACACCAACCTCGTTCACACAAAATAAACACGTAAACACACAATTCAAGTAAGCACACATAAAATAACCTAAAAGTAAGAACAAGTTACAAACCCAAAACCACGGTTGTCACATCACTCCCTCCTAATAGAAATCTCGTCCCGAGATTCACTCCCAAACTCAAACTTATTCTTAGCAAACAAACGAGGATGCATATCCCTGATAAAACCTTCACGTTCAAACGTGAACTCAGTTTACACGAAAATAATCTCAACCAACAACACATGAGCCTTAACCGTCCGCGAGGAAACTTATCAAAACCACAAATTTATGTAACCAACCTAACTAAATCTCACAACTCATCAAAAAAGAACTGTCTTGAAACCAAGTTAGGAGCCGTCACATAACTCAACGGGTTTAAAACTGTCACCCCCGATTTCAGTCTTACTCATAAATACCATAAATCAAAACTCATCAAAATATAACCACGTATAATAAGGTCTAAAGAACTCTCAAATTCCTTCCCAACTCATCTCTATGTTAACCCTCCTGATAGGTGTGTAAACACCCATCCTTTTACCACTCAATTCTGGCTAAAACAAGACCAAAAGACGTATTTAATATCATTTGTTGGGAATTATGCGTGGTTTTTGTGTTTATTGTGTTTTCAGAGCCAACCGGATGAATATTGAAGAAAGCATGGGATTGCACGGGTTTTACTGAAGAAAAGGACTCAAGATAAAGTCTATTGTCCAAGAGATGCAAAAGATTTGAAGTCACTGGGCCTATTCGAAGATTTATCGAAGAAAAGGACCAAAGATGGAAGATTTACATAAGTCGAAGAAACTCAAGTCTATTAAACGAAGAAATTAAAAGACGAGTTGAATTTAATCGACGACTAATCCCGAATCAGAATCGAAAACGTCAACTTTTCTGAAAAGACGAGAAGACAAGAAGAACGGGAGAAAGCCCACTCACCAACCAAAAGACAAGCATATAAAAGGAATCCCCTCACACACATAGTGCTAGTATATTTTAGTTTTTTTTAGTTTTTCTTCTCCCCTTCTTTCTCTCTTTTCTGTTTCGTAGGATCACCATCACCACTAGGGTGTTTGGTGATTTTAATCTTTGATCTTGAAATCTTGTAATTTTAATCCTTGTTTTGTCATTGTTGAATACATTAAATCATCAATACAAGTTCTTGTTTAATCTTTCCATTTCATCTTGTTCATCATCATTTTTATCTTCAAGTTCTTAAGTTCTTATTTTATTGATTTTGATCTTTAAAAGTTATTGGGATTTGTGTTTTTGTTGATGGGATTTGTAGTTTATGGTTAGTAAATCATTTGTGTTAAGTGGTATTTAAGTTTTTGGTAAAAAACTTGGTGATTTTTGGATCAAAATTGGTTTCCCTGTTCTTCGGGTAAACGACTGTTTTTATGTTCCCAGGTTCCGGATGAACACCAAAAGTTCCGGATGAACATGTCCTTTAAAAGTTCCGAATGAGTCTTTGTTTAAAAAGTTCCGAATGAATCAAAACTTCCGAACGAACTGAAGTTCCGGATGAATAAAAGTTCCGAATGAACTGAAAAGTTCCGAATGAGTTTTGTTTCTGAAAAGTTACGAACGAATTGAAAGTTCCGAATGAGTGTAAAGTTCCAAATGAATGTCTTTTTGAAAAGTTCCGAATGAGTCTAAATGTTCCGAATGAAGTAAAACTTCCGAATGAACCAATCTTCCGAACGAAGTTCCGCATGAGAGTTCCGACCCAACTTCCGAGCCAAACTTCCGAACGAAGTTCCGAACCAAGTTCCGGATAAACTTCCGGGTGAAAAGTTCCGAATCAAGGTTAAACTTCCGAATCAAATTTCTTTGAATATTTTTAAAGAGTTACTGTATTACTGTTTCTACTGTTTCTTTATTTTAATTTTAATTTTCATTTTAATTCCAGTCTTTGTAGTTGCCATTAAAATAATTGTTTTTTATTTAAATTTTCATTTTAATACATGTAAACTTTTTATTAGATTAGAAAACCAAACCCTTTTATTTTGTAACCAAGAACAATCATTCCACTTAAGGCCGAGATCAATTCGAGAGGACTGAGAGATAAAATTAGAACCCATACAAAACACTTGTATCAAATGGCGCCGATGCCGGCTCTTCTCGTTAAGATCAAAAGTTTTTTGTGAGAACTTGGATTTTGGGATCCGTTCCCCGTGAACGTTACTTTTTCATAAAAAATTTCAAAAACACTATAAAATATAAAATTTTCAAAAATACAAAAAAAAAAAAAAAAAACATAAAAACAAAAAATATTTTTGCTTTGTTTTTCTTTGTTCGTTCTTTTGCAGGTGTATGCGCACTCGATCCACGTCTTATCAAGAGCCCGAGCCTCTCGATACCTTAGACATGGCCGGTGTACAAAACAACAACAACATACCACCTCCGAACAACAATAATAACAACAACAACCCACCTTTCAACAACATGAACAATAACCACAACAATGAGCATCTTCCGGATAATCGCCCGATGATTGAACTGCTGCAAGCTCATATAGATGGCAACACTGATCCAATTGTTATACCACCAATTGCCGCCAACAACTTTGAGCTAAAATCAGGCTTTATCCAGATGGTCTCCGCTCAACCATTCTTGGGACGTACCATTGATGATCCACACGACCACATCAAGAGATTCTTGCAACTCACTAACACGGTCAAATTCAATGGTGTTCCACAAGAGGTTATCAGGTTACAACTTTTTCCCTTTTCTTTAGAGGGACAAGCCCGGCATTGGCTTGCTAAAGAACCGTCACAGAGTATTCTCTCGTGGACGGATTTGGAAACCAAGTTTATCAATTACTTTTTCCCACCCTCTCGTACTACCGCTTTGCGGAATGAAATCATAAATTTTGAACAAAAGTACGATGAGTCGTTCAGTGAATCTTGGGATCGTTTTAAAGATCTTTTAAGAAAATGCCCACAACATGGTTTTACCAAAGTACATCAAATTAATACTTTTTACAATGGTTTAAGCATGAGTGACCAAGATTCACTAAACAGTGCCTCGGGGGGTAATCTTTTGGCTAAGACTTCCAATGTTGCTTAGGATATCATTGAGAATAAGTCTCGTGTGCAAACCAAGAGTGTTCGGACCAATGTCGCTAGTGCTAGCACTAATGATAGCGACAAGCGATTGGACAAAATCACTGTGCTTCTTGAATCACTTGTCACCCACACTGTCAGCAACAACAAGAGCAACAACGCTAAAAACGCTCAAGTTAACGCTGTCAGCCAACCTTGTGAGATATGCGGTGGTCCTCACTCTTACACCACTTGTACTGCCACCCAAGACTACCCTGCTGAAAATGTGAATGAGGCATATGGCACCTATCCTCAACCTGCTTATCAAGCTAGACCTCAAGGTGACCGTAATTTGCTTAGCTACCGCTCCAACAACTATCTTTCTCCACCTGGTTTCCCCCCAAACAACCTAAACCAACAACAAAACCTCAACCGCCCACCTCAACCACAACAACAACCTCGTACACCATACATTCCTCCTCACAAGCAGCAACAACCGCCTCAACGTAACAACCAAGTCTACCAGCAACCTGCTTATCAACCACCCGCATACAATGCTCCTTCCAACCAAACTACTGCATTACACCAAGAGGTTGCAACCTACATGAGGACCAATGATGTGATCGTGGAAAATCTCCAACAGGAAGTGCGAAACTTGAAAGCAGACTTGGTCAAGCAAGGAAACGATTTGAGAGCCGACATGAGAAATACGTTGGATAGCCAAACTAATGATCTGAGGAACATGATGGCTGGTTTCTTCCAAGGTAATCAACCCTCTTCTTCGGGTACTCTTCCGAGTAACACCGTTGCGAATCCAAGAGGGGAGATGAAAGCAATCACCACTCGAAGTGGCAAAGGTACCAAGGAACCCGAGCTTCCTATACCTCCACCGGTGGTTGTGACCAAAGAGAACGAGTCACCTGCTCCTATTCCTCATCCTTCTCCTTCCCCAATTTCTCCACCTCTTCCTTCTACCCCTCCTCCACCAAAGGATGTGAGTGATCCTATTCTTCCAAAGCCTTCCTCTTCTTCCAATATACCTTATCCATCTAGGTTGAGGAAAGAGAAGCAAAAGAGCAAGGATGATATTCAGGTTTCAAACTTTCTTAAAATGTTTAAACAATTGGATTTCAATATCTCCTTCGCTGAGGCTCTCGCTCACATGCCAAAGTACGCGAAAATGTTTAAAGATCTTCTGAGCGACAAGGAAAAGCTCCTCAATATTGCCAATACCCAACTTAATGAGAATTGCTCTGCAGTGCTCTTAAGGAAATTGCCAACCAAGCTTGGTGACCCGGGTCGTTTCTTAATTCCTTGCAATTTCCCGGGAGTAGAGAATTGCATGGCCCTAGCCGATCTAGGTGCCAGTATTAATCTTATGCCTCTAAGCGTTTGGAAGCAATTATCTCTCCCAGAGCTAGTCCCCACCAAAATGACTTTGGATTTAGATAACCGTACGGTTGCTTATCCAGTGGGGATAGCCGAAGACGTCATTGTCGGAGTCGACAAATTCACCTTCCCTGCTGATTTTGTTGTCGTCGACTACAAGATGGACCGTCGTGTGCCACTAATTTTTGGTCGTCCATTCTTGAGGACCGGTCGCACTCTCATCGATGTTGAAGCCGGTGAGCTTATCATGAGAGTGGGTGACGATAAAGTAGTCTTCAACATGGGAAAGCTTTCTAAACAGCCTTATTCATACGAGAGTGTTAATTGTATTGACGTTCTTGATGAGGCTTGTGAAGAACACTTGAAAGATGCTTGTAAAAGTATTCCTACCTCTCTTCCCAATGTTGAGACCGTTTCCTCTATCGACTCATCACTATCTCTATTTGGAGAAAGTGATTTCCTTTGGAAAGATTTGGAAGCCACCATGGGAGATGTGAATTTAGACAATGACGATTCTACTACCAATTGGGATGAAGATCTCAGCTTCATTGAAAACCTTCTCAAAGAAGACAATCCTTCTCCTCCATCTCCCACGGTCATTGCTATCGATACTCCGACTTCGAATACGCCTCCCGTCGAAAATCCTCCGGATTTAGAACTTAAGGAGGTGCCGCCCCATCTCGAGTATGTATTCCTTGAAGAAGAGAAGAAGTCGCCCGTCATCATCGCAAAGGACCTAAAAGAAGAAGAAAAAGCCCGACTTGTCGCCGTGTTGAAAGATCATAAGAAGGCTATTGCTTGGAAGATTTTGGATATTCGTGGAATTGATCCTCACTTCTGCACACACAAAATTCTCATAGAAGACGACTTTAAGCCCACAATTCAAAGCCAACGAAGGGTGAATCCAAAAATCCATGAAGTCATCAAAACAGAGGGTATCAAACTTCTTGATGCGGGTATGATTTACCCTATTTCGGATTCACCATGGGTTAGTCCAATCCATTGTGTGCCCAAGAAGGGCGGAATAACCGTTGTTCCCAATGAACACAATGAGTTGATTTCCACTCGTCTCGTTACTGGGTGGAGAGTTTGTATAGACTACCGCAAACTCAATGATGCCACGAGAAAGGATCATTTCCCTCTACCCTTTATGGACCAAATGCTTGAACGTTTAGCGGGTAATGAATATTACTGCTTTCTTGATGGTTTCTCGGGTTATTTCCAAATACCCATCGATCCCCAAGATCAAGAGAAGACAACATTCACTTGTCCCTATGGCACATTTGCTTACAAAAGAATGCCTTTTGGCTTATGTAATGCGCCCGGGACTTTCCAAAGGTGCATGTTAGCTATCTTCCATGACATGGTTGAACAAACCATGGAAGTCTTCATGGATGATTTCTCGGTCTTCGGGGATTCCTTCTCTTCTTGCCTTGCCAATTTGGAACGTATGCTTAAGCGGTGCGAAGACACTCGCCTTGTTCTGAATTGGGAAAAATGCCATTTTATGGTAAAAGAAGGCATTGTGCTAGGACACAAAATCTCTAAAGCCGGTCTCGAAGTCGACCGTGCTAAAGTAGATGTCATAGCCAAATTACCTCCACCTTCAACCGTGAAGGGTGTGAGAAGCTTTCTGGGTCATGCGGGCTTCTATCGTCGTTTCATTCAAGATTTCTCTAAAATCGCTCGCCCGATGACCCACCTCTTGGAAAAAGATACTCCTTTTATCTTTTCCAAAGAGTGTCTTGAAGCCTTCAACTCGCTTACGAATAAGCTTACTAAGGCACCCGTCTTAGTTACCCCTAATTGGGAGCTGCCTTTTGAGTTGATGTGCGATGCTAGTGATTTTGCTATTGGAGCGGTTCTGGGACAAAGAGTGAACAAACACTTCCAACCAATCCATTATGCTAGCAAGACAATGACGGGGGCACAATTGCATTATACGACAACCGAAAAAGAGCTTTTAGCTGTTGTCTATGCTTTTGAAAAATTCCGCCCCTATCTTGTCCTTTCTACAACAATTGTGTATACCGATCATTCCGCGCTGAAGTACTTGTTGACAAAGCAAGATTCCAAACCAAGACTTCTTCGCTGGGTTTTGCTGCTCCAAGAATTTAAAATCGAAATTCGCGATAAAAAAGGAGCTGAAAATTTAGCCGCGGATCATCTCAGCAGACTTGAGGATCCTTACCAAGGGGATCATCCAAACAAAGAAATCAATGATTCTTTTCCCTTGGAGACCTTAATGTCTATAAATTCGAAATCTGATGAAACCCCGTGGTTTGCGGACTTTGCAAACTACTTGGCGGGTGGAATTCTCAAGGAAGGGTTGACGTCTCAACAAAAGAAAAAGTTCTTCACCGACATTAAGACTTACTTTTGGGACGACCCTTACCTATTCAAACAATGTGCTGACCTGATTATCCGCCGATGTGTTGACGTACCGGCAGCGTCTGAAATCCTTGATGCTTGCCACAAAGGACCCACCGGTGGTCACTTTGGTCCCAACTACACCGCCAAAAAAGTGTTTGACTCGGGATTTTATTGGCCCACCATATATCGTGACGCTCACGATATGGTTAAACGATGTGATGTTTGTAAAAAACAAGGCACGATCACACATAAAGACGAGATGCCTCAGAATTTCATTCAAGAGTGTGAAATCTTTGATGTTTGGGGTATCGACTTTATGGGGCCATTCCCTTCTTCTAAAGGAAACAAATACATCCTTGTAGCCGTTGACTACGTTTCAAAGTGGGTTGAAGCCAAAGCTTTACCTACTAATGACGCAAGGGTGGTTTGTAACTTTTTGAAAGCTCTTTTCGCTAGATTCGGTGTGCCTCGTGCCATTATTAGTGATCGTGGGACTCATTTCTGCAATGACCAATTCGCAAGAGTCATGGCTAAGTACGTAGTAAATCATCGTCTTTCCACAGCCTACCACCCACAAACTAATGGCCAGGCTGAAATATCCAACCGAGGACTTAAGCGAATTTTGGAAAGAACCGTGGGAGAGCATCGTGCCTCATGGGCTGATAAACTTGATGATGCTTTGTGGGCTTTCCGTACTGCTTACAAGACCCCGATCGGCTATACGCCTTATCGTCTTGTGTACGGGAAAGCGTGCCACCTCCCCATTGAGTTGGAGCACAAGGCCTACTGGGCCTTGAAGTGGGCTAATTTTGATATCAACAAAGCCGGTGACCTACGCAAGATCCAACTCAATGAGCTCAATGAACTTCAGAATGAGGCTTATGAAAATTCTTTGATCTATAAGGAAAGAACTAAGCTCATTCACGACTCCAAGATCAAAAACCGAGAGTTCCATATTGGAGACAAAGTGTTACTTTTTAACTCTTGGTTGAAAATCTTTTCGGGAAAGCTCAAATCTCGTTGGTCCGGCCCATTCACCATTGCCCAAATTTTTCCTTATGGTACTCTCGAGCTCGCTCAACCTAATGGACCTAATTTTAAGGTGAATGGCCAACGAGTGAAGTTGTACTTTGGTGAGGACACCTCTCAGGAGGTGATTCCATCCCTCACCACGTTCCCCATGAACTAATTTTGGGTCGAGTCAGGCTCGTGACTAGGTTATCAAAAACAAGCGCTCCTCGGGAGGCAGCCCGAGTATCTATCCTTTTATGTTTTAACCTCCTAAGTGTAGGGGGACCTCTATAGGTCTTTGTATTTGTGTGGTGATGTGATTACAGGGATAAGTGCACTCTTGGAATCTTTGAAGAACCGTGCTCCCGTGTTATCCGAAATCCGGTTCTATCTCTCAACTATCGTGATTCAATTTTCTTCATACTCACATTTGAAATTGATCACGTTAGTCTTCTCTTCCTTAGCTTGAGTTAACCAACGTGCACAATTTCATAAGTGTAGGGGAGACTTTTCCCACATGCTTAAACATTGAGGACAATGTTTATCTTAAGTGTAGGGGGGACTTCTATCGAAGTTTTAAGTGGACTTTTCCATGAAAATGCCTTCATTTAACCGGAAAATCATATTTTTCAAATTTTTTATTAACTTTGGCCATTTAGTCGTAATTTTTAAATTTTTATCTTTGCTTTCATATGTATATATCCCGCAATAAAGTAAAAAATATTAATAAAGTGGTGTAGCTAGTTTAGAAATCTTTGACATATTAGGCCCATTGCGTTTATTTTGACTCAACCCGAATAGACTTATCTAAGTTTATTCTAGCTAGTATCCTTAACCATGTAGACCTTAATTGGTTTATTAGGCTAAGTATCCACGAGTCTCATTACTTGAGATTTTAAATTGTGGAGAACGAGAAATGATAGAGTCAATTATAAGTCGGTATTCTTGCACAAGCTCACTTGGTGTAATTATTTGTCTATTCTCCCATCACTTGCTAATAATTTATCTGCAATAAGTAAGGTCGTACGATTTGAAAAGTTACTTAGCTTCTAGCCCAAGATCGTTTAAAAGTTGCTCGGTAATGATAAGAGTTCATAGCCAAGGCATAACTTATGAAGCGGGGCGCGAAGATTGGCGAGTCCAAAAAGGCCCTAACAAGGCATGAGGATTCCATTTTATTGCTGAAGATCCAAAGTGATGTGAAAAGCATTATTTCCAAAATCAATATGAAGGATCAAGACTAACGACGAAAAGCAATCAACTCCCATAAAGATCATGGAGAAGTCTATCCGAAAAGACCCTAACAAGGTATGAGGATAAATAGATCCAAGTCCGAAAAGGAGGCGGATCGTTGTATCTCAAAATCCCAATTAGAGATTGAAGAAATAATCATGAAGTCGTGGTCAACAAAGTTGGAGTACCCCTCAAAAGTCTCCAAGTGAAGAAACTCTATTACGATGAGAAGACCATTATCTCAAGAACGTCTCTCAAGATACGAAGTATGAAGTACATGTCAAATATCGGCCCGAGAAAGGTCTCAAATCGCGAACCAAGTTATGCCAAGATATGAACTTTTTGATATCCCGAGAAGGAGTTTTAAGAGATTTTGTCCTCTAGCTAACTATTGATCAAATCGTCCTACTTTGCTTTCAGCCTAAATAAACTATCGAAATAAGTCCAAAAATGCATCTTCATGATCATTCTAAGACAAAAATAAAATATAAGAGATACACCTAGGAATAAGGGAGTTTAAGCATTTAATTAAGCCATGTGTGTAAGTGTTTGAATTGCTAACTTATAATAACAATGATCTCATTTTTAAGCTTAGTTTGGGGAACGTGAAACTTGAGGGTGATAAATCTTCGCAGCACCAAAGCCCTAATGTAAGTCATGGATTTCTTTGCAAGTTATTTCCATCCTTTTGTTTATCTTAAAGTTCTAATTTCTCTTAGTATTTCAATTTTTGTTTAGTAGAATTTTAATAAGGCCAAGATTGATTAATTATGAGAAAAATGTAAATTTGCTTTATCACTAAGCATTGCATGAGGGCATGGCAATGGTTAAGTGTAGGGGATTTGATAGGTGTGTAAACACCCATCCTTTTACCTCTCAATTCTGGCTAAAACAAGACCAAAACACGTATTTAATATCATTTGTTTGGAATTATGCGTGGTTTTTGTGTTTATTGTGTTTTCAGAGCCAACCGGATGTATATTGAAGAAAGCATGGGATTGCACGGGTTTTACTGAAGAAAAGGACTCAAGATAAAGTCTATTGTCCAAGAGATGCAAAAGATTTGAAGTCACTGGGCCTATTCGAAGATTTATCAAAGAAAAGGACCAAAGATGGAAGATTTACATAAGTCAAAGAAACTCAAGTCTATTAAACGAAGAAATTAAAAGACGAGTTGAATTTAATCGACGACAAATCCCGAATCAGAATCGAAAACGTCAACTTTTCTGAAAAGACGAGAAGACAAGAAGAACGGGAGAAAGCCCACTCACCAACCAAAAGACAAGCCTATAAAAGGAATCCCCTCACACACATAGTGCTAGTCAGTTTTAGTTTTTTTTAGTTTTTCTTCTCCCCTTCTTTCTCTCTTTTCTGTTTCGTAGGATCACCATCACCACTAGGGTGTTTGGTGATTTTAATCTTTGATCTTGAAATCTTGTAATTTTAATCCTTGTTTTGTCATTGTTGAATACATTAAATCATCAATACAAGTTCTTGTTTAATCTTTCCATTTCATCTTGTTCATCATCATTTTTATCTTCAAGTTCTTAAGTTCTTATTTTATTGATTTTGATCTTTAAAAGTTATTGGGATTTGTGTTTTTGTTGATGGGATTTGTAGTTTATGGTTAGTAAATCATTTGTGTTAAGTGGTATTTAAGTTTTTGGTTAAAAACTTGGTGATTTTTGGATCAAAATTGGTTTCCCTGTTCTTCGGGTAAACGACTGTTTTTATGTTCCCAGGTTCCGGATGAACACCTAAAGTTCCGGATGAACATGTCCTTTAAAAGTTCCGAATGAGTCTTTGTTTAAAAAGTTCCGAATGAATCAAAATTTCCGAACGAACTGAAGTTCCGGATGAATAGAAAGTTCCGAATGAACTGAAAAGTTCCGAATGAATTTTGTTTCTGAAAAGTTCCGAACGAATTGAAAGTTCCGAATGAGTGTAAAGTTCCGAATGAATGTCTTTTTGAAAAGTTCCGAATGAGTCTAAATGTTCCGAATGAAGTAAAACTTCCGAATGAACCAACCTTCCGAACGAAGTTCCGCATGAGAGTTCCGACCCAACTTCCGAGCCAAACTTCCGAACGAAGTTCCGAACCAAGTTCCGGATAAACTTCCGGGTGAAAAGTTCCGAATCAAGGTTAAACTTCCGAATCAAATTTCTTTGAATATTTTTAAAGAGTTACTGTATTACTGTTTCTACTGTTTCTTTATTTTAATTTTAATTTTAATTCCAGTCTTTGTAGTTGCCATTAAATTAATTGTTTTTGATTTAAATTTTCATTTTAATACATGTAAACTTTTTATTAGATTAGAAAACCAAACCCTTTTATTTAGTAACCAAGAACAATCATTCCACTTAAGGCTGAGATCAATTCGAGAGGACTGAGAGATAAAATTAGAACCCATACAAAACACTTGTATCACCTCCAAGTGTTCATTACCGCAAAATACCCAAAACACGAGTTTAAACCATGTTGTCCGAAAATTAACCTTGAACTCAACACTTGTACAATTAATTTGACCAAGCTACTGACTTCCAATTACGAAACGTTCTGAATATTTGAAAAGTATGTTCCGAGTACATAATTTTAGGCTTTTGAATCACCCAAAAACCTTTAAAAACGAATAAGTTATGACCAAAACAATTTTTCTCAAAATCTGCCTAGGCATTAGCGACAGTTTCTGACAGTTAGCGACATATTCTGACAGTTTAGCGACATTTTCTGCCTACTCCAATTTATACCAAAAAAACCGATTTTTAAACCCTAAAACCCCCCATTAATTACCAAAACTAGAACCTAATTTATTTTAATTCCAGAAAATTAAAACTCTATTAATTATATGATTTTAACATATTTCACTAAATAAGAACAAAATTTTTAACTTAAGAACAATAACTTTAGGTGATCAAAACCAAAATATTTTAAAATAACCGAGTCATGCTTATATGTTAAAGAATTTATATTCCACCTTATTTGAAACATGATCCCGACACTTCCTTATTTCATCGACTACCAACAACTATATATTTTTTTTAATTTGCAAGTTCTATGTTTTACCATGTATAACTCGAAACAAAAGACATCGTTACCCCAAAAAGAAATCTCCACCATCTCAAAATCCTTCACGCCAAAAGTACCGTACAAACAAACACGTGAAATGAGGACCCCGAGAAATGCGCTACTACAGAAGTTGAACATCTCAAAGAGAAACGAGCTAGCAACCATCCCAAGAATACAACCGGTAAATAGAAAATAATTTTACATACATAGGCATAAGCGTACATACACTCAAATCCATCCAACATATACTATACAAGCATGTATTAACTCTTTTTCATGCAATCAAACTTGAAAGTCCAGTGGTGTTGTGGCACATATATAATTATGTAGGCCTCCATAATTATACATGTTCCCTTTCACCAATGTACTCCCTCCTATGATGACACTTATAAGAAATTAATACTACACATAACACATAATCCAACAACTCACAAGCACATAACCACACAAGATAAGATCCAAAACCTCATGTATTAAAATAACATAGCCAATGCACGAAACACATAAACTCGTAGTCCAGCTGAACCAGCGTAGACAAAATTCAAAATGTATAAAGAACATGAAAACATTATTAAGCGAAATCCAACAATGACTAGCGTATACGACCATGGTTCCACCCGCACTAATCAAAACTCGTAAAGAAAATAACATGTAGTTAAGTATGAACCATAGTAGTTCATAACCTAACAAATACTGCGAAAATAATATTCAAACACATCAATTAATATAAAATGCACACATACTCCTATGACGCCTATATGGAGGGACCCTTAAGCTATAGACTAGGCTACACGACTAGGCAACCTAATTCTCTATAACCATTGTCTCTGATACCATTCTGTCACACCCCACCATGGCGGAATATGGGGAACGACGTATGGATATCATCACAACAATAGCGTGTCTATAGAGAAAACTAAATGATATAAGAAATGTCATAAAATGGTGACACAAATGTCATGACAATATCTTAATAATACAGGAGTCTAGGTAAGTAGGTAACAGTCCTACCTCCTACCCAAGACAATCAAATATCACAAACAAAACAAACATATAGGTGCCAACAATATCACTTATTAAACAAACAAAAGAAACTAAGAAGGAACGGGGATTCTCCTTTTATATGCATTCCTAAGCTTCTCCAATCCTAGCCACTTATGTTCTCATGCTTAACCATAGTATCACCTGAAAGAGACACTAAAACACGTCAACATAAAGTTGGTGAGAGTCATAGGTTTAGACTCCAACGCTAAATCACTTACAAGCTGTGAATAACAACCATCAACACAATAACATATGGACAATGTGCTACAATTATGTATTAACAACTAGCATTCAAGATCAATCATTCCAAACCAAAATCCAAGGCTCCTACCTTGCCAAACAACATGGTACCATAGATGATCACACTATGTACCTATCCCAAGGCCACTACCTTATCAAACCACAAGGCCACTACCTTGTCAAACCACAATAACTGAGACGGCACGTGTCCCCCGATCCAAATCAAACACAATCAAAAATCACATAGCAGTTAATCACATAATGTACACACAAGTCCATCTCAAAACACAAAAACATTCACAGCATCAATTTAGAAAATAACTCAACACAGTGTCTCTTCCATCCCATCTGGAAGTCAAAATCAATATTAAACATGGGACTATGAAACTCACCTGATAGCTTCTTCACAAGTCCTCGCACTAGCAACAAACTAACAAACCAAAAACACGAAATCAATACACGAACCAATCACTAAGATGGCTGATCAACCTATAATGGAAATCTAGTCTATTCCCGTATAATTACCTCATTGTTAAGCTCTAATCACCCCATTACCCTTTCTTAACAAGTCCCTAACTTGGTTAAGTTTAATAGCTATCCCGTTCATAATTTTACACAAAACAGTCCCAGTTTTAGGTCTCAAAACTTTAAGTCAAACGTCCACTTAAATATACCCATGGTTTCTATAAAAGGAATAATCATACTTTTACATATGTTAGCTAAAACCTCCCACTTGCCCTAACCTTAAAGATAGTGTTAAGGCCCAGATATATGTGTATATATTGCTACCTATCCAGAATTCACTGATTTTAAATGTATGAAAAGTTCATTACCATTAGAGGGTCTTACCCTAAACCACAATCTTAGCCCAAGTGCAGATCCTTACTACAATATATAAACCATCTCTCATGTTCGGGAGAAGATCCCAATGCAACCCTAAGTACCCCAAACAACCCAAAACTTAAAAAGAAAACAGGCTAAATTCAAAACTGTTTTGACCTCCGACTATTGTAACCTGTTTTTGACCCACTTCCCGACCTCCAATTTAGTTCGCGTTTCTTGATTTAGAAAGCCAACTCAATTACCTATCCAGGACTAGTTTGATCGCATCTTGAATGTTCCTAGAACTCGAGATATGATCAAAACAATAGACTCAAAATTCTGCCCAGTTTTTAAAAACGGGTTTTAAACAAATTGATCTAATTAATCACCTATAACCCTTCTAATACAAGCCCCAGATTATATGATCATCATATTATGATTAATACATCATTAATCTACTTTTTTATATAAACCCTAACCCTTAATCCATCATAAGAATGATTAATTAAACATAAAAACAATTTAATTAAAAAGGTTAATGAAGGTTTTTACCTTAAATCAATGGAAGATGAAGAAAACCTAATTTTTTTTGAAGAACCCCTCTATGAAACCCACGAATTTTTCTTTGTCTCCAGGGATTTATGTTTTTTTTATTTATTAGATAAACTTATATAGTGTGTACATAAAATCCTAGTCCAAGTATAACACCCAACTTTCCTTTTTTTTCCCTTTTCCCTTTTTCTCTTTCTTTGGTGCGTCTAAACCGACCCAAACACCCAATAAATTCGTTTTTTTTATTTTTATTATTTAATATTATGTTAATAATATTACCTTACTTTTCCTTAATTTATTTCAGCTCCTAATGCTTCCAAAACCTCAAAACCGTAAAACTAGTCAAATTTACGCGTTTTACCGTAAAAGACGTAAAATATACACTTTTAAAAAAATATCAAATTTTAAAATAAACTTTATAATTAAGTCCTAAATGACCTAAAACTATCCCGAAAAATATTCATATGACTAATTACCTCATCCGAGACCTCTAAATGCTAAACCGTAAATCGTAAAAAAAAATACTATTACTATAATACTTATACGTATACGTAAACACCACAATATCATCATTTTCATTTCACAGTCACCACTTGTGAGCTCATGAACATGAAATAACCGTTCCTCGATTTACTTATGAGTACTCTATACTCATAAACGATAACCACACCAACCTCGTTCACACAAAATAAACACGTAAACACACAATTCAAGCAAGCACACATAAAATAACCTAAAAGTAAGACCAAGTTACAAACCCAAAACCACGGTTGTCACATACATGTAACTAGGATGCACCCATACGGCCCACATGATAATAATAATAATATTGCCAAAACTGAAGGGACACCACGAGCTATCACTCGGCCGTGGTGAAGTCATATAACTGGTGCCTCCAGTGTTATGGTCATGGTACCTCCATAACTAGGTGGAACTGATCATGCATGTATATGGCTTAGGCATTTTAAAACTTAACATAAGCAGATCAAAACATATAAAACATATACTTAGGAAAACACTTGGCTGCAAATGGGGAATCCTAATAAGGAAAGAGTGTCCATACTGAAGGACGAAATATCCGTACCTTATGTCCAGTGAACGAGGAAAGATGAAGGGATGAATAGTCCTACTCCGACCTCACTAACGCTACATAAATAAGGGGCATGTATAAGTTTTCTGATGACTGAGTACATTAATGGTTATAGCATGTTCTTAGCTTTATGTTCTTGTCTTGTTTACTATTTTAACTGATATATTGTATAAATCATGTATTTCATGTATTCTGATTAAGTATTATCTTGTATTCTTGTATTATTATACTTTCCTAAAAATAGCAGGTTCCCGAAAATAGAAAGTTTCCAAAAATAGAAAGTTTCCAAAGATAGATCAGTTTCTCAAAATAGATCAGTTTCTAAAAAGTAGAAAGTTTTCAAAAATAGTAAGTTTCTGAAATAGAATGTTTCCATATTTAGAAATAAGCTGGATTAATAAGCTAATAATATAAGTTTAAGCTTATTGGTTAAAAGTCATAAGTCATGTAGTTAATAGTATAATTTATTAATTAAATGTCATGGTGATTTAATAAACTATAGGTTATATGATTTAATTAAATAAAGGCATGATTTAATTTAAGACATATAAATACTTAGGTTAATCATGTACTAATAAATTATTAATTATAACCTAAGTCATGATTTATTAATTAATTATAAGTCCATATTTTAATAATTCATTAATAACTATAGTCTAAATTAAATAACAAAATACTTAGGTTAAAACATGTATTATTTATTAAAAAATATTAATATAACCTAAGTCCATGATTAAATTAAATTAATTATTAGTCATGTTTAATTAGTTTAATAATTCTTGTAAAATGTAACTTGTAAAATAATCCGGTGCCCGAACCCGTGTTTTAATATAAACCGAAACATAAACCGAACCAAAACAGCATGACAGTGGCTAACCCGGTCTAGCCGATTGCCACTGCCGTGGCTCGGCTTGCCTCTGTCGAACCAAACACACCACCGGCTGAAGCCGGTGGTTGCCACTGTTGGTCTACATTTTCCCCCTGCTCGAACCACAACAGCCACTGGCTGAGGCTGGTAGTGCTTTGCTGTTGCTGCGCCGAGACCCAACACAAACCAAAGAATACCCCGACTTGAGTCGGGGTCCCTCGTTCCTGCTGCCGAACCACCAAGACCACACCGATACCTTTTGGTCTCAGCTGTTGGTGCGAAACAAACCAAGCTGATAGCTTAGGGCTCTCGGTTGTGTGTCGGTCGAACCAAAACCCACCAAACCAAACCCTTTTCCATGTTTTGTTGTATTGATCTACATGTTTAATTATGTTTTTATTTTTTAAATCACATGAACATAATTAAAAGGAAAATAAAAATAAAAAATGAAGGTTATGGTGATACTGAATGCGTGATTAGAAAGGAACTAAGAACACAAACACACTCAACCCAAAATCAATGATCAAAATCAACCAAACACCCCTTTGGTGTCTTGTGTAGCCGGCAGAAAGAGGGAGAGAAAAGGCTAGGGTTTTTACTTTTTTGTTAAAATTCTGTAATATGAAAACTCTGTGTTTTCCTTTTTACCTTTTTAGTTAAAACCAAAAATGGGCTTGGGCTCCCCTCTTGTCTCCTTGTCCGCGGCTACCATAAGCTTACAAAGGTTTCCCGGGCTTTGTTCGTGTTCAATTATCTTACGTGCATGTTAGTGTTTATAATTCGTTCTAGTTCGTGTTAAATGTTCGTGTTATAAATACTACGCACATATATCGTGTTCTACTAGTCGTGTATAATTATTATACGTAATAATTATCATGTTCGTAAATGTTCATGATCATATGTTTGTGATTATAATTATTATACTTAATAATTATCGCGTATTATCACGTACTTAATAATTATCGTGCACTAACACGTACGTAGTTTCTGAATTTAATGTTCGTGACATGTGTACATTACATAAATGGAAAGTTTAAATTGGTTTATATGTTTACGCAGTGTATTGTTCATGGTATTTATACGCGGGTTTTACAACTCTTCCCCTCTAAAAAGAATAATTCGTCCTCGAATTAGGGTTGTGATAGTGTTGCGGATTTCACAATTCTTCCCCTCTAAAAGGAATCAGTCATCCTCGAATTAAGGGTAAGATAAGCTGACGGAGTTACAAAATCTGAAAGGACACAAACGTTGTAAGGACATATGAGCTGGAAGGACATGCATGTAACATGTCTGAAAGGAATATAGAATGTGACATGGCTAAAGAGGGCATGGAACGGGACGTGACTGAAGAGAACATATCTGACTTATGGATGGAAAATATGATAGAAGGTCAAGATGGAACCTTCCATTTCAAGTGGCCTCCCGCTCAGAACAGTTCCTCTAAAGATCTTGGTGACCGTAGTAATCTTGGTCTTAACGACCCTGACTAGATTATACGTAAGATCTTCTAGTTCATCAACGTAAGATAGACCCTCATTGACCTAGAGGATAATAATTTAAGTGCAAGGATAACGAAACCTTACGATGCGAAATAGTCCAGATTAAATGGCATAAGAAACGTCTAAGAAATGATGCGCAAGACATAACTAAACGTAGTACGTGAACAATTATGAACGTGATACGTGAACAATTATGAACTTGATATGTGGAGATATGGAGTAATAAGAGAAACATATGGTGAACAATGATACGTATAACATACCGTGAACGTGATATGAGAAACGTGGAATGAACATGACATGTGAAACATATTGTGAACATGAGATAACTGAGGAGGTAACACCAACGATACGAGGTGACACACAAAATATGACATGGAACGTCTGTCTGAGAATGGAAAGTTTATTAAACTTGAGTCTGGTCTCCCAAACTTCTACAAAACTTCCCAGAACGAAGTATGAAACGTAAATCGTAAGCCAGGAAACGATCATGAACGTGAACAGTGTCATGAACGTGAGTGCGACAGCAATTCGTAAAATTGGACAAGGACATGAACGTAACAATGAATATGAACGTGCACCTTTGTCCGGTCTGATAGCTGGAGAAGTATTAAGTGATCGGATGATCCTTGGCTGGAAAACGTCTGATTATCTACTGACTGTGAAATCCTTGCGGATGGAAGAATTTTGCAGACTTAGTCAAACTGTTGATAACACCCAGGCAGCACAATGCTTCCACTGAGTCTGTCGTAGCCAGGTAACAAAATTAATGGAGCTTTGTCCCTGCTTTGTTCAAAATTTCCTATGGTGAAAATAACTCCTAGCCTGTTGGTGTTCTATCTTAACCTGTTGGTAGGACATGTACTCAGATATGAACATAACCGTATCTTGCTTCATAGAAACTGGTTACATAACAGTTTGGAAAGAAAAACTATGAGCCTCTCAAATTTGAATTCTCTTAGCGTAGGATTATCTGGAACACCTTATATAGTATAGGGTTCCCTCCTTCATGCGTAAGCTGAGTCATGGTGAGGTTGACCGTGGAAATCAATGTGATTCAGCGTGTCACATAAATCAACTTGAATTTGTACTAGAAAAATTTCAGGGTGAAATTTCTTCTGTCGTAGAATTTTTAACATAGTGCAAATATGGTCTTCGTGCCCTTCTCTAGACTTAAAGAAAGTCAGGTAATATTGATGATTTTGTTTGTGAGTCCATGGAAACACAATTTATTAAGTCCATAATGATGTTGGAGCATTTATAAGACTAAAAAAAAATCATGAATTTAGCATGACCAAATCGTGTACGGATGGCTGTCATGGAAACGTCCTGCTCTTTTATTCGTCACTGTTGGTAGCATGATCATGAATCGATCTTGGATAAGTTCTTAGCACCCCGTAGTTGATCGTATATATTGTCAAAACGTGGAGGAGTATAACGGTTATGAAGGTGATTTGTTTAAATCGACGGTAGTCGACACATAATCTCATTTTATCGTTCTTCTCCAAGAAGGTTCTTCTGGAATTTATATGGGAAGATTTTAGAATAATCGGCTAGTTATGAATAAAAGGAACTTCAGTAGTCGTGTCATAAATGGTAGCTAGAAAGTTTTCGCAGCCATGGGCTAACAAAACACGTGCTTATAAAGCATAGGCAATTTGTACAGATTTTCCTAATGGAAAACCATGCTGAATATACTCAGGAGCCTGGACATTACTGTACATAATCTGATATAAATTGCGACCAGTCGTAGCATGGTGTGTTGTTCATAGTCCAAAATCAGAATCATATTAACTCGCATATGTCTGAGGTAAGTGTGTTAGCATATTGGATCTTATCATAAGACTAAATGGAAAACCCTCGTATACATGGATGATACGAATGGCGTCCTTTATGGTCATTAATATATGAAATGTGAAATCAAGAAATGAAAGTGTCATGAATTAAACGGAACAGATCTAACTGAATGTGTTTTGCCTGTCTCACGTAGAACGAATCCTATGTGTCCAAACGCGAATAATGCACCGGTGATGGTACTGAAATTCTTGCGGCCTGATTAATACATGGCACAACAAAATGGATATACCCCTTGGAAAGTATCCTGAATTTCTTAGGGTTGTTTCAGAAAGTGGACGTGAGTCATGTGTCTTGACTTGTGTCTTGAGAAATATGCGTATGACATGTGTCTTGATTGATGTCTTGACATGTGTCTCGAGGTGTGAAACAAATAAAATAGAAAATATTAGGTTATCCTGCCAGAATCGGCGGATCGATTGGAATACTGACCCTTTGTATTTATGATCGCGTCCGTGACCGGTGTTCTGTTTTGATTTCTAGGATAGTTGTTGTCACAGTAGTGGTTACTATCGTCGTGTCTTTTAGTTCCATGATGGGTTATTCTCATGACGGTGATTCGTGTAACTATTCAGCTGAGTGGCCGGCTGGTACCGATTCTCACTCATATGACTAAAAAGACAACTAAATGACGTGTGACATATAACTAAAATATAGGGACATGGATGGTGATGGAAATCGTCTGGTGGTGAAGCATCTTCTCTTCCGATTGCCTCGATCCAACGCCTTTGTCTTCGTCTTGTAGGATCTCCGGGTTGTGAACCGCATCAGCATCTCGTAGCGTCTCCAAATAATCAGTCGCATCAACATTTAGTAACATCTCCAAGTTATTAGTGGCATCAGTATCTTGTAGAATATCAACAGGCGGAATATGCATGAGATGATTTAAAATTGACTAGCGTATACTCGTGGAGTATTATAGGTGAAATACGCATGAATTACTGTGCATGTAATACACATGGGGATACGATATATGGAGTACACATGGAATATGGTACGTGGAATACACATGGAATTCACATGAAATAAATGGTATGGGGTTGAACATCTGACATGATTTTAAAGGAAAACGATTGGTTAAGCGGTTAGAAAACCGAACTGAAATGAGCATCATGATAGTCTAGCAATTCCAGAATAGACCTCATCCTGGTTGCATAGAGAAAACACCCAGAAGTGTGGTGAAACGAAATTCAACAATGATTAGCATAAAAGCATGATTAATGAAAACCAACCATGACTATCATAAAAGCAGGGTTTAATGAAATCCATCAATGTCTAGCATGAGGGCATGATGACAACATAATCAACATATGGAGACTTAAGACATAATCAACATGAAGACGAAATCAACATGAAGAATCATGGAACAAAATTAACATGAAGGAGCATAAAACATAATCAGCATGAAAACGAAGTTAACCATGATAGTATGAAAACATAATCGACATAAAGATCATGAAGAAAATTTAATGAGGGGGCATGAAATAAATATGACTGTAATGAGATGAAATCTAAGAATCACTGGTGTTAACGACCATGGGTCGGTTCACAAAAACAAAATTGATATGATTAATATGATCAGAACATAATATATATAAACATGAAAACAAAATTCTATGCATATAAACATGAAAAAAAATTATGCATGAAAACGGTGTATGAATGCATGGCCAACGAAAATGACATGGGTTTGGGTGAACGCCTATGGGTCGGTTCACCAAAACAAAATGACATGAAGAGGATGAACGCATATGGGTCGGTTCATCAAAACAAAATGATTCGATAAAAGCACACGCGACTAAATATGGCCAGTCCTGTACCAACCATTACTTAGTCAAAATACCGACAACAATGATACATGAGAAATAAATAAGTGAGAATCAACTGTCAAAACTTAACAGAAAACGTGTAACCAAGTATGAACTATTGAGGTTCAGTTCATATTAGCCAAGGTTTACTAGGAAACATCATCCATAAAACAATGACACATAACTAAGTATGGATGACAGTTGTTCAATCCATATTAGTAAAAACAGTTTCGATGACAACATCATGCTTAAAACAACAAGGTGCTGAAAACATCAATAAGTGGAACAACAAGCGTTGGCTTAGGAAGATCCGGGTGACTACCCACTAGTCACAGGTCATGTTTTAGAGGCTACATGTTGAAACCTTGGGCTCTAATACCATAATTGTAACACCCACTTTGAGAAGTGGACCGTTACGCGTATTTATGGCGTGTCATCAAAGCATGCAAGGTAATATGTACTAAAACATACATGACCAAAGGGAAAACCGGAATCAAACATCGGTTCTCAAATAAAAGCCCAAAACATAAATAAAGTAAATGAAATGAGAAGGACAAAGCAAGTTTCCAAGTAAGCATAAGTAAAAGAAGGCAAAAGGAAAAGAAGTCTAAGGCAGCTTCCATCCTATGCACGTCCTTTGAATGTTCAAGTCTGTCCATGGGTACCTGCCGTTTGGGACATGGAAAGGAAAGTAACAGCTGAGCAATACGCTCAGTGAACGGATATATGACATAGTATACTTAATGAAACATAAATAAGACTAATTTTAGAGAAAATGTATAAGTCCTGGAAAACCTAGTATAAACTAGTAAAACTGGTTTTATAGTTTGAAAAGCCTTATGTTTATAATAGGAAAACTGTATGTTACATGTAACCAAAAGCCCATATATGTCATGAAGTATCAACGTGCATGAATACTTAGAGGGGTGACCTCATCATGCAATTAGAGGGGTTGCCTCTAATTAATTAAGTATGGGTAGGAGGGATCAACTCCTTATGAAGGATGCAAGGCACACACCACATTCACCTGAAAATACTGGTAATACATGTAACTAGAATGCACCGATACTCCCCACATGATAATTGATGTAGAAAATACGCGTTTAGGAAAACAACGTATAAATGCGGTAAGTATTAATCGACACGATTTAATGAAAACCGTGAAGACGAATAAATTCCAAGTTCGTTCTCGAAGGAGGTGTGTGGATTAATGTGCCAATATATAAAATCAAGTTTGGATTAGTGACGTTTTTGGTTTAAAAGAGGAAAAGTAAAGACGAGCTACGACTACGATTAAACTACGACGTAATGACGTAAAACGCGAACGTAATTACGTAAAACGCGACAAAATTAAAAATTAAACCTAAAAATTAATTAAAGGATTAAACTAAGTCTAAAATAATATAAGTAAGAATAAAAATCCAACAAATATATTTTAAAACCTTTTATTAATTAAATATTCAATTTTTAATGCTAATTAAAGCCCAAAAATTAAATATAATTAACAAAATGCCCAAAATATTAATTTATTGAACTAATAACTAACTTATATTATTTAAAGACTAAAAACTATTTTTTCTAAATTTTCAAAACTATTTTTCTATTTTTAAAACACTAAAAACTATTTTTAAACTATTTTAAACTAAAATAATGATTAAAAATAATAAAATAATGCTAAAATTAAACTAACTATTTTGAAAATCCTATTTTATATTACTAAACAGTAGAAAAATTTAAAAAGTTGAAAAAGTAAATTTTTTACACTAAAAGACAAAACGGGTAATAAAAAGGGTAATAAAACTTAAGCTAATTATAAAAATTACTTAAAAATTTAAACAGTAAAAACTTTTTTAACTAAAAATCTTAACTTATTTTTCTAAGTCTAAGAAAATTTTTAAAACAGAAAAATATTGATTTTTTTACACTAAATGCCAAAAAGGGTAATAAATAAAAACGAATTAAAAAGCAAAAATCAGAAAAAATATCAAATGAACAGTAACAGAAAAGTTAAATAAACAGAAAAATCAAAAGTTAAATTAGAAAAAATACAAAATTGGTTTCAGGTCCTAATTCCTATTTTACCCCACTAAAGACAAAAAAAACAAGATTCTGAAAGTGACACTTTGGACAATTTGTCCTTTAGCCTAGCAGTGGGAACAGAATGCACTAGCAGGGGTAACTAGTTCCCACTGCTTGTGCAGAAAAAACGGGGCTGGGCAGTTTTTGGCTCGTAACTCGTTCAATACTTGGTGTTTCTTGGAAACAAAAGCACCCCTACACTCAGTGGAGTGTAGGGAGTCTATAGAAATTATAAAACGCACAAGTACAATACAAATTATGCACACCAAAGGCCGATTACAGTCACTATTATGGCTATACGGGGCTGTGGGTACTAGTTGATTCAAAGTGCTTCAAAAACGAGTTTTAAAAGCTAAAAACTTGCATACCAACTAGCCAAATAACATATAATTGATCTAAAACCCTATATTGACCTAATATCTAACAATCATAAAACATGGTGAGCAAATTTTCCACTAAACGAAGCAGGAATTGGGACTTACTGATTTTGCTATTTTTGCCAATTACTAAAGCATGAAAACTGATTTCTATCCTACCTAACTTGAAACTAGTTACTCAAATAACTTAAAACTACCAAATTGAGTGTGTATAAGTTGGTCTCAAGCCCAAACCTGTCACCAAGCTAGTCTTAAAGCCCAAATCCAAACACCCCCTTAACTTCTGGAAATAAATTTTAACAAATCAAAAGCTTCTAAATCCTAATCAAACTGATATCCAGCTATCTAAACATGCATATAAACTTAAATAAAACTATATCAAACAAGAAAAATCACATAAAAAACAGGATATACTCAAAATCACATAAAATTTCACATAAAGTTCAAAAAAAAGGGAAAAGGGGTTCAAGCCTTGAATTTCAGTTGATGCCTTCCTTATCAACTATTTTGAGCTTATGTGAGATTAATGGGAGCTTGCTGAAGTAGAGAATGTGATGGTGGTGAGATTATACCATCAACACCACCCAATACATCTTCACTTGGGGAATAAATTGGAAATTGATGAGGACTTTGTTTCTTCTTAGTACCTGCACAACACAACAAGTCCAGAAAACAAACTCCAAGTAGGCAATAGGCCACAAGCTGCAAGCTTGTGGCTTATGCTACAGTAATAGGTTAGCAAAATAAACACTTGAAAATGATTTTTCTTGAAATCCTTTTGAAACCACCACTCTTCTTGAAACTTTATGAAAACAAACTCAATGAACCTTCCTGAAATCCACTCACAAATCCACTTTCACTTCAGTGATTGTGTATTTCAGAAAGTCCAAATGTAAAAAAAAATGTTTTATCCCAAAAATCCTTTGAACTCAAAACTTGGAAATTAGTTATACTATTGCATAAAAATAAATGCCTTATACTAAAACAAATTGAAATAATTGGAACACATATATTTGCAAGGTTTTATAAGAAGTACTTTAAATATTCATTTACTTAGTAAAAATTACAAAAATCTGGAACAAAATTCATGTGACATGCCACATTGAATTTATACTGAATACAAGAATGTTCTAGTATCTAAAACCCTAACAAATGAAAAACCCTAAATGCCCTTGAAGTCAAAAATCTTCAAACGGGTCAAAACCCTCCCATGTGATGATGTTGATGCCACAGCTGTTAAGAGATGATCTGGGACGTTTGTTTGGTGTGGAAGTCACGTTTTTTATCCAAGCCGTTGATCCTGTCCCCTTTTGGGACTTCGGGTGAAAAAGACTTGAGCAAGGGAGGTACAAGGGTAGCACATGGGTTGAGTGGGATAGCAGTTGTCACATGGGATGTGCAGTATTTAGGTTTAATTAAACTTCAGGGTAGTCAATTTCCATAAACCCTTTGAAACGAAGATTAAAATTCTGGGTTCGTTAGCTTAAGAACACAGGGATTAGGGGCTTAATCTTCAAAAAAAAATGTTTCCCTCCGTTTTTTTAGTATAGTTAAACCGGTTTAAAGAGTTTAGTCAGTGGGTAGAAAGTTGACTGTTTGACTTGGGCTAAAAGGGTGGGTAATGTTGGTGGGCCGTGGAAGGTTTAATGGGCTGTTGTAGGGTAATAACAAAACCAGTCCCATTCTTAACAACTGTTAGCATTATATTGCAAATCTAGTCCTCATGGCATTACACCATTAGTCCTTTAGTGAAAATAAGGACTAATGGTGTATATTCTTTAAAACTCAAGGGCTTATCTTAGCATGACTTCAAACTTCAGGGACCCCAATGCATTTTTGAACATTATTAGGGGTAAAAGGTGCCAAATCTTCAAAGTTGAGGGACTAAAGTTGTCAAATCTTCAAACTTCAAGGGCATTTTTGCAAAATTCATTCTTCAGGCTTGGTTCTTTGTGCGGCTTCGTTTCCCGTGTTCGTTTTTGCTTAATTCTTGTAATCTTTTGGTGAATTCACGATATTCGTACCTAAAATACACAAATGAACAAACACAAGCATATATATGGGTATTTTGATGATATTTTAAGCGTTTTTAGCCCGATTTGGACGATGAGACTATGTATAAATACAGTCTCATCACTCCCCCATACTAAACCATTGCCGTGTCCCCACGCAATGCTAGAATTAAGTATCGTAGCACTTCCAAAATTCATTTTATGATTACATTTATTGAAGACATTAAATAAACTACTACACGTGTTTTAGACATAATGTAATGTTTTCATCACGAGAATGTGACTTTTGGGATCATAGAACAAGAACACGTGAATGCTTCGTTAGAAATAATTTTGTCGTCCTCGATTTTCACCCAATTCCATGCTAAGCGTGTAACGAGATCATTGTTATTATAAGTTAGCAACACGAACACATCTCATGAGTGTTAATTACGAACCTAAACTCCCTTATTCCTACTTGGTATCTCTTATATTTTATTTTGTCTTAATGATCACGAGGATACATCATTGACTTATGCGTGAATAGAGATTAAGTCTAAAAATAGAAACTTAACGGTGTAACCAAAATCATCAAATCAATAATTCACCCCAATAGACAACGATGTCAAAAAATTAAGTCAACAAGAAGGATCGATAAACACGATTTTATAACGGTTTTGAACATGAGACTTATTACCAAGACTTTTATACGCCCCCTAACGGAAGGGCCTTATTATCTTTGGTTTACCTCCATCTTTTATTCAACTTCGCCATGAAGCTTTTATTATGACTTTGGTCTTGCCTTGCCTTTTATTATCCGCCTCATCGGTGGTTTTATTAGCCAAAGACGTATATCCTCACGCTAAAGCGAATTTTGGATCTTTAAAGCTTCGAAGATTAAGGCTTGATTCACTTTCAATTTGGGCATATATTTTTCGGCTTTGTGAGCTTCAAATTTTTGCTTAATTTAGGTGAGCACTTGAAATCTTATTATTAGGTGAAGTTTTCGATTATTCGGGTTCCAATACTTCAAAACCGTGACGCTGGCGATACCTTAATGTTTTCCCAATTTAATTA
Source organism: Glebionis coronaria (assembly GCA_025667525.1). NCBI lineage: Eukaryota > Viridiplantae > Streptophyta > Magnoliopsida > Asterales > Asteraceae > Glebionis > Glebionis coronaria. Next base: position 317,342,326 of record CM046877.1, on the reverse strand, counting down.
CATGGAAGCTACCAAAACAAATTAGAAACCCAACAATAGTGACTAAACCGCTAAATCAATATTTATTAACAATTTATTATGCAAAAGCGTTGGGAGAATAAGCTAATAATTACTACACATAAGATCGTGACGGTTACGAGACTTATAAATAACTCTATCACTTCGCGTCCTCATTTAAGAGACTTAGCCTAAAAAGTTAAGGAATTGAAGCTAAGTGCTCAACACGCACGGTCGAGTCAAAAATTACTCTCGTTCTCACCAATGGAAAACCTACATTCGTGTCTTAAACACTTATGAAAAGCAAGAAAAATTTTAAAATTTGGCCATTTTTAGCCTTATTTTGCATAAAACGATAACAAAAAGATGAATATTGGATTGCGTGTTGACGTGAGTAAGGTGAAGTATCTACTCACCCCCCCATACTAAAACTAAACATTGTCCTCAATGTTTCGAGTCTAGGGGTGTAAACACCCCCATACTAGAGACGAAGTCGAATGCTTAATCTCGAGCATGGAAAGGGTAAAACGAATAACCTAAAAGTCGTTTATGAATTATGCTAATAAGATAAACGTTAGAACATAAAAGGATATCATCGGATATCGGAATCTCCAAAGGCAACGATCAAAGCTCGAGTGCTACGTAAAACGAACACGAGAGGCTTCAATGATGACGATGAACCTAATAAATCACAATCACAAACAACCACGGAACAAAGGTTGGAAGAGCACAAGTCCCCTCGCATTACATTAACTAAGAAAGCGATAATATTTACAAGGATAAGCATGAGAATCCCCCACGAGGCACCTTGTTTTTGATAACCGAGTCAAAAGCTCGACTCGAATCCCCATAAATGTGATCATTTAGGGATAATCTTGGTATGGTCATTTTTGGTGGGGCTTACATGATAAACAAGGCCCAAAAGTACATGGAGTACTTTAAAAACCCGATAAACGTATACCGGGATCAAAGATAGCGTCTTCGTTTTCGGATGAAAGACGAAACAATGCCACTCCAACACAAACTAGAACCTCAAAGAGGTAGAAGAAAAGAGATAAGAAGTAGAAAGGTGGGGCAATGGGTAAGTCAAACATATGAGCTACTCGAGGTATACTCACACCAAGCAAACGAAAAGATTTTCCATTTATTGCATCGGTGGAAGACCGAGATTTCCCTTTACAAGCAATTCCGGGATCGTAAATCTCGTCCTCAGTGGTAAAGTGTGAAGGAACATTTGGGGCTTCCCCCACACTAAAACCACACCAACCGTCGTCAAAAGGAGTAGACGAGGTGGTAGCACTCATATAACGATGTGATGACGGAGTTAAACATGTAGAAAAATCATATAAAACATTTTTAAAATCCTTTCCTTTTTCATCGTTCAAAAACTCTTTATGAAAACCCGATTTGATAATGTCGAAAATATTTGGCGTGTCAAATTGAAAATTAGTCGCGCTAAAAATCCTCACATTTAAGTCATTTGTGGGAGGGGGTGGTGGATTACATAAGTTCTCAAAACGTTTGTCAATAAAGAACACCGCCCCCTCGGGGTCAACATACTCGTCATCCTCATGATCGTCGATCTCATCGATTTCTTCATCAAAGATAGGCTTGTCAAACCATGGTTTGTCATTCCCCTCCTTGAGTATCTTAGAAACTCTCTCGAAAAGATCACGATCAAGCACGAAACCATCATTCTTTTATAGGGATCGTTGATAAGTTAGATCCTCACGAATGTGGTAAACGTCATTCTCAAATGAGGAGTGTTGATAAGGTAACTCCTCGAGAATGGGATTTTTGGTGGTCACATGAGTTGGTTCGTCATCGAAAATAAGACGTTCCAACTCATTAAGTTCATCCTCGATTTTGGAAAGATCGACCTCACTCGTAGGTGGCAGTGAAGGCATAAGAGCTAGCTCTCGTTCAATGATTTCCTTAATCTCGGGATCAAACTCATAATCATCGTACTTCACATGTTTCTTCTTAGGAGAATCAAAAATTGCATGTGGATGTCGAAGTACGTGATCAATCTCGGCAAAATCGCCATCGTCATCGTCAAAGAAAGAGTCGATGTGAGCACTCACAACCATGGACTTACAAGTCAAATGACTATGCTTAGGTGACTTTTCTAAGATGAGAGGATCGATGTCGATAAACCCTTTAGCCTCAACGGGTGTTGGGCTAGGCAAAGGAGGCACTTCGATGGAGTTAGAAGTTGAAGCCTTAAAGACGTGGTCCTTCGAAGGTGGTGAAGACGAGCCCATTTTGGTCGTTGTCGTGATGGCACTAACGTCGCCCTTCGGAATTGGTGGTTCACTTGTTTCGCTAAAAACATCCCATAGTGAGTTTTCATCCATGTATTTACACATACCCTTTTGAATTAGGTACACGTATTCTTTATCATTAAAATCATCATCCTTAAAACCGTTTTTCTTAATTCTTTCAAAACATGCATCAAGCTTCATTCTTTCCGCTAAAGTAAACATTTTGAAATCATTAGAATTTGAATCATTAGGTTTTGAAACCTCGGTTTTTTTATTCTCATTAAACCCTTGGGATTTTCTAGCGAAAAAGTCTATTTTCTCATCCCCATATCTCATAGTAAGTCTCCCCTCGTGAACGTCGATTACGGTTCGAGCCGTCGATAAGAATGGTCAGCCTAAAATAATGGGACATTTAGGGTCACACTCGTAATCGGATATAACGAAATCCGCGGGAAAAACAAACTTTCCAATCCTAACATAGACATCCTCGGCTATTCAAATTGGTATAAGTGGAGTACAATTTGCAAGCTCAATTGTCATGTTCGTGGGGGTAAGCGAAGGCAATCTCATCAATTTCCAAAGAGAATGAGGCATGAGATTGATGCTAGCACCTAAATCGTCAAGGGCTAAACATCCCTCAATCTCGGAAAAATCACAAGGTAGTAGAAATTGGCCCGGATCCTTTTCCTTTCTCGGCATACGCCTTTTAGGTTTTTTAAGAAGGATCGAAGCACAAGTTTCTTCAAGGGTTACTTTGGTAAGGTCGACAAAGCTCTCTTTTTGAACCGTGGATGGAATTTTAGGTACACGAGGGTGTGCACTCTTTTCCTTGGTCGCCACGTTTACCCCATCGACTTTAGAACAAGAAGACGTCTTAGAAGTCGAGGGTTGAGAGGGATAAACAACACGGAATCCTTCAAGGTTAGGGTTAATCACACGACCTTTCTCACGAGACGAGGCGGCTTTACATTGTTCTTTCGGATTTGCAACGGTGTCACTAGGTAACGAACTCGATGACGCACCCGAGGACTTGTTCATTATGGCCGAAAACATCTTTTTAATATCAATTTGCCCTTGCTCAATCTTCGTGTTTTGCAATTTCAAAGTATTTGTAAAGTCGTTTTTCAAAGTACCAATTTCTCCCTCTAATCGTCTCATATTAGCCTCATTCGTTTTCATGTAATTTTGAAAATCGTTTGACGAACTATTTTGATTTGAATTAAAGTTCGCTTGGTTTTGATTGTTTCTTTGAAAATTGTTTTGATTCCCACTTGAAAAATTGTTGCCTTGATTGTTGTTGTTTGAAAAATTCGAGTTTTGGTTATTGTCTCGATTTTGCCAAGTTATATTACGACCTTGATTATAACCTCCTTGATTTTGATTCGAAAAATTTCCTTGTTGATTATTTCCATGAAAATTGTTTCGGTTTTGATTAAAATTGTTGCCTTGGTTATAATTGCCTTGTTGTGATGGACCGACGTTATTTTGATTTTGATTAGAAAAATTGTTGTTTAACGCACTCACATTCGACGTTTGGCCATCCGTAGCCGCACACTCGTAATAATTATGAGGTCCACCACAAAACGTACACGAAACCTCAACCGCTTTCACCGTAGCGGGAGCGTCTTTCTTTTGCATCTCAACGAGAAAAGACGTAAACACATTTGTCAACTTGTCGACTTTTGCATCAACTCTCTCAATGTCGCGATTAGAACTACTAACATTGGCGACATTGGCAACACTCGGTGCGTTGCGGAGTTGGTAAACCTTGGATCGGTTTTCGATAATTATCAAAGCTTCTCTCGGAGTTTTACACAAAAAGTTGCCACCGGCGGCGGAATTCAACGAGTCTTGTTCGTGAAAATTAAGACCGTTGTAAAACGTATCGATTTGGTGCAACTCGGAAAAACCATGGTGAGGACATTGCCTAAGCAATTCCTTAAAACAATCCCACGCGTCTCTAAAAGATTCATTCGGTTTTTGCTCAAATTTCGTAATCTCGTTTTTGAAAAACGTTGTCTTAGACGGTGGGAAAAAATAATTAACGAACTTGGAAACGAGATCCTTCCACGTAGTTATCGAATTAGGTGGCTCTTTCTCGTACCAATCCTTGGCGGCACCATCGAGCGAGTACGGAAAAAGCATAAGCTTGACGACATCGGTGTCGACGTTCTTAAACTTGCTCGTGGCTAAAAGACGATCAAAATTCCGAATATGGTCGTGAGGATTATCGGCTTCACGACCTCGAAACTTCGTAGCTTGGATCAACGAAAGCATTCCGCTCTTGATCTCAAAATTCTCCGCCTCGATAGCGGGAATTACGATCGCGTCTCCATAACCCTCGGTGGGCGCTTGGAGCAATTCCATCATAGAACGATTGTCGGCCATCTCGTCTATGGTCTCTTCAACAACGATATTAAGAACGTCGGTTTCTAATTCTCGTCTACGTCGTCGATTCCTTCGATTACGATTGCGTCGATTCGAAGCTTCACTAGAATTGGAATAGTCCTTCGATCGAGTGCGCATGCACTAAGCGTAGAATGGGTGGTAGCAAAGAAGATTCTTTTTGCGGTTTTTCGATTTTTCAATTTTTTTTGGTTTTTGATTGTTTTTTAAATTTTTTTGGATTTTTGAATGTATTACGTAGACACAAATCTACAAATCTCTCCTCGAATCGACTTTCTCGATTAAAGGAGCCTCAAAGAATGAAAACGATCACGTGGAGTGAACGTTCTCGATGACTTTAGAACGTTGGTGGAACACCAAAACGTTCAAGAGGGTTTAATATTGAAAACACAAGCAAATATAATATACGTAGATAATACTTGGGCGGCAAACCCTCGATTAGCCCTCTTTCTCAAAACACGCACAAGCAAGCGGAGGAAACGAGGCGGCGCGAAGCACTTAAGAGCCTTTTTCCTTTAGGTCGTGAAATACAACCGCCTTATACCCACCTTATAGTTTGTGTTAATTGAAATTAAGCCTCACGAAAGTATTTATCTATTTTGCCTTTAAACTTTTGCTTTAGATTCGAATACAATGATCGAGTGATGAAATCCCGAATCAAGGTTGCGTTTTCACGCTTTTGGAGTACTTGTATATTTATTGTTCTTACGTAGTACAATATAGTAATAATATATTCACAAGAAAAACGAAAACCAATATATCTACAATATAGTAGAAGATTGTTTTGTGTTTAATTTAGGAAAACTAAACACGATTTATTTGGATACTATAATATAATAGAGAAAAATAACAAAAATGAGTATGTACGATATTCACGCTTTCCAAAATTTGAAAAGCAAAAACGCACTACTCACACAAACATGATACTAATAATGGCAACACTAAACACCTCCCCGGCAGCGGCGCCAAAAATAGATGTAGAAAATACGCGTTTAGGAAAACAACGTATAAATGCGGTAAGTATTAATCGACACGATTTAATGAAAACCGTGAAGACGAATAAATTCCAAGTTCGTTCTCGAAGGAGGTGTGTGGATTAATGTGCCAATATATAAAATCAAGTTTGGATTAGTGACGTTTTTGGTTTAAAAGAGGAAAAGTAAAGACGAGCTACGACTACGATTAAACTACGACGTAATGACGTAAAACGCGAACGTAATTACGTAAAACACGACAAAATTAAAAATTAAACCTAAAAATTAATTAAAAGATTAAACTAAGTCTAAAATAATATAAATAAGAATAAAAATCCAACAAATATATTTTAAAACCTTTTATTAATTAAATATTCAATTTTTAATGCTAATTAAAGCCCAAAAATTAAATATAATTAACAAAATGCCCAAAATATTAATTTATTGAACTAATAACTAACTTATATTATTTAAAGACTAAAAACTATTTTTCCTAAATTTTCAAAACTATTTTTCTATTTTTAAAACACTAAAAACTATTTTTAAACTATTTTAAACTAAAATAATGATTAAAAATAATAAAATAATGCTAAAATTAAACTAACTATTTTGAAAATCCTATTTTATATTACTAAACAGTAGAAAAATTTAAAAAGTTGAAAAAGTAAACTTTTTACACTAAAAGACAAAACGGGTAATAAAAAGGGTAATAAAACTTAAGCTAATTATAAAAATTACTTAAAAATTTAAACAGTAAAAACTTTTTTAACTAAAAATCTTAACTTATTTTTCTAAGTCTAAGAAAATTTTTAAAAGAGAAAAATATTGATTTTTTACACTAAATGCCAAAAAGGGTAATAAATAAAAACGAATTAAAAGCAAAAATCAGAAAAAATATCAAATGAACAGTAACAGAAAAGTTAAATAAACAGAAAAATCAAAAATTAAATTAGAAAAAATACAAAATTGGTTTCAGGTCCTAATTCCTATTTTACCCCACTAAAGACAAAAAAAACAAGATTCTGAAAGTGACACTTTGGACAATTTGTCCTTTAGCCTAGCAGTGGGAACAGAATGCACTAGCAGGGGTAACTAGTTCCCACTGCTTGTGCAGAAAAAACGGGGTTGGGCAGTTTTTGGCTCGTAACTCGTTCAATACTTGGTGTTTCTTGGAAACAAAAGCACCCCTACACTCAGTGGAGTGTAGGGAGTCTACAGAAATTATAAAACGCACAAGTACAATACAAATTATGCACACCAAAGGCCGATTACAGTCACTGTTATGGCTATACGGGGCTGTGGGTACTAGTTGATTCAAAGTGCTTCAAAAACGAGTTTTAAAAGCTAAAAACTTGCATACCAACTAGCCAAATAACATATAATTGATCTAAAACCCTATATTGACCTAATATCTAACAATCATAAAACATGGTGAGCAAATTTTCCACTAAACGAAGCAGGAATTGGGACTTACTGATTTTGCTATTTTTGCCAATTACTAAAGCATGAAAACTGATTTCTATCCTACCTAACTTGAAACTAGTTACTCAAATAACTTAAAACTACCAAATTGAGTGTGTATAAGTTGGTGTCAAGCCCAAACCTGTCACCAAGCTAGTCTTAAAGCCCAAATCCAAACACCCCCTTAACTTCTGGAAATAAATTTTAACTAATCAAAAGCTTCTAAATCCTAATCAAACTGATATCCATCTATCTAAACATGCATATAAACTTAAATAAAACTATATCAAACAAGAAAAATCACATAAAAAAAGGATATACTCAAAATCACATAAAATTTCACATAAAGTTCAAAAAAAAGGGAAAAGGGGTTCAAGCCTTGAATTTCAGTTGATGCCTTCCTTATCAACTATTTTGAGCTTATGTGAGATTAATGGGAGCTTGCTGAAGTAGAGAATGTGATGGTGGTGAGATTATACCATCAACACCACCCAATATATCTTCACTTGGGGAATAAATTGGAAATTGATGAGGACTTTGTTTCTTCTTAGTACCTGCACAACACAACAAGTCCAGAAAACAAACTCCAAGTAGGCAATAGGCCACAAGCTGCAAGCTTGTGGCTTATGCTACAGTAACAGGTTAGCAAAATAAACACTTGAAAATGATTTTTCTTGAAATCCTTTTGAAACCACCACTCTTCTTGAAACTTTATGAAAACAAACTCAATGAACCTTCCTGAAATCCACTCACAAATCCACTTTCACTTCAGTGATTGTGGATTTCAGAAAGTCCAAATGTAAAAAAAATGTTTTATCCCAAAAATCCTTTGAACTCAAAACTTGGAAATCAGTTATACTATTGCATAAAAATAAATGCCTTATACTAAAACAAATTGAAATAATTGGAACACAGATATTTGCAAGGTTTTATAAGAAGTACTTTAAATATTCATTTACTTAGTAAAAATTACAAAAATCTGGAACAAAATTCATGTGACATGCCACATTGAATTTATACTGAATACAAGAATGTTCTAGTATCTAAAACCCTAGCAAATGAAAAACCCTAAATGCCCTTGAAGTCAAAAATCTTCAAACGGGTCAAAACCCTCCCATGTGATGATGCTGATGCCACAGCTGCTAAGAGATGATCTGGGATGTTTGTTTGGTGTGGAAGTCACGTTTTTAATCCAAGCCGTTGATCCTGTCCCCTTTTGGGACTTTGGGTGAAAAAGACTTGAGCAGGGGAGGTACAAGGGTAGCACATGGGTTGAGTGGGATAGCAGTTGTCACATGGGATGTGCAGTATTTAGGTTTAATTAAACTTCAGGGTAATTAATTTCCATAAACCCTTTGAAACAAGATTAAAATTCTGGGTTCGTTAGCTTAAGAACACAGGGATTACGGGCTTAATCTTCAAAAAAAATGTTTCCCTCCGTTTTTTTAGTATAGTTAAACCGGTTTAAAGAGTTTAGTCAGTGGGAAGAAAGTTGACTGTTTGACTTGGGCTAAAAGGGTGGGTAATGTTGGTGGTCCGTGGAAGGTTTAATGGGCTGTTGTAGGGTAATAACAAAACCAGTCCCATTCTTAACAGCTGTTAGCATTATATTGCAAATCTAGTCCTCATGGCATTACACCATTAGTCCTTTAGTGAAAATAAGGACTAATGGTGTATATTCTTTAAAACTCAAGGGCTTATCTTAGCATGACTTCAAACTTCAGGGACCCCAATGCATTTTTGAACATTATTAGGGGTAAAAGGTGCCAAATCTTCAAAGTTGAGGGACCAAAGTTGTCAAATCTTCAAACTTCAAGGGCATTTTTGCAAAATTCATTCTTCGGGCTTGGTTCTTTGTGCGGCTTCGTTTCCCGTGTTCGTTTTTGCTTAATTCTTGTAATCTTTTGGTGAATTCACGATATTCGTACCTAAAATACACAAATGAACAAACACAAGCATATATATGGGTATTTTGATGATATTTTAAGCGTTTTTAGCCCGATTTGGACGATGAGACTATGTATAAATACAGTCTCATCAATAATAATAATAATATGGTCAAAACTGAAGGGACGCCACGAGCTATCACTCTGCCATAGTGAAGTCATAAGACTGGTGCCTCTAGTATTATGGTCATGGTACCTCCATAACTAGGTGGAACTGATCATGCATGTATATGTATTATGCATTTAAAAACTAAACATAAGCATATCAAAACATATAAAACATATACTTGGGAAAACAGTTGCTGCAAACGGGGAATCCTAATAAGGAAAGAGAGTGTCCATACTGAAGGACGGAATATCTATACCTTATGTCCAGTGAAGGAGGAAAGATGAAGGGATGAATAGTCCTACTCCGACCTCACTAATGCTACATAAATAAGGGACATGTATAAGTTGTCTGATTACTGAGTACGTTAATGGTTATAGCATGTTCTTAGCTTGTTTTATATGTTCTTGTCTTGTTTTTTGTTTTAACTGATATACTGTGCTAATCATGTATTTCATGTATTCTGATGAAGTACTATCTTGTATTCTTGTATTATTATACTTGTTGTGTAATAACAAGTAACTTCCTAAAAATAGCAGGTTTCCTAAAATAGAAAGTTTTCAAAAATAGAAAGTTTCCAAAAATAGATCAGTTTCTCAAAATAGATCAGTTTCCATAAAATAGAAAGTTTCCAAAATAGTAAGTTTCCTGAAATAGAAAGTTTTCATATTTAGAAATATGTTAGATAATAAGCTAATAATATAAGTTTAAGCTTATTGGTTAAAAGTCATAAGTCATATAGTTAATACTGTAGTTTATTAATTAAATGTCATGGTGATTTAATAAACTATAGGTTATATGATTTAGTTAAATGAAGGCATGAGTTAATTAAATTAAGACATATAAAATACTTAGGTTAATCATGTATTAATAATTTATTAATTATAACCTAAATCATGATTTATTAATTAATTATAAGTCTATGTTTTAATAATTAATTAATAACTATAGTCTAAATTAAATAACAAAATACTTAGGTTAAAACATGTATTATTTAATAAAAAAATAAATATAACCTAAGTCCATGATTAAATTAAATTAATTATTAGTCATGTTTAATTAATTTAATAATTCTTATAAAATATAACTTGTAAAATAATCCCGTGCCCGAACCCGTGTTTTAATATAAACCGAAACATAAACCGAACCAAAACAGCCCGACAGTGGCTAACCCGGTCTAGTCGGTTGCCACTGCCGTGGCTCGGCTTGCCGCTGTCGAACCAAACACACCACCGGCTGAAGCCGGTGGTTGCCATTGTTGGGTTGCGTTTTCCCACTGCTCGAACCACAACAGTCACCGGCTGAGGCCGGTGGTGCTTGTTGTTGCTGTGCTGAGACCCAACACAAACCAAACAACACCCCGACTTGAGTCGGGGTGCCTTTTTCCTGCTGCCGAACCACCAAGACCACACCGAGACCTCTTGGTCTCGGCAGTTGGTGCGAAACAAACCAAGCCAAGAGCTTGGGGCTCGCGGTTGAGTGTCGGCCGAACCAAAACCCACGAAACCAAACCCATTTCCATGTTTTCTTGTATTGATCTACATGTTTAATTATGTTTTTTTTAAATCACATGAACATAATTAAAAGGAAAATAAAAATAAAAGATAAAGGTTATGGTGATACCGAATGTGTGATTATAAAGGAACTAAGAACATGAACACGCTCAATCCAAAATCAATGATCAAAATCAACCAAACACCCCTTTGGTGTCTTGTGTAGTCCGCGACAAGAGGGAGAGGAAAGGCTAGGGTTTTTACTTTTTTGTTAAAATTCTGTAATATGAAAAGTCTGTGTTTTCCTTTTTACCGTTTTAGTTAAAATCAAAAATGGGCTTGGGCTACCCTCTTGTCTCCTTGTTCGCGGCCACCATAAGCCCACAAGCGTTTCCCGGGCTTTGTTCGTGTTTAATTATTTTACGTGCATGTTCGTGTTTATAATTCGTTCTAGTTCGTGTAAAATGTTCGTGTTATAAATACTACGTACTTATATCGTGTTCTAGTAGTCGTGTATAATTATTATACGTAATAATTATCATGTTCGTAAATGTTCGTGATCATATGTTCGTGATTATAATTATTATACTTAATAATTATCGTGTATTATCACGTACTTAATAATTATCGTGCACTAACACATACGTAGTTTCTGAATTTAATGTTCGTGACATGTGTACATGACATAAATGGAAAGTTTTAATTGGTTCACATGTTTACGCAGCGTACTGTTCATGGTATTTATATGTGGTTTTACAAAAAGAACGGGGTTTATGCTTACCGAACATTCAAACCACGTATGAATAGTAGGAGTTTGGTCACCGCTTCCACCAGCAGCACTCTGGCAGACTTCATTGGTGATATGAGCAGTAAGCCTAGAATTAGTGCAGCAATGGCCCGTTGCACTGCCTCGTCAAACGTCAGACTAAAATAATTGGGGGAATTCTGACGTGTATTCACCATCTGAGACATAAACGAATTATTGAGAACAAAATCAGAGTGCATATATGAAGGAAGCAATAATATCAGAGTACAAACAAGACGTCATTGTTCGGTTCATCATAATTCAGAAGCCATTCTATAAACGTTTGGGGAGCAAGGGCACTTTAAATCGGAAACTCAACCACTCAGCCATGACGTAATATCGAGATGGAACATCCTAATACGAAGCTCCCTACTAACATGACAAATTCTGCGGAAACGAATACTTATCGAAAAAAATATAACGATAATATCAAAGTAAGCATTGAAGCCTAATCTACCGAATCCTCACAGGTCAATCCTAGGTCGTAGATACTCTGATACCATAATTGTAACACCCGCTTCGAATATGTTGATGCAAAAGTTGGTTGATCCTTGCTAGACCCGAATTAGGCTTAATTCGGGTTGGCTGGGCTCCGGCTCCTACACCAAGTGAATCGTTTGGTTGGGATCCTGCACACTAAACAACACGCGTTAGGCTTACCGTGGGAATGTTTCCCACGATTAGACTCCGGCGTGAGAGTAAGTAATCGATTTAAGGTTTATGTGAGTTTAGAGTACAAGTCGTAATACCTTTGTGGAACCCTTGGGGGTTCCTTTTATAGGCAGTGAAACCCTAGTGGGCTTCCACTGATGCTTCGGCCCCAAGGAAGAGATAATCACCAGAATTTAGAACGATTGTTATCTTCTAATCTTGGTAGTGAATATCCTCTTTTATTGGGATAAAGATATTCCAGACAGAATATGATTCTGCCTAATCTTATGTCGACCGCACAGGGCCGTGGGCCGCACACATGTGCGGTTACTGTTCATTCAAGCCCATAAGCCTGAATGACATTTATCCACCCATCTGTGATGGACCGGATACGGGTAGTACCCGTGGGCCGGGCTCATGACCCGGTTGGGGACTATACGTCATCATGTCCCCCAAGTCTAGTTGTTACAGTCGTAGACGTAACCTCTAGACTATCAAGGTGCTCTCCGGACATACCAAGGAAAGACAGGAAATGAGACATTGAAATTTTTGTTATCCTGGTCGCACGTGGAGACCCTTCGTGGGAATATTTAATGAATACTACCTCAGTCCGCACACAACGGCCGAGACAACTTAAATGTGACATTAAATACGGTCTTACGTAAGAGCCGCATAACCTGAAAAGAATAAAAAACATTAATGATAGTCAACAAACCAGTCGCATGCCTGCAAAAGTGCATCATTAATGCCCACCCTTGAGCCACGCAAAACTGTTTAAGAAGTGGCCCGTGGGTCCCCCTCTGGCGTTGCAGAAATGTCAGAAACCCTATCCGTTGGATAGGCAAGGTGGCTGACACGTGTCGAAGATCCAAGGTACCTCGGAAACCGAGGCAACCCTATATAAGAGTGGGTATGCGTGTTTGTTACACACACACCCCACTCCTTCTTCCGCCATTGTCAATCTCAAGCTTTAATCTCCCAAATTTTTTGCCTTCTTTTCCACGGATTTTTGTCGCCGCAGGTTAGATCATCACGCCCTTAAAGACCTTTTTATAAAATATGGTAAAGGATAATCCCCTTATCACGGATGTCCTGAACGTGATGTCTGCGGAAAAATACCTCGACTTTCTGTCGAAGTATTATGTACCCGAAAGCGTACACCCCACCTATCCGGGTGATGGTGAGGCTATTACGGATGCACCGGCGGGGAAAGTAGGCATATATACACGCCTGTTTGACTCAGCCAACTACCGTATCCCGTTATCCAAGTTCTTAGTAGACCTTCTTTTGTATTATGACTTTCATATCACCCAGCTCCACTGCATAGGGGCCTGTAAAATCAACCAGTTTGAGATTACATGCCATACCTGCGGAGTAACCCCCACCGTGAACCTTTTTAGGGTTTTCTACTTTCCCCAGTTAGTGAACGGGTGGTTGTCGTTCAAGAAACGACCCGGGAATGCCCCGATGACATATAGGAAACCTCTTGACTCCCTTAAGAATTGGTACGACCATTACTTCTTTGTAGATGAGAAAGTATTCCCTACCCCCTTCGTACTTAAAACCAAAGCCCCAAAAGACTATCCGCCCAAATCCAAAGATTATAGTAGCCGAGACCTGAAAATACTAGATACCCATCGCACGGAATTCCATAGAGGGTTGCCGGAACACTTTATGTGCTTAGTAGGGATAAGCCGCCGTTACTTTGGGAGGGATGACTTATACCCGTGCTTCTTAACGGAACAGGGCGAGGGTAGGTCCAATATATATATATTTTGTAAATTTGATTTATCACACATGTGTATAATTTTACTAACCCATATACTTCTACAATTGTTTGCAGAGATGAACCTTCACGGACTAATCCGCCAAGGCGACCCCATGAAGGTGGCGGAGGGATTCCGGCCGTTAAAGCCGAATGAACTCCCTTTGCTAGAAGCTATAGCCGACCGCACGATGCCGCTTGAAGAGACAACCGAGCCCAGGTCGGACGAAGGAGAGCCTGTTATCGAGAAATCCCCATTGGATTTCCATAACGAAGACGACGACGACCCATTGCTGGAGGGAGGCACCATCAATCAGGAGGAAGAGCGTGATCCCAATGAAGACACCACGCAAGCTTCCGGATCCACCCCACTTACCTCCAGAAAGAGAAAAACAACCAGGCGGGTGGCGAAGAAAATTGGGGAGGATGCCGGAGTTGCAAATGCTCCTCCCAAGAAGCTGCGGAAAGACCATCCACAATACCAAGAAGGAAGCAGCACCACGACTGCCCAAGCCGATCCTACCCCGACCATGGAAGGGCCAGTTCTGCGAGTCACCCCTGTGAGCGCCGTAGCTCCTACCGGCCCAGACCCTGACATTGGCACCTCGTAAGTACCCCTCGTGATTATGATTCATATCTTTGTATGATATATATAGACTAATTTTTTAAACAACAGGGTGAATCCGGCAGCCGCAGCGCAAGGAGAAGAAGTGGGGAGAAATCCATCCCCCGCGCCAACCAACAAGCCCCCATCACCTGCTACCACACGTGCCAAGGAACCGCGCCCCAAGGGGCCAGAAGAGAGCTTGCGCTTACCATGGAACTTATCAAGCTTGACATGGCTGGAGGCCGAATCCTAGTGTTCAGAATTTATCGAACACATCACCCCGCCTGCCCTCGCACAGGATTTAGATGAACTAGATCATGAGGCCCTGATTGAGCAGTTTGACGTATCATCCGCACATTAGGTGACGGTGGGTGCCGCGTTAAGACGCCGTCTGATCCAGGCCCTCACTAATGTGAGCCGTGCTGACAAGAGGATAGCCCGCCGTGAGGCGATGGTCGTGAAAAACGAGAAGACCATCGCATCCTTGCAGGCGGCATTATTGACCGCCGAGGCGACGGTGAAGGAGCAGGCGCATCACGCCGACACCAGAGAGAAGCGTATTGCTGAGTTGGAGGCCCTCGTAGCCGCATCAAATGAGAAGGTAAACTTTCAGAAATGTTGTACATACACTCCTACTTCTTGTATGCATGTAGCCCAAAAAGTATATATCCTTGTAATAACTCCAAATTTCATACACAGGTGTCTGCGGCTGAGGCTGCTACTAAGGCGGTGACCGTGCAATCATTCAGTATTACCCAGGAGCATGACGCACTGAAGGAAGAATAGACGCAGGCCCAAACCAATCTTGAAAATCAAGTTGCCTTAGCTGATGAAGAGTTAAGCAAGGTGGTTGTAAGCTGCGCGGAGAGAGTATGCCCCCCTCTACTAACCGCTACAGCCGGTCGTAGGTGGATTATCGGGCAAGGACTGCGGCTTGCCGTAAGTGGGGCTCTGAACGCTCCACACCTACTGCAGGCATTTGCTGGGGTCGTATCCGATGGGATCGACCGTGGTAGGCATGAAGACCTGGTCAAAGCTGCGGAGATGATTGCAAAAAATGAAGATATCACACAGCATCCGTATCACAACCCCTCCGTAGCGGGTAAGATGACTGCGTCCATGGATGCCTTGGCAGAACTCCAACACCCCCTCCTGGACGAGCTTGAAGCAATGAAAGATGCTCCAAACGAAACAATAATGTCCCGGCTGAGTGCTGATCCTATTCCCTTGACGTTGGCTACTTACGATTCCGCATCCAAAGCCATGTCAGGCGAGAAGCCGCTTGGAGAAGCTCTAGATGCTCTCGCAGTCAAAGTTTAGGACGGTAAAGATGCTCGTGGGGAGGCCCTTCGTGCTTTAATTGAGGAAGGGAAGAAGGATCTAGGGGAATTCCTACCCCCATTGTAACTTATCTGTTGTAAACACTTGTGATTATATTCGTCCGTGTATGTACACGGCTAAGACATATATGTAATAACTTGTCTTTTTATTTAGAAGTCCGTGACAACCACGACCATTTTGTTTATTGTTAATTTCGAAACTTGTGTATTTCATTGTATTTCAATGCCGCATGATGTATCACGTCTTACACATAAAAAGGGAAAATACATACAAGTCTATAATTTACTAGACATGCGACGTGCGTCTTTACTATACAGAGTACCGTGTGGATACGGTGCACAAAAAACTTATCACAACGTCTTGTGAGTAAGGCTTCTAGTAAGGATACATGATCCGTGCGGCTGGGGTTGCATCCCTCTTACGCGGCAAGTTGAATTAGTAGGTTCACTTAATCCTCTTACCCCGCCTGGAGGCGTATAGTACATGTACGGTAATTTGAAAGAATGCATATGAATAAAACATGGCATATTATAACACAAGTAAAAAATTCATACGACTTAACAAAAAATCTAAAAAATGATTTGTACGAAACATGCCGTGGATCTAGCTAGGCACCACGGCATTTTATTTAGAACGTTTACATTTTGTTTGAACAATAATGACAAGTCCTAAGAAACAAGAAAGGAATCTAAACAAACATAAGACAAAACAAAACAGATGAACCCGCATGGTTCTTCAAAGATAGCACTTTTAAGACTGCACATAGCGAAGTACCCATGCGGAAGCCGTAGCTTTCAAAGATAACACCTTTTGAGATTGGAAATATTCCATGTGCGTTCTAGGTCGCGCCCATCCATATCACGTAACCTGTACGCGCCTCGTCCTAAGGCTTCAGTGACTTCATACGGTCCTTCCCACTTAGGGCCCAGCTTTCCTGTGTTCTCCGTTCGACTTGCTTCGTTAGCACGATAGACATAGTCTCCCGGTCGAAAAGAAACACCCTTGACCTTGGCGTCATAATAAGCCTTCATCTTAGCCTTGGACTTAGCCTCATTGATGGCTGCTATTTCCCTCTTTTCTTCCAGCAGATCCAGGTTGATTCGCAACTGTTCATCGTTCGTGACGACATTAACCTCCGCTGTGTAGATGGTAGGCATTCCTATTTCTGCTGGAATAACAACTTCAGTTCCGTAGGCCAATGCAAATGGAGTATCCCCGTTGGCTGTTTTGATCATAGTTCTATGCGCCCATAGCACATGTGATAACTCATCGACCCATTTGCCACTTCGTTCATCCAGACGCGCCTTGATGCCATTCCCCAAGCTTCTATTTGCTCGTTCGACGAGGCCGTTTGTTTGTGGATGCTTAACAGATGCGAAGCGCCGTTTGATGTTCAATGATGCACACCAATCTTTGAATGGGTTGTCCGTGAACTGCTTGCCATTGTTCGAGATTATTTCTCCTGGTAGACCAAAACGGCACACAATGTGTTCCCACACAAACTTCTTGACCTGCTTGCCTGTGATAGACTTGACTACCTTGGCTTCTATCCATCGTGTGAAGTAGTCCATTGCAACATTCAAGAATTTAACCCCCCCCCCCCCCCCCCGCAGCTACAGGAAATGGTCCTGCAATGTCAATTCCCCACTTATAAAATGGCCATGGGGACGTGATAGGTGTAAGCTCCTGCTGCGGGTGCCGCGGTACTGGCCTATGCACTTGGCAATCTTTGCACTTGCGAATCATGTCGCGCGCGTCTCTGTGCATGGTAGGCCAATAATAACCTGTTCGTAAGGCTCTAGCTACCACGGATCGTGGGCCTGCATGCATGCCGCACAACCCTTCGTGTATGTCACTGATTACGTAAGCTGCCTGGCGTGGTCCAACACACCGCAGCCACGGCTGCAAGAAAGAGCGCTTGTAAAGGATGCCTTCTCGAAGTTCAAAATGTTGCGACTTCCTTTTAATGCGCCTTGCTGCTTTTTCCTCGTCTGGAAGGGTCTCATTAGTCAAATAGTTGATGATTGGGGTCATCCACGTAGGTCCCTCCTCTTCAACTATAGCGGCAACCTCCCCTTCCGTTATAGATTTCTCCTTGAGTATTTCCACCAAAACTTGTTTAGACAAGTGAGCGAAGCTTGTGGATGCGATCTTGCTAAGAGCGTCCGCTTTCTTGTTCTCGCCCCTTGGCACCTGCTGGATGGAAAACTTACTGAAAGTCGCGATTAACGACTTGACTTTTTCCAAGTACCTGACCATGTTGTCCTCCTTAGCCACATACCCACCTAGAATATGGTTCGCGACGAGCCGTGAGTCCACGTAGGCCTCAAGGTTGCGGACTCCCATTCTAGCGGCGATTTTTAAACCCGCAATTAATGCTTCATATTCCGCTTCGTTGTTAGTGGCCGTGAACTCAAAATGGAGGGCGTACGTGTATTCCATTCCTTCTGGGTTTGTGAGGATGAGACCTGCCCCGGACCCGTCTGTACACGAGGATCCGTCCGTGAATAGCACCCAAGGTTCCGTTGGGTTCTCGTCTTGCTTAATGATTGGTCCTTCCTCATCCGGCTTCTCGATCAGGAAATCTGCCAAGATCTGGCCTTTAACAGCCGTCCTTGGTCTGTAAGATATATTATGCCCCCCAATAGGATGCTCCATTTCTGTAGCCTCCCTGCCGCGTCCGGTCTAGAAATAACCTGCTTGATTGGCTGATCAGTAATAACCACAATTAGGTGCGCCTGAAAGTACCGGCGCAACCGCTTTGTAGCAAACACTAGTGCTAACACCAATTTTTCCATGGAGGAATAATTCAACTCCGGCCCTTGTAGTGTTCTACTTATAAAGTAGACCGGAGTTTGTACTGTATCTCTATCCGTCATAAGTACCGCGCTTATTGCGCCATGAGTAGCTGAGAGATACATAATGAGTTCCTCCTTTGGCCGGGGAGCTACTAGCATAGGGAGAGATGCAAGATGCTGCTTGAGTTGGCCGAAAGCTTCCTCGGCTTCCTTCGTCCAGCGGAAGTCTCCCTTTCTAGTACACTTCTTGAGTGTCTTAAATAGGGGTAATGACTTCTCTGCGGATTTAGATAGGAATCTATTCAGCCCGGCTAACTTCCCATTCAGGGACTGCACCTCCTTCCGTGTCTGAGGGGACGGCAGTTGTATCACTGCGTCCGTCTTCTCTGGGCAAGGTTTGATGCCATTTGGATCAATCAAATACCCCAGGAACATTCCCTCAGTTGCTCCAAACATACATTTCTTTGGATTTAACTTCATGTTAATCCTTCTCAGCGTGTCGAATGTCTCTTGGACATCCCGGAGAAGTGCCTCCTCCGTGTGACTTTTTATCACCAAGTCATCAACATAGACTTCCAGGTTGCGTCCTATTTGTGATTCAAAAGCTTTGTCCACCAACCGCTGATATGTAGCGCCGGCGTTCTTCAGTCCAAACGGCATTTTCGTATAGCAATATACGCCCTGGCTTGTATGGAACGCCGTTTTTTCTGCATCCTCCTCCGCCATCTGGATTTGGTGATACCCTTTATATGCATCCAAGAAGCATTTGAAAGGATATCCACACAAGGACTCCACCTTCCAGTCGATTTCTGGTAACGGGTAACAGTCCTGTGGGCAGGCCTTGTTTAGATCCGTGAAATCCACACACATGCGCCAACTTCCGTCATGTTTCTTGACCATGACCGGATTGGATAACCACTCGTGGTAGTATACCTCGCGCATGATGCCTGCATCCACTAGTTTCCGTACTTCCTCCAGTATCACTTGGCTGCGCTCAGGCGCCTGGCCGCGCTTCTTTTGCTTAACGGGTTGGTACCCTTGGCGGATCTGGAGCTTATGCTCTGCTATCGCGCGTGGCACGCCTGTCATATGCTTTGGCTCCCATGCGAATATATCTAGGTTTGCACTCAAGAGAGAGCACATGGCCCTTTTGCCGCTATCCGAGAGCGCCCCTCCTATGGATACCTCCTGTTCCGGATAGTCGGGGTGAATTGCTACCTTCCAGTTGGGAGGTGGTGATCCATCCTTGGGTGGGACAGGTGGAGCCGGTGTTGTCACGGTATGACACTCGGATGTTGGTATGACTGTGTTGTAAATAGTAACGATTCCCCCCTCAACGGGGAATTTGATCATTCCGTGTGCCATAGAGGGTACTGCCCGGATAGCCAAAATGCCTGGTCTGCCTATGATCCCATTATACGGAGAGTGTGAGCGTATCACCATGAAGTTCATCCACGTCGTAGTGGAATGTTCCTCATTCCCAATGGTGACAAGCAAACGCAATTGCCCTATCGGCCAGATAGTGTCTCCACTAAAGCCAGTAAGCGGCGACGTGGCCGGTACTAATTGGCTCCTTATTTCTGGGCATAACTGCACAAAACAGTGTTCATACAGTACCTCTGCTGACGATCCTCCATCCACATACATGCGACGAACGTTGTGTGTTCTAATGCTTATCTCAATAGTGAGAGGCGCATCAATCACATCGCTTGCTGTGATGAGAGGGAATGAGATTTCCCTGCCGCGTGAAAATTTTTGACCAATTTTCTGTCTCGTGCGGCGCTGTCTGGATTGGATCATGTATATGGTCGAAGGCTTGTCCTTTTGGGGATCCTTCTTATCATACTTCTTGTTGTTATCTTTTCCGTCCTTCCAATCCTTAACTAGGTGCTTGAGTTTGCCTGATTTGATCAGCGACTCAATATGCTTCTTGAGCTGGATACACTCCTCCGTGGCGTGGCCTTTGTCATTATGGAAATCGCAGAAACGATTTCCTTGCCGGCATTCCGGGGGAGTGGTCATTGGGGGAGGCCTCGGAAAGTTCGCCCCTTCTGTCAGCAAGATCTCCCGGTAGGACATCTTTAGGGGGGTGAACTTATCGTCCGACCGACCTCCTTTGCTTTGGCTCTTATAGTCTGAGCCCTTGTTATTGTTTTGATTACCTTGACCGGCCGACTGCCTCCGGGACTGATCATTTGACCGGTACCCATTTCCTCGTGATGGGTAGGCCGCGGCAACAGCTGTTTCTCCTTCTATGAAATTTCTGACCCTTTCCATGAGGTCATCATATCTCTCTGGACGCTTGTCATTGAGGCGCCTGATCAATTCTCTGTCTGTTATGGCGTGCATGTAGTCAGAGATCTTCAGGAGCTCCGGCATGGTTCTCGTGCGCGTGCACTCATCATTGAAGCGTTCAGTGAAGGCTTCTATGGACTCCCCCGACCGTTGCTTGACAGTTGCCAATGAGACTGGATCCCTATTATACTTCTTCCTTTGAGTATAATTGTTCTCAAAGGCAGTACGTAGTTCCGTGAAACTATCAATGCTCCGTGGAGGGAGTGCTTCAAACCAGTCGCAGGCATTTCCGATCAAGGTCGAATTGAACATCTGGCACCATATAGGCATGGGCCATCGCTCAATTTTAGCCTGTGTATCAAATATTTTAAGGTGATCCACCGGATCACCGGACCCATCATAAGTCTTGATATACGCCGGCATGCGACGCTTGGTGTCCTCAGAATAGTTCCTTATGCGGAGGGTGAACGGGTCTTCCCTGGGATCCGCCCATGGCCGGGTAAGCCTAGGGTCATCCCATGGTTCACACCATGGACGCGAAAGATCCTCTGTTTCCGTATCTCGATAGTAAGGACCACCATAATACCCATCGTTGTTTGGTGGTGGTGGAGGGTGCGCCTAGGTCGGCGACGCTTAGGCGGATGGTCATTTGAGTCCTCTCCGGACGGGTCCGGGGACGGCGGTGGTGCCCCATCCTTTGCATAAGGACCACTTTTTTGGGATGAACCAGGAGCCTTTTTCCCAGTATTCATCCTGTCCCACACACTCGGGCGACGTGTGGTTCTGGCCAGCTCTCGATCTGGTCGCTCGGGTGAGCCATCCGACCTTTCTCCTTCTCGAGACTGCGTTAATTCCTGTATAAGGCGGTCTCCTATACGCTCAAACACATTCCGGGGTTGAGGGGTTTCCTCAAAGGTACCCTGCTCCTGAGGCCGAGCTCTCCTTTTCCTCTGATTTTGGGAGGAGGTGGTTGGTCCGGTGTCACCAAAGTTAAGTCTGGCTTAGAGGTTCCTCCCCAGACTCAGCCTTGATGCGATCCCTGGGACGATCCTTTCGAAATTATGCGTGAGAACTCGAGTAAGATCCTCCTCACTGAGTGGCAGGACTTCCACTTCCTCCTCTGTCGAGGGTCTGCGCGGTTCTTTGTTAGGAGGGTTTGGCGCACTCCCCAGATCAGGGTTGTCCAGGGTTGAAGTAGGCGGGGGTGTCATCGAGATCGTGCTCGTCACCCCCACGGGCTGAAAACCGCTACGGTTACCTGGCCCGCCTGCGAGGCGGCTAGGTGACTGGTTGGGGATGAGAATCCCTTCCCCTTGGGACTTCCGGTTCCCGGGATTCACGTTCCTGGGGTTAGCTTGCGGATGCCCCTTCGTCATTGGAAATTCGAGATGAGGTTTTGTTCTAGCTTAGTGTTATGGGTCCCACGGATGGCGCCAACTTGTTGATGCAAAAGTTGGTTGATCCTTGCTAGACCCGAATTAGGCTTAATTCGGGTTGGCTGGGCTCCGGCTCCTGCACCAAGTGAATCGTTTGGTTGGGATCCTGCACACTAAACAACACGCGTTAGGCTTACCGTGGGAATGTTTCCCACGATTAGACTCCGGCGTGAGAGTAAGTAATCGATTTAAGGTTTATGTGAGTTTAGAGTACAAGTCGTAATACCTTTGTGGAACCCTTGGGGGTTCCTTTTATAGGCAGTGAAACCCTAGTGGGCTTCCACTGATGCTTCGGCCCCAAGGAAGAGATAATCAGCAGAATTTAGAACGATTGTTATCTTCTAATCTTGGTAGTGAATATCCTCTTTTATTGGGATAAAGATATTCTAGACAGAATATGATTCTGTCTAATCTTATGTCGGCTGCACCGGGCCGTGGGCCGCATACATGTGCGGTTACTGTTCATTCAAGCCCATAAGCCTGAATGACATTTATCCACCCATCTGTGATGGACCGGATACGGGTAGTACCCGTGGGCCGGGCTCATGACCCGGTTAGGGACTATACGTCATCAGAATAGAGACAAAGTATCACATTTATGGTGTCTTATCAGATACAACAAAACACAAAGGTCAAAAATGAAACTTATAAAATAAACATAAAGTACGAAAAGTAATTGCCAACATAGTCAAATCCCCAAAACAACGGGGTCCAAAATAACAAAATACCGAATATCAAAGTGTATTCGGTAACTACGACAAAGGGTAACTCTATGTGCACTCATCAAACTCTCAATGTCCCGAATCCCGCTTAATACATGTCGCATGGAAAATAAAACGGCTGAGCAAAACGCCTAGTGAACGGATATAACAAAAGGATAAAATTAAAGAGTAGTAAATGAAACTACATTATCAAGATTATATGAACAAGGAAAATGAATATAGGAGTCATAAAGAATATGAAATAAAGGCAAATGTATGCCACGAGCTCCTAACATAAATCATATATCATACCAAATCCAAAATAACCAAGTGCATATGGGTAGCTACTCCCATGTACCCTTGATATAATATGGAGCATATAACACATGCCACCCATATCCCAAATCATATCCAAACTTATCAAAATCCTAGAATACATCCATACACCCCCTTCAAATCCAAAATAACACGTACACTAGCTCATGAATAGCACACGCACTTCCAAAATATATAGCATAAATAGCCATCCAAAAGGGAACGTCGGGGTCTAATCACACCGTCCCAGATGGTGTCATGTCGTTAATGCATCAACCGACATGGTCATGATACCTCCATGACTAGAAACAAAATATATGCCTCGGGCATAAGGGTTCATAACAAAGGTCATATCAAATCATATATCACAAATGGTCAAAATGGAGCATGAAGGTATAACAAACAAAGGAATCATAATGGAACCAAAGGATTAATGGAGCATATTAAAACAGCAAGTAAACTTATGGGGAACATAGAAAAGGCTTAGGGAATTCTCAAATATAAGGAGTACAAAAGGGTATAATAATAGCTCTTACTAAAAGAACCGAATATCCGTACCTTGTAGCAAAATAAACCAAAGATCCACAAAACAAAGTAACAAGCTCTAATCCCCTGTCACTAAGGCTACAACATAAATATAATTATATCATACATAATGGTTAAACCAATACAATAGCAATTTACCATGTTTGGTGATTTAAAACCTTAATTTACCACTTTCCCAAAACCCGTTATTTAAGGACTATTTTTAAAGATCCGACTGTTAACCAATTTACCCAAATCATAACACTGGTAAAAGAACATAATTGGACAGTAGAATCATAGATTAACCATGAGCTTTGGATACACTTAAAAATCTATCCTGAAACTCATTTTATGATCCTTACAAGATGACCCTTTTTCTTAAACATGATTTTATAGGACTGTTTTCAAAGGACAAAATATTAGACCTAGTTCCCGACCCTTAAAAATTGATTAGAGACCATATTTGAAAACTATGTTTGAAGGGATTAATGATAGGGTTAAGAAAGACATAAAAATGTATCATAAAACACGTTTTACAGCCCTTACAAGATGACTAAAAAACAGGACTGATTTGGACCTTTGTTTTTGTTTAAAGGTTTTATGGCTCTAGATCTTTCTAAAATACTTAGGATTATGTTATAACATGTATAAAAACTTATTTAAAACCATATTAGGGCTGATCTAAAAAGATCTAGCATATGAAAGGGTTCTTAGATCATAAAATCACCAAAAACATGTTTTTAGGGTTCATAAACCCTAGAAATCATGTACATAAAAAATACAAAAGTATGGAATAGAGACACAAAGGATATTATACTTAAATGAAACGAGAGTAAGGATGATAAACACCACACACCAAGAAAACACTAGAATGGAGGAGAAGGATGCAAGAAAACACCAAGAACACCTAGAAAATGGAAGTTCTTCATTGGAGGTTTTAAAGAAAACCTTAAGCAACCAACAATAGAGTTTTTGATGAATGAGGGGAATATGGGGGGACGTATGGAAGGATAAAGGAGTGCTAGGGAAAGGATTTTACAAATTTTAGTAAGTAATTAAGTCTAAGAAAACATGTTTAGCAAATTATTATACACTTTCTCCTTTTAGTTTATTTAGTCATTAACATCACACTCCTTTCCCTTTTGATTCAGAAAACACACGGCACAACCTTGTTAAGATGACTATAAACTTTGATTTTTACCAAATTAACAAAGTTTTAACACATATCCTTAAAACCTTTTCTAAATATAAAGCTTTTATATATAAAGTAACAAAATAAAATAAATAATTCTTTATTTTTCTTATAAAATCCGGACCCTAATATAATATTTAGGAAAATATGTTTCTTTTTCATTTAAATAAACTTTATATTATACCTATAATATCTTCAAAAGATTTTATAACATAAGGTTTAATTATTTCAAAGTTATTTAAATAATTAAATGCACAGTTTTAAATAATTTGAAATGAAATGAATTTTCAAAAATGAAATAATATTTCAGAAAGCACTTCAGATTTACAAAATGACATAAATGGCCTAAAAATCTTATTCTTAAAATGCGGGTTTTACATAACCTGCACCTATAGATTACTTGTCATCATACCCTGTCATGATGGTCACTTCGGTGAATTCTCGTTAGTTTTGATGTTATGAGCTTAGTGCAATAAAATATTGTTTCATGTGGGTGAATAATAACATAGCTCAAGTGGTAGACATGTATTCAAAATGTTATTTTAAACCTATGAATTCACTCAACCTTTGTGTTGGCTTTTAAGCATATATTCAGGTATTTGTGACTGATAGCATGGAGCAATGAAATTGTGTATAATTGAAGTTCGTTTTCTCGATTCTTAACCAATTCAAAGTCCTAACAAAATCGGGTTTATGATCGTTTTTGGTTGGTAGGGTTATTTGGATTTTCTATGTCTATTTAAACAATCAAGTAAAAACGTGCAAAATATTAACTACATATCCATAAAACAATTAGCATTTACCAAATTTTTATTCAAATAAGGACAAAAATGTAAAACTATGGAATTAAAGTGCTGAAAATGTAAATTCTTGAAACTAATCTGCTTGAAATGTAAAATCAGAAATCTACCAGGACTAACTATGCAAATTTTACCAAACTACTAACTAATTTGTAACAACTTATAAAACTAACAAACTGATTTTGACAAGTTTTAAAAAGTAAAGGACTAAATCAATGCAAACCCTAATTTTGTGAAAATTAGCTAGCAATACAAATAGCTTAAAACATTGAGGACCAAAATGCAATTAAAGTTGGAATTTAACCAAAAACAGGCTAAGTGAATGATTGAGCTCGTTTAAGCTCTACAATGGACCAAATAAGCTCAAACAAATTGCAAACAACTTAAAATCCAATTTTACCTAGGCTTGGAAGAGGAATAAGCTTGAAACTCAGTAAAACTCAAATAAGCCAATATTGATAAGTCACAATTAAGCTATCTGATAAGCCAGACTTGCACAAAATGATTTTTAAGCTAAAACTTGTTAAACAACTCAAGGAGATTCTGGAATGTCTTTTGAAACGAAAAATGATCAAGAAACGAATTAGGAAAATGAGAATAAGCTAAAACTAGCTTATTTGACCAAAGCTGACCAACTTTTGGAAAAACTTGAAAACTTCCAGATCTACTCAAGAACACATTCTAATCATTAATATGGAAGAAAATTTAATGATTTATGAAGTGGATTTGCTAGTGTTAGAAATCAGTAAGCACTTGGATTCCAGAAACTTGCATTAACTAAACAGCTTTTGAAAATGCTTATTTTTCTTTTGGTTCTTAAAACTGTATAGTTTCCCTAAGAACACTCAATATTCAGATGTTAAATGACAAGTGTGAACTGGTTTGAAACAATTTCATCAAGAAATGAACAATTGCCAAACAAATGAAATCAGTCACTTTTTATGAACTAATTAAGCTAAAAACTGACCCATATTTTTTTATAGCCAATTGCCTTTTTGAATTTCTATTTGACTTGGAACTTACTAAAACTTGTTTAGAAAGACTGAAGGAGTGTGAATGAACAATGTTTACTCAATTAACAACACTTTATACTACAATGAATACTAAATCCAAACACTAGTTACTGATTTTTATCAAGTTTTTGTGAAGGAAATCTGAACAATTGGCTACACTGAACTAAATGTGATATCTACTCAAAGTTTATAACCAAAATAAAGTGAAATGGAAACAATAACAAGCAGTAAAACAGACAACTACTCAAAATGCACAAGCTAACTAATTGTGACTGATAAGATGAAAACAGAACAAGTAATGAGCTAGTAACAAGTATTAAACTAACAAGAAGCTTATCTAATCAGCAAAAATCAACACAAAACATTATAAACACACTTGATCATATCAACAAAGAAGATTAAGCTAGAATTTAGCATGCCATTGCTGTTTAGTGGAACCAAAATTCACAAACCATGAACCTTTTAGCTAGGGCCTCATCTGATGGAGTAGGTAGACGCTGAGCCTCCTAGATAGTGTTAACCACCACCTTAACACTATCAACTACTTATCAACCTGCTACAATCATCATCACCATGTTTTTGTACAATCTGCTTCAAAATCAACTAAAACATCTACTAGATGAACAGAACAAGATCAAACAGCTACAATCTTCAACAAGAATTAATCATGATCAATGGTGATCACAAATAGCTATTAACAGCACAATAGTAACACTGATGCAAGAGATGAATAGTAGATTTAGGGAAAAGGAATGAGATTTTATTGATTGAGTGAGAAAGGTTGGTTACAAAGCCTGGTAAACTTGTTACAAATATAATAACTCACTCAAGAGCTTGTCAGACTCTTGAGTTTGCTATGCTAACTGGAACAAACTAAGATTGAGAGAGAGAAAAAGGAAATGTGTGAAAATTTCACACTTAAGCTACAATCATAAATGAGGGGGAAAATCCCTATTTATAGACAAACAATGAGAGTCATTTGGGGTTGATGACGTATCCCCACCAATAATAAGCTGCCAGGTGTCCTGAATTGACCAATTGAAAATCCTTGTGTTCTTCATGAATTGGGGGTTTTTAATTCTTTGAATTTGAGCTTGATTAAAGGTTCCCATTGTGTTCCTCTCTTGAAAACGATAAGGTTTCATGTAGAAATCTCTTCTTGAAATTCAGTGCAGCTCAAAAATGGTTCTGGGCTCGTTGAGGAAGAAGGTGCCACGTGGCAGATCCTGCTTGGGTAGGAGGAGGTCACACGGATCATGATCCAATTTTGGATATATTGAATATGGGCTGGCGTCCTCTGATTGGTTGAAAGTAAGATAGTGGGTTTTAACTATTGCTTTGCGGTGCAGTTAATGAAGCAGGAGACTGGTCAACATTAGTTGGCAATCCAAATTCAAATATCCTTGCATTCTTATTGGTTGAAACCATGTCACATGGATTAAGTCCTTGTTTTACTTTGAAAAATGGCAACTTCAGCCCTTGTACTTTGGCATATTTTCAATTAAAGCTTAGCACTTCTTCCTTTGGCATAAATGGTCCTTCCACTTGCATTCTTTTTAAGTTTGACCCTTTGACTTAGTTGACTGAAGAGTTGACCATGTTTGACTTTTATCTTGACTTTGGAAAATTTACATTTGAGTCCTTCAACTTTGGAGTGTTGTCAAGATAGGTCCCTTATCTTCAAAGTCTTGTCATCTTTGATCCTTCTTTGTCTTTTTCATCCAAATAAGCTTGATTTTCTTCTTGTTTGCTTGAAAATGTATCCTTCTTACCTATTTATACACAAACACAAAACATACCACATAATTCCGCTTTATAGCACAAAAGTCAGGTATTTTCCTTGTGTTTTAGGGTGATTTGTTGATTAATTGATATGAGTTTTTGCTCATATCAAATCCCCTACACTTGAACATTGCCATGACCTCATGCAACGCTATATTTTAAAGCACAAATTTACATTCTTCTTATAATTAATCCACCTTGGCCAATATGGAATGCTATTACACTATGCTACTCTACATGATGCATGATTTTGATTTTGAACAATGTAATGCAAAAGAAACAATTCTATTTATATCTTTTTGGATTTTTCTTAAAATGGCTTTGATGGTAAAACTCATAAAGAAATCAGTGACTTAGATTAGGGATTTGGTACCATGGACACTTATCACCATCAAGTTTCACTTTCCCCATACCAAGCTTAAAAATGGGATCATTGCATTCACAAGTAAAAAAAAGTGCATCAACTTATTCATGACAATTAAATGTGGAACCGGTTATTATTTGAGCAAATTGATTTTGGGAAAATTTGTCATTATTTAAAGCATGAAGTATAAGAAATGCAAAATCCAAAAACAAGGAAGCACGGTTTAATCCTAAGTAATCCTCTCATCCATTACTTGAAAAACCGCTCACAATTAATATAAGTCCGTTTCAAGAGTAATAAGTCATTCGCCTTATGTGTAAAATCCTCATGTCATGCATTAATAAGTAGTTACACACTCGCTAAGGAAAGAAAAATAAAACTCACGCAATAATTTACATCCGCCGCCTTTTGAGACTTTGGATCTTCAACGCCGCAACCCGTCAAGGTAATATTGGATTGGAGCAACTATTAAATCCCCGCAACCCGTCAAGTTAATATTGGAATCTAATAGTTACTATAGTTAACACTTCACTGCCCCTCTTGGGAGTCTTGTATAATTATTATTTTTTCTTTTTTTTCTAGCCACTCATTTTTTTGTAAGCCGCTCTTATTTTTCTTTATTCCTCACAAAGAAAGTTGAAAAGATTAAAAGGAAAAAACACCCGCTAAATATTAAGCATGACATAAGTCTAGTACACATAAAACGTTCTAACTTAGAATCTTAAGACATACTTATACCAACCGTGAATGATTAGTCAAAAATGCATAAGAGACTACAAACCAATTAAAACCGTTCTTGATTATTTATTATCATATATACATGCGAAGAAATTAGAGGTAAAGAAGAGAAGGGTTTAGCCACAAGTAATTATCATGAAGTTTATCTAGCCCTTTTATACTTGCTTCAACTCTATCATTTCCCATTCTTCATAAATTTAAAATCTCAAATAATGAGACTCGTGGATGCTTAGCCTAATAGACCAATGAAGGACTACATGGTTAAGGATACTAGCTAGAGAATGCTAAGATAAGCAAACTCGGGTTGAGTCAAAATATTCATGGCGGGCCTAATATGTCAAAGAAGTCTAAATTTGTTAAACCATGTTCTTATTATATTTTTTTCTTTTTATATATTTTTTGATGGAAAATAAAAGAAGAAATATATACAATGAAAATGTGTTATGTAAATGAAAAATGATTGATGCAAAAATTATGAATGCATATTTTTGGTGGCCAAAGTAGATCAAAAATTTGAAAAATGTTTGAAAATTTAATTTTCCAAGTTATCATGAAAGTCAATGACAAGTTCTAGGTAAGGTCACTTTGATAGAAGACCCCCCTACACTTAAGCTAAACATTGTCCTCAATGTTTAAGAGCATGGAAGTATAAAACTTCCCCTACACTTATGACAATGAATAGACTTTTCTTAACCCAAGTTAAGGAAAGATCAACTATAGTGAATTCATTTGTAAAGCAAAAGGTGTCTATGAAAGATCACAATAGTAACAAAGTGAACCGGATACAAGGGCCTCCTCCATAAGCTTCAAAGCACGTGATGAGTGAGCAACCTTACAAACATCATGAAGACAAAAGAAAGTCTCCCCAACACTTCTCATTAATTTGCTATCCTTATTTCTAACCTACAACACTCTAGATCTAACAACTCTAAACCTAGTTATTCAAGCTTGATTTAAGGAGTCTCTAGCTCGACTCATCCCACACTTAAAAGTGCCTAATACCTATCATGGAGAGTAAAAGTTTTGCCCTTTTTAAAAAAAATCTCCATGATGAGGTAAAACAAGTTTTCATTTATCAAAACTCCATAAATATCCCCCCGGATCAAATACATAATTACCATCCCACTTATAACACAATCCAGCAACTAACTTCCCAAGCAATGGTGAAAAAGGTGAGATGTGGTGGTTCAAAATGGTTTCCCATATGTTCTTCACAAGGTGATAAGGTGATACCCTCAAATCTTTCACAAGTTTCCTTTTGTTGCATCAGGTGGATACTAGATGGTTTAGCAATCTCTATGCCAGGATCAAAAATCCGTTCCTTGATGGGAAAACAACAAGTGTTGATTGCCTTAGAGGATTCTCCCTTGTTGGTCACATGGTGAGAGAAAGGTTTTGGAGTAATGGGTAATAGCAAGCTCTTAGAAGGAACCATCATGGCTTGTTTTCCTTTATCACATGGACGGGTTGAGGTGGACAAGGAAGAAGGTAAAGGATCTTCATGCAATAGAGATTCTAGATAGAGTATGTCCCCCTCTTGATCAAGATATCCAAGAGTGTACTCAAAAGATATATCCACCTCTAAAAACTCATCACTCTCATCCATGATAGAATCCTCCTCATCACCATAAAGATCATAGATAGGTCTATCAAAGATTGGTGATTCCTCAAAACCTAAAGAAGTGTGATCATCAACAAATGGAGAGTCACAAGTAGAAATCTCATCATCACTATAGTCATCATATGTTGGAGTATCACAAAGAATAGATTCTTCATCACTAAAGTCCTTATGAATATCTTCATCATTGTGGAAAAGTGGGTTGTTATATGCGGTTTCAAATAGAGGATTGTAATAGATCACATAATCACCAAAGTCAAACGCTCGAGGTTCATGAAAATCCAAGGATGAAGTAATGGAAGCAATAGTCTCAATATGAGGTAAATCATAATCTCTACTTGAGCAAGCTTCATAAAAATATTCATCACAAACTTCATCAAGGATATCATCTTGAGTTTCTTCATTCACAACATCAATATGCTTTTCCGCTTCGGGCTCATCAGACTTCTTTGAAAACTTTCCCATGTTAAACACAACTCTCTCATCTCCTACCCGCTTTGTAAGTTTATCTTCCGCCACATCTATTAGAGTTCGACCCGTTCTAAAAAATGACCTACCAACAATTAACGGCACTCTAGGATCCATATCATAATCAACCACCACAAAATCCGCGAGAAAAGTAAATCTATCAACCCCAACAAAAACATTCTCCGCAATTCCCACCGGATAAGCAATAGTACGGTTGGCCAACTCAAGAGTCATCTTAGTAGGAGTGAGCTCGGGAAGTGAAAGTTTCTTCCAAACCGATAATGACATGAGATTTATGCTTGCTCCTAAATCCGCTAATGCCATACAGTTTTCCACCCCCGGGAAATTGCAAGGAATCAAAAACCTCCCCGGATCTCCTAGCTTAGTGGGTAACTTCTTAAGCAAGACCGCGGAGCAATTTTCATTCAAGGAAGCATTAGGCAAATCCACCAATCTCTCTTTGTTAGAAAGTAAGTCCTTAATCATCTTAGCAAACTTAGGCATATTGGCTAAAGCTTCCGCAAAGGAGATATTTATGTTAAGTTGCTTGAACTCCTCAAAAAGTTTGAAACTTGGATATCATCCTTGTTCTTAAGCTTGTCCTTTCTTAATCTTGATGGGTAAGGAAGACTTGGTTTTGGTTGTGGTTGAGTGGTTGAAGAAGGATTTTCCTTGTTGGTTGCTTCATGAGTAGGTGTGGAAGTAGGAGAAATGGGAATAGGTTGAGAAGGTGTGGTTGATAGAGTAGGAGCATTTGGAGGTGGTGAAGTAGATGTAGAAGGCTTGACACATGTAGGAACAAAAGTGGGTTTAACAATAGGAGGTGTAGGAGGTGAAGGATCCTTAGTTGTTTTTCCACTTCTTGTTGTAATAGCATTGACATTTGCCCTCGGGTTTGTTTGTGTGTTAGATGGTAAAGCCCCTTGTTGTCTTTGATTGAATGACATCAAAGCCTCTTAGTTTGCTCCTCCATTGAAAGTTTCATTTGGTCATTCATTCTTTTCTCACTTTCACGAATTCTCCTCTCAACATACTCATGAGTCTCTTGTAGCCCATATCCTTGATTTTGAAGTTGAGAGTAACCTTGATTTGGGATTTAAGGGTATCCTTGATTTGGGAAGGGTGGGAGTGGTGGATTAAATCCTTGATTTGGTGGATAAAAGTTATTTCCTTGATTTTGAAAATCGTTAGGTGCCTTGTAGTTATTCCCTTGGTATTGTGGTCTTGGACCTTGGTTTCTTTGCAACGATTGAGGGTGATTTTGTTAAGGTTGGGTGGGTGGTTGGGGTGGGAATCCCGGTGGAGTAAGGTAATTTTGAGACTTGTAAGAAAGGTTGTTTGGATTGATGTTTGGCTTGAAATGTTCACGATGTTCCTCTTGGTAAGCATAACATTCCACTTGATATCCTTTCACCTTATCACATTGTTGATATGAATGGGGACCTCTACAAGTCTCACATAAAAGAGTAATAGCATGCACATCATTTGTGGAATGATTGCCCATAGAAAGTTTCATAAAGTCATTCATCATGGTTTCTTGCATCTTTTGAGTGTTTTGCATGAGTGTTTGACTTTCCGTTTGAGCTTGAGTCAATGCTTGAATGCATGAAATGAGTTGAGTCTCCAATGGTTTAGAACCTCCTTCTTGAATGACATGTACTTTTTCATCAAATTGTGTGTTAGTTTGCACCATTTCTTTGGTCCCAATAATTCCCAAGCCTCTTGAATGGATTTAAGAAGAATATTTCCTCCCGCGGAAGCATTGAGTGAGTCTTGGTGATGAGGTTTAAGGCCATTGTAGAAAATATTGATTTGGTGAACTTCATCCAATCCATGATTAGGGCATCTCCTCAATAACTCTCTATACTCCTCCCAAGCATCACTAAATGTTTGACTAGGTTTTTGTTGGAAGCCTATAATTAAGTTCCTCAAAGCCGTGGTCTTAGATGGGGGAAAGAACTTGTTCAAAAACATCTTAGTGAAACCATCCCATGTGGTAATGCTCTCGGGTGGTTGTGTATCTAACCAATGCTTAGCCGGACCCTCTAGTGAAAATTGCACCAATATCAACTTAATGGCATCATGGGGAACTCCATTGTACTTAATGGTGTTGCAAAGAGCAAGAAATTTCTTAAGGTGATCATGAGGATTATCATTCTTGTTCCCATAAAATGGTGTATTTGAAAACAAGTTAATCATGGATGTTTTTAGCTCAAATGTGTTTGGGGGAATATCGGGTATCTTGATAGCATCGGCATATCCTTTCACATTAGATTGCAAGTGCTCCATCAAAGGTCGAGTATCAACTCCGGCCATGGCTTCTTGTTGTGGATGGATCAAAGCACGATTCTCGGGATCAGCTTGATGGACGGTGGTGTTCCTACTCTTTCTCTTTTTCTTCCTTTTCGGAGGAAGGGGTTGTATACAAATCGGTATTTGTACACGCCCGCGAGTGAGCATGCAACTCAATACGAAGAAGGAGAGAGAAGCTCTCGTTTGACTTTGAAGAGAAAAGGATTATCCTCTTCGAGTTTCAATATGAAATATCCACAAGAAAATAATAATATACGTATGTACTACTTGGGTGCAAGACCCCCAATGAAGCCTTCCTTCTTAGAATACTCACTAGTGAACGGGGGGTTAGGTGGCGCGAAGCACTTAAGTACCTATTGACCCTTAGATGGCATTTTATAGCACATCGCCTTTCTATTCACTTTGTAGTTTGTATTCTTTGAATTATTGCTTATTGGAAGTATTTATCTATTCTTGCTTTATTGAGTTTGATCGATACGCGTGTCAAGGACCGGAATGCCCCTCAACACGGTGTATTGCCTTGGCAATACTTATGGAGAATATGTGTATTGATTGTTCTTATACGTATACGTATTTACTTATAATAATATATGGAAAATATTTTTGTATTTATTGGTTTTTTAGAGAAAATACTATATGTACATAAAAACCGAGGGAATCCAATAATATATATTTTTGGGTGCAATCTCTTAGGAAAAAGATTGCTTTTTGGATTTTTACTTTGTTTGGTCAATTCTTTAGGAAAAGAATTGTTTTTGTTAGTTTTTAGTTTTTATATTTTTATATTTTTGATTTTTTATTGTTTTTGATTTATGATACGTAAAAATAGCGTTCACTAGGTGAACGGATCCCAAAAGCCAATGAAAACCGTCAATCGATAGTCTCTCGTAAAGTCAAAGAACCGGCAGCGGCGCCATTTGAAATTGTGTATAATTGAAGTTCGTTTTCTCGATTCTTAACCAATTGAAAGTCCTAACAAAATCGGGTTTATGATCGTTTTTGGTTGGTAGGTTTATTTTGATTTTCTATGTCTATTTAAGCAATCAAGTAAAAACGTGCAAAATATTAACTACGTATCCGTAAAACAATTAGCATTTACCAAATTTTTATTCAAATAAGGACAAAAATGCAAAACTATGGAATTAAAGTGCTGAAAATGTAAATTCTTGAAACTAATCTGCTTGAAATATAAAATCAGAAAACTACAAGGACTAACTATGCAAATTTTACCAAACTACTAACTAATTTGTAACAACTTATAAAACTAACAAATTGATTTTGACAAAATTTAAAAAGTAAAGGACTAAATAAATGCAAACCCTAATTTTGTGAAAAATTAGCTAGCAATACAAACAGCTTAAAACCTTGAGGACCAAAATGCAATTAAAGTTGGAATTTAACCAAAAATGGGCTAAGTGAATGATTGAGCTCGTTTAAGCTCTACAATGGACCAAATAAGCTCAAACAAATTGCAAACAGCTTAAAATCCAATTTTACCTAGGCTTGTAAGAGGAATAAGCTTGAAACTCGGTAAAACTCAAATAAGCGAATATTGATAAGTCACAATTAAGCTATCTAATAAGCCAGACTTGCACAAAATGATTTTTAAGCTGAAACTTGTTAAACAACTCAAGGAGAGTCTGGAATGTCTTTTGAAACGAAAAATGATCAAGAAACGAATTAGGAAGATGAGAATAAGCTAAAACTAGCTTATTTGACCAAAGTTGACCAACTTTGGAAAAACTTGAAAACTTCCAGATCTACTCAAGAACACATTCTAAACATTAATATGAAAGAAAATTGGATGATTTATGAAGTGGATTTGCTAGTTTTAGAAATCAGTAAGCACTTGGATTACAGAAACTTGCATTAACTAAACAGCTTATGAAAATGCTTATTGCTCTTTTGATTCTTAAAATTGTATAGTTTTCCTAAGAACACTCAATATTCAGATGTTAAATGACAAGTGTGAACTGCTTTGAAAAAATTTCATCAAGACATGAACAATTGCCAAGCAAATGAAATCAGTCACTTTTTATGAACTAATTAAGCTAAAAACTGACCCATACTTTTTTATAGCCAATTGCCTTTTTGACTTGCTATTTGACTTGAAACTTACTAAAACTTGTTTACAAAGACTGAAGGAGCGTTAATGAACAATGTTTACTCAATTAACAACACTTTATACTACAATGAATACTAAATCCAAACACTAGTTACTGATTTTTATCAAGGTTTTGTGAAGGAAGTCTGAACAATTGGCTACACTGAACTAAATGTGATATCTACTCAAACTTTATAACCAAAATGAAGTGAAATGGAACCAATAACAAGCAGTAAAACAGAAAACTACTCAAAATGCACAAGCAAACTAAATGTGACTGATAAGATGAAAACAGAACAAGTAATGAGCTAGTAACAAGTATTAAACTATCAAGAAGCTTATCTAATCAGCAAAAATCAACACAAAAACAGTATAAACACACTTGATCATATCATCAAAGAAGATTAAGCTAGAATTTAGCATGCCATTGCTGTTTAGTGGAACCAAAATTCAGAAACCATGAACCTTTTAGCTAGGGCCTCCACTGATGGAGTAGGTAGGCGCTGAGCCTCCTAGATAGTGTTAACCACCACCTTAACACTATCAACTACTTATCAACCTGCTACAATCATCACCATCACCATGTTTTTGTACAATCTGCTTCAAAATCAACTAAAACTGCTACTGGATGAACAAAACAAGATCAAACAGCTACAATCTGCAACAAGAACTAACCATGATCAATGGTCATCACAAATAGCTATTAACAACACAATAGTAACAGTGATGCAAGAGATGAACAGTAGATTTAGGGAAAAGGAATGAGATTTTATTGATTGAGTGAGAAAAGTTGGTTACAAAGGCTGGTAAAGTTGTTACAACTATAATAACTAACTCAAGAGCTTGTCAGACTCTTGAGTTTGCTATGCTAACTGCTACAAACGAAGATTGAGAGAGAGAAAAAAGAAATGCGTGAAAATTTCACACTTAAGCTACAATCACAAGAGGGAAAATCCCTATTTATAGACAAACAATGAGAGTGATTTGGGGTTGATGACGTATCCCGACCAATAATAAGCTGCCTGGTGTCCTCAATTGACCATTTGAAAATCCTCGTGTTCTTCATGAATTGGGGGTTTTTAATTCTTTGAATTTGAGCTTGATTAAAGGTTCCCAATGTGTTCCTCTCTTGAAAACGATCAGGTTTCATGTAGAAATCTCTTCTTGAAATTCAGTGTAGCTCAAAAATGGTTCTGGGCTCGTTGAGGAAGAAGGTGCCACGTGGCAGATCCTGGTTGGGTAGGAGGAGGTCACACGGGTCATGATCCAATTTTGGATATATTGAATATGGGCTGGCGTCCTCTGATTGGTTGAAAGTAAGATAGTGGGTTTTAACTATTGCTTTGCGGCGCAGTTAATGAAGTAGGAGACTGGTCAACATTAGTTGGCAATCCAAATTCAAATATCCTTGCATTCTTATTGGTTGAAACCATGTCAAATGGATTAAGTCCTTGTTTTACTTTGAAAAATGGCAACTTCAGCCCTTGTACTTTGGCAGATTTTCAATTAAAGCTTAGCACTTCATTCCTTTGGCATAAATGGTCTTTCCACTTGCATTCTTGTTAAGTTTGACCCTTGGACTTAGTTGACTAAAGAGTTGACCATGTTTGACTTTTATCTTGACTTCGGCAAATTTACACTTTGAGTCCTTCAACTTTAGAGTGTTGTCAAGATAGGTCCCTTATCTTCAAAGTCTTGTCATCTTTGATCCTTCTTTGTCTTTTTCATCCAAATAAGCTTGATTTTCTTCTTGTTTGCTTGAAAATGTATCCTTCTTACCTATTTATACACAAACACAAAACATACCACATAATTCCGCTTTATAGCACAAAAGTCAGGTATTTTTCTTGTGTTTTAGGGTGATTTGTTGATTAATTGATATGAGTTTTTGCTCATATCAAGCAATATAAGGATGGCATGAAGAGGCACGAGCTTGAAATTATTGTTAGAAATTTTGGGAACCTAATGTTGTAAAACTCTGATTTTGAATGATATATAAATAAAGTTGGTTTAAACACTCTTTTGAATTGTTTTCTATTATTATGACTTGTGTACTATGAAGTAATACCCTATATTAGCCTCCGTTGCTATATGTGAAAAATAAGGGTGTTATAATAAATACGATATTTGAGCCGACACAAACTATACTTCGGTTCCTTATCTTTTCACTTGATTTTTGGATATAATTGCATATTTATTAAGTGTTGTGGCCTATGTGTAAGTTATGGCTATGACAACCTTTCCCTTTTTTTAGTTGCAAAATGAGATCGTTGAGCACTAGAACGACTTTGCTTGGAAACCTCTGTTGTTGCAACCAAGCTACGATCTAGGCCAAATGCTAGTGAAATGACCAAAATCAATATGAGAGATAAAACACTGCTCATCATGTGTTGCTTTTGATACGTTCAAGTTACTGTTCATAAAGTAAACTATACAAATGTAAATTTTGTTGGAATTTTTTTGTGAGAGAGATTAGTGTAACATTAGCTCTCGTCACATAAGATTGTCCTTAAAGCTTTTTGAGAATTTTGAGACATGATACAATGGTGCAAAGTCTATAATATATAGGAGAACTAAAAGGAAATGTATGTATATAGGTATCTTTGTTTATTGTTACATGATAATATTTTCTTTATGGTTGTACAAAATAGTATATATTAAGGTGACATGCTTTATAAAACCCGTGACTACAAACTACGAGTAACTCTCTAAGTGGATTCATTTTTCTTTTTCGCACAAGGTACGACTAGTAGTATACTGAAATTAAGCATGTAATACCCCATTTTGATAAATAGAATATCACAAGATAATTATGATGTGTCATCAAAACATGCAATGTAATATGTCATAAACATACATGACCAAAGGGATAACCGAAATCAAACATCGGTTCCCAAAATAAGCCCAAAACATGAATAAAATAAATGAACTAAAGGAAGACTAAACAAGCATAAATATATGAAGGCAAGAGGAGAAGAAGTCTAAGGTAGCTCCAATCCTATGCATGTCCTCCAAATGCTCCAGTCTAACCTTGAGTACCTGCCGTTTTAAGACATGGAAAGAAAGTAACGGCTGAGCAATACGCTCAGTACACGGATATATGACATAGCATGCATGACATAATATAGGAAAGAAAGTAAAGCATGAAAGGCAGCAGACATGAATAAGTCTTGGAAAACCTGGAACATGTTTATAATCTGGTTTTATATTCTGAAAACATAACTTATGTTTACTTATGAAAATCTGTATTAGTTAAATATACCAAAAGCCAATATAGGTCATGAGGTCAACAACGTGCATGAATACATAGAGGGGTGACCTCGTCATGCTAATAGAGGGGATGCCTCTAATTAATATGGTCTGGGTAGGATGGATCAGCTCCTTGTGAAGGATGTAAGGCACACACCACATTCACCATGAAATCCTAACTGAAACTATAACTAGGATGCACCCATACGCCCACATGATAACATAAATAAATAAAGGCCAAATAAACTGAAAGGGACGCCACGAGCTATCACTCCGCCGTGATGAAGTCATAACACTAGTGCCACCAGTGTTATGGTTATGGTACCTCCATAACTAGGTGAAACTGGCATGCATATATATGGCTAAGGCAAATAATTAACATAAGCATTTAAATCTGTAAATACTGGGATAACAGTTGGCTACATACGGGAAATCCTAATAAAGAAGAGATTGTCCTTACTGAAGGACGGGAAATTCGTACCTCTTGTCCAGTAAAATCTAACGGAAGTGATGAAGAACCTACTCCGCCTTGACGGATAATACTACATAAGATGAGGAACATGTATGAGTTGTCTGAGATACGTGTATTTTACTGGTTTTGTGTGTTCTTAGTTTAGTATACGTATTCTGTCATGTTTTACTATTTATTGTGTTATCTGGTAGTTATTCTTGTATTCTGTTGTATATCATTCATGTATTAAGGTATTATAATACTTATATTGTAATACTAAGTAACTTTCTAAAGATAACAGGTTTCCTAAAATAGTAAGTTTCCAAAAATAGTATGTTTTCAAAAATAGTAAGTTTACATAATAAGAAATAACTGAATTATTAAGCTACAAATATAAGTTAACTTATTAGTAAAATACAAGTCATGGTTTAATGGTTATAGCTCATTAATTGAATAACTTGGTGAATTAATTAAACTATACATTATGCAAATTTAATTAAAATACTAGTTTAATTAAATTAAACACTTCGGTTTAAGACATGAATTATTTTATAAATAATTATAATCTAGGTCTTGTAATTAACAAAATATACTGATTTTATAAAGGTCCCGAACCTGAGCCCGTGTTTACATATAAGTCGAATCGTATAAACCAAACCAAACAACCCGTCAGTGGCTAAACCGTTTAGCCGGCTGCCACTGACGGCTAATGTTCCCCCCTGGTTAGCTATTTGGCTAGCCACTGCTAGCCTAAACGTGACCTTGGATCAAGCCAGTTGCCACTGGTTTTGTTACCCGGTTCCCACTGTTTTTGTTGCTCAACCGAAAACAAGTCCCACCGAGACCTAGAAGGTCTCGGTTGACACTAAACAACCAAACCAACACTAATTATTACCCCGAATTCAAGTCGGGGTTTCCCTTGTCGTGCGTCCGATTCAAACCGAACCAAGCCGAGACTTTGGAGGTCTCGGTGGTGGTGAATAAAATAAGCCGAGACCCTATGTGGTCTCGGTTGTGTCTCGGCCGAACAAAACCCGAACCAAACAAACCCTAATCATGGTTTCTTATTTAATTCCAATATGTTTATGATATTTTAACACATGAAATCAGAATAGAAGTATAAGAATAATTAAAAAAAAGGTTTACCGAATGTGTGATTAAGGGTTAATTAACACGAACACTACACGAATTATATGGATCAAAAACCAAAATCTTCCTCCTTGTTTCTTTCTTTTAGGCCAGCGGCAGGATGGAGACCCAACTAGGGTTTTCTTAGTTTTCTTGAAAAAGTATTATGAGGAATAAATTCCCTGTAGTTTTGTTTATTATGGGTTAAGCATGGGTCATGGGCCAAAAGGCCCATTTTCTCTTTTTGGTCACTCTAAGTCGCGACACCCTTAATATCCAAAGACAAAACCGAAGCTTTTTCTAAGTTACATTTTATAGTCGTGTAGGTTCGTGTTTTATTTATCGTGTATTTTGTTATCGTGGTTGTGTCACATTTATAATATCTTTAATGTTCGTTATTTAATGTCGTGACACATGTCCAAATATTATAAATGAAAAGTTTTATTTTATCGTATTTTCATGTATTTATTGTTCACGTGTACTATTCATAGTATTTTTAATGCGGGTTTTACAACTCTTCCCCCTCTAAAATAATAATTCGTCCTCGAATTAGAGTCGTGATAATATTTTGGATATTACAATTCTTCCCCTCTAAAAGGTCAATCTTCCTCGAACTAGAGGCAAGATAACTAATGGAGTTATAGGAACTGAATGTATACAAAAGCTAAGAGGACATGTAAGCCAAAAGGACATGGATGTGATATGACTGGAAAGGACGTGGAACGTGACCTGACTGGAAAGGACTTGGTACGTGACATGACTGGAAAGAATATACCTAACTCATGGACTGAAAAGAGTATAAGAGTCCAGATGGACTCATCCGTTTCCAAGTGGCTTCCCACTCGAAACGATGTTCTAACTGGTCTTGGAGAGAATTAATAATCTTGATCTTCATGACTCTGTCTTGATGATACAAAAAGTTTCTAGTACACCAACGTGAGATGGGTTCTCATGAGTCTGATCAAATGGCTAAGACATAATGTAGAAGGATAATAAAACCTTATGATGCGACATAATCTGGAATAATGACATAAGAAACGTATTAGTAAGGATGTACGAGACATACTAAAAATATAGTACGTGAACAATTGTGAACGTGATTCGTGAGCAATTGTGAACGTGATACGTGGAAATATGGTAAATGTCACATGGGAACATACGTTGGACGTGATACGGGCAACATATCGTGAACATGGAATAACTGAGGAGGTAACGTCAAACGGTACTAGGTAAGACGTGGAATGTGACGTGAAGCGTCAGCCTGAAGATGAAAAGTTTATTAGACTTGCGTCTGGTCTCCCAATCTTGCAGTAAACTTTCCAGAACAAAAGTGAAACTTAAATCGTAAGCTAGAATATGATCATGAACGTTAATATGGAGGTTTTTCAAGTCCTCGTTGTGTTCGTACTCGGTATCTTGACGAATTGATAACGGTTTAGGGTGGAATAGTCGTTTTTGGTAACTAAAAGGGGGAATTTTGGTTTATCTATTTCTACTTGTAAAATAAACGTGAAAATTATCAAATGTAAATATAAAGGAAATGAACAAATTTGAAACTTAGTTAAAAGTAAATTTAAAAATAAAACAAAATGAGGCAGAAAATGGCGGGAAAGAAATAAACTAAAAAAGAAAACAACTAAGTAAAATAAACAAAGTATTGCAATGGAAGGAATCGCAATGTGTATCCTATCGGAATATAAAGGCTGCCGGAATATAACTCCTATCGCAATATAAGTGTCGCAATGTAAAGTTGTCGCAATATCAAACCTATCGCAAAGTAACTCTATCGCAATGTATATGTTATCGCAATATAAATATGTCGCAATGTAAGACTGTCGCAATGTAAAAGCTATCGAAATATGGCAGTCGAAATTTGGGCAGAGTTCCGTCGCAATAAGCCTTAAATTCCATCGCAATCCACGATGCCAGGGGCTATCGCAATCCTCGATCGGAATAAGGGGATATTGTAACTTCGATCGCAATGTAGAAACCCTAAGGTTTTTGCGATCGCAATAAAGCTGTCGGAATGAGCCGTTGGAATGTCAAAACCCTAAGGTTTTGCAATGGAGCACAAAGTATTCGAATGGAGTAAATAAGCTAAAAACCAATAAGCACTAAACCAAAAATTAAGCCAAACCAAATCTATGAGGAACTAAATAAGCCACGAGTGAAAAACTTTCAAAAACACTAAATAATCAAGATTTATGAAAAAAACTTTAAAAGAATTAAACTTTTGAAAACACTTAAAATAGAATAAGCTAAACACGAAATAAGCTAAAAACACCAAAAAGGTAAGATTTTCAAACGTATGAAATTTATGAAAACGACAAGATGATCATTTTAATCAAATAAACATCAAGATGAAACAAGTTACCTACTTGAACCGAATCAATGTCAAGATTAAAACAAGAAAGGTAGAATAAGATAGATTATGAAAAGCATGAAATTAAAATTAAAGATAAAGATTCGATTACAAGATTAAAGTGAAAAAGATTAAAGCTTGGAAGAAAAATGAAAGAAATCTAGAGAGAGAAAGTAGAATCACCTACTTCTCTCTAAAGATATCAACTCTAGAAAAATAAAAATATGACTCCCTAAAAATCTAACACCCTCAAATGAAGTATGAGAGGAGTATTTATAGGAGAAGGGGAGGTGGTTGGTGAGTTGCTTCCTTTTCTCTTTCTTTGTCTTCTCGCCTTTTAAAATAGACGTTTTCTTCTTTGGCGCGGGATTTGTCGAATGATTAAATGAACTCGACTTCTACTTTTCTTACTTTAGTAGACTTGGTTCTTCGACTTCGTTAAACTTCCGTCTTTATACTTTTTCTTCGATAAATCTTCAGAATAGGCCTTTGACTTCCGTTCTTTTTGCACTCTTCATCTTTTGCCTTCTCTTTTGTCTTGTTCTTCAATAAAAGCCCGTGAAAGCCCGTGAAAGCCCGTGTTTTCTTCCTTTTTCATCTTTTGGTCCTAAAACACAACAAAAACACAAACCACGCATAATTCCGACATTTACGACATAAAATACACATTATGGTCTCGTTTTTAATTGTTTTAAGTGGTAAAAGGATGGGTGTTTTGACACCTATCAAATCCCCTACACTTGACCATTGCAATGACGTAATGCAATGCATTAGTTTCAAAGCAGATTTACATTCTCCATCATAATTAACCCACCTTGGCCTTTATTGAATACTAGACACTAAGGAAACTTAAAAAGATAGAAAATCACAAAATGCTAAAAGGAAGAAACTTGCAAAGAAATCTAAGACTTACATTAGGGCTTTTGGTGTCATGAATATTAATCATCCTCAAGTTTCACGTTCCCCATACAAAACTTAAAAACGAGATCATTATTACTACAAGTTAGCACAACTAACACTTACTCATGTGGTTTAAGTAATCACTAAGACTCCCTTATTCCTATGTGTATCTCTTATATTTTATTTGTGTCTTGAATGATCACGAGGATGCATTTTCGACATATTTTGATAGTTTTTTAAGGCTGAAAATAAAGTAGGACGATCTAAACCATAGTTAGCTAAAGGACAAGATCTTTCAAAACTGCTTCTCGAAACCTCATAAAGTTCATATCTTGGCATAACTCGTTT
Source organism: Glebionis coronaria (assembly GCA_025667525.1). Lineage (NCBI taxonomy): Eukaryota > Viridiplantae > Streptophyta > Magnoliopsida > Asterales > Asteraceae > Glebionis > Glebionis coronaria. The sequence continues at coordinate 317,297,610 of CM046877.1, read as the reverse complement.
CACGATTTGAGACCTTTCTCGGACCGATATTTGGCATTTACTTCATACTTCGAATCTTGAGAGACGTTCTTGAAATAATGGTCTTCTCTTCATAATAGGAATTTCTTCACTTGAAGTTTTTGAGAGATTCTTCAAACTTAGAGCACGACTTCTTCATTTTTCTTCAATCTTTATTTGGGATTTCGATGTACAACGATCCGCCTCCTTTTCGGACTTGGATCTATTTATCCTCATACCTTGTTAGGGTCTTTTCAGATAGATTTCTCCATGATCTTTATGGGAGTGATTGCTTTTCGTCGTGTGTCTTGATCCTTCATATTGATTTTGGAATAATGATTCTTCACATCATCTAGGATATTTAGCAACAAAATAGAGCCCTCATGCCTTGTTAGGGCCTTTTCGGACTCGCCAATCTTCGCGTCCCGTTTCAATAAGTTATGCCTTGGCTATGAACTCTAATTAATACTGAGCAACTTTTAAACGATCTTGAGCCAGAAGCTAAGTAATTTTTAAAATAGTACGACCTTACTTATTTCATTTATTTATTTACAAGTGATGGGAGAAAAAGCTCATAATTAACTCACATAAGTTAATGAAAGAATACCAAACTTATAAATAACTCTATCATCTCTCGTTCTCCACAATTTAAAATCTTAAGTAATGAGACTCGTGGATGCTTAGCCTAATAAACCAATTAAGGTCTACATGGTTAAGGATACTAGCTAGAGTAAACTTTGATAAGTAAACCCGGGTTGAGTCAAAATATTCACGACGGTCCTAATATATCAAAGGCATCTAAACTCGCTAAAACCATTTTATTTAATAATTTATTTTGACTTTATTCTAACAATGAAAATATATGAATACGATGAAAGGAAATAACTATAGCAAAAGAAAATACTACTAGGCGAAAACAGATCATAAATTTTGAAAAATGCCGAAAAATCGATTTTCCGGTTAAAATGAGGTCAAATTCATGGAAAAGCCCACTTAAATTCGATAGAAGTCCCCCTTACACTTGAGATAAACATTGTCCTCAATGTTTAAGCATGTGGGAGTAAACTCCCTTTCCCTTAGGACATTGTGCACGTTGTTTAAATCTTGCTAAGGAAGAGACAACTAAAGTGATTCCTATTTTAATATTGAAGAATATAAAATAGTGAATCCAAAGATTTTAGGATAGAACCAGGAAGACGGGTACACGGAATGACGGGTCGTAAAAAGTCATCAAAAGTGGATCTTTTTAAGCTCCAATCCCTGCACATCATAAGAAAGAAAACAACAAACACATACGGGGCTCCCCCTACACTTATGATGAAAACAAATAAAGATAGATAGATAATCGGGTTGCCTCCCGAGAAGCGCTTGTTTTTGTTAGCCGAGTCACGAGCCTGACTCGTCCCCGAATTAAATGGTCCATGGGGAAGCCTCGAATGTAATACTAGGATCAAAGACCTTGTCCTCGTTCCCGAAGTACATTAATAAAGGAGAGGTCGGAGGATAAGTCTTAAAGGGTAGAAAAGTCCTCTCAACATATGAAAAGTATGTGAGGTCGTGATCCACGGGAGGTGGGGCGGGTAAAAGAAGCAAATTGTCATCCCCAAAAGACAATGGATGGTCACCAAGCTGCAAAGCCATAAAGTTATCATTCATAGAACAGGCAATGTCACCTCCCGGGTCAAAGCACTCATCCTCGGTAATGGTTTTGAAAGGTTGGGAAGAAAGGTGCTCGGGAGGGGGACTTGGGACAATATCTTCATGTAGCAAAGTATCAAAAATAATATCCCCTTCCGTGTCATCATCATCAGTACCTGGAGGTATTGAGAGAATGTCGATTTCTTCCATAAATGTGTCATTATTCTCAACAGGGGTAATAGACGGGGGTAAAGACTCAGTATTAGGAGCAGAATTCAACGCTTCAATTTTAGCAATAAGAAGATGAACTTTCAGTAATCTGTCGCGAAGAAGAACGTCTTCCACCTCATCTACAAGACCAAGATCAAAGGTGAACTTCTCGTAAGTCGGAGAGAATAAATCAACATCGTCATCATCTCCTGGAGGAAATGGGGAAAAATAAGAAATTTCAAAAGTGAAATTCTCATAGCATGTAGAAAAATCATCATTAAGAGCGACCTCGTCCGTAAGCTCCGCACAAGTCGGTACAACACAAACCTCCTCAAAGAATTTGTCGAGAGCAAAATCACTAACCTCACTCGATGTATCACTATCCTTAGATGCATTTGGGATAGCGAGAGAAGGCAGTGCAGTTGCACTAGGACATTGAGCAACAAGATCATTCCAAGATGTAGTATTCTCATCGTCATCATCATCATCATCATAATAGTATGGACACACAAGAGGAGGAGTATAAGTTTCAATATTCGATATCCGCTCTTGTCGCTGATCCGCTTGACATTTTTCGAGAGATTTATTTAAACTTTCTTGGAGTTTTAGAAATTGAGTACAAAGAGTGGCTCATTAGGAGTTGCAAAATAGGGTTGATGAACGACGGAGCATTGCGGGGGCTCAACATTTTGAAAACCGGAGTTATAGCACGGAAGTGGCTCATAATAATTCATCGGCTGACAAGAAAAAGTGTCGTGAGGGCCCCCACAATTGTTGCAACATGGTTATTGAGAAAAACCCTGTGCGTCTTGTGGTAGCTATTACCATTGTCATAATTGTAACCGAGTTCTTGCTCGTCATGAGACGGGTATCGAATCGGACACGAAACATGCCAATGAGAATCGCTTCCACAATATATGCAAGAGGGGGGAGTAAGTCCATTAGAAGCAAAGGATGAGTTAATCGAATTGCACGATGGACAAAATCCAAATTGTGTATTGTCAATAGCATTTCTGCACCGCTCACATGTACACCATTGACATGTTTTGTTGGAAATACATTTTACGTATTAGAAAGGATCGGTCACTCCAACAATAGTCCATGTCATAGCTCGTAGTTTAGTTATTTACATTTATTTAACAAAGCCCAAAACCGAGCCCATGGATTGTATGGGTCGGCGGCCTAATGTAAACCCAAGCCCATCTCATGGGCTTGGGTATATAAACCCTCTCCTTTGATGGAGAGGGTGTGTGGTTTTCATAATTTACACATAGTTCTTCTTATTTTCTCTCTCTAGCTTTATGTGAAATCCACCATCTCTCTATCTCTTTCTCTCTCTAAAAACATAAGCATAGATTTACATTTCTACATTTGTAGAAATGTAAATCTATGCTTATGTTTTTAGAGAGAGAAAGAGATAGAGAGATGGTGGATTTCACATAAAGCTAGAGAGAGAAAATAAGAAGAACTATGTGTAAATTATAAAAACCACACACCCTCTCCATCAAAGGAGAGGGTTTATATACCCAAGCCAATGAGATGGGCTTGTGTTTACATTAGGCCACCGGCCCATACAATCCATGGGCTCGGTTTTGGGCTTTGTTAAATAAATGTAAATAACTAAACTACGAGCTATGACATGGATTGTTGTTGGAGTGACCGATCCTTTCTAATACGTAAAACGTATTTCCAACAATCTCCCCCTAAGGGAGGTCACTCCAAACAAGGGCGTTACCCAAGTTACAATAATAAAATAAACCTAGCATACTATGCTTGTCTTGAGCTCGTAGTCTTCGTCTTTCTTTTCTTTTTTCTTTTCTGGTTAACATGCTGATGTGATCTTTGATATCAATCTTGAGAATTAATCTCTTGCCTTGATCTCGTGCATCCATCACATGTGATCTTCGCCTCTTCGTGACCTCACGTCCCACATACTTATACCTTTGTAATTCTTGAAAGCTTCAGAGTTTGATACAGCGGAAGACTTCACTTTTAGGCTTTCTTGAATTAGATGAGGTATTAAGTGCATAAAGTATAAGCATGCGGGGACGACTTCTTCTTGGATTCCGCAACGCCACCGTCTTCAAATGCCGCAACATAAGTAGACACGAACGAAATGGCTTTGAACATTTCATTCTAAATCGGTAGCATTTTACCTCCGGTTGGTGAAGACCGTTGGACAATATTAGATATCGTACCTGTGACGGATAGTTTCAATTAAGTAACTTCCTGACAGGATTTCGTGGGTAAACCCGTTCTCTTTATTCGACCGTCCAAAGCTGACTGCGAACAGAAAGAGTGAATCATTTGGATAATAATATCCGCATGATTTGAAGCTGTCAATTCATGTTCCTGGAACAAGTGAAATTCAATTAAGAACCGCACCATCGTTGCTTTCCAGTTGTCAGGAGCTTGATTCGTATAGAATCTTGCAAGTTACCTACCAAGTGCTGTTTGAGGTTAACACTAGAAGGATTTCCACTCATCACTGTGAACACTAAGGTATCACTCTGAGTGTTCTGGCAAGATCACTAAGATATTGCGTAGAGGCCTGGAACGTGTTTAAATTCAGTTACGAATTAAACAGCTGTTGCTTTCCAGTTATCACAAGTTTGATTCATAAAGAATCGCACAAGTCACTTACCATGAGCTTTATGATATTCGCTCAAGAAGGATTTCCATCTTCATTGTAAATACTTTCGTATTACTCGGATGTTCAGGCAAGATCATGAAGATTTTGCGTAGGACTCTTAAAATCTTTCTTACTTTTCACAGTGTGTGAAGAAGCAAGGAAATATGAAAGTGTGTCCTAATGAGATATTTGATGATCTCAAATGGCTCTAGTCTCGATCGTGCATTTTGGATTTTAGTGATCGGAGGCTGGAGAAGAGTGCCACCTTTTCAATACCAATTTATTCGGAGTGAATAAATCAATAGATAACGTGTTGTCTCCGTGTGATTAAAACAAATACCTTTTGAGAGATATTTGAGTTAGCTGGGATGGGTTGTGCATTGCATCACTGGGTCCATGATGTCTATCTTTAATATCGAGAATCATTAAGAATGATCTCAATAGCATATGTATTGACCCGGTTTCTGCCTAAGGTTGTAAGGAGGGCTTCTTTCTTTACACCCTTTATCTTTACAATTCTTTTTCATTCTTCAACCCCTTCAATGCTTACCAATACGTCATAACTAGCACCTTGTTGTGATTGTTCTAGTGCTAACTTAAGTACTTGGTCGGCATTCAGCTACGTTCACAATCTTTCTCCATCTTTCCTAAGGACTACTATTTCTAGCTATAGAATGTCCTTGGGAAGATTCCTCTGGTTCTGGAAGAATCATAGGACTTAACCTATCCTACCATCCTTATGTCACCACAATCTTCATCGTCGTGAAATAAATGGGTTTTGGGTAAGTATATGTCACCATGAAAATCCATTTTGATATGCAAATCCGTTTTGCTCCCCCTTAACATATGCCACGATATTCGAAAACATTTCGCATATGTCGGGATGAGCCATCACGTTAAGTCAAACCATTTTTGATAATTTCCCATATTAAATCACATTTTCTCCCCTATATTAAAATTATTAACCCAATCGATGTTTTTAATATCAATTGATTTAATGAAGTTTTAACAAAGGTTTTGGGAAGAAAAATGCAAGTCTGTTTTATCTTCATGATATCAAACGTATGAGATATGATACCGATTCGTAACATGATCACATATTCACCATATTAAAAAAAAGGAATTGACAAGGTTGGACCTGATAGATGAGAACATCATATGATAAGATCAAATGGTTCTTGTCAGCATATGTTGGTCGCCTCGTCACGTCTGAAGTCATCTCTTGACACCACGTGTACGATTGGTATTGTTGTCTTGACACCAACTTGTGAACTTGGCACTTTCAGCATCAAAGATTCTGAATGCTTGACAGTTGATCCCCCTCAATTGTTGACCCGTGTTCTATCGAAAGAGCTGTAGTCGTCGGTTGAGTAGTCGCATCGTCGAGTATGTAGATACCAATTGTAGATTGCTATGGTTGTAGAGATGATAGCTTCATAAAAACAAGACTTCTCTTGTTTTAACAAATAAATGCACTGAGGCGTACATAGATTTGTGTTAGACCAAGTTATAAAGTAAACTTGATCCCTTACAAGGTTTTAAAGTAAACCTTGCCCGAGAAAATTAATTCCCGTTGTGAGCCAAAGCTTTCATAAGAAATACTTGACTTTAATATGAAAACCGGGTTGCAGTCTGAAATAACTACAAGCCATTTAGGCATGTTTTATGAAATATTTACAACTTTTGTACGAACTCTATTTATGGCGCCGTGTCAATATTAATCGACATTTCTAAGGCCGTAAATATTATCGTACCAAAAGACATGCCTTTGAAAAATAAAGTAAAAATATTTTTGGATTTTTCTAGATTTTCAATTTTTATGGTTTTTATATGGTTTTATATTTTTGTATTTTGCTTTTGTGGATAAAAATATAAACAATATATACAGATGATCACCAAGGATACGGAGAATAGTTTTACCAAGACTATTCTTTCGCTTCATCTGCTAGTTCCTTTAGAGTCTCAGGCGAGAATGTTCTAATTCCTAGCTTGTCGGCCAAAAATTCAATTCGAGCGCGATCTAAAGCCTTCGTGAAAATATCCGCCAATTGATACTCAGATCGGACAAAGTAAAGCTCTATTACTCCATTTTCCACTTGCTCCTTGATAAAGTGGTAGCGAATGTCATTATGCTTCGACTGGGAGAATTGAACGTTGTTGCAGCATAAGGCAATTGCACTCTTGTTGTCACAGTACATCGGAATCTTATTGAAACCTAGACCATAGTCGGTTAATTGCGATCTCATCCAAAGAATTTGAGCACAGCAACCGGACATAGCTATGTATTCTGCTTCCGTACTTGAAATTGTAGTGCTTTTCTTCCTTTTCGATGCCCAACTGATTAATCGATCTCCTAGTAGTTGCAATGTTCCACTCGTGCTACGGCTCGTATCTTGACAACCCGCGTGATCCGCATCTGCATATGCCATTAGTGCAATAGAAGAGTCCTTCGAATACCAAAGTCCCCGATTAATGGTTCCTTTAAGATATCGAAAGATCCTTTTAACAGTAGCTAAGTGTAACTCAGTAGGCCTAGTTTGATACCTGGCACACATACATATAGCAAACTGAAGATCAGGTCGACTGGCTGTGATATACAGAAGAGTACCGATCATTCCACGATAAAGTGTCGGATCAACGGCAACTCCATGAGGATCTGCATCAAGCTTAGTTCGTTCTACCATTGGAGTATCCACGGGGTCGCAAGATTCCATCTTGTATTTCTTAAGCGATTCAAGGGCATACTTAGATTGATTGATAAAGATGCCTCTGGGACTCTGAGATATCTGAAGACCTAAGAAGAATGATACCTTGCCCATCATTGATATCTTAAACTTGGAAGACATGAGTTTCCCAAATTCGTCGGATAAAGTTTGGGTCGAGGCTACAAATATAATATCATCAACATATATTTGTACCATAATCATATCTTTACCTCGTTTCTGAATGAACAGCGTAGGATCCACCTTGCCTTTAGCGAAGCCTTGCGTAATGAGGAATTGTGACAAAAGATCATACCATGCGCGAGGAGCTTGCTTCAACCCATAGATAGCCTTCTTAAGCTTGTACACATGATTAGGATAATTAGGATTCACAAAACCATCCGGTTGTTGAACATAGACCTCTTCCTTGAGTTCACCATTAAGAAATGTCGTCTTCACATCCATTTGATAGACGATCATATTCATATGGGCTGCATAATCGAGGAATAGTCGAATAGTTTCCAAACGGGCAACAGGTGCAAAGGATTCCATAAAGTAGATGCCCAATAATTTCTTGTATCCACGAGCTACTAGTCTAGATTTGTTCTTCTATATTCCGCCTAACTCATCGAGTTTCACCTTGTAAACCCATTTCAATGTGAGTAACTGCACTTGATCCGGGCATGGGACAAGTTCCCATACTTCAAGACGTATAAATTCATTAAGTTCTTCTTGCATAGCTTCTATCCAACATGATTGAGTAAAAGCTTGTTGCCATGTCTTAGGTTCAACTTCAGTGAGAAAAGCATCAAAGTGACAAAATATTGCACTTTATTGTAACTGACTTCGTGTGGATACCGGACGATTAGGGTCACCAATAATAGAATCTATAGGATGATCTTTGTCCACTTACTGTCATGTTCACGAATCCGTGGATTGGAGTAAACTGTAGTAGGAGCTTCCTCTGAGGTGGACGACCCGGCTTGATTAGGGTCGGGAATAGGTACACCAAAGAATGGAAGTTCACGCATTTGAGCGAATTCTAAATCGTGATCATCATGATCCTCTTCATCATCAATAGGCATGACATGGGTAGTTGATTCGGGTGTTGGTTGAGAATTACTTGTTGAAGGTATATCTTGACCAATTGTAGGTGCAGATGTGTCTGATTGTGCTTCGGTTGCTGGAGCGACAACTTCGGTTACCGGAGCTATTACCTCAGGTTCTGGAGAAACAATAGTTGGAGGAGTAAAGAATTCATCAAAGAACGGTTGAAACAACGTATCCCATTCATTCCTAAAAGGTGGTGTAAATGATGATGAAGTAGGGTTGTTTGGGACAAGACCAGAACTAATGTTACTCGGTCCCATTTCATGAAGTGCGGGTTCAGAGCTGCTTTGCTCAGAAGCCATTGCTGTCAGCTCATCAAAATCAACATTCATAGTTTCGAGGATCTAGCGAGAGTTACGGTTGTAGATTCGGTATGCCTTCTTTGCGGGTGCGTAACCAATGAAAATACCAACATCAGTCTTTGGTTGAAGTTTTCCCAAATTGTCACCATCATTATTTGGATAGCAAAGAGAACCAAATACATGAAGATATGATAAATCTGGTACTTTTCCATGGAGAAGCTCATAAGGTGTTTTACCATGGCGTTTACGAATTAGTGACCGATTTTGGGTGTACACTGCTGTAGATACTGCTTCTGCCCATAAAAACAATGGAGCCTTTGCGTAAATTAACATCGTTCGAGCAGCTTCCATAAGTGTGCGATTTCGCCTTTCAACGACACCGTTTTGTTGTGGAGTGCGTGCAACGGATGTTTCATGAGATATGCCAACTTCTTCATAATAATCACGCAAGATTTGATTCACAAATTCGGTTCCATTATCTGTACGAATGCGTCGGACAGTAATGTTGAGACGCACTTGAATCATCTTGAGAAATCCGATGATAAATTTAGGTGCCTCATTTTTTGCTTTAAGCAATTTCACCCATGTAAACCGAGAGTAATCATCAACAATGACGAGGATGTACTTTTTGCCACTAAGACTTTCAACATGCATTGGTCCACAAAGATCCATATGCAACAGATAAAGTTTCTCTTGGTTGGTGTCTTCCGTCTTGGGTTTATATGATTTCTTAGTGCTTTTCCCCATTGTACACGCGGAACACAAATGATCTGTGAAATGATAGTTTAGGAAGACCACGAACAAGTTCGTTTTTCGCCAAGTGATTAATAGCGTCAAAGTTAAGATGAGATAACCGTCGATGCCATAACCATGACTTAGTCTTCGATGCTTTGGAGAGAAGACATACGGGAGAAGCGGCCATCATGTCTTGTAGAGACAAAGTATACAAATTATTCCCTCGAGTACCTTTCAATAAATCAACCCCTTCCAAATTACGAATGAAGCAGGTATGCTCTCGAAAAGCAACTTCTAGGTTTGCATCACAAAATTGTCCCACAGAAAATAAGTTGTGACCGAGACCTTCCACATAATACACTCTCGAAATTATAACATTCCCAATATGATATTCACCATAACCCATTATCTTTGCAATATGATCATTTCCAAATCGAACCGTACCAAGAAACTTGTTGACGAAATTTCTGAGCTGAGAGCGATCTCCGGTCATATGCTTGGAGCAACCAGAGTCCAAATACCAGAGAACAATTTGGACCACCTGTTTTCAATAAAAACAGTAGACAATGCATTGGAAACTATTGGTTCCGGAGTGTTAGCAGATACAGATATAGAATTATCAGAATTGCTAACATTTTTGAGACCCTTAGATTTCCTGCGTTTTCTAATGTGAGTTTTAGCACTAACAGGTTTTACTGTTCCAACTTTCTTAGGTTTTGGATTATCCGCGGGCACTACAGTGGGAGTAGACCTATTTAAAGGGCACTTGGTTCCTACAGTAGTGTCGGTGTTCCTAGTTAAAGGACACGCTTGTGTTTTGGTAGCCTTGGTACTCCTAGTTAAAGGGCACGCTTTCTTCACTTCAGTGGGAGTGATCCTAGTTAAAGGGCACATATTTCCTACTATAGTGAAAGTTCTACCAGTGGGGCGCCACATCCAACCAACTTGGGTTAACACTTTCCCAATCGGTTTCAATTCTAATCCATTTTTCCGGGCATACATCTCATTCACATGGTCGATAAGGCAAGAATCATGAAGACTAGAAAACATATATTCATTGCAATTCCAACATTTCAAATTAGAATTCACACTAGGCTTAGAACGCTGCACAATCGCAGAGCCTTTAGGTTTAGCTACATGATTCTTTTTATTCAAAACAGAAATAACATTCCTAGGATGGGCTTCTACTTTCTTCTTCACTTGACTACTAGATGGGGGCAAGATCCTATCTTTCTTCTTGTTTCTTTTAAGCTTAGATCTTTGAGCCTTAGTAGTGGTGCTTACTCCTGTAGAAGGCAACACGGGAATATTAGAAGCTGGTTTTGATTCTGCCTTATCTTTAGTGACCAAAGTTTGAGATGGTTTAGTCCTAGGCCCCTTGTTAAGTGGTGTGACGGCTATAAGGTTCCTTTTGATTGCACTAGAGGACGATGCCGAGACAGTGGCTGCGTTATCCACAACATTCTTACCTTTTAGAGTACGAAGTGTTTCCTTAAACTCAGCCAAGACCAGATTCTTATCACAAATTTGTTCCCTCAAATCAGATATTTCCATCGACTTTCGATTCAATTGTTCAATCAATGATTGATTCTGTGCAGTGGTATCAACACATGCGGGCTTTACTGAATCGAAGAGTCTTGTATTTTTCTGTTTTAAGTTATCAACTTTGGACAAAATCTTGGAAACTCGATTATCTAGATTAAGTCTAAAATTCTCAGCGGCCTCAAGTACGTTCACTTAGTTAAGCTCCTTAGATTTCTCTATTTCTATCGGCAATGAGTTAGCAACCTTGTCACTTGGCTGACGCTGTTTGGATTGTAAGTTCAATCGAAAATTCTTTTCAAAGTTTGCATCATCGATATTAACACCTTCGAATGACGTTTCAAAGATTTCTTGAATAAATTGTTGTTTGCATTCAAGCGAAATACAATGTGTTTGAATCTCATTAAAACGTTTTGAAAGCGAAGAATATGAATCTTGAAGCTTTAAAAATTCAGCGTCAGATTCGTGACAAGTACTATCTACCACATTATCCACAGATTCAACATTATGCACAATAGAATCATTATCAACACTTTTATTCACACAGACAGAAACTATATCATGAGACATCACTTGCTTCAGAAGCAAATCATTTTGGCGTGAAACCCGTTCTATTTCAAGTAAACTGTTTTCATAAGCATCTTCCATTTCATTGAAAACACGTCTAACTTTTTCTATTTCCAAAAACAAATCTTAATCAATATTACGAAGACAAGCTTTAACATTGTCTACAAACAAAACAATTTCATCTCGAAACGCAGCTCTAGTGTGCTCAAAGTTCCATTCACCTTCCGTTATGGCCCTGGCCGTCGTACATTCCAAAATGACCTTGTCAAAATTGGCTAAGTGTTGGTGAACCGTATTTAAGTTAACGGACGCCTTACTTACCGGTGGAATTAACTTTGTTAAATCCTTTTTGACAAGTGTAGGAGACGTACTAGGAACGTTTTCATTTGACAAACTTTGGGGCACAAGAACTGTTAATTCTGCTAATTCCTTTTGTAAGCGAATGCATGTCTTTTTCGAAAATTGATCTTTGTTATGTTGATCATAATCAATTCTATGGAATTTTGAAATCATTTTATAATGAGTTTCATCCGCAAGTGACTGTGTCTTCTCAGTACTACGAACAAAAGGTGCTTCTTTCGATTTGCCAATTATGGTCATATCATAAAGACCGGGAATATATTCCTGAGCTTGTTTTGCATAACCGGGATTAGGTGGTAAATCTTGAAGACGCTTAAGTTCGAGTTCTTTAAATGATTTAGTTAAAAGATGAACCTTTTCTGTGGAAGCGTATTGTTTTAAAAGCTGTTGTTCTTTGAATTTAAGAAGTTTGTTAGCATTAATTTCCGATTCAACCTTTTTAGACTCGAGAATTTCGAAATCCATCTTAAGTTTCTGAAAATCATTGACAACCGACACTTTTTCTTTTAATTCATTAGAAAGATTAGCTTTTAATAATTTAATTTCTTTCAAGTGTTCAATCTTTTCAAAACGAAATTGGTCAAATTCAGAACATGTTATTTTCTCTTATTGAGGGACCATTTCAAAAGTTTTGACCTTTTCTTTATGCAACGCAAGCTCAGCAGTTAGGGTGGAATTCGTATCTACGGATTGTCTGAGGGCCATATGCATTTGATCAATTATATGTTTAGGCACCATGACCAAATCATGTTGAGCATAAGATGCCATACCCATCGTAGCATTTGGTTGAGGTTCACTCAAATGTGTAGGATTGGGTACCACATCATTTGAGTTACTAGTTCCCGAATGCTGTTCGAGGTTGTCATTTTCATGCCCAACTTGATGTTAGTTATCATCAATATTATTCGATGTGGTTGGTACCTCACTGATGACATCAGAACCGTAGTGAGAGAGATTAGCAACGAGAGCAGCTTGGGCAGAGTGAATGTCATCACAATCCGAATCGTATGCATCAAGATCGTCCGCTTGATAAGCTGCATTAGAAGTAGAAACGACTGCAATGCCTTCAGTATCTGCTGCCCCTGGGTCTGCAAGAAATGCCAACTCCTCTGAATCCAAGATCTTCCCCTTAGACTGAGCATCAACCAAATACATCTTCTCACGAAACCATGCATCATTCCTCCTCCTTTTCGGCTGAGTGCATTCCCTAGCCATATGACCTTGTCCTCGGAAATTGTAGCAAGTTACAACCTTCTTAGGACCAATAGGACTCCCATTTCCATTAGCTTGAGAATTCACAGCTTGATTGTTCCCTGTCTTTGTAGGAGGTCCATATGAATTTTGCCTTTCCTGAATAGGTTGCACCGTCACTTGACCATCTTGAACAGTGGCTTGTTGTCGAGGATTTGATGAGGTGCGGAGCTGATTATTTGTTGGTGGAAATCCTCTAGTTGCAACAAGTTTTGACAAGTAGGTGGTAAGATGGTTTAGAACATCAGCTGGCGTATCATTTGGAGTAAAGACCGGTGCTTGGATTGGTGGAAGTTCATTAGAGTAGAAAGCTTGTGCTGGTTGTGCTTCAATTGGAAAATATCCTTGCTAAGGAGTATAGCCCAATGGAGAAGTGTTGGCTTGTGATGGTGATGTTTGATATGGTGGTTGTTGTTGAAAAGATTGTTGATGAACACTTTGTTGATATTTTTGTTGTGGCATCATTGGTGGTGGATAAGATGGTTGCTGTGGTTGCTGATAGATGTGTGGTGGTGGCTGCTGCAAGTATGATGGTTGTTGATAAGTATAAGCCATGTTTTGTTGAGAAGCATACATTGCAAGTGGATCATGAACTTGAGGTTTAGACAACCGAGCCTCGATCACATGGCATTCGTGTTGTTGAAGAAAAGCTTGAAGTTAATCCACATTGGTGTTATGCATGTCCTTAGCCAATTTAACATCCGTCATGTATTTTTTCCATTCTGGAAGAAGAGTGTTCAAATACTTGGTGTTCAATTGAAAGGTAGGAATTGCCATGCCATAGATATTTAGTTCATTCAACAATAGGGTAAATCTCAGATAGTAGTCATTGAGAGTCTCCCCTGGCACATAGGCAAACTTATCAAAAGTATCATAAAACTTACACTCTCGTTCTTGTTTAGTTAACGAGGTGCCTTGCATGAGAACACCGATTCTATCCCATAACTCTTTGGCAACTTTATGTTTGCTGACGAGTTTGTAGACATCTGGATGAAGGGCTTGGAGAATGATGTTTGTAGCATACTTATCACATTTATCTTGAATCTTCATATCTCCAGTCAACTCACCCGTTGTGCGAGGACGAGTAGTCGTACCTTCCGTCACTGTACCTAATCTAATGGTCCATTGAGCACCGATGCCAAAATTAGATGTCCATTCTCCTTGTTCAACATATAAAGTTCCATTCGGGAAGCCCATTCCTCATACATAGTCTTCACCAACATTGGTGGACGATTATCCGTACCCGAGAGGATGGACTTGTCCGTAAGAGATGTGTACTTCATTTCAATAAGTTAAGATTTACAAAGTTGATCGAACAATGAAATAAGGTTAAGTATTTTTGTGTTGTTGTGAGTTAAAATCAAGAAACAATGTTAAAATACCCTAAAATATGTTCTCGATAAACCAAAAATTCCAAGTCAAAATTCGGAATTTTTTAAGGAATAATTGTTGGATTGTCGGAATGTCAGATCAGAATGTCACTATCGGAAAGTCCAAATCGGAATGACCTATCGGAAAGATTCAGATCAGAATGAACTATCGGAAAGATTCAGATCGCAATGACATATCGGAATGATTCAGATCGCAATGACCTATCGGAAAGATTCAGATCGCAATGACCTATCGGAATGATTTAGATCGGAATATAGCTGACAAAATTTCGGCAGAGTAACATTTAAGCAACTTCCTTATATCCGTCGGAATCCCAGATCGCAAAGAACGATCGGAATGTTCAGATCGGAATAAGTATCGAAATCCTCAGTATCGCAATGTGGAACCAAACACTTTCCGATGGTGATGGTTATTGCGATGGAAGCCCTCTTTTTCTTGTACTTTCCGATGGAAGTGTTTGCTTGAATTTTGGAAAGAAGAACACAATACCTTTTTGCAATTTTGATCCAAGAAAGATTGTGTTTTAGCCAAAATCAAGACACCAAAAACACTACAATACTACTGAATACGTTATGCTTCTTGAAATCATGATCAAACACAAAAAAATTTTGATGATTCGGCAATATGAACTCAAAAAGCCACGAAATGCTTATAAGAACATACGCAATACTAAAACAAACCTATATTTCATCCCAAGCTCTTGATACCATTTTTAGAAATGTAAATCTATGCTTATGTTTTTAGACAGAGAAAGAGATAGAGAGATGGTGGATTTCACATAAAGCTAGAGAGAGAAAATAAGAAGAACTATGTGTAAATTATGAAAACCACACACCCTCTCCATCAAAGGAGAGGGTTTATATACCCAAGCCCATGAGATGGGCTTGGGTTTACATTAGGCCGTCGGCCCATACAATCCATGGGCTCGGTTTTGGGCTTTGTTAAATAAATGTAAATAACTAAACTACGAGCTATGACATGGACTATTGTTGGAGTGACCGATCCTTTCTAATAAGTAAAACGTATTTCCAACATGTTTGAAAACCATACAATGGTCTCCCACACCCTACGCAATAGACATACTAATCCATGAAGAATTAAAAATAAGAGGGGCTGAGAAAAAGAATTAACACAATAGAGGATTAAGAGGAATATTTTTGGGAGTAACACTTAGGAAAGTGTCACTTGTTGTGATTTTTTAATTTTTTTGGTTGCAAAACTTAGGAAAGAATTGCTTTTTATGATTTTTAAATGTTTTTGGGATTTTTGAAAAATGTGCACGAAAAATAACGTTCACGAGTGAACGGATCCCAAAATCCAACGCGTCTCTCACAAAAACCGTTAATCTTCACGAAAAGAGCCGGCAGCGGCGCCATTTTAATATGGAGGTTTTTTAACTCCTCGTTGTGTTCGTACTCGGTATCTTGACGAATTGATCATGGTTTAGGGTGGAATAGTCGTTTTTGGTAACTAAAAGGGGGAATTTTGGTTTATCTATTTCTACTTGTAAAATAAACGTGAAAATTATCAAATGTAAATTTAAAGGAAATGAACAAATTTGAAACTTAGTTAAAAGTAAATTTAAAAATAAAAACAAACGAGGCAGAAAATGGCGGGAAAGAAATAAACTCAAAAAGAAAACAACTAAGTAAAATAAACAAAGTATTGCGATGGAAGGAATCGCAATTTGTAGCCTATCGGAATGTAAAGGCTGTCTGAATATAACTCCTATCGCTATATAAGTGTTGCAATGTAAAGCTGTCGCAATATCAATCCTATCGCAAAGTAACTCTATCGCAATGTATATGTTATCACAATATAAATATGTCGCAATGTAAAAGCAATCGCAATATGGCAGTCGAAATTTGGGCAGAGTTCTGTCGCAATAAGCCTTAAATTTCGTCGCAATCCACGATGCCAGGGGCTATCGCAATCCTCGATCGGAATAAGGGGATATCGTAACTTCGATCGCAATGTAGAAACCCTAAGGTTTTTGCGATCGCAATAAAGCTGTCAGAATGAGCCGTCGGAATGTCAAAACCCTAAGGTTTTGCGATGAAGCACAAAGTATTCAGATGGAGTAAATAAGCTAAAAACCAATAAGCACTAAACCAAAAATTTAGCCAAACCAAAACTAAGAAGAACTAAATAAGCCACGAGTGAAAAACTTTCAAAAACACTAAATAATCAAGATTTATGAAAACAACTTTAAAAGAATTAAACTTTTGAAAACACTTAAAATAGAATAAGCTAAACACGAAATAAGCTAAAAACACCCAAAAGGTAAGATTTTCAAACTTATGAAATTTATGAAAACGACAAGACGAGCATTTTAATCAAATAAACATCAAGATGAAACAAGTTACCTACTTGAACCGAATCAAAATCAAGATTAAAACAAGAAAGGTAGAATAAGATAGATTATGAAAAGCATGAAATTAAAATTAAAGATAAAGATTCGATTACAAGATTAAAGTGAAAAAGATTAAAGCTTGAAAGAAAAATGAAAGAAATCTAGAGAGAGAAAGTAGAATCACCTACTTCTCTCTAAAGATATCAACTCTAAAAATAATAAAAATATGACTCCCTAAAAATCTAACACCCTCAAATGAAGTATGAGGGGTGTATTTATAGGAGAAGGGGAGGTGGTTGGTGAGTTGCTTCCTTTTCTCTTTCTTTGTCTTCTCGTCTTTTAAAATAGACGTTTTCTACTTTGGCTCGGGATTTGTCGAATGATTAAATGAACTCGACTTCTATTTTTCTTCTTTTAGTAGACTTAGTTCTTCTACTTTGTTAAACTTCCGTCTTTAGCCTTTTTCTTCAATAAATCTTCATAATCGGCCTTTGACTTCCGTTCTTTTTGCACTCTTGATCTTTTGACTTTGTCTTTTGTCTTGTTCTTTGATAAAAGCCGTGAAAGCCCGTGTTTTCTTCCTTTTTCATCTTTAGGTCCTAAAACACAACAAAAACACAAACCACGCATAATTCCGACATTTTCGACATAAAATACAAGTTATGGCTCGTTTTTAATTGTTTTAAGTGGTAAAAGGATGGGTGTTTTCACACCTATCAAACGTGAATAGTGTCGTGGACGTAGATGTGAAAGCAAAACATAAATTTTAACAAGGAAGTGAGCGTAAACGAATGCGTACGCGAGTCTTCCTCTAAGCTAATAGCTGAAAAAGTGTCCAGTGATCGTATGATCTTTGACTGGAACATGTTTGGTAATCTGTTAGCTGTGAAATCCTAACTGATGAAAGGATTTTGCAGACTTGGTCAAACGGTGGAAAAACAACCCAGATAGCATCATTCTCCTTTTGAGCTTGCGATAGTCTGGTAACAATTTGGAAATAACTCTTGACTTGTTGGTGTTCTACCTTAACCTGCCGGTATGGCAGATATTTAGATATGAACTTAACTGTATCTTGCTTCATAGAAACTAGATACATAGAAATTTGGAAAACTGAGAGTGTTTGTATTTTAGACTTCTTTTAGCGTAGGGTCCACTAGAACACCTAATTTGGTATAGGATCCCCTCTTTGACGTGAAAGTTGCGTCGTGGTAAAATAAATCGTGAGAGTCAGTGATTCAGCGTGTCACTGTAGTCCACCAGAATTTTTACAGAAAATTTTCAGGTGAAATTTCTGCGGTAATAGAATTTGAAACATAGTGCAATTGTGGTCTTCATACCCTTCTCTAGGCTTAGAGAAAATTTAGGTTGTCATGGCTGAAAATGCCAACGAACTTTATTTATGAGTTCATGGAAACTTCATTTAAAATCTATAATGCTGCTGAAGCATTCGAGAGACAAAACAAAATCATGAATTTAGTATGACCAAATCGTGTGCGGAAAGCAGTCATGGAAATGTCCTGCCCTTCTAGTCGCCACTGATGTCAGCATGATTGTAAGTTGTTCTTGGAGAAGTGCTTAGCACCCTGCAGTCGATCGTATACGTTGTCAATACGTGGAGGGAGATAACGGTTATGAACGGTGATTTGTTTACATCGACGGTAGTCGATACATAATCTCATGTTACCGTCCTTCTCCCTAAATAACGGACCAGTGCACATCAGAGTAATGCATCTGATGGATGAACCTTGTTCAGGTATCTCTGTAGCTAAATTTTCAACTCATCAGTTCAAGAAAGCCATGCTATGAAGAGCCTTGGAAACTGGTTCTGCTCCCTAACCTGCATGATGTTATGTTCCACCTTGCAGATAGGAAGTATATTCGGAGGTTTTTCTGGAAATACGTCTAGAACTTTAGGACTATTCGCTGATTCTGGGTAAGAGGAGTTTCAGAAGTCGTGTCATAAATGATAGCTAGAAAATCTTCGCAGCCATGGAATGACGATCATATGTTTGTTAAACATAAATGACTTGTACATATTTTCCTGATGGGACACCCTGCTGAATGTATTCAGGAGCCTGAACATCATTGTGCATAATCTGAATGACGGCTTATCGCAGTATGGGTTGTTTTTCAAGACAAAATCATATTTAACTCCTATCTGCCGGAGGGAAGTGCGTTAACAGATTGGGTCCTACCGTCATACTGAATGACTGAGTTTGTATACATGGATGATATGAATCGCTTCCTTAGATGTGCTTCGCCTGCCTCCTACGGAACGAACACTGTGTATTCAAACATGAACAACACTCCAGTGATGAGGCTGGAATTCTTATGGCCTGAATCATTCATGTCACAACTGAATGTTTATACCCCTTGGGGGGGGGGGGGGTATTCTGGATTACGTAGGTTGGTTCAGATGATAAACGTGAGTCATGTGTCCTGACTCGTATCTTGAGAAGGTATTTTTTTATGACAGGTTTACTGACTGGTGTCTTAACATGTGTCTTCAGCAAAACATACATGAGACATGTGTCTTAGCGGATGTCTTGACATGAGTCTCGAGGTGTGAAACAATGAAGTTTAAATCTTAGGTCATAATACCAAAATTTGGCGGATCGGTCGGATTGCTACTCCTTTGTATCTCTGATCACGTCCGTAAACAAAATATCTATAGTTATTGTCATAGTATTTGTTGTCACGGTAGTTGTCCCTACCTCTTTGACTGTCAGTACAACGACGGTCATTACTCTGACTGTGATTCATGTAACTTCCAGTTGAGTGGCCGGCTAGTACCGGTTCCCACTTATATGCCATAAATGACCACTGAATAATCATGTGACATACAGTCTGTAAAGATAAGAATATGGAATGAAACGGTACATCTGGTGGTTTAAATATAATTCTAGTCAGGTTGCTTCAATCTATCGCCTTCGTCCTTGTTTTGTAAAATCTCTAAGCTGAGAGCGGTATCATCTTTTAAACAATATTCGTGAGAAAATGTCTGAGAAAGTTGAAAATGGATTAGTATCACACATGGTGTGCGGTAACTAGAATACGTCTGAAGTATGGTACATGAAGTAAACATGGAACATGTTACATGGAGTACACATGGAATTCACATGAGGTGATCGATATGGTGTCAATCATCTGACATGATCAGAAGAAGGTAAATGATTAAATGAGTAATCAAACTGAAGTGAACAACATAACAGTCTAGCTAATTTAGCATAGACCTAATCCGAGTTGCGTAAGAATCATCAAAACATGGTTAATTGGAATCGCATGATTTCCAGCATGAAAACATGATTAATGAAAATCAACTATGGCTATCATGAAAACATGACTAATATAATCCATCCGTGTCTAGCATGAAAGCATAAACAACATGAGGAACCATGGAACAAAATTAACATAGAGGAGTATGAAACATAATCAGCATGGAAACAAGGTTAACCATGTTAGTATGACAACATAATCGTCATAAGGAAATGTAACCATAAATGAGGGAACGTGAAAAAGTTATGACTGTAATTAGATAAATTTTGAAAGTTAATAGTGTGGACGACTAGGATTCGTTTCACAATGCAAAACAATGCAACCTAAATGATAAGTATGACTCAATATAATACGACATAAACATAAAAGATGCGTGAAATAGCTTATAAAGCATGAAACAGTTTATAATGCATGAAACAGTTTAAAATGCATGATTAATAACTCATGATGATATGTACATGAGTGAACGCCTATGGGTCGGTTCACAAAACAAAAGACAAGTGTGGACGCCTATGGGTCGGTCCACTAATCAACAAAGTTTCGATAAAATCACATGTGACTAAATAGGGCCAGTCCTGTACCAACCGTTACTTAGTCAAAATACTTGCTACATGAAATAAATGCATGAAATGAAATACGTGAAATGAAAAATGAAATGAATGCATGAAACCCAATTGTCTAACCTAACAGAAAACGTGTGACTAAGTATGAAATAATGTGGTTCAGTTCATACTAGTCAAAATTTACAAGAAAACATTATGAATAAAACAATGACATGTAACTAAGTATGGATGACAATTGTTCAATCCATATTAGTAAAACAATTCCGAGGAAAACATCATTGTTGAAAACAACGAGGTTATCTGAATATCAATGCGTGGAATATCAGACGTCGGCTTAGGAAGATCCTGGTGACTACCCACTAGTCACAGGTCAAGTTGAGAGCCTACAGGTCGAAACCTTGGGCTCTAATACCATAATTGTAACACCTCATTTTGATAAATGGAATATCACATGATAATTATGACGTGTCATCAAAACATGCAAGGTAATATGTCATAAACATACATGACCAAAGGGATAACCGGAATGAAACACCGGTTCTCAAACATAAGCCCAAAACATGAATAAAATAAATGAACTAAAGGAAGACTAAATAAGCATAAATATATGAAGGCAAGAGGAGAAGAAGTCTAAGGTAGCTCCCATCCTATGCATGTCCTCCAAATGCTCCAGTCTAACCTTGAGTACTTGTCGTTTTAGGACATGGAAAGAAAGTAACGGTTGATCAATACGCTCAGTGAACGGATATATGACATAGCATGCATGACATAATATAGGAAAGAAAAGTAAAGCATGAAAGGCAGTGGAAATGAATAAGTCCTGGAAAACCTGGAACATGTTTATAATCTGGTTTTATATTCTGAAAACATAGCTTATGTTTGCTTATGAAAATCTGTATTAGTTTACTATACCAAAAGCCAATATAGGTCATGAGGTCAACAACGTGCATGAATACATAGAGGGGTGACCTCTTCATTCTAATAGAGGAGATGCCTCTAATTAATATGGTCTCCCGTAGGTAGGATCAGCTCCTTGTGAAGGATGTAAGGCACACACCACATTCACCATGAAATCCTGACTGAAACTGTAACTAGGATGCACCCATACGCCCCACATGATAACATAAATAAATAAAGTCCAAATAAACTGAAAGGGACACCACGAGCTATCACTCTGCCATGGTGTAGTCATAACACTAGTGCCTCTAGTGTTATGGTTATGGTACCTCCATAACTAGGTGAAACTGGCATGCATGTATATGGCTAAGACAACTAATTAACATAAGCATTTAAATTTGTAAATGCTGGGAAAACAGTTGGCTGCATACGGGAAATCCTAATAAAGAAGAGATTGTCCTTACTGAAGGACGGGAAATCCGTACCTCTTGTCCAGTAAAAGCTAACGGAAGTGATGAAGAACCTTGTTGTCCCATGTATTTGTGATTGATTAAGCAATGAAGAAAGAAAGAAAATAGATGAAGAAGAGATGAATTCCTAGAAAGAGAAAGTAGTGAGAGAAAGTAGAGAAGAGGAGAGGATTAACTTTGTGAATATTAGATTAGAAGTGAGAAAATTGAACAACCAACCCTCCTAACATGCTAGGAGGGTAGTATATATAGTCCACCCACATGCGGGCTTTAATGGACTATATATTGGGTCGGGCTTGTCTTTTGGACTTTAATTATTTTAAATCCAAGCCCGTAAACCACGACTAATTAACTACCTATTACAACGTTCTAACTAATGTTACAATAATAACCTATGACCGAGCATTCTTGTTTGACTCAATATTTTGAGCCTAACAATCTCCCCCAATGTGAGGTCATACCCTTTTGATATTTGAAGATCAAAGGAGATTACGAATCTCGTCATAAATGAGCCTTGAACGTGTAACAGTAGTTTTGTTCCTTCATGCTGTGATCTTTGAGCCTTTGTTGTTGTCTTTCGACTTTGTCTTTTAGCCTTGAGATCTTCAAATCATCCTTGACTTGTCATTGCCATCTTGTGATCTTGTGTCTTTATCCACATGCTCACACTATCAATTGTTGGATAAGTCTTTGAGCATGAATATGTGGTTGTGAATCTTTGACTTTGCTGAGTACACCGTGACGCCACCTTCTTGAGACAAAACATAGTCACGGACTGAATGGCTTTGACATTCGTCCTAAATCGGTAGCGTTTTACCTCCGGTCAGTAAAGACCGTTATACGATATTAAATATCGTACCTGTGATCAGGTAGATTCAATTAAGAATCTCCTTGACAGGGTTTTGCGGCAGTACTAGCCGTTCTCTTTACTCGACCGTCTCAAAGCAAGACTGCGAACATAAAGAGTGAATCAATTGGATAAATATCCGCTTGATTAAAGTCGTCAATTCAAATTCCTGGAACAAGTTTGATTCATTAAGAATCTTACCATTGTTGCTTTCCAGTTGACACAAGCTTGATCCATAAAGAATCTCACAAGTCACCTACCGTAGCGCTGTTTGATGTTGACGCTAGAAGGATTTCCATTCGTCACTGTGAATATTAATGAATATCACTCTGAATGTTCTGGCAAGACCATAAAGATATTGCGTAGAAACCTGAAACGAGTTTGCATCAATTCAGAATCAAACCACTGTTGCTTTTCAGTTTTACATATGTTCAATTCATAAAGAATCTTACATATGACCTACCGCAGTGTTGTTTGATGTTAACACTGGAAGGATTTCCACTCATCATTGTGAATACTAAGTAGTATCACTCTGAGTGTTCTAGCAATATCACAAGGATATAGCATAGGACTCTATTGATCTTCATCCGTGTGTCCTAACGAGATTTGATTGATCTCTTGGCTCTAGACTCGATTTGTGCACTTTTAGTGGTCGGAGGCTGGAGCAGATGCCACCTATTCAATATCAACAGTCTCGGAGTGAGAAAGTCAATAGAAGTCGTGTTGATCTCCGTGACAATAAAACAAACTTCTTTTGAGAGAAGCCTGAGTAGCTAGGAAAGGGTTGTGCTTCACATCACTGGGTCCATGATGAGTTTGTCTTCATGATGAGTTGACCCGGTTTCTGCCTAAGTTGTATGGAGGGCTTCTTTCTTTAGACCCTTTATCCTTACATTTATTTTTCATTCTTCAACCCCTTCAATGCTTACCAAGACATCATTACTAGCACCTTGTTGTGATTGTTCTAGTGCTAGCATCAGTACTTAGTCGGCATTCTGCTACGTTCACATTCTACTCCATCTTTCCTAAGGACTTCTAATAATCTATTGGATTGTCCCTGGGAAGATCCCTCCGGTTCTGGTTGGATCATAGGACTTAAACCTAACCACCCTTTTGACACCAATAACGTCGTGAATTAAAGATGTTGTGGGTATTTGATCGTAACCATGAAAACCACTTTAAATTCTAACAAAGTGTTTGAAAAACATTTAACACCTTGCTAGTTTTGTCGTTTCAGAAAAACTCCCCCTTCACATGTGCATTTAAATGCGAAAGAATTTAAGTAAACATTTTGCACATGTGGGTAAGAGTTAACGTGCTTGAGTCTAAAGATCGCATTTTAATCACATTTTCTCCCCCTATCTCTAATATATAAAATCATTTGATATTAGAGATACCAAATTTGATTAAAATATATCTTGAAAAAAATAGTCTTGAAATCTCTGGGAGAAAGATTTGTTAATCTTTTGCATGAAGTTAAAATGCCCCCCCTCAAAAATTGATCCAATTGAATTGTCATTGTGAGGATATGATCCACATTTCGCTTTTTGAGGATGGGAGTTGTTGAACACACAATTTTTGAAAGATTTTGAATATCATTGAAAAATTCTTGAAAAAATTGTCTTCAACGCTTTTTGAAAAATCAATTCTTTTTGTCGAAAGGTTTTTCTAAAGCATAAACTTGAGTTCATAGACTTTGAGTGTCTTGACGAATCCACTCAAGTGTAAGAAGATTTCTCTTCTTTTGCTGAGGGTAAGGGTACTAAATCGTACACTCCCCCGTGAATATCGATCCGGGTTGCAATCTGAAAGTGATTACAAGCCATTGTGTTGAGCTCAAAACGTTGAATGTTTTGTGACAAGCTCAACCCAAGATAGATTGCTCTACCCGTTGTTGGAAATATTGTCCAAAATAGACAATTTCCTTTTGAAAAGATAGAAATGACATGTTTTGAAAAATATTTACAACTTTCATTCGAGCTTTATGTACACACCCGTGTCGTTATTGAGCGACATTTCTAGGTACGTCCATATTATCGATACTGAAAGACATGTCGAGAAGAATATTTTTGGTATTTTGAAAGTTTTTCCATTTTTTATTTTGTTTTTCTATGGATATTTACGTTTTATTGTATTTTTTTTCTCAAGTTTTTCGAAAATAATTCAAAATAGACTTTTGTACAGCAGAAGAAGGTGATATCGAATGTACAGAATTGGAACCCTTTGAAGAAGGAGAAGTGGGTTCAGAATCCGCTGTTGTACCTGCAATCACAGAAGAAGAGTTTGCACAAAAATACTAGAATTAGGAGTAACAAATTCCTTTTCAGCGTGTAGAACAGTAACATTAGTGCTGGTGCAGGTGTCATCACTCTTCTCTATTGGAATCCACTTAAGACCAACTTCCGTGAAGATCCGACCCGTTGGTTTCCACTGAAGACTAGATTTAGGAGTAGCTTTCTCTTGCATAGCGGAAGACTTCTTTGGAGAGAAACTATGTCCTTTTTGAATCCACGTTTCAGATTTGGTGTGGTTGCTTTTCTTTGCGACGGGTTTGTATCTCCTTGTTGTCTTATGGGATTCTGTATTCGATCTACATTCAAAGGAACGAGATTTGACCTCATAGAGGTATTGCAAAATGCACTGGTCATGATTTACATTGTGAATGCCCTTTTTGCAAGTGGGACATACAGGGAATTTGGGATTCACGAAAGTACTTGTATTCCTTTGTTTTCCAAATCGTTCAGGCGTAGTGTTTGAAACACGACTATTCATGGATGGTCTCCAATTCCTAGGTTGCTGAAGATGGATCCTAGGTTTTGGTTGACTACCATTAGGAGTGTGTGGAACTCTAGCGGGATTTGGTGAACTAGGTTTTTCATATACGGGTTTGTCTTTCTGAATCTTCCCTTTTTGTTTCGTATCCTCTAGGTTGTGGGTATGAACGAGGTCATTTGAACCTACTGATTCCTTTGTGGACGTGAATGTCACACGTTTTGGAGGAGTCCTAGAAGCGCTAGGTGCATTCACATGGTTCGGTTTAGCAACAGTGTGCTTTCAAAATGGAGGAACATAGGGTGATATGGATGGTTTTGGAACACTTGGTTGCACATCAGTCTTAGGGGGTAACCTAGATTTCATATGAGAAGAATTGGAGAACGGAGTCGGTTTTCCTAAGATAGACAGCTTTGGATCCTTGTAGGCATGGGTTGTCGAACAACAGGTTTATTAATGCTAGGTTCCAAGATTTTCCCACCCATTTTAGCAACGAGTTTCTGCAACTCTGCTATTGCTCTGTCCCTGTCTTGTAATTGAGCTTTCAACCCTTTAATTTCCAAATTCTGTTCATTCATTTCTCGAAATGTTTGCGAAAGTTTTTCTTGCAATTTATTATCATGTGGAAAACTACCAACTTCTTTTTGCAGAGCAAGTTCAAGTGAATGACAATGTTTTTGAAGGAAATCAGTTTTGTGTTGAAGTAACTCAAAAGCCTTTTTGTCAACATTTTCTTTACGTTTCGAAAGCTCAATTTCAAGACGTTCACATTCTTTGATCTTATCAAGATATTGGCATGCAACTTCAGAATATTCATCAATATCAGCACAAGAGGTAAAATAAGCACACATAACATCTTTAGAAACGCATTCTTGCAAGAGTAAATCATATTCATCTGAGAAATCAGACTTCTCCATTTGAAGATCATCAATGTGTTTCTCAATAGATTCAACATATTTTAAATCATCAAACATTTCAGTCCGAATGAACTCCTCAAGTTGAAGAACAGTTTCTTTAATCAACGCCGTGTTTGGAATTAGGAGTTCTTTGACAAGCAAGGTAATATCATGAGGAATCGGACGTGTCCACTCAGCATTTTCACGTTTTGCCCAGTCTCTTTCAACAATAGATTTAACATTATCTATGTGGTGTTTAAGAATACCTAATGTTTTCCTACTCTTACTTTTAGATTCATCTAGAGGGAGGTAGTTTATGTATTTGTAAACATTAGATTTCTTAGGGGCAAATGCGTTCTTCCATTGAATTTTCTTTTGTTTGCATTCTAGAAACACTTCCTCACGAGTTTTCTGAGTTTGTTTGTTGAAAAGACCAGAAAGACTATTCTCATAAGCATAATTATATGGTTTCACAAACTCCTTATTGACAAGTGGTTGACTATCATCATCCCAAAGGGCAGTCTGTTCAATATTGGCACTAACAGGCATGCAATCAAGATCTGTCCTTTCAGTCTCATCAAGATAAAGACACGAGTTCGCAGCTTGAGCTTTGGAAAGGTACTCAGGACTTGCAAAGCTAGCTTGACCCTTAAACATCGATGGAGGTGCTAGCATTCTTACGGATTGAATAGAATCATGCGTTTTATAAACAACATTCTTCAAAAATTCGACTTGTTCTTCTAATTTTGTTACTTTTTCAGTTTCTTTCTCGTATCTACTTTTGAAGTCTTGTTTTAACGCATCTACCTCTTGTTTCTTATCCTCAAGAATTTTAGCAGAATCGGTAGTGGTCATAGAGAGCTTTTGTTCAAGTTCGTTAAGTTTGGTATTTGCAAGGTACGTTTTTTGACGTTCATCCATTAAGAAAACATTATATTGACGCTTCTCTTTGGCTAATAACTCAAGAGTTGTATTATATTTGTTTTCAAAATCGTCCTTTTGACTTTGTAACATACTGCCCTTGTACCCCTCAAGCTCTTTGGTCTTTTGAATAAGCTCAACCCTATTACTTTCAAGGGTCTCATTAGATTTAATTAGAGCGGCTTTGCATTCTTCAAAGTTTTGAGTGAGCGCTGCGTTTGCCTTCTTTAATTGCTTGTGACTCTTTCTAGTTTCATTGACATCTTTTTGTAAACTAGCAATTAAATTAGCAAGCGCGACACGCTCCTCATCATCATACTCATTTGCATGTTGATCATCCTCAAACTCATTATTGCACATGTCTTATGAGTTGGGTGTGGTATTGCTATCAACCTTTTCCGTCATACATGTGTCAATAAGGTTTGTTGTTTGATCATTATGCTCATGCGTATTGGCATTGGCAAACACATTAAATTCAGCATTGTGTACCTCTTCCAATGGCTCAGAATCGTAAACGAGACCATTTTCATAGGAAGGTGTATTGCTGATGACATTCTCAGAGTCGATGTGTTGTTTGTCAGAGCTGTTATGTTCATTTTGCTCACCATGCGTTGTTTTCCCTGTTCTGCAGCTGTCAGTTGCATTACTCGATATTGTCTTGTTACTTACAGTTGAGACTGGACTCGTATCCACTACATGAATCTTTGCCACCGTGCACTCTTGCATTTTCAGCCTTGTGTCATTCATCTTCTTGATCCTGTCTTTTGCATGAAGTTGCGTTCATCCAAAAGCCTTTCAATTGATTCCATGTTTCCAAATATCAAATCTCTGAATGATTTTGCTTCCATTGTAGTGTAGTCTTTGAAGTGTTGATTTGCATCTCGAACTTCTGACTCAAAATTGGGATTCTTGAATAGCTGTGTAGCAAAGAATGGTTGAAACGGTGTTCTGAGTGTTTTGAAGGCATTCCTGGAATTTGTCTCATGAAGGTTTTTGTTGAGTAACTCATTCTCAAGATTCTGTAAGTGGTCTCTTAAGTCATAAGTGAACGTGCGATGATCATTTCCGAAAAAGGAATGAAAAGCACGCATATACAAAGGATTGTACGAGAAGTTCTCTCTTTCCAGACGTTTCAGATTCGTTTTAAGATCACTGAAAGCTTGCATACAACGTTGTTTAAGGACTTGTTCTTGTAGTTGCATCTCTCGTTCTTCTCTGTCGGAACATGCATTGCTCGTTTCCATGATGATGGTGTCTCAGTTGATGAATTGAAAATGGATCTTAAGTAGATTTGTTGTGATTGAGTTGTTGAAATTCCGAAAATTTGAAATTTTTCTCAGTCCGACTATAAATTCCTCAGTCCGACTAAAACGGTAAACCGAAAAATTTTGAATAACAAAATTTTGGAAACGAGTTAGAAATAGCCAATAACTAGTAGGGAAAAAGTTTGAAAAATGAAAATTTTAACGAAAAATAAAACCTAAAAATGGCCTAAAAATTTGAATTTTGGTCCGAAAATTTAAATTTTTGGTCAAAAATATTTTCGCATCGCCAAAATTTGAAATTAAAGCTTAAATGGCATAAAAATGGTATAGGAAAAAAGAATTTTTTTATTTATTTATTATTATTTTTTTTTATCTTCGTGTAAACGATATTCCGAAACTAGTCTAGATGGTGGCTAAATCTAAAAAATACTCAAACAAAATTTAGCAAAACACATCATCGGAATCACTTATCGGAATCACTGATCGGAATGTCAGATCGGAATCACTTATCGGAATGTCCCCTAATCAGAATACAATCGGAATGATGTCATCGGAATGTACTAATCGGAATGTATGATCGGAATGTCTAATCGGAATGATGATCGGAACGGCCTTGTCGGAATACCAAATCGGAATACCTTGTCGGAATGCCAAATCGGAATATCTGAAGTCCAGTCGGAATATTCGAAGTCCAATCGGAATGTTGATCGGTAAAGCTGGTCGGAATGTTAAAACTCTTTTCCGATTACACCAATCGGAATACTAGTACAGTTACGAGATTTTGGGGTAAAAAAATGAATTTTTCGACAAGAAATCCGCGATTTTAACCAACCAAATGCGACTAAATCCCTACCACAGCTATATAGAAGATTTATATCAAGATTTAGAGCATAGAAACACAAAAAGAATCTTGAATTCGAGATGATTTTAAGAGAAAATCACACGAGCCAAGTAAAATCAACAACGAATCACAAAACTACCCCATGGCGATTGATACCAAATGTTGTCCCATGTATTTGTGATTGATTAAGCAATGAAGAAAGAAAGAAAATAGATGAAGAAGAGATGAATTCCTAGAAAGAGAAAGTAGTGAGAGAAAGTAGAGAAGAGGAGAGGATTAACTTTGTGAATATTAGATTAGAAGTGAGAAAAATGAACAACCAACCCTCCTAACATGCTAGGAGGGTAGTATATATAGTCCACCCACATGCGGACTTTAATGGACAATATATTGGGCTAGGCTTGTCTTTTGGACTTTAATTAGTTTAAATCCAAGCCCGTAAACCACGACTAATTAACTACCTATTACAACGTTCTAACTAACGTTACAATAATAACCTATGACCGAGCATTCTTGTTTGACTCAATATTTTGAGGCTAACAAACCTACTCCGCCTTGACGGATAAACTACATAGGGAGAAGATCCCCCACACACCCATATTTAGCATAGCTTTCATGTATCAATCCACATCATCCATCATAAAATGATCTAAGGGTTGTGATTAAACCCACCTATCTTATAATCTACCTTTATTTTTCAAAAAAAAAAAACAACGGATCATCGACCTCATCTCCCACCTCCACCACAACAGCCTCTACCTAACCGTCGACCACCACAACAACCTCATCTCTAACCTTTTTCCAGCGACCACAACAACAAACCCACCTTTATCCCGCGACCACCACAACAAACCCACCTTCTTCTCGCAACCACCACAATAAACCTACGTTTTTCCGGCGACCTCCACACCAAACCACTCTTTTCCGGCGATCTCCACTCCAACCCACCTTTTCCATACATATATGAAGCTGATGTCGATGTTATTATAGATGCATATGTAGTTGTTGTTTGTAATATAGGTAAAGTACATGCTATGATATTTGATGCACACCATATGTTTGATGAAATGACACAATGATAATCACATGTGATTTAGCAAGTTCTAAGTTATGAATGAGCATTTTTATTGAATTTTGATCGATTTTTGTAGTTGATAAGCTGATTACATAAGTGGGATTTTTGTAGTTGATAAGTTGTTGTGATTCATATATGGGATTTTTGTAGTTCTAAGTCATGACTCATGCATGAGTCGTTGTGACTCATAAATGAGTCATAGTGACTCATGTATGAGTCATTGTGACTCATACATGAGTCACTATGACTCATGTAGGAGTTAGTGTGACTCATGCATGAGTTAGTGTGACTCATACATGATTTATGCTCACTTATTAACTTGTTTCATGTTTATGTTCAAGGTTCTCCGTAATCATGGAGATGGATCAGTTGAGTGTCCGTGTAGGCATTTTATGCGTTATGGTTTTATTTGTCTCCACATATTTTGTGTTTTAAAGAACCGTGATATTGAAGAGATTCCAGAGAAGTACATTTTAAGGCATTGGAGAAGGGATTTGATACCGCTTTCATTAAGAAGAAACACAAGTAGATACGGAGAGAAGAATGAAACAATTCAGAGACTAACAAATGAGGCTAACTTCCACATAGACGAGTGCTTGTTTTGGTTGAGAATCAGATACAAAAACTGCTTCAAGTGTTGAAAACATGTGTTGAATATCAAATTTAATTTTCTGTTTTTCTTTTATATATATGTAAAAGTGAAAACATGTCTTGAATATTTGATTTAAATTTATGATTTCTTTTATTGAAGTTTTGAAAACATGTCTTGAATATCATGAGTCACCTGACTCATGCATGAGTCGCCTGACTCATGCATGAGTCATATAAATTTGTAAGTGTTTATAAACACTTGTAAATTTGATTGTTGTCGTTTCTACGCTTAATACAGTTTTATAAATATGTAAAAGTGTTTTTAACAGTTAAAACATATTCTGAGTCATTATGACTCATGCATGAGTCATATAATTTTGCAAGTGTTTATAAACACTTGTACATTTGATTGTTGTCATTTCTACACTTAATACGTACAAGTGTTTTTTACAGTTAATACATATTCTGAGTCATTATAATACATGTTTTAACTGTTAAAAACACATGACTCATGTATGAGTCAAAGGCACTTATGATTCTCAGACACCCAAAAACATACTACTATGATTTTTAAAACATACTACTTAAAGTCATAAGTATCATTCTCAAACACTGAAAAACTATCAACAGAATTAAGTACTACTATTAGTTCTATTACAATATAACACTTTCCTTCTGCAGGGTCTGCTTGTTTCTTCTTGGCAGATGGTTTCTTGGCAACTGCTTTCTCGGTTACTTCTTTCTCATTTGCTGGTTTTTCAATTGATGTTATCTCGGCTACTTGTTTTGTATCAGTGACAACAAAAGCCAATATGGACATTGGGACATGCTTGGAAGTTTCAGAAACTACCTACCTTTTTTAACACATGACTCATACATGAGTTAGTGTGACTCATACATGAGTCAGCGTGACTCATACATGAGTTAGTCTGACTCATACATGAGTCAGTGTGATTCATACATGAGTCAGAGTGACTCATACATGATGGTTGTTCCCGTTGTTTATACTCTTTGATATCCTGCTCTTGGTATTTTGTGTAGTATGGTTATACGCACGTAACTTGGCTACTAAATTTGTTGCATCCTTTGCAACATTCACAGCAAGAACCTGAATCAGAAAACATATGATGCTTTTGCTCAATAATATATAAATTCAAATTTACTTGCAAGTTGTGTAGCTGGTGACTACAAGAATCCTAATATCTTAGAGATGTAAGATATAGGCAATTGTTGTCTTAAGTTCTATAAAGACTAATATCATGGTGACTCATATATGAGTCACCATGATTATGTTACAAATGAGGCTATATTATTACCCTTATTACAAAAATAAGTTTCATATATAAGTCACGGTGACTCATATATGAGTCACATCGACTCATATATGAGTCACAACGACTCATATATGAGTCACAACGACTCATATATGAGTCACATCAACTCATATACGAGTCATAGTCCAGTTCTGTAATCACAAGTCTCACTTCTATAAACATCTTATCAACTACAAAATCGAAAAAACTTTAATAAAAATGCTCATTCATGAATAAAAACTTGCTAAATCAAGTGTGATTATCATTGTGTCATTTCATCAAACACATGGTGTGCATCAACAATCATAACATGTGCCTTACCTAAAGTACTATGAAAATTTCTTCTACATCTTTTTCTAACTATGGTGAATCACCTTCATCAATTGATATTGGTAAGTGAGCACTACATGAGTATGAATCACCTCCTTCATAATTCGGTCAACTAATCTCCAATAAGCATAAACATAAGCATAATCAAACTAGACATAAGCATAATCAAAATGTAGCTTTTGTTTTAGAAAAATTAGCGATTTTGTATTTAAGATGAAAGCTTATAGCCACACTGACAGAGTTAGATTCTCTCATTTTCTTGAGCCAAAAAGAATACAAAATGTGATTTGCAGTGGTGATGACTTATATGATATGATTCCTGAAGAGTATCCTTTATAGCGAAGATGGGTATGATCCCTCATTCTTATTCAGCAGTCCATCTTCCTTCTTATCTATTAGAAAATGTCGACACGTATAGTTACCTATTTCCTGGTAATTGCATACGAGAGATGGCGCCACTAAGTGGGTCGTCAGATAACGGTAGGTTTGTTGTGGAGGTCATCAGAAAAGTGGGTTAGTTGTGGATCTCGCCGGAAAAAATGGTGGATTTGTTGTGGAAGTTTCCAGAGAACTAGGTGTGTTGTGGAACTCGTCGTTAATGGTGGATCCTTGTGGATCTCACCAAAAATGGGGTTTTGGTGTGGTTATCGGATCAGATCTTATTGATTGTGTGTGAGGATCGGTGGTGGTTGTGTGTGAAAAATAAACAGATGAAAAAAAAACCAGATGAATAACAACCGTTGGGGGATTGGGGGTGTTTTATTAATTTTTTTAATCTAGACCGTAGATGACTAATGGATTAAATGGTCCAGATAGATCGAATGAGCCTTTGATAAAAAAGGGGACTTGAAAGAACTTTGAGATGAGGAACATCTATGAGTTGTCTGAGATACGTGTATTTTACTGGTTCTGTGTGTTCTTAGTTTATTATACGTATTTTGTCATGTTTTACTATTTAATGTGTTATTAGGTAGTTATTCTTGTATTTTGTTGTATATCATTCATTTATTACGGTATTATAATACGTGTATTTTAATACTAAGTAACTTTGTAAAGATAGCAGGTTTCCAAAAATAGTAAGTTTCCATAGTAAGAAATAAGCTGAATGTTGATCCCAAACTCAGATCATAAACCTTAGCTTGTTTAAGGGTTGTGGTAGAAAGAATGAATTCAAACTATCAATAGAGAAACTTTGCAATACACAAAGTAACTAAACAAGATGCGGAAAATAGTGTTTAGCACAAGAACAAGTATTTGAATCAAACATTAAACTTTAATATATCAAAGATACACGAATACCCAATAATGGTATTAGGGTTCTATAACCTTAAAGTATGAAATGAAAATGACAGAACGAGATATATGAAACCAAAATCTAATGAGTTCTTTTATAGTGTAAGAACTCATGTACAAGATAGCTACTAACAAACTAGGAAAGTATTCTGGAGTAGTAACAGAAACACGTTAATATCTCTTCCAAGTTTATCTTTATAGCAGGGTTTTTGACTTTTAGTAGGGGGACCAATCCCCCTGACTTCAATAATCCGCAGGGTGAACTGATACTAGCAGGGGGAACTAAGACTCATGCATTTATTCCCAACAATCCTCCTCTAAACTTGTGCTTTCGTCTAAAGACAAGTTTCTAAATAAATGTTAAATGATGAGGATGCTTACAAACTTCCTGGCCAAATTTGACTGTGAATAAACCTAACTAGATCATAAGCAACATGCTCCTTAGCATCCACAATCAAGTCAGTCTGTGCCATATTCTTCAAGGTCTCTTGGGAGAGAGGATAAAAACGATTATTGAGAAGATAGACACTTACACCTTCCATGGCCAGCTCATATGTGACACCCCCAAATTGGTCAAATGCAGCGGAAATAATATTTGGGTGTCACGAAGGTGGATCAATAGCAGATAGTACATAGAGCATCAGATAAAAGATTATCAAACATTTATTACATGAACAGTAGTGCGAATTGTTACTTAAAATGGTTCCAACATAAATAAAAGATTGTTTGTAAATCACCAATTATAAAATCCCCAGATGAGTGCTCGAATGTTGCCTATCCTGATGCTGAGGTCCATGCACATAATAACTACCTGCTTCAATTACCTGAGGAAAACATGCTTTTGAGAGTCAACATAAAGTTGGTGAATTCACATGTTTAATAAATAAGTTTGGATTGTAAAACATTCATGAAGTAGTAATGCACATAGCATCAATACTTAAAGGTAACTACATTTCCTATAGCCCAAAACTGACACTTGACAAGTTAAGCCCTCAACAAATGAGGACCCTTTGCATTAATAATAATGCACCCAATATTCTGTTCCGACATGATAAACACCTGTTGTCCCGGCCAAGGCACAATGAGCATGACTCACCCAGGTGGGGATTGTCAATCTCAAATATTTCTATTTATAACATTAAGGTAATCCAACAATTTTAACAGTTTTAGTTCACGGGTCATGAGGAATTCTACGATAGGCAGTGTAGTCAAGGGTTGATACGGTTTAGTTTACATCTATAAAATAAGTTGCATGATTTCTTCCTCATAAAAGATTTAAAAGTTTTTCAATATATAAAGTGGGGACATGAACTCACCTTGGTAATACAGTAATAAGTCACAAGAATCCAATGTGGTTCACACGACACAGTCAACAACCTAAATAATTATACAGTCTCAATAAAAGTATAATAGGATGCTTAAAAGTCACTAAAACAAATATGTGCATGCCTAAACTGGTTTTAAGTATTTTATTATTATTCTTTTAATGTAATTTATCGTTGTACAGGTAATAGAGTATTTATTTTTAAGTGCGTAACAATTAATATCGTTCAAGTAATTAATTCATTTAATTAATATATTCGTACTTGTACCGTTATAAAGTGGGTTAAATATTTATAAAAGAAGGTTTTATATATATTTAAAATGTACGAAGTTAATAATAAATATATTTAATATATTTATTCTTATAAATTAATTGAATTCAGTCTATATATATAGCTTATATAAATACGTTTACAAAAATGCATTACATTTTAATTAAAAAGTCCCCGAAGTTTATATGATTTATTTAAATGATAAGTTTGAGAAAGATAATGATTTTTGTATTTATAGGTTTATTTATGTTTACACTTTTTAATATTAGAAATGTATATATATAATTAGGATTAGTTTAGTTTTAGGAAAATTACAATTTTAGTCACTCAGATATATCTAATACTCGCGGCAATTTATATAAATACCCCTAAGGCTTGTTTTAGTTTCAAAAGTTGGCGAAACAAGTCCCTCTAGTTACACGTGTAACTAGGGCTTGTATAACTTTCGTACATTGCCACATTTGGTCCTTGTAGTTTGGTTTAGGTTTTGGGGTGTACATATGTTACATAACAGCCCCTAGGGCTTGGTTCATGTTTGATGTGGAGTGGAATGTATATGTGATAATTAGATACGTTATAGGGTAAATTAGAAGATTACCTTTAGGAAAAAGTAATAGTCTAAAAATACCAAAGACGAATTCAAGTAAACACGAGATGAACCAAGTTCGTTGTACACGAAGATCTTATAAATTTGAGACGTTTTGTATCGATTTGGACAATTGATTCGAATTGGTTTTCAGTTTTTAAACTAAAAATTAAATCTACCAATTTTAAACTTAAATTTATCCTAAACTGCATGAATCGTAAACCCCAAATTATTTGTCTAATTGACAATTATTTAAATGAATATAAAATTTAAACTATTAAAAATTAAACTATTTTAAAATCTATAAAAAATAATCTATAAAAATTAATCTATTTAATGAAAATAACTTTTACACTATTTTTAAATCTTTTGAAAACTATTTAACTTCTACAAATTTATTAAATCTAATTTATTAAAATAAACTAATTAAATTTCTAATATTAATAAAAACATTTTTTTTATTTAGTTTTTTTATTATATTTATTAACCTACTTATACTAATTATTTTTACACTAAATAATAAAACTTTTATTTATTTAAAGAAAATAGTATTTATATTTGAATAAAAAATAATGACGTGTAACTAAACTGAAAAGACAAAGCTGCAAAGTGTACTTTAATTATATAAAGCAAACTTAAACTAAAATGGGCCTTTGGCTCATTTGGTTATCACGTTGGTAGTGCAAACGAGAGGTCTCGAGGTCGAGACCCACTTGGGACATATTCTTGGTTAAATAATCTTTTTGAACAATAAAATGGAATAAGTCACAGGAATGACTTATTTGAGTACTTTGTGATACTATTACTGGAAACTGATAGTAATCAGTAGTGAAGTTTAACAGATCAAATGGATTTGTTAATCTTTAAAATCCAACAGACCAACAATTATCAGCAAATGATATGAAAACTGACTAAATTACAAAGCAAATACTTCCATCACAAAGTATAACTAAAGCAGATTATTATAAACCAAAACAAGCAGGTTACAAGCTCATGAACAAACATCACAAGAATACTCAGCAAAACCAAATCTAATAACCAAAATACAAATACTAGCTAAAAATCAACTAATCAAGTAAAATATACCAGCAACCTAAAAGTACCCAAATATGATCATCCAAAACCTCAGCAATCATACTAACATGTAAATAACAAAGTGACAGAATAAATTTACCTAAAATCAAATGCTGAATAATCACAAAATAGGCAAGGATTTGAGTAAAACATTCAGTTAAAAGCTATATTGTATGAACCTCTTAACCATTGTATAAGCAAATAGATCTAACTTAACAAACAAAACTCAGTCTACAAATTATTTATCTTAGAAATCATTCAGCAGATCCAATCATTCAGAAGATTAGCATAAAAACCATAACATAAATTATAACACAGCTACTCATACTCAGCAATATTCAATCCTACAAAATCTTACAGCAAACTAAATAGTGAGCATAAATCGACACATAAAGCAGATCTATAAACTAAATTCAAATAACTCAAATTAGAATCACACTAATCAGATTAATCAAATAACTCAAACTAGCATACCACAACGAAAAAAACTATAGCAAAGCAAACTCATACAGTCGAATGACTTAATCAAATTAAAATAAGCATAAAAATAACTAGTAATAAAACCTTATGAAGTAAGCCGTTGAGATGTAGAGCGGCGCTGAGCCGTCTAAATACCCGAATCAACACCACCATTCAACTCACCATACAAACCATCATCATTCATCAGACCAGTAACCATCATTTTTGACATATTTATCCAGTAGGGATAAATATTAATCCCTAATCTTACTCTAAATCACTCACATAAACTATTAAGAAAGTTTATATGAATGATTAATAATTATAATATCAACTTGCAATAGTAGAAAATGCAAAGTAATTTAAATAGTAACAGTAAAAGTAAAACGTGATTAAGAAGATAATTAAACTATAAACTCAACTTTTATTATTTCAAACGTTCATTACAATACTCAGAAAAATAAAATTACATTATCTAACTACAAACTAACATTATAACGTTAAAAGTAAAAAAGGGATGCAGATTACAAGTATTTTGGGGGTTTATATAGCCAACCCCTAGGCTGTTGAGGGGAGGTTGTTGAGCAGAAATCATCATCTTAGCCGTCCAACGGGTATCTTGATCTTCTCTCTCTTTCTTGTTATCATCCAAGGGTGGATATTCACACACTAGCACACGGATTGCCAATGTGGCATCCGTTTGTGCTAGTTGTGCTTCTTGGATGCTGAGGTGTCCACAAGTGATTGGTAGGTTGGTGATGATGAGGTGTAATCTCCAATAGATGGTTGCCACGTCTCCATTCTCTCCCACTCTTGCCTTCCGAAAACTTGGGGGTTTTAATTCCCCCATGCTTGAATCACACGTGGGACAAAAAGCCCCAATTTATTCGAAGTAATTATTGATTTAGGGTTGGGTGAACAGTGGTTATTTACAGGCTTGGTTTACTTTTGGTGAGGGAGAATAGAACTTTGGGGATAACGAAGTTATTTTGTGAATAAGTGTGAAAGTGGGTGAGGGACGTTTTTATTTATTTATTGTGTGTGGTGAATGGGTAAATTGTTGACTGGTGGTGAGTTAAAACAAACGCACATTCGTTTGAAAATAAATCAAACCTTAATGGGTTCAAGGGCCCAAAAATACTCTTTTATTTGCAAATAATCCCATGATATGGGCTATCACTCCAATTCGTTTTTGCTTGTTTAAGGATTTTGGGCTTTAAGGCCCAAACTAACCATCCCCATCCGTCTTTTCATTCTAATTAGGCCTGGTTGGGCTTATAGAAAATGTTAACTCCTTATTGAACTTCAAATGGGCTTTTGAGCCCATTTTCCCAAATGTGGGACCCACAAGCCTTTAAACTCCATAAATGATGAAATCCGCTAAAAACGAGCTTGAAATTGGCTTTGTCGATCTTCTCTTCAAACTTCGTGTCGGTTTTGCCGATTTTCACGAACTTGGTACCTACACACATGAAACAACAAAACAACACATATACAAGGCATTTTCACATTTTTTATGCATTTATTCATTGTTTTTAGATACAATTGATACGAGTAAAATCACTCATATCAAACTCCCCCTTGCTAAGCAATTGCCGTGTCCTCACGCAATGATAAAATAAAACACTAACTACACTGATGAGATGGCATTTATACATGATCTCATCGTTCTTTCGGGCTTTAAATGCATAAAAATGTCATAAAATACCATATATATGCTTGTGTTTGTTTACTTGTGTATTTTAGGTATGGATATCGTGAAAAAGACAAAAGATCACAAGATACAAGGAAAAACGGACACGAGAAACGAAGCCGCACAATGAACCGGGCCCTAATCATGGAATTCTCATCAAATACCCTTGAAGACTTGAAGACAAACAAGATTGATCCTCAATTAATGAAGAAATGACACTTAAAACCCTTGTATATTGATAATTACAAGTTTGGTCCCTTAAGTTTGTCAAAAATTGCAAAAAGGTCCTTCAACTTTGAAGAAATGACAAGATTGGTCCCTCAACAATTTCAAATTGTCAATAATGGTCCCTCATGAAGATTAAGAAGCATTGAAGACCTTTGAAGATCAATATTGTCCAAGATCAGCCCTTGAAAAATCACAAAATGGCAAAATCAACCCTTTAAAACTCTTTTCCAAAGTTTGGTGCCAAAATTGTAAAGTGGTGAAAGTATTTTGCAAAGGAAATCAGATTTTAGGGCTGAAAAACCTTTTATGCCAAAAAGTTCAAAAGATAAGGACCAAATGTGCACAAGTGGAAAGATTTAAACCAAAAAAGGGCGCCTAACATCCCTTTTTCCCCTAATATCGGATCAAAGGACCTACTATTCACTTTCACCCCCACCCAGATTTTACCCCGACTTAACCTGGGGTAAATTTCAATTAAACCTGCACACGTGTAATTCACACCCACAGAAACTTAACCCACACACCCAATCCCCAATCCCACGTTTGAGGACCCCACCCCCAAATTCCATTTCCACCAATAGGAACACGCCTTGGTCCCCAAGCTTATGACGTGTCCCAAATCAAAGGCCACGGTTTATTACTTCCTCCCAAAGCAAAAATGAACGAAGGAGATCAAATATCAACACCTCAACACCAAAAACGTCCAAGGGCAAAATGGAGAATTTCTAGATTAGGGTTTTACTTTTTTAGGATTCTAGTATGTTCTATGAGCACTATAAAAGAAGCTCCAACCTATGGATGCTCTTTTGTTCCAGTTTTCAAGCTCTCACTTGTAATTCCTTTTTAAAGAAATAAAAGTTTGGTTTTTGTTTTAAAACAAGTATAATTCCTTTTTATTGTTTTTAAAAGTTGTGTATTGTGAAAGCTTGATTCTGAGTTCCACTTTGTTATTTGGTGAGGTAATTTGAAGTTTCAAGTTATTTCAAGGTTTTCTGAAAATTGAAATATTTTTGGAAGAAATCTGTTCTAAGGTTTTGATGTTAAGAGGATCATTTGGATTGGTAATTTAGTATTATTAAAACGTGTTTGTTAAGGTTTTAAGAAGAAGGAAAAGAAAATCAGAACAGTATATATATTGTTCATATTGGTGCTTGTTTTGCTTTGATTGTTCTTAAACAGGTGGAAGAGTATTGTTGATCTTTGTGTCTGCATGCACCCGGGTGCATAAGGAAGTGGATTTTCATCCACCAAGGGCTTGGATGTAAGCCCTTGAGGTAACTTCCTTTTTCTTTTGAAACATTTCAGAAAAGTAGCTATTCATATGATCTTGTTTGATTGTTTGATTTTGGTTGTTTAAGCTGGTTATTTTGTGTTCTTATATGTTGATCTGCATGTTAGAAGCAATTTAAATCAGTTTGGTAGCTTTTAGAGGGCTTTGATTTGTTTAAAAGTTGGTTAAAAGTTTTTAAAAGGGTGTTTGGCTAAGTGATTTAGCAGGACATAAATCTTTGATTGAGTTTTTAAGAGGTGTTAGATAGGTTTATAAGGATTAAGATTGGGTGTTAGTAAGTAGTAAGTTAATTTGGAACCAAGCTGGAGTAAGTTTGGTAAGTAAAAAGAAAAAGAGTGAGTCTGAAATCTGCTTATGCCAAATCTGCCTGCATTACATGAACTTATGAGCTTTGGATTTGATTTCTGTTGAAGTTTAGGCTAAGTGAGTTATTGTTGCTGCTTGAGTACCATATTGTGATTGTGTGTGCAAAGTTTGGGTGCTTGAAGTTCATTAGAAAGCAAGTAATCTGCTTAAAAAAGTCCCCTGACCTGCATAATCTGTCACAGCAACTTGATATTGATAAGTGTGTGTTTTGAATTGCTTAATTGGTGTGCTAGTTGATTATCCTTGTGTGTTATTGACTCCTTGTGCTTAAATAAGCACAAGGGTGCCCCCATTGTCCAATATCATCACCTAAGAAAGCATTTGCCAAGTCCTCTTGGCATCAAAATTGTACAAGTATGCACTAGCACTTGTTCATCAGCAAAACAATAGAACTGGAAACAATTTTGGATCATAACTTGTTGATCCTTAGCTAAAAAGAGAAGTGGATTGTGTTTACAAGCTTGTCAACAAGTGTCACGTTTGGTTTGAGAAAAAAAAAATAAAAAAAGAAAAAAATAGCAAAAACCATCATAGCATGGACTCGAACCCCCGACCTGTCGAGCAGGAGTGAAAGGGCTTACCATTGATCTATGAGGCTTTTTCTGTTAGCCTCCTAACACGTAGGATATTTAAACCTTTTCTCATTCTTGTTACCAAAAGCAAGCCGGAGCTTAATCACTCATTTTCAGCTTATTTGTTAAGCGTTTTTGCTTATTTTCATTTTTCATAGGATCTTTATTAGATTTGTGATTTTTCTAGCCTATTTTTATATTTTTCCTTTTATTAGATTATTTTCTAGGATTTATTTAATATACGTTTTTTATAAAATCATTAAAAAATAGTAAAAATAGTTTTAATTTTTAGGAAAAATAGTTTTTAGCTTTTAAA
The DNA here is from genome assembly GCA_025667525.1 of Glebionis coronaria. Classification (NCBI taxonomy): domain Eukaryota; kingdom Viridiplantae; phylum Streptophyta; class Magnoliopsida; order Asterales; family Asteraceae; genus Glebionis; species Glebionis coronaria. Next base: position 317,255,289 of record CM046877.1, on the reverse strand, counting down.
ATATTATTTTGAGGTTTACATCTAATTTTGGTTTTATAAACTTTAATTTTTAATTTTATAATATTTTAAGGTTTTTTATAAACTTTAAAGAATTTTATAAAATTATTAAAAAAGGTTTAGGAGCTCTAATTTGTGTTTTTCTCTTAGTTAGAATATTTTAAGTTTTTAGAAATTTTTTAGAATTAATTTTAGTAACTTTTTATTTTTAGCATTATTTTATTATTATTTTATTATTAAAAAACCAAAATTTTATTTTTCTTTCTTTTTCATTTTTCTTAGGTTCTTTATCATTAATTAGGACTATTTCCATTTTTAGAATATTTTTATAGCTTTTAGATTTATTTTTATAATTATTTTAAGTTTAATTAAGTTTTAATCATTTTTAGAATTTTAAAAATATTTTTAATAGCTTTTAATTTTTAGAAAATTACTTTTTAGTCTTCTAATAATATAAGTTAAGTAATTATTCAATAAAATCATATTTTAGACATTTGAATTAGTTATATTTAATTTTAGGGCTTTAATTAGCATTTAAAATTAAATATTTAATTAATAAAAGGTTTTAAAATATCTTTGTTGGATTTTTGTCTTTATTTATATTATTTTAGACTTCTTTTTAGTCTTTTTGATTATTGATTTTTGTCTTAGCATTAATAATTTTTTATTTGGGTAGTTTTTCACGACTTTACGTCTTTTACGTCGTAGTTTAATTTTAACGTAACCGTCTTTCATCTTCTCATCCCCATTCTTATCAATATTAATCTCAAACAACTACAAGTTAATTCACACACATATACCTCCTTGGGAAACGAACTTTCTCTCTTTTTATTTGATCAAGGGTCATTACTTGTGGTTTTCCTAAATCACTCGTTAATACTTACCGCTCATATACGTTCTTTTGTTTTCCTAAACAAGAGTCGTATTTTTACTACAATCATTTATTCAACTTCTAAAACTTTATTTTGCAAAGACATAATGTATTGCTTTCATTATTTGAAAAATAACTTTTAGGATCATAAAACTCAAATAGATTCATCGTCCCCGACTTTTCACTTTTCCATGGCAAGTGCAAAAACAAGATCATTGTCAATCATAAGCCCCAAAATTAAAACAACTCATACAAGTAATTTGTGTTAAACTCAATCTCCTATTATTCCTAATTGTATCTCTAGATTTTATTTGTCATTCACCCAAAGGCACATTTGACTTTATTTTGATATTTATTAGTCCAAAAATGAAGGCAAGAACGGTGTAAACTCAACACTCAAAACCTAACCTCGACTTCAAAAACCGTTGTCACTAAAGAAAGCCCACATCAAGGATAACTTAACACGATTTGAGGGATAAATCCCCGGACCCGAAATTTGGCTAATATGGCTACTTAAAAGCAACAATAAAACCTCCAAAGTCAATTATGACTTTATTAATGGAGTTAGCAACAATTACATATATCACCTTGCGGCTCTTTAAGATGCAATTGTGCTCCTTATTTAAAATCCACACCCGAAGGCTCCTTGGACAAAAATAAGGGAATTGACATCACCATCCCACCTTATGGCTCATGATGATGAAGCAATTTTTATTCAACACGTCCCCTTGTCATACTCCCTAAGGCTCTAATGACAAGGTTATTGCTACATGACTCCCACCCGAAGGCTCCTAGAGAACATGTTTTTATTTATTCTTCTTTATTAATATGATATTTATAGTAAGCCAAATTTCCGTAATCCCATGATCAAAAGTCCATGACGCTGACACCCTTAATGTGTTCTCACTTTAATTACAAGGGAAGAAAAAGAAGGAGTTACGAGTTAAGATATCAAGCCTAAACCGCTAAAAACTTCATTTATTAAGCAATTATTATTCAAGTGTGGAAAGTAAATACGAGGAGATTAAATCAAACACAAAAATACTTGCACAAAGAAGAATTAACCTTGGAAACTTATGATTGAAATCTATCATCTCTTGTTCTCCATATTGTAAAATTTCAAAAATGTGAAATCAATGGATACTTAGCCTATTAAATCAAAGTTTGAGGTTTTCAAGCCATCTATAGGATCTTGCACCTTCTTATACTCTTTCAAGTTTTAGAATTTGCGTTTTAAAGTTCCCTTGATAAACGACTTTCTAGGATCAATTATAGGAACTTGCGAAAAGTTCTTGTTCTTAACCCGTATGAATTAAGACTTTCGCGTTTTAAAGCTCCCTATATAAAAGCCTAGCAAAACTTAATTCAAATACGTTAAGGAAAAGCTAAGGTAAAAACCGAGTCGAGTCAAAAACTATTTTTATATTCACCAACGGAAAGCCTACATTTGTGTCAAGAGCACTTATTTTATTTATTAAAACTTAAAAATAACACTAAAAATTTAAAATTTTATTGAAAAACGAGAAAAACAATTACATTTGGACACGACAAAAGCAATTGCAAGCGATTATATCGATTGACTCCCCCATGCTAAAACCAAACATTGTCCTCAATGTTTCTTAGCTCAAGAGTAACACCCCCTTGCTAAAACACGAAGAGTCTAATGCAAAATCCTAACATGGAAAGAGCACGCAAATCCATAAGCCGTTTATTAACTATGCCTCAAGATAAAACGTTAGTCGATAAAAATCAAGGGATAAAAAGTGTGCCCCTTTTTTGGCAATCAAAGATTGGAAGATCAAGTGGACCGGCAAAAACCGAACACGAGAGTCTTCAATGATAAGGGTCATACCTAAGATGCACAACACAACAAAACACGAGCACGAGCTTGAAAGATCAAGCCTTATTAGAGTTAGAAAATAGATAGAAGATAGAATGTATGGGACTCCCCCACAAGGCACCTCGTTTTTGTTCATCGAGTCATGAGCTCGACTCGATCCCCGCATTCATTGGTCCTTAGGGAAAGTTTGAAGATCCGGGACAACCTCCTTAGGTATTTCTCCTCCAAAGTAGTGTTTCACACGATGACCATTCACCTTAAAGTTAGGTCCGTCTTTTTGAGCTAGCTCAACGGTGCCATAAGGAAAAAATTATGAAACGGTGAATGGTCCGGACCAACGGGATTTAAGCTTGCCCGAGAAAATCTTAAGTCTAGAGTTGAATAAGAGGACTTGATCACCAACATTGAAAATGCGGTTTTGATCTTAGAGTCATGAATCCTCTTAGTCTTATCTTTATAGATCAAAGAATTTTCATAAGCTTGATCCCTTAATTCACTTAGTTCATTTAATTGAACCTTGCGATGATCACCCGCGGTCCTCAAATCAAAGTTACAATGCTTAAGAGCCCAATACGCCTTATGTTCGAGTTCAGTTGGCAAGTGGCATGCTTTTCCGTAGACCAACCTAAATGGTGTACAACCAATTGGCGTCTTGTAAGCCGTACAGAAACCCCATAATGCATCGTCCAATTTATCCGACCATGAAGTGCGATTCTCTCCAATAGAACGCTCTAAAATCTTTTAAAGAGCCCGGTTTGAAACCTCCACTTGACCACTCGTTTGAGGGTGATAAGCCGTAGAAAGTCGATGAGTGACACCATATTTCTTTAGAACTTTTTCAAATTGTTCATTACAAAAATGGGTCCCACGATCACTTATAATAGCCCGCGGAGTTCCAAACCTAGCAAAGAGTTGTTTCAAAAAGTTCACCACAACTCGAGCATCATTCGTGGGCAAAGCCTTAGCTTCAACCCATTTAGACAAATAGTCCACGGCTACGAGAATTTATTCATTTCCTTTCGAAGATGGAAACGGCCCCATAAAATCGATCCCCCACATGTCAAAGATTTCACAAAATTGAATAATGTTTTAAGGCATTTCATCCCTTTGTGAGTTCTTTCCTTGACGTTGACAAGCATCACAAGTTTTGATCAAGTCTTGGGCATCACAATATATGGAAGGCCAAAAGAAGCCGACATCAAATACTTTCTTCGCGGTGGCGTTGGCACCATGATGTCCCCCGGTGGGTCCCTCGTGACAAGATTTAAGGATATCTTGAGCTTCTTTGCCAAACACGCACCTACGAATCACTTGACCCGCGCACACACGAAACAAATAGGGGTCTTCCCAAAAGTAATAGGATATATCCTTGAAAAACTTTCGTTTTTGTTGGGACGACATACCCTTGATCACAAACTTCCCCGCATGGTAATTTGCTATGTCCGCAAACCATGGGGTACTATCATCACCACGAAAAGCAATCATACCAAGCGTCTCGAGAGGAAATGTTTCATTATTTTCCTTGTTCTCTCGATCGCTTTGGTGAGGATTCTCAAGTCGAGATAAATGATCGGCCGCGAGATTCTCGGCTCCTTTTCTGTCTAGAATTTTGACACTAAATTCTTGAAGGAGGAGAATCCACCGGAGCAACCTCAGCTTAGCATCTTATTTATTAAGAAGATATTTGATAGCCGAGTGGTCCGTATACACTATGGTTTGAGACAAAACGAGATATGGTCTAAACTTTTCAAAAGCATACACAACGGCAAGTAACTCCTTTTCCGTTGTAGTGTACTTTGTTTGAGCATCCGTCATAGTCTTACTTGCATAGTGTATAGGTAAGAAATGTTTGGACTTACGTTGCCCCAAAACCGCACCTACCGCATAATCACTAGCATCACACATAATTTCAAAAGGTAGGTCCCAATCCGGGGCAACTAAGATTGGAGATTCGGTTAACTTTCTTTTAAGCATCTAAAAGGCTTGAATACACTCATCCGAAAAGATGAAAGGAGTCTCTTTTTCCAAAAGATGGGTCATAGGCCGAGCTATCTTAGAGAAGTCTTGTATAAAACGTCGATAGAAGCCGGCATGGCCGAGAAAACTCCTAACTCCCTTAACGGTGGTGGGTGGAGGTAATTTGGCAATCACGTCGATTTTAGCCCTATCAACCTCAATACCGGCCTTAGAGATCTTATGTCCTAACACAATTCCCTCTTTGAACATGAAGTGACATTTTTCATAATTAAGCACAAGATTTGTTTCCTCACAACGTTGCAACATTCTTTCAAGGTTAGAGAGACATGAAGTGAAAGGTTCCCCAAAAACCGAAAAGTCATCCATGAAGACTTCCATGGTTTTCTCGAGCATATCATGGAAAATGGCCATCATACACCTTTGGAACGTCCCCGGAGCATTGTATAGTCCAAAAGGCACGCGACGATAAGCAAATGTTCCATAAGGACAAGTGAATGTGGTCTTTTCTTGATCACGAGGGTCAATGGGGATTTGGAAATTGCCGGAAAATCCATCCAAAAAGCAATAGAATTCATTCCTCGCTAGTCTCTCTAACATTTGATCCATAAAAGGTAATGGAAAATGATCCTTCCTAGTGGAAACATTAAGTTTCCTATAGTCAATACAAACACGCCAACCGGTCACAAGTCTAGTAGGAATCAATTCATTATCCTCATTAGTAACAACCGTCATTTCTCCTTTCTTTGGAACACAATGCACGGGGCTAACCCATGGACTATCCGAGATAGAGTAGATCATTCCAGCGTCTAGAAGTTTAGTGACTTCCTTTTTTATCACCCCATGAATCTTTGGATTGACCCTTATTTGATTTTGGATAGCGTTTATAATCATCCTCCATTATAATTTTATGAGTACAAAATTTTGGATCTATACCCTTAATATCGGAGATTTTCCATGCAATGGCCCGTTTATGTTTCTTAAGCACTTTGATAATTTCATCCTTTTCATTTTCCTTTAATACCTTAGCAATAATCACCGGTAACTTATCTGTTCCTTCAAGAAAAGCATACTCCAAATGAGTGGGTAGTTCCTTAAGTTCTAATTCGGGTGCTTCCTCAATAGATGTTTTCACTTTAATCTCATTTTCACTCACAACTTTTAAATCCATAGGTAGCGATTCATAAGGATCTTCATTCAAAAAGGCTTCAAGTAAATCGATATCTCCCTCCATATCATGATAATCCTCATCATATGTAAATAGCAAATCCGGTGTGCTAAGAAAAGCATCCACCTCCTCCAAGATAAAATCACTAGCCCCAAATGGAGTAAGGGGTGGAGACGAAAGGGCAATAATCGGATCCGATAAAGACGGATTGCCACTTTCGGAATTAGCCGAGAATACAAGAACTTCTTGAGAATATTCTTCACAAGTAACATCAATCACATCGATTTGATTAATTGATTCCTCGTAATACTTTGAAAAATATTTAGTGTTATCACCAACATCAAGTGTAACACTTTCATCATCAAATCGTAAAGTCAACTTCCCCCCTCTCATGTCAACTATAGAACTAGCCGTCATTAAAAACGGTCTTCCCAAAATAAGTGGTACACGAGAATCTTCGGGATAATCGCAAACTACAAAGTCCGTTGGAAAGAAGAGTTTCCCTACTTTGACAAACACGTCCTCGGCTATACCTTTTGGAACGGTGGTCGATCGATCCGCTAGCTAGAGATTCATCTTAGTAGGTGTAAGCTCGGGAAGTGATAACCTTTTCCACACAGAAAGAGGCATCAAATTAATGCTAGCGCCAAGATCGGCTAATGCTAAGCATTCTTCCATATTAGGGAACTCACATGGTATCAAAAACTTGCCCGGGTCTCCAAGATTTTTGGGAAGCTTTTGTGTAAGAACCGCGGAACAATTAGCATTTAAAGATGTAGACATTTCAACCAATTTCCCTTTATCGTTCATCAATATCTTAATAGTCGAAGCAACCTTAGGCATGTGAAGCAATGCATCCGCGAAACTAAGATTAATATGAAGATTCTAGGTTCGTAAATATTATCGATTCCAGAAGACATGCTCTTTTTATCAAAACGTTTTTGAACACACAATTTTGAAAGATTTAGAAAAACCTTTTGAGAAATTCTTGAAAAATTGTGTTCAATGTTTTCAAAACCAATTACTTGAGCTTAAGATTTGGAATATCTTAGGAAAGCTCAAGTTCGAGAAGTTGTAAACATCTCGTTGTAAGGATAAGTTACCATCGGCGATAACCTTTCCTTTTATCTGAAGAACGAGTCCTAAGCTGACATTTACTTAGAAGTCGTTTTCATGAGCTTGAAAACTTTGACTGTTTTAACGGAAAGCTCATGACCGAGAAAGGTTAATTTCTCGTTATGAGGAAAAGTTCTCTTATTTAAAAGATACACTTTCCTTTCTGAGCTTAAAACTTCGAATGTTTTAAGACAAGCTCATGGCCGAGAAAATTGAATTTCTCGTTATGAGGATAAGTTGTCATTAATGATAAACTTTCATTTATTTGAAGTTCGAGTTACAGTCTGACATTTAACTGTAAGTCATTGTGCATGAGCTTAAAAACTTCGAATGTTTTAAATATAAGCTCATGCCCGAGAAAAATTAATTTCTCGTTGTAAGGATAAGTTTATCACCGGCGATAAACTTTCCTGCCTTTGAAGAACGCGTTACAGACTGTCATATATCTATAAGCCTTTGTGTATGAGCTTAAAAACTTGGAATGTTTTTTGATATAAGCTCATGCCCGAGAAAAATTAATTTCTCGTTGTTAGGATAAGTTTACCATCGGCGATAAACTTTCCTTTCTTTGAAGATCGAGTTATAGTCTGTGATGTGACTATAAGTCCTCATACAGGAGCTTAACCATGAATCCCCTGAGACACTTGTTTCTCCGATATCTGCTTCTTCAGCAACCAAACTCTAAGAGTATCCTTAGTTGAACGGTATACAATGATTGGACCGCTTCGTTCTTTTAGAACATCAACTTTGGTACCTGCATTCTCATTAGGAATTTGCATGCTTTGATATGGGTTAGCGATATCTATCTTAGAAGCAAGTGGAGGTTCATAGTTTTCTTTTCTTGTGCCAGAGGCGACCTGAGTGGATGATTCACTTGTCTTAGTTGGCAAACGTTTCCGTTTATAGAATACCTTAAGTTCAGGCTTAAGTGATGTATCATCCTTTTCAATTTTCTCCCTAGCAGTCTTAGTAGAATCGGAGATTATCCTAGTTAAAGGGCACTCGTTTCCTACAAGAGTAAAAGTTCTACCAGTGGGGCGCCAAACTTTACCAAAGGGTTTGATTTTAGTAACCCACTGGGATTTAAGTCTAGCACGGGAGTTTACCTCATTAAGAAGTTTCTTGATACAAGAATCATGATTTGCCGTAAAGACACATTTTCTACATGTTTTACAAGTAGCATATTTAATGTCCGAGTAAGATCTAGAATTCCTGGACGATTGATTGATGCTCCTAGAAATTGACATGCTATAGTTAGCAGTGTTGGGTAATCTAGAAGGCATCTGTCTAGGTTTGAAAGTCTTATCTCTTACTTGTGTCTTTTGAATAGCTTCCCCTAGACCAGATTTTTGGTAAATGTCATTTGAACTAGTTCTAGACGTGGTCTTGGTATTTTTAGAGAAACTAGAGGCAATCATGTGATTAGGTCTTGCTAAAGCTGTTTTGGTCACATTGGGCCTAGTTGCAGGAGTGACTGGTCTAGAAAGATGAACCAAATCAAATTGGGACGCAAACCGCGGTCTCGAGGATTGTGGTCGCTCGGGTCTAAATGCAGTAGGTTGTCTGATAGTCAGTTGTCTGACGAACTGATTTGTAGGCGGTTTCCCCAAGATTGATGGTTTTTCAAGCTTAGCGTCCACACTAGGTCCTCTATTTTTCCTTAATTCGTTTTTCAACGCAGCTATTGCAAAAACCTTTTCCTGAACTTGAGCTTTTAAGGTCTCATTTTCATTGAGCAATCTATCTTGGAATGCCAATTTAGACTCTAGTAACTGAATTTGTTTCAAAAGATTATCCTTTTCAACTTTCGAATCTAAAACTTTTTGATTCAATTTTCTTTCAAGAACAACGTTTGACTTTTCAAGTTTTTCAAAGTATGCTTAAAATTTGTCCGTTTTCTTAGAAAATTCAAGTTTAGCATCCTCAAGATCTTTTGATTGCTGAGCTACGATCGTTTCGAGCTCTTTAATCTTGGAATCAGAATCAGTTAACGAAGCAGTTATAAAGCATTTATCATGATGTACTATAGCATTCTGAACAATTTCTCCCTCATTATGACTTACATCGGATGAATCAGAAGTGGTATTGATATCACTTTTTTCCATCCCATGTTTGTCATAATTAGGTTCAGAATGCTCAATATGCGGCATATCATCAACATATACATCATAAACAACATTACATTGTACCATGTTCGCAGGCTCTTCGTCATAAACGGGTAAGGTTTCATCAAAAGAGATCTCGTGAACATTCCCTGACGGTCCATTGGTATCATGTTGTCCTCCTGATTCCGTGCTCTTGCCATCGTTAGGCTCCAAGTTTTCAACCGTATGACCATTTTCCTCTTTCATCGAGGAGTCTTGCACTCCATTATCATACCCTTGCTGAAGTCGAGATCTTTCATAAATCGAAGACGAGACCGATGTCATGAGTTTCAAAATTGTATCACGGAAAACTCGAAGCTCGGTATGTGTATCTCGAAGAAATGATTGGCAAATCACTGAACTTTCAGGCTTGATGATATTGAATTGGAGGAAAGGCGTGAGTTGTGTCACAAGATCCTTATATGCAAGTGCCGATGCAGAGTGATTAAAGTTGTCATGGTTGAGTTGCTCAGCGAGTTGGGTCAAAGTGGTGAATATTGAGTCGATGAATATATGACGATCTTGACCAAAGATTGTCACAAATTCGCTTCCTCCTTGAATCCATGAAAGAGTGACAAGATGAGACTGAAGCATTCGAAATGAAGTAATGCCATTATCACAAACTTTGTCTTGCATTTTATGCGCTTCTCCCGTTTGACATGTCGAATCGAACGAATCCATTGAATATCGATGAAAATTTTCTTGGATCCTTGATAGGACACAATAATTTTGTGGCCGTGGTTGATTTCGGGATATCACAATTCGAGAAGAAACTTAGAAATGAAATGCGCGTTGACAAACCAACGAGTAACCTAAAAGACTCTTGAATTTTTTGATTGTATGGTGTTATTTGTCTAAAAACAATCCACAAACACTGACGATGATACCCAATTAAATCAACCCGATACCATCGATTATACTGGTGAAAAGGAAATAGAAATTCGACTATGTCATCAAATGACATCAAATGAGATATATACCCCAGTAAATTTCAAATGACACCAAATCAAATGAGTGATAATAAATAACACCAAATTTGATGTAAATATTTTACCCGAGTAAGCCAATTCACCCACGTTTACTTTACTAAAAAAATTAAACAAAACTCAAACAAATTCGAGCAAGTTCGTAACTATATATTCAAAGTTATTGAAAATATTTACTAATATTCAAAGAAAAAACCAATGCGATAACCCATTTAACAAAAACTATATACGTGGATATCCATTAACAAAAACTAAAGTGATAACCCATTTAACAACAACCAGCCACGTGTGTGGATACCTCCACTTCTTGTATTCTCGGTCCCCCTAATACCTATATAAAAACACTCTCCCAATAAAAACCTATCACCAAATCGTTTATCTCTCTCTCTCCTCAACTCTAATCTCAAAACTAATCTACTCAGCCGCTCTCTAAAATCTCTCTCACTCACCAAACAAACAATTCATAAATTAAACCACTGCCAATCCGTATGAGAAGCCGTCTAAAATGAAACGATTTAATGCGAAGCTTCAAGATCACTTGTTTGATCTCGGGTAGGTTTTTAAGATTCGATGCATGTGTGGGTTTGTGTCAAATCGAAACAAAGGTTGATTATTAAAATAATTGTTATTAGTCTTTCTTTATCTTCGAAAATCGAAAGAAGGTGTAACCTTCGATAAAGATCTATGATGATCTAGCTTTTTCGTGTATGATCTGAAAAGATCTATTCATGCATCACGAGAAAGATAAAAATCTGAGATAAATGGATTTAAAGAAATCTGAGATCCGGAGTTGGTGTCAATGATGGTGTTGCGGGTTTGTCAGTCGAGCGATGAGTCGAGAGATGAGTGAGTTTTGTTTGTTTTGTGTAGATGAGTCAAAAAGTCTAAATGGTTTGTTTTGTGTAGATGAGATGATTTGTGATATGTTGTTGTGACGAGATGAGGGTGTAGAGAGAGAAAGGAGAGAAAAGAGAAAAGTAGAGAGAGAAAGTAAAGATTGATTATGAGAAATATGAAATCACCAACCCCTCCTAACATGCTAGGAGGGGTATATATAGCCCACCCTACATGTGGGCTATATGGACTATACGTTTACTAACTAGATCACGAGACCGTTACATTAATATATCGTTGGAGCGACCGATCCTTCATAAATACGTAAAAACGTATTTCCAACAATCTCCCCCTAAGGGAGGTCGCTCCAAGAGACAAAGTTCTAAATATTCTATATATCGTGACCTATGCTAACTAAGATGTTGGAAATACGTTTTACGTATTTATGAAGGATCGGTCGCTCCAACGATAATTATGTAATGGGCTCGTGATCCACTTAGTAAATGTATAGTCCATATAGCCCACATGTAGGGTGGGCTATATATATCCCCTCCTAGCATGTTAGGAGGGGTTGGTCATTTTTTATATTTCATAATCAATCTTTACTTTCTCTCTCTACTCTTCTCTTTTCTCTCATTTCTCTCTCTACTCCTTCATCTCCCTTCTCATCTTCTTTATTTTATTAATCATCCATACATTAAATCCATCCGATCAAGCATCATGTAGGATAGGCCAAAGATCTCGTAGACCTTCAATTGGTATCAGAGCCAAGGTTTGATTGGTTTATTCTTGTTTTTTCTTTTGTTTGATTTTGATGGATTTTGATTTAATCACGCTTAAATCTTAAAAAGTTTGTATTTTTCATATAAAGTTTGTGTTTTTATGTTTTAAATCATAATTAAATCTTTGATTTACTTATTTTATATAAAAATCACAAATTTTTTATTCAAAAATCAATTTTTTTTATAATCAGTTTCCATTTTAATTTTTTATTATTAGTTTTTCTTTTATCAGTTTTTTCTAATCAGTTTTTTATATATATTTTTTTATATAACTTTTTATATAACCTTTTTATATAATTTTATATCAGTTTATCAGTTTTATCATATCTGGGCTTTCTTTTTTTGGTCAACTGTCAAAAGTATCTTGGTTATCATCTTTCTGTCCAAAACTGTCCCATCATAACTGTTCTTCCATTCTTAAAGTTCCGGACGAACAAAAGTTCCGAATGAACGAAATCTTCCGAATGAACGAAATCTTCCGAATGAACGAAATCTTCCGAATGAACGAAATCTTCTGAATGAACGAAATCTTCCGAATGAACGAAATCTTCCGAATGAATGAAATCTTCCGAATGAACAATCTTCCAAATGAACATTCTTCCGAATGAACATTCTTCCGAATGAACATTATTCAAATATAACGACATCCTCACCCTCGAAACTCTCGAACTCAAACTCGAAGACCCTCGTCAGACTCGACTCCCAACCTCGAACAACACTCACCCTCACTCATCGACCCAAAATTAACAACACTCAAACTCAACAGTACTCTAACTCACGACACCCACAACACTAAACCCACCCAAGACTCAACACAGATTCATCTTCAACCCATCCATAGATTCACTCAACATTCAAACACCCCCTCAATCTCACAACAACTCTCCTAACCCTCGACTTTCAGACGATTAGACTGACACTCTCAAAACTACTCACAAAGACTCAGACTCACAAACACATTCCTGTCACAAACACTCATCAGAAGTGACTCGAACACAATTTCATACACCTCCGTTCTCGACTCCAAACATCATCTAAATCGAATCAAACATCAACCAAGACTCAAACCAACCGACGACTCGATACACTCTCTTTCCCTCACCCACACCCTCGAACAACACCTCTCGCACTCACACCCAACCCAAACCCTCAAACCCTCGAAAGCCAAATACCACTCAAACCCTCGAACTTCCTCACTGACCTAGTTTACCCACTCCACTCGACACACACAAACTTCACTCACACTCTTTCTCTCGACCAACACAACCTTAACCAATAGACTCGATCGTTCAGACTCGATACACGACAGAAAGACTCGACAGATGAGAGAAAGACTTTGATTAGACAAGAAAATACCCACCTGAGACCCCATTTACGGATCTTGAAGACCTCTTCATTCATTGGTTGAGCGATGATCTGAGTTTTGAGATTGATTTTGGTGTTTTAGGTGATTTAGGGAAGAGAGATATAGATTGCTTTTGGTGATTTAGGTGAGTTTTGATATTGATTTTGAGATTGAGTTTTGAGAGGAAAACAGACGGAGAGAAGAGTGTTTTGGTTTGTGTGATTTAGTCAAACAAGAAAGAGAAAAAGTTATATAAAATTGGGCGGATAAAACGAGGGAGTGGGGCAGGATATTATTTTTTTTTGGGACGGAGTTTACAAAGTCATACACGTGTATGCCATGTTTTTTTCAAAATTATTAGATTTTTTCAAGCTTAACAGATTTTTTTTATTTTAATTTTATTGTTTTCATTTTTTAACTTTAGAAAGTTTCCTTTTTTTTGGTTTGTTTAGTTAATTTTAGTTATTCCTTTTTATTTTGAAACATTTTTATTCTTATTAACTTTTATTTTGATAATCAATTGATATTTTTTATTTTTATTAAAATTTTTATTTTGGAAAAATGTTGTGATATTAATTTCTAGTCGGGACAAAGTGTCGTGACAAAAAGTGACGTGACAACGTGATAAATTGCCAAGGTTTATTTTGCTGACGAATTTTTGATCGGGTTTGTTTTATCAACGTTTTAGCCGTAAAGAAACTCACAGATTTTTCGGTGGCTTTGTCATATTCCGTGACTTTCTGTTTTTAATGTTATTCACGAACTGCAATATCATGCAAACGACCACAAAAAATTCAATGGATTTGTTGAAGTCGACATCGAACGAGGGAGAATTGCATCAAGTGCAAGCCAACGCTAGGGAAAGTGGTATAACTTCATTTCGAATGCTTCAGTATCATCTAGTTAATCTTTCACGGCTTCAAGGAGGGAGCGAATTTATGACCATCTTTGGACAAGATCGTCATATATTCATCGATTCAATATTCACCACTTTGACCCAACTCGCCGAGCAACTCAACAATGAAAACTTCAATCACTCTGCATCGGCACTTGCATATAAGACTCTTGTGACACAACTCACGCCTTTCCTTCAATACAATATTAAAACTCATGACATCGGTCTCGTCTTCGATTTATCAAAGATCACAACTTCAGCAAGTGTATGATAATGGAGTGCAAGAATCAATGACGCAGATGCAAGAAGAGAATGGTCATACGGTTGACAACTTGGAGCCTAACGATGGTAAGAGCACGGAATCAGGAGGACAACATGATACTAGTGGCACGTCGGGGAATGTTCACGAGATTTCTCTTGATGACACCTTACCCGTTTATGACGAAGAGCCTGCAAACATGGTACAATGTAATGTTCTTTATGATGTATATGCTGATGATATGCCGCATATTGAGCATTCTGAACCTAATTATGACAAACATGGGATGGAAAAGAGTGATAGCAATACCACTTCTGATTCATCCGATGTAAGTCATAATGGGGGAGAGATTGTTCAAAATGCTATAGTACATCATGATAAGTGTATTATAACTGCTTCATTGACTGCTTCCGATTCCAAGATTAGAGAGCTCGAAACGATTGTAGCTCAACAATCAAAAGATCTTGAGGATGCCAAACTTGAATTTTCTAAGAAAACAGACAAATTTGAAACATACTTTGAAAAACTTGAAAAGTCAAACGTTGTTCTTGAAAGAAAATTGGATCAAAAAGTTTTAGATTCGAAAGCTGAAAAGGATAATATTTTGAAACAAATTCAGTTACTAGAGTCTAAATTGCCATCCCAAGATAGAGTGCTTAAAGAGAATGAGACATTAAAGGCTCAAGTACAAGAAAAGGTCTTTGCTATAGCCGCGTTGAAAAACGAGTTAAGGAAAAATAGAGGACCTAGTGTGGACACTAAGCTTGAAAAACCATCAATCTTGGGGAAACCGCCTACAAATCAGTTCGTCAGACAACCGATTGTCAGACAACCTACTGCATTTAGATCCGAGCGACCACAATCCTCGAGACCGCGGTTTGCCTCCCAAGTTGATTTGGTTCATCTTTCTAGACCAGTCACTCCAGCAAATAGGCCCTATGTGATCACTCCAGCTTTAGCAAGACCAAATCATATGATTGCCTCTAGTTTCCCTAAAAATACCAAGACCACGTCTAGAACTAGTTCAAATGACGTTTGCCATAAATCTGGTCTTAGGGAAGCTAAGCAAAAGACACATGTAAGAGATAGCAATGTCAAACCTAGTCAGATGCCTTCTAGATTACCCAACACTGCTAACCGTAGCATGTCATCTCCTAGGAGCATCGGTCAATCATCTAGGAATTACTCGGACATTAAATATGCTACTTGTAAAACATGTAGAAAATGTGTCTTTACGGCAAATCATGATTCTTGTGTCAATAAATTACTTGATGAGGTGAACTCCCGTGCTAGAATTAAGTCCCAGTGGATAGCTAAAATCAAACCCTTTGGTAAAGTTTGGCGCCCCACTGGTAGAACTTTCACTCTTGTAGGAAACGAGTGCCCTTTAACTAGGATAGTCTCCGATTCTACTAAGACTACTAGGGAGGAAATTGATAAAGATGATACTTCACTTAAGCCTAAACTTAAGGTTTTCTATAAAAGGAAACGTTTGCCAGCTAAGATAAGTGAATCATCTACTCAGGTCGCCTCTGACACAAGTAAAGCCAACTGTGAATCCCCACGTGCTTCTAAAATTGATATCGCTAACCCATGTCAAAGCAAGCAAATTCCTAATGAGAATGCAGGTACCAAAGTTGATGTTCCAAAAGAACGAAGCGGTCCAATCATTGTATACCGTTCAACTAAGGACACTCTTAGAGTTTGGTTGCTGAAGAAGCAGATATCAGAGAAACAAATGTCTCATGGGATCCATGGTTGAGCTGCAATACAGGACGTACAGTCACATAACAGACTGTAACTCGCTCTCAAAAGACAGGAAAGTTCATCCCAATGATGACTTATCCTTACAACGAGAAATTAATTTTTCTCGGACACGAGCTTATATTAAAACTATTCAAAGGATTTAAGCTCGTGTACAGGACTTATAGTCACATCACAGACTATAACTCGCTC
This sequence comes from Glebionis coronaria, assembly GCA_025667525.1. Taxonomy (NCBI): domain Eukaryota; kingdom Viridiplantae; phylum Streptophyta; class Magnoliopsida; order Asterales; family Asteraceae; genus Glebionis; species Glebionis coronaria. Next base: position 317,239,122 of record CM046877.1, on the reverse strand, counting down.
TTCAAAGAAAGGAAAGTTTATCGCCGATGGTAAACTTATCCTAACAACGAGAAATTAATTTTTCTCGGGCATGAGCTTATATAAAAAACATTCCAACTTTTTAAGCTCATGCACAGTGGCTCCTCGTTAAATGACAGACGATGACCCGGACTTCAGAGACAGGGAAGTTTATCTACGCAACGATAACTTACCCTCTTAACAAGAAATTAAGTTTTCTTGGACACGAGCTTATCCTAAAACCATTCAAAGGTTTTAAGCTCGTGTATAAGGCTTATAGATAAATGACAGTCTGTAACCCGTTCTTCAAAGGCAGGAGAGTTTATCGCCGATAATAAACTTATCCTTACAACGAGAAATTAATTTTTCTCGGGCATGAGCTTATATTTAAAACATTCGAAGTTTTTAAGCTCATGCACAATGACTTACAGTTAAATGTCAGACTGTAACTCGAACTTAAAATAAAGGAAATATTATCTTTTATGATAACTTATCCTCTTAACGAGAAATTCACCTTTCTCGGTCATGAGCTTGTATTAAAACATTCGAATTTTTAAGCTCAGAAAGGAAAGTGTATCTTTTAAATAAGAGAACTTTTCCTCATAACGAGAAATTAACCTTTCTCGGTCATGAGCTTTCCGTTAAAACAGTCAAAGTTTTCAAGCTCATGAAAAACGACTTCTAAGTAAATGTCAGCTTAGGACTCGTCCTTCAGATAAAAGGAAAGTTTATCGCTGATGGTAACTTATCCTTAACAACGGGAAGTTTACAACTTCTCGGACATGAGCTCGCCTTTAAGATATTCAACATCTTAAGCTCAAGTAACTGGTTTTCAAAACTTTGAACACAATTTTTCAAGAATTTTTCAAAAGGTTTTTCTAAATCTTTCAAAATTGTGTGTTCAAAAACGGTTTGATAAAACGAGCATGTCTTCTGGAATCGATAATATTTACGAACCTAGAAATGTCATTCAATAATGACACGGGGTTGTAAATAAAGTTCGAGCAGAAGTTTAAAAGATTTAAAACATGCTTCATATGGTTTGCTATTATTTCCAATAGTAACCCGCTTTTCACATTGAAGTCACGCATTTCACCGGAAAGCTTTGACTCCAAAATCCGAAGTTATCAACTCCACAATCCGAAGTTCGTTGCATTTGATATCTACATACTCGACGATGCGACTACTCAAACGGCGACTACAGCTCTTTCAATAGAACACGGGTCAACAATTGAGGGGGAGCAATTGTCCGGCACTCAGAATCCTTGATGCCGAAAGTGCCAAGTTCACATATTGGTGTCAAGACAACGATATCTATCACACACATGGAGTCAAGAGATAACTTCAGACATGATGAGGCGACCAACATTCGTGAACAAGAACCATGTGCTTCTTTCATATGATGTTCTCTATCATTCAGGTCCAACCTCATAAATCGCTAATCTTGTGAATTCATTATCATATATGATCTTTGCACGTGATAAATATCTTACACTTGTGTTTAAAAGGTATTTAACTTACGTTTCAAGTACACCCTCATTAATTTGAGGGGGAGCTTGTGTAATTCATGAAGATAATTGGATTTGAATTTTTCTTCCCAAATTTTCTTAAAACGCTATTAAATCAATTGATATTAAAAACATTGATTGAGTTAATATTTTTAATATGGGGGAGAAAATGTGATTTAATAGGGGAAATGATTAATCACAAATGGTTTGACTCAACATGCTAGCTCATCCCGACATGTGCGAAATGTTTTCGGATATCGTGGCATATGTTAAGGGGGAGCAAAATGGATTTGCACTTCAAAATGGATTTCATGGTGACATACACTTACCCAAAACATCTCTATTCACGACGGTGAAGAATGTGGTGACATAAGGATGGTAGGATAGGTTAAAGTCCAATGATTTCTCTAGAACCGGAGGAATCTTCCCAAGGACATTCCATAGCTAGAAATAGTAGTCCTTAGGAAAGATGGAGAAAGATTGTGAACGTAGCTGAATGTCGACCAAGTACTTAAGTTAGCACTGGAACAATCACAACAAGGTGCTAGTTATGACGTATTGGTAAGCATTGAAGGGGTTGAAGAATGAAAAAGAATTGTAAAGATAAAGGGTATAAAGAAAGAAGCCCTCCTTACAACTTAGGCAGAAACCGGGTCAATACATATGCTATTGAGATCATTTTTAATGATTCTTGATATTGAAGATAGACATCATGGACCCAGTGATGCAATGCACAACCCATCCCAGCTAACTCAGATATCTCTCAAAAGATATTTGTTTTAATCACACGGAGACAACACATTATCTATTGATTTATTCACTCCGAATAAATTGGTATTGAAAAGGTGGCACTCCTCTCCAGCCTCCGATCACTAAAATCCAAAATGCACGATCGAGTCTAGAGCCATTTGAGATCATCAAATATCTCATTAGGACACACTTTCATATTTCCTTGCTTCTTCACAAAATGTGAAAAGTAAGAAAGATATTAAGAGTCCTACGCAAAATCTTCATGATCTTGCCTGAACATCCGAGTAATACGAAAGTATTTACAATGAAGATGGAAATCCTTCTTGAGCGAATATCAAAAAGCTCATGGTAGGTGACTTGTGCGATTCTTTATGAATCAAACTTGTGATAACTGGAAAGCAACAGTGGTTTAATTCTTAAATAAATTTAAACACGTTCCAGGCCTCTACGCAATATCTTAGTGATCTTGCCAGAACATTCAGAGTAATACTATTAAGTATTTACAGTGACGAATGGAAATCCTTCTAGTGTTAACATCAAACAGCACTTGGTAGGTAACTTGCAAGATTCTATATGAATTAAGCTAGTGACAACTGGAAAGCAACGACGGTGCGGTTCTTAATTGAACTTCACTTGTTCCAGGAACATGAATTGACGGCTTCAAATCATGCAGATAAGATTATCCAAATGATTCACTCTTTACGTTCACAGTCAGCTTTGGACGGTCGAGTAAAGAGAACGGGTTTACCCGCGAAATCTTGTCAAGGAGGTTCTTTATTGAAACTACCTGCCACAAGTACGATATTTAATATCGTCCAACGGTCTTCACCGACCGGAGGTAAAATGCTACCGAATTAGAATGAAATGTTCAAGGCCATTTCATCCGTGTATATTGGTTGTTGCTAACTGTCTTATACAGCGTAACAAGAAGGTGGCATTACGGTGTACAATCCAGAAGAAGTCGTCACCACATGCTTATACTACACACAATTAGTACTTCAACAAATTCAAGAAAGCCTGAAGGTCAAGTCTTCCGCTGTATCAAACTCTAAAGCTTTCAAGAATTTAAAAGTATAAGTATGTGGAACATGAAGTCACGAAGAGGCAAATATCACAAGTGAAGAATGCACAAGGTCAAGGCAAGGAAACATGCTCAAGACTAAAGTCAAAGATCACATCAAGCATATTCACAAGGACAAGATCGAAGATTCAAGCATAGATGCTAGGTTTAAGATTTTGTAAAAAGATGTGACCTCCCTTAGGGGGAGATTGTTGGAAATACGCTTTTCCCAATAAAGTCTCGGTCACATCTTAGTTAGCATAGATCACGAGATATAGACTATTTAGAACTTTGTCTCTTGGAGCGACCTCCCTTAGGGGGAGATTGTTGGAAATACGTTTTACGTATTTATGAAGGATCGGTCGCTCCAACGATAATTATGTAATGGGCTCGTGATCCACTTAGTAAATGTATAGTCCATATAGCCCACATGTAGGGTGGGCTATATATATCCCCTCCTAGCATGTTAGGAGGGGTTGGTCATTTTTCACATTTCATAATCAATCTTTACTTTCTCTCTCTACTCTTCTCTTTTCTCTCCTTTCTCTCTCTACTCCATCATCTCCCTTCTCATCTTCTTTATTTTATTAATCATGCATACATTAAATCCATCCAATCAATCATCATGTAGGATAGGCCAAAGATCTCGTAGACCTTCATAAGATGTGACCGAGACTAATGTTTGATTGGTGTCAGTCTGTTGGTGTTTGTGTTGGAGTCAAAAATGGGTGTATTGGGTGGGTAATACGAGAGGTTGGGTGGGTATATGGTGTGAGTTGAGTGGTTTTTTTTAGTTCCAGTTGTGAGTTCTTTTGGTTGAGATGTGTCGAGGGTGGGTGTATAGGGGTGAATATGTCGATTCGGAAGAATGTTGATTCGGAAGAATGTCGATTCGGAAGAATGTCGATTCGGAAGAATGTCGATTCGGAAGAATGTCGATTCGGAAGAATGTCGCTTCGGAAGAATGTCGATTCGGAAGAATGTCGATTCGGAAAAAAGACTGTTGTTTGAGAAAATGGTTTGTATACGAGAACAAACCTGGATACTTGACAAAAATAGACAAATATCTGGTATCCTAGATCACAAGAAAACTGATACTGGTATGCAAGATGAGCACAAATTGATACTCAAGAAAACTGGTATGCTAGATCAAGTTGATAGAAATTGATACTCAAATAAGACAAAAACAAAAAAATTGATAAAACTGATCTAACAATAAAACTGATAAAACTAACAATAAAATTGATGATTTAAAAAGATTGATAAAATTGATAGATTAAAAAAAGCTAATTAATTTAGAAAACTTGATAAAAACTGATTGGACAGATAGAGACGAAAGGATTCAAAAAAAAAAAGATTATAACAAGAAAATAAATAGATAAAAAAGCAAATCTTAAGATTTAACCATGGCTCTTGATAACAATTGAAGGTCTACGTAATACTTGGCCTATTCTACATGATTGATTAGATGGATTTGATAGATTGGATTCTACGATTTCTTAGGATTTAGCAAGATGTGATTTATCTACTGATTGAATGGATGGAGAAAGATGGAAAGAGATGAAGAAGATGAACTAGAGAGAGAAAGATGAGAGGAAAGAAAAGTAGAGAGAGAAAGAGTGTTTATTAAAATGAAAGATGAGAAAATGAAAGAACCACCCTCCTAACATGCTAGGAGGGGGTATATATAGCCCACCCTACATGTGGGCTATATGGGCTATACTGTTTACAAATGGATCACGAGCCCAATACTAGAACATATCTTTGGAGTGACCGATCCTTTCTAAATACGTAAAAACGTATTTCCAACAGGAAGAATGCTCCTGAGGAAGCCCTCCGCACCTTGATTGAAGAAGGGAAGAAGGAGATATGGGAGTTCCTACCTCCGTTGTTATTTATGTTGTAAACATTTGTATCTTATTCGTCCGTATATGTATACGGCTAATACTGATATTTGAAATAGCTTGTCATATGTATGCAAGCAATTCCATGATGACGACAGATATTTTGGTGCTATGAATTTGAAACTTCTGTATATATATTTTTGTTAGATATCATATAGCTGTACTGCATGACATGTCCCGTCTTACTTTAAAAAATAATACAATCAAGTCTATACTTTACTAGACGTGCGGCGTGCGTCTTTACCATGCAAAGCACTGCGTGAGCGCGGCATATGAAAACTTATCACAACGTCTTGTGAGTAAGGTGTCTAGTAAGGATACGTGATCCGCGTCATTGGGGTTGCATCCCTCTTATGCGACAAGTTGAATTATTAGGTTCACTTAACCCTCTTACCCCGCCTGGAGGCGCATTGTACATGTACGATATTGAATGAATGCATATGAATAATAAATGGCACATTATAGTAGTAACAACTTAATCCATACGACAATAATAGAGTCTAAAGAATAAAAACAATTTGCACAAAAACGAGTCATCGAGCTAGCTAGGCACCACGACATTTTATTAGAACGTTTACGTTTTTTTGTTTCAACGAGAATGGGAAATCCTAAAAAACAAAAAGAACCTAGAAAGCATAAAAAACGAAACAAAGAGAACACATGGATCTTCATTGAAGCCAGATATAGCGAAGTGTCCATGCGGAAGCTGTAGCTTTCAAAGATAGCACCTTTTAAGATTTCATATATTCCATGTGCGTTCCAGGTCGCGGCCATCCATGTCACGTAACTTGTACGCGCCCCGTCCTAAGGCTTCCGTAACCTCATACGGTCCTTCCCACTTAGGGCCCAGATTTCTTGTATTATCCGCTCGACTTGCCTCGTTAGCACGATAGACATAATCTCCCGGTTGAAAAGAAACACTTTTAACCTTGGCGTCATAATAAGCCTTCATCCGCGCCTTGGACTTGGCCTCATTAATAGTCGCTATCTCCCTTTTTTCCTCCAACAAGTCTAGATTGATACGGAGTTGCTCGTCGTTTGTGACGACATTAACCTCCGCTGTGCAGATGGTAGGCATTTCTATTTCTGCTGGTATAACAGCTTCAGTGCCGTAGGCCAATACGAATGGGGTGTCCCCGTTGACTATTTTGATCATAGTCCAATGTGCCCATAGAACATGTGGCAGTTCGTCCACCCATTTGGCACTTCGTTCCTCCAGGCGTGCCTTGATGCCTTCACCCAAGCTTCTATTTGCTCGCTCCATAAGACCATTTTTCTGCGGGTGTTTAACAGATGCGAAGCGCCGTTTAATATTCAATGCCGCGCACCAGTCCTTGAATGGATTATCCACGAACTGCTTCCCGTTGTCCGAGATGATTTCTCCTGGTAAGCCAAAACGGCACACGGTGTTCTCCCAAACAAACTTTTTAACTTGTTTTCCTGTGATGGATTTGACTGCCTTGGCCTCTATCCAGCGTGTAAAGTAGTCCATTGCGACAATCAAGAACTTAAATCCCCCCGCAGCTACGGGAAAAGGTCCTGCAATATCGATCCCCCACTTGTAGAATGGCCATGGGGATGTAATGGGTGTAAGTTCCTGCTGCGGATGTCATGGTACTGGTCTGTGCACTTGGCAATCACTACACTTGCGAATCATGTCGCGTGCATCCCTATGCATAGTAGGCCAATAATATCCTGCGCGTAGAGCTCGGGCCACTACGGATCGGGGACCCGCGTGCATGCCGCATAACCCTTCATGTATCTCACTGATCACATAAGTAGCCTGGCGTGGCCCAACACACCGCAACCACGGCTGCAAGAAAGAGCGCTTGTAAAGAATACCTTCTCGAAGCTCGAAGTGCTGCGACTTCATTCTTATGCGTTGTGCCGCTTTTTCCTCGTCTGGAAGGGTTCCATCAGTTAAATAGTTGACGATCGGGGTCATCCATGTAGGTCCATCTTCCTCAACTATAGCTGCAACTTCACCTTCTGTTATAGACTTTTCCTTGAGTATTTCCACCAAGACTTGCTTGGAAGTGGGCGAAACTTGTACACGCGATCTTGCTAAGAGCGTCCGCCTTCTTGTTTTCACCTCTTGGTACCTGCTTGATAGAAAACTTGCTGAAAGCCACGATGAGTGACTTGACTTTCTCCAAGTATCGAACCATGTTATCCTCCTTAGCTACGTATCCTCCCAGAATGTTGTTCGCGACAAGCCGTGAGTCCACGTAGGCCTCAAGGTTGCGGACTCCCATTCTAGCGGCGATTTTTAAACCCGCAATCAACGCTTCATATTCTGCCTCATTGTTGGTGGCTGTAAACTCAAAGCACAGGGCGTACGTAAACTCCATCCCTTCCGGATTCGTAAGGATGAGACCAGCTCCTGATCCATCCGTACATGAAGATCCGTCCGTGAATAATACCCATGGTTCTACTGGGGTTTCGTCTTGTTGTACGATTGGTCGCTCTTCATCCGGCTTCTCTATCAAGAAATCCGCCAAGATTTGGCCTTTAACAGCCGTCCTTGGTCTATAAGATATGTTGTGTTCTCCCAATAGAATGCTCCACTTTTGTAGCCTAGCAGCCACATCTGGTCTAGAGATGACTTGTTTTATTGGTTGATCAGTAATAACTACAATTGGGTGCGCCTGAAAGTACCGGCGTAACCGTTTCGTAGCAAACACTAATGCCAAAACCAAATTTTCCATGGAAGAGTAATTCAACTCCGGCCCTTGTAGTGTTCTACTTATGAAGTAGACCGAAGTTTGGACTGTGTCCCTATCCGTCATAAGTACCGCGCTTATTGCTCCATGTGTGGCTGATAGGTACATGATGAGCTCCTCCTTGGGTCGGGGAGCTACTAGCATGGGGAGAGATGCAAGGTGTTGCTTGAGTTGACCAAAGGCTTCCTCAGCTTCCTTTGTCCACCGGAAGACTCCCTTCTTAATGTACTTCTTGAGTGTTTTGAATAGGGGGAGTGACTTCTCTGCGGACTTTGATAAGAACCTGTTTAGCCCGGCCAGCTTCCCATTTAAGGATTGCACCTCCTTCCGTGTCTGAGGGGATGGTAACTGTATTACTGCGTCCATCTTTTCCGGACAAGGCTTGATGCCATTTGGATCAATCATATACCCAAGGAACATTCCTTTCGTTGCCCCAAATGTGCATTTCTTTGGATTTAGCTTCATATTATTCCTCCTCAATGTGTCAAACGTTTCTTAGACGTCTCGGAGAAGTGTATCCTCCGTATGACTTTTGATGAATTAATCATCAACATAGACCTCCAGGTTGCGGCCTATCTGTGAGTCGAAGGCTTTGTCAACAAGCCGCTGATATGTTGCCCCGGCGTTCTTTAGTGCGAATGGCATTTTTGTATAACAGTATACGCCTTGGCTAGTATGGAACGCCGTTTTCTCAACGTCCTCTTCCGCCATCTGGATTTGGTGGTATCCTTTATATGCATCTAAGAAGCACTTAAAGGGATATCCACATAGGGATTCCACCTTCTAGTCAATATCCGGTAACGGGTAGCAGTCCTGTGGACAGGCTTTGTTCAGATCCGTGAAATCCACGCACATGCGCCAGCTTCCGTCATGCTTTTTGACCATGACCGGGTTGGACAACCACTCGTGGTAGTATACCTCGCGCATGATACCTGCGTCCACCAATTTCCGTACTTCATCGAATATTACTTGGCTGCGTTCGGGTGCCTGACCGCGCTTCTTTTGCTTAACAGGAGGATATCCCTGGCGGATCTGGAGTTTATGTTCTGCTATCGCACGCGGTACGCATGTCATATGCTTGGGCTCCCATGCGAATACATCTAAGTTTGCCTTCAGGAGAGAGCACATGGCCCTCTTGCCGCTATCCGAGAGTGTCCCCCCTATGGATACCTCTTGTCCTGGGTAATCAGGATGGATTGCCACCTCCCAATTGGGAGGTGGTGATCCGTCTTTTGGGGGAACGGGTGTAACCAGTGTTGTCACGGAATGACACTCGTATGCTGGTATGATTGTGTTATAGATAGTGACAATTCCTCCTTCCACAGGGAATTTGATCATCCCGTGTGTCGTGGAGGGTACCGCTCGTATGGTCAGGATACCTGGTCTGCCTATGATCCCATTGTATAGAGAGTGTGAGCGTATCACCATAAAGTTCATCCACGCCATGGTGGAGTGTTCTCCATTCCCAATGGATACAAGCAGACGCAGCTGTCCTATTGGCCAGATGGTGTCTCCACTAAAACCGATGAGCGGCACCGTGGCCGGTACTAATTGGCTCCTTATTTCTGGTCGTAGTTGTACGAAGCAATGTTCGTATAGTACTTCTGCTGATGACCCTCCATCCACATACATACGACGAACATTGTGTGTTCAAATTCTTATCTCAATAGTGAGAGGCACATCAATCACATCGCTTGCCGTAATGGGAGGGAATGAGATTTCTCTGCCGCGTGAAAATTTTTGACTAATTTTCTGCCTTGTGCGGCGCTGCCTGGATTGGATCATGTATATAGTTGAAGGTTTATCCTTTTGGGGATCCTTCTTGTCATACTTCTTGTTGTCCTTTCCATCTTTCCAATCCTTGACCAAGTGCTTGAGTTTGCCTGACTTGATCAGTGACTCAATGTGGTTCTTGATCTGGATACATTCCTCCGTGCCGTGGCCCTTGTCGTTATGGAATTCGGAAAAGCGATTTCCTTGACGACGGTCATGCGGTGTCGTCATTGGGGGAGGTCTTGGGAAGTTGGCCCCTTCTGTCAGCAAGATCTCCCGGTAGGACATCTTTAGAGGGGTAAATTTGTCCTCCGTCCGCCCTCCTTTGTTTTGGCTCTTTTAATCTGAGCCCCTACCACTGCTCTGGTTTTTCTGACCGCCCGACTGTCTCCTGGACTGGTCGTTCGATCGATAACTGTTTCCTTTTAAAGGATAGGCCGCGGCCACCGTGGTTTCTCCCTCTATGAAGTTTCTGATCCTTTCCATGAGGTCGTCATACCTCTCCGGACGCTTGTCATTGAGACGTCTGATTAACTCCCTGTCTGTTATGGCATGCATATAATCGGAAATTTTCAGAAGTTCCGGCATTGTCTTTGTGCGTGTGCACTCATCATTGAAGCGTTCAGTGAAGGCCTGTGTAGACTCCCCCGGTTGTTGCTTGACGGTTGCCAATGAGACCGGGTCCCTATTATACTTCTTTCGCTGAGTATAATTATTCTTGAACGCAGTACGTAGTTCAGTGAAGCTATCAATGCTTCGCGGAGGAAGTCCCTCAAACCAATCGCGAGCATTGCCGATCAAGGTTGAATTGAACATTTGGCACCATATAGGCATGGGCCATCGTTCAATTTTCGCCTGCGTGTCAAATATCTTTAGGTGATCATCCGGGTCACAAGTCCCATCGTAAGTCTTGACACACGCCGGCATGTGACGCTTTGTATCCTCAGAGTAATTCCGTATGCGGAGAGTGAAAGGATCTTCCCTGGGATCTGCCCATGGATGGGTGAGACTAGGGTCACACCACGGGCGGGAAAGATCTTCTGCTTCTGTATCTCGATAATAGGGGCCGCCGTAGTACTCCTCATTGTCTGGTGGCGGTGGAGGAGTACGCCTAGGTCGGTGACGTTTGGGTGGATAGTCATCCAAATCCTCTCCTGATGGATCGTGCAGCAATTAGTTCTGGTTAGCACCAGATCTGGTCGTTCGGGTGAATCGTTGGACCTCTCTCCCTCCTCCCGGGATTGTATTAGTTCCTACATGAGAAGATCCCCTATGCGTTTAAACACATTCCTGGGTTGGGGGGTTTCCTCAAAGAGGTTTCGCTCCTGAGGTCGTGTCCTTCGTTTCCTCTGAATTTGAGGAGAAGTGCTTGGTCCGGCACTGCCAAAGTTGAGCCTAGATTGGAGGTCCCTCCCTAGGTTCAACCTGGATGCAATTCCTGGGACGATCCTCTCGAAGTTCTGCGTGAGAACTCGAGTGAGATCTTCCTTACTAAGTGGTTCGACCTCCACATCTTCCTCAGTCGATGGTCTGCGCGTCTCCTTGTTAGGGGGGTTGGGTGCACTCCCTGGATCAGGGTTATCCAAGGTCGAAGTAGGTGGTGGAGTGACAGTGATCGTGCTTCTCACACCCATGGACTGAAGACCACTTCGGTTATTCGGTCCGCCGGCTTGATTGCTAGGGGATCGATTGGGAATGAGTATCCCTTCCCTTGAGGACTTCCGGTTCCCAGGATTTGTGTTCCTAGGGTTTCCCTGCGGATGCCCCTTAGTCATTGAGAATTCGAGATGATATTTTGCTCTAGCTTAGTGTAAGGGTCCCACAGATGGCGCCAACTTGTTGATACAAAAGTTGGGTGATCCTTGCTAGACCCGAATTACGCTTAATTCGGGTTGGCTGGACTCCAGTTCCTGCACCAAGTGAACTGTCTGGTTGGGATCCTGCACACTAAACAACACGCGTTAGGCTTACCGTGGGAATGTTTCCCACGATTAGACTCTGGCGTGAGAGTAAGTAATCGATTAGGGTTATAGTAATCGGATGAGTTGAGAGTATGTATAATGTAATACCTTTGTGGAACCCTTTGGGGTTCCTTATATAGGCAGTGAAACCTTAATGGGTTGTCACTGATGCTTCGGCCCCAAGGAAAGGATAATCACCAAATTTAGATTGATTGTTATCTTCTAATTATGGTGGGTGAATATCCTCCTCTTTGGGATAAATCCTAATCATAGTAGGAGTATGATTCTGTCTAACCTGGCACCGGGCATGCCGGGCCGTGGGCCGCACACGTGTGTGCGGTTACTGTTCATCCAAGCCCATAAGATTAAATAACATTATTCCCACCCATTCGTGATGGGCTGGATACGGGTAGTACCCGTGGGCCGGGTTCATGACCCGGCTGGGGACTATACGTCATCATTGCCCATAAGGTTGTTCTAGCCGTGGGTTTTGATAAGGAAAGTGTGGTTTTGGTTTTGCAAGTTGTGAGAATATGATGTATGTATAGTGAAGAGTAGTACACTTCATAAATGGGAGAAATGTACATAAGACTTAGGGAGGTTGTTATTCGGCTATAAGGGGGTAAGTAGGAGACACAAAAGTACAAGTTTTAATTATAAGATCCTAGTACTTAGATTGCCTTGGGGAATGCTTGAATTTGGTTTGGTTGTGGCTCTCCTAGCCGTAGGTTGTTCATGGCATGTGGGGAAATGATTTCTCAAAATATCTAGTGACAAAGGAGTGAGTAGGTAGTGTGTTTTAAGTTAGGAGGGATTTTTGGTAAATGTATACTAGTGTATATACATAATTCGTGTGACATTACAGCTTCAAGATGGAAATATATCATTTTTAGGGTCTCTAGTATATGTATATGACGAATGTGATTAATTAGGACTAGATATAATGTAGAAGGTATACTTCTTTATTAAAGTAGATTGTAGATATTTAACGGATATAAGGTGGCTAGGTGAAAGTTAAAGTAATTAAAGATGACAATAGTTTGCATATGTATATTAAAACATGGATTGACAGTGTAATTAAATGAAAGACTGAAGCTTCATAAAATTAAGTGAAGTAAGATTACATAGATTTCATGCAAGATGAATGCATAAGGTGACAAGGTCAAGGAAGTAAAATCAGAGGTTTTACAGCATAATTCGGTTATTTTAGCTTTGTCCTCAAAGCTTTGATTGACGTCACTGGTCAGATGAACAATTGTGGATACTTGGTCTTGAACGAGTCTTCTCGTTCCCAGGTGAACCCAGGACCTCTCCTCGAGTTCCATCGTACTTTGACTAACGGGATACGGCTGCGTTTCGGTTTCTTAACCGTCCTCTCCATGATTTCTACTGGTTCTTCTGTGAACTGGAGTTTCTCATCGAAGTGGACTCCTTCTAATGGCATAGCTAGAGGTTCTTCGGATCAGGTTAGAACGTGAAAGGTGGAGTGCACTCGTCTCAATTGTTGTGGTAACTCCAAACGATAAGCTACCTCCGCGATCCTGGCTATCACTTTATAAGGGCCTACATAACGTGGGTTCAGTTTTCCACGTTTACCAAAGCGTACAACTCCCTTCCATGGTGATACCTTGAGCATGACATGATCACCTACTTCAAACTGCATAGGCTTTTGTTTCTGGTCCGCATAGCTCTTCTGTCGGTCGCGAGCAGCTTGGATTCTTTGCTTTATGAGGACGATCTTTTCGGTAGTAGCCTGGATTAGTTCTGGTCCGGTGAGTTGAAATTCGCCTACTTCCGCCCAACACATAGGTGAACGACATTTTCTACCATATAGTGCTTCGAAGAGGGCAGCCTTGATACTAGCATGATAGCTGTTGTTGTAGGAGAATTCGACCAAAGGAATGTGATCAACCCATCCATTTCCATAGTCAATCACACATGCTCGCAACATGTCCTCAAGGGTCTGGATGGTTCGTTCACATTGATCGTCAGTTTGCGGATGATAAGCAGTGCTCATGTCCAAGTTTATCCCTAAGGCTCGTTGGAAAGCCTTCTAGAAGTTTGATGTGAATCTACCGTCTCGATCACAGATTATTGAGACTGGTATTCCATGCTTGGTCACTATCTCCTTAAGATATGTCTTTGCTAGTTTTGTCAGGGAATCAGTTTCCCTGATTGGTAGAAAGTGCGCGGATTTGGTGAGTCGGTCGACGATTACCCAGATGGTGTCGTAACCGTGAGATGACGTTGGGAGTTTGGTGATAAATTCCATGGTGATGTTTTCCCATTTCCACTCTGGTATCTCGGGCTGTACTAGCAAACCGGATGGTCTTTGGTGTTTGGTTTTCACACGTGAGCATGTCAAACACTTCTGAACGTAGGTGGCAATATTTGCTTTCATGTTCTGCCACCAGTATAACTTCTTCATGTCCTGATGCATCTTTTCAGAACTGGGATGTATGGAATATTTTGACTTATGCGACTTGATAGGTGTGTAAACACCCATCTTTTCTACCACTTAATTACAAGAATAACCGGACCTAAACGTGTATTTTATGTCTTTTATGTCGGAATTATGCGTGGTTTGTGTTTTTGTTGTGATTTAGGATGAAATTATGAAAAGTGGAGAAAACACGGACATTCACGGGTATTTACGGACTTTTATTGAAGAAAAAGATGAAAGACGAAGTCAAGAAGTCAAGAGTGCAAAAAGAACGGAAGTCCAAGACCAATTCTGAAGATTTATCGAAGAAATAGTCAAAAGACGGAAGTTTATCAAAAGCCGAGGAACTCAAGTCTTATTTATCGAAGAATTAAAAGACGAGTCCAAAGAAATCCCGAGACAAAAGTCATCAAAATCCAAGATTAACAAAAAGATTAAGAAGAAAGGACTTGATGGTGCAATTAACAAGAAAGGAAGGAGAGGAGGAAGCTTCCTCTAACCTCTCCCCTAATCACCTATAAATACTCTCATTTTCATTTCATTTAGTTTTGTTGACTAACTTGACAAATTAGTTCTTCCATGGTTGGTGGCTTGACAAACCATTCTTCCATTTTTATTTATGCACATTTAATTACTTGTGATTTAAATACATGTTTTGCACCTTAAATTACCTTTAATTTCAAGTAAGTGTTACTTTAATTTCTTGCACCTTTACTTTATATTGTTCATCTTCTTCTACCTTTCTTTGATTTACACGTTTTTAACTTGTTAATTTGTTTAAAGATTTGATTTTTATGCTTTTGATTGTTTTAAACCTTTTAATTTCATAGCTTATTTGATTTATTTTCAAGTTTATATAGTTTTTATAAAAGTTATTTTTATATAAAAGTTGTTTTTCTTAAAGTTTATCTTTTTAGTGTCTTAAAAGTTTTTAACTTTCAGTTTTATAACTTATTTTTACACGGTTTTAGCTAAGTTTTTCGTCTAGTGCTTATTAGGATTATAGCTTATTTACTTAGCTTATTTTTAGAATTCTTTTCCGTATTCCGATTGGTATCAATCGGAAAGGGGTTTATCTTTCCGATTGGCAAGATCAGAAAAGGGTTTGACATTCCTATCTATCATTCCGATTGGGGGAATTCCTATCATTATTCCGATTGGTGAATTGGCCTGGTATTCCGATCAGGGAGGGACTTGAGGTATTCCGATCAAGGTAAGGTGACATATTCCGATTGGTACCAGTATGTTCATTCCGATTGAGGTGTAGTTTGGTATTCCGATTGGGTGAGGTGACAGCTATTCCGATCGTGGGTTCCGATTGACATTCCGACCAGCGTCTTTCCCATATTCCGATCAAAGTGTTTGGTTATTCCGATTGGGTGAGTGACAACATTCCGATTGGGGGTAAGCCATCATTCCGATTGAGGTGATTGTGCACCGATCGGAATATATTCCGATTGGGCTATATTTTAGTGTTTTGTCTTGTTTTATTTTTACGTTATCATTTTCTATACTTGTCTAATTTTAATTTCCGTCACACCTTAATTTTTAAGTCATTTTAATTAAGTTACTTTTCGTCACATTTTTTAATATCGCACCCTTTTGTTTAATTAGACTTAGATTTATTTTCTCGCACTTTACTAATACTTGCCCTTTACTTAACGACATTTACTTTTAAGTCTTTGCACATTTAAATTTAAAAACCAACCAAAAATATTTGTTCCACCAAAGAATAACCGAGTCACATAGAGAACTAAGATCAATTCGATTAGACACACATCAACGAACGAATCTTTTTAACCAGAGAAAAATTGAGTTATTAAATGGCGCCGCTGCCGGCTCTTTTCGTTAAGATCAATAGTTTTCTGTGAGAGACACGTTGCTTTTTGGGATCCGTTCACTTGTGAACATTATTTTTCTTGCATAAAAATTGATAAAAAACCATAAAAATTAAAAATTTCAAAAATCCAAAAAGATTTTATCTTTCTTGTGTATATATATTGTTTTTGTGTTTGGATTTGTTTTCTTTTGCATTTTCAGGTGTATGCGTACTAGATCTTCTAATTATCAAGAGCCCGAGCCTCAAGAAGATTTAGATATGGCAGGTGTTAACAACAACATTCCACCAAACCTGAATAATAACAATAACAACAATGCTCTTCCACAGCCCGATCTTCGGACCATGGAAGAACTTTGTCAACCAACAATGTTTGGACGAGGAGGACCGATTGCGCCGATGCAAATCAACGCTCCTGAGTTTTCGTTGAAGCACCACATGATTCAGCAAGTACAAACAAACCCATTTAGAGGATTGCCTGATGATGATGCCAACAAACACCTCGACAAGTTCATTACTATCACCCAGAGCATGAAGTTGGCTGGTGCCACAATGGATGAACTTCGCCTACAACTCTTTCCACATACTCTATTACATCATGCCGAGAAATGGTTTGATCGTCTCCCGAAGAATTCTATTCACACTTGGGATGACATGACTCAACGCTTTTTGTCGCGCTACTTTCCACCATCCATGGTCACAAGCCTTCGCAATCAAATCAGCGGCTTCATGCAAGACCCTGATGAATCTCTTTTTGATGCTTGGGAGAGATATAATGTCTTGATCGATCGTTGTCCAAACCACAACATGCTTCCGGTCACCTTGATCGATACTTTCTACAACGGATTGACTTTTCGAGATCGTGATACGATCAATGCAGCCGCCGGTGGCACATTCATGAAAAGGAGACCCGAGGAGTGTAGAGAGCTAATTGAGAACATGACTACTCACCACAAGAACTGGGATTCCTCTGCATATTCTAGGAACAACCCGAGAGTCAATGTTTCCTCAACCTCAGCAAACCCTGAGATGACCGAACTCACCCGCATGATGACTGAAATGAGCAAAAGTATTACGCTTCTCGCTTCAAATCAACAACAACAACAAGTTAAAGCGGTTGCTAATCCTTGTGAAACATGTGGCGGTCCTCACTCATACACCGATTGTCCTTCCACACAAGGAAATCCGGAAAATGTGTATGCAGCTTACGGTAATTATTCACCGGAAAATTACCAAGCTAGACAACAAGGGGATAGAAATCTGCTGAGCTACCGTTCAAACAATTACCTTTCACCCAGTTTTTCTCCTCAAAACCAAAACCCCGCCAACAACTACACTAGAAGCAACCAAATCCCACCAAGAGCTTCTAATCCTTATCACCCACCTGCCCAACAAACCCCACCCAGTAATCCGGATGTTGAGGCCATCATGAGAACCCAAGGTGAGCAAATCAAGAACTTGCAGAGCCAAATTATCAATCTTAAAGGGGATATCACAAAGCAAGGTAATGAGATAAGATCCGAGCTTCGAAATGATATTCAATCCTCCTTCAGCAATCAAACCAATGATTTGAAGAATATGCTTGCTAGTTTCTTGCCCCCTGCTCAACCTTCTTCTTCAAGTTCTCTACCTTCAAACACCGTCACCAATCCGCGAGCCAATGTGAGTGCTATTACTACTCGTAGTGGAGTCACTATTATAGGACCACCAATCCCACCCCCATCATCTACACCTCCTCCACCACCATGTATCCCTACTCCTCCTACACCTAGTATTAGTGCACCATTACCGTCTCCGCCTCGACGTGATGAAGCTCCCGCCAATGACCCTTCAACATCTCAACCGTTATCTACTACATCTGCACCCTCACCACCCAAACCTAATATCCCTTATCCCTCTCGCTTGGGCAAGAACAAAATGCTAAACAATGAGGACGCTCAAGTGACTAGCTATATCAAGATGATTTCTCAAATGAATTTCAACATTAGCTTTCTTGAAGCACTTGTCCACATGCCCAAATTTGTTAAAGCATTCAAGGAATTGCTTAACAAGAAGGAGAAGCTGATTGAACTCGCCAACACACGCTTAAATGAAAACTGCTCTGCAGTTATTCTTAAAGAACTTCCGGAAAAACTTGGAGATCCCGGTCGTTTTGTGTTGCCTTGCGTGTTCAACAAAACTGAAGAATTTACTGCCCTTGCTGATCTCGGGGCTAGTATTAATTTGATGCCTTTCAGTGTTTGGAAAACACTATCATTGCCCGACCTCACTCTAACAAAGATGACTCTTGAACTTGCAAATCGCACTCTCGCTTACCCTGTTGGTATAGCCGAAGACGTGTTCATTAAAGTTGGCACATTTACTTTCCCGGTCGATTTTGTCGTAGTTGATTATGAAATGGACCCTCGTATTCCTTTAATACTTGGTCGGCCATTCTTGAGAACCGGACGTGCTTTAGTAGATGTGGCCGAAGGTGAGTTAATCTTACGAGTCGGGGATGATGCAAAAGTTTTCAAAATGGGGAAGCTTACTAGTTTAACTTTTGGAGGCCGAGAATCAGTGAATATGATTAATGTGCTAGATGACTTTACCGTCTACGAAAATCCTCTATTCGACTCTTGCATCAATAATCCACTTTTTCACGATGATGTGGATGATTCTCGCTCCACTTTGGACGCTTCTCCCATTTATGATTCTCCACCGGTCTTTGATGCTTATGATGATGATTCTAGCTCAGATTCGGATGATTTTGATGATTGTACTTCTGAGTATCCCGAGCTGCCCACATTCGACGATTTTGATGAGGCTGATACTCTCTTGAGCGATTCTTCACATACTGAAGATCCTCCGCCATCACTCGATCCTACTATGGACGATTATTCATTTGAGGAAGATTTTTCTGAATTTCTTAACACATACTTCCCTCATGAGAGTGATGCTCCTACTTATGACTTTGAAGATTATCGTCTTGATCCTACTTTGGATTTGAAGAGCATTTTTTCTAAGGAGACGAAACCGGTCGACACCGAAATCCGTTGCACGTATGATTTAACACCTCTTTGTCCCACTTCTGAGGACGAGGTTGTGCTTCTTTGCGGATCTTCTTCACACTCGGTTGAGCCGGAGTGCTATTTTCCCCTGAAGGAAAAGGTGTTCGATCCCGGTATTGAAGTCTTTAAGCCATCTCAGTATCCACCTGATGAAATAAAAGGAAATATCTTTGGAAATTTTGAAGACATGCTTCCTCCACTTCATCCTTGCTTCTACTATGCTCCATCACTGCTTAAGGGGACCTTGCCAATTCTCTTTTGGCTTGCCTTGTTCGCCTTAAGCTCGTGTTTATTGATGGATGAAAACTATGTCTTTGATCCTGGTGGAATTCTTTCATGCTACTTCCGTTGATGATCAAGGTCGAGTCAGGCTCACGACTCGGTTAACAAAAACCAAGCGCTTCTTGGGAGGCAACCCATGCATCTATCTTTCCGCTTTCTTTACCATAAGTGTAGGGGGGACCCCTTTGGATTGCTATTTCCTCTCCTCAGTTCTTAATCAGGGATTCGAGCTTCAATGATCCACTCTTGATGATTCTTGACGACCCATGATTCCGTGTTCTACTTTATCCCGGTTATATCCTAAACTCTTTTCGATTCACTATTTTATATTATCTCAATATTAAAATAGGAATCTCTTTAGTTGTCTTTCCCTTAGCCAGATTTAAACAAAGTGCAGAATGTCCTAAGTGTAGGGGAGTTTACTCCCACATGCTTAAACATTGAGGACAATGTTTATCATAAGTGTAGGGGGGACTTCTATCGAAGTTAAGTGGTCTTTTCCTTGTTTTTGTCCTCATTTTAACCGGAAAATCAATTTTTCGACATTTTTCAAAATTTTTGATCTATTTTGGCCTATTAGTTGTTATCTTTGTATAGTTATTTTATTTCTCCGCTAGAATAAATGTTTAATAAGTGGTTTTAATTTTCAAACGTTGTGAATCTTTTGACTCAATCCGAGTTTACTCTAGCTAGTATCCTTAACGTGTTTAAGTCAAGTTTTGCTAGGCTTTTATATAGGGAGCTATAAAACGCGAAAGTCTTAACTCTCACGGGTTAAGAACAAGAACTTTTCGCAAGTTCCTATAATTGATCCTAGAGAGTCGTTTATCAAGGGAACTTTAAGATGCGATTTCTAAACTTGAAAAAGTCTAAGAATTTGCAAGATCCTATAGGCGACTCGAAAACCCAAAACTTTGATTTAATAGGCTAAGTATCCACGAGTCTCATTACTTGAGATTTTAAACTGTGGAGAACGAGAGATGATAGAGCCAATTATAAGTCGGTATTCTTTCGTGAATTTATGTGAGTTAATTATGAGCCTATTCTCCCATCGCTTGCTAATAATTTATTTGCTAATAAATAAGGTTGTACGATTTGAAAAGTTACTTAGCTTCTAGCCCCAGATCGTTTAAAAGTTGCTCGGTAATGACGAGAGTTCATAGCCAAGGCATAACTAATGAAGCGGGGCGCGAAGATTGGCGAGTCCGAAAAGGCCCTAACAAGGCATGAGGGCTATGTTTTGTTGCTAAAGATCCAAAGTGATGTGAAGAATCATTTATCGAAAATCAATATGAAGGATCGAGACACACGACGTAAAGCAAAACTCCCCAAAAGTCATGGAGAAGTGTATCCGAAAAGACCCTAACAAGGTATGAGGATAAATAGATCCAAGTCAATAAAGGAGGCGGATCGTTGTATATCAAAATCCAAAATAAAGATTGGAGAAAAATGAAGAAGTCGTGGTCCATATATGAAGAATCTCTCAAAAATTCCAAGTGAAGAAATTCCATTTATGAAGAGAATACCATTATTTCATGAACGTCTCTCAAGATTTGAAGTATGAAGTCGCTGCCAAATATCGGCCCGAGAAAGGTCTCAAATCGCGAACCAAGTTATGCCAAGATATGAACTTTTTGATATCCCGAGAAGCAGTTTTAAAAGATTTGGTCCTTTAGCTAACTATTGATTAAATCGTGCACTTTATTTTCAGACTTGATAATTATCGAAATAAGTCAAACAATGCATCTTCGTGATCATTCAAGACAAATAATAAAATATAAGAGATACCCATAGGAATAAGGGAGTCTAAGTGAATAATGGGCCCACATGAGTTCGTGTTAGTCTACTAACTTATAATAACAATGATCTCATTTTTAAGCTTGGTTTGGAGAAAGTGAAAAGTTGAGGATGATGAATATTCATGACATTTTCAAAACCCAAGGTATGCTTTTGATTTCTTTACTTTGAGTATTCGTAGTTTCTATCTCTTCAATAAAGGCCAATATGGCTTGATTATGATGAAAAGTGTAAACATGCTTTGTAACTAATGCATTGCATGAGGACATTGCAATGGTCAAGTGTAGGGGATTTGATAGGTGTGTAAACACCCATCTTTTCTACCACTTAATTACAAGAATAACCGGACCTAAACGTGTATTTTATGTCTTTTATGTCGGAATTATGCGTGGTTTGTGTTTTTGTTGTGATTTAGGATGAAATTATGAAAAGTGGAGAAAACACGGACATTCACGGGTATTTACGGACTTTTATTGAAGAAAAAGATGAAAGACGAAGTCAAGAAGTCAAGAGTGCAAAAAGAACGGAAGTCCAAGACCAATTGTGAAGATTTATCGAAGAAATAGTCAAAAGACGGAAGTTTATCAAAAGCCGAGGAACTCAAGTCTTATTTATCGAAGAATTAAAAGACGAGTCCAAAGAAATCCCGAGACAAAAGTCATCAAAATCCAAGATTAACAAAAATATTAAGAAGAAAGGACTTGATGGTGCAATTAACAAGAAAGGAAGGAGAGGAGGAAGCTTCCTCTAACCTCTCCCCTAATCACCTATAAATACTCTCATTTTCATTTCATTTAGTTTTGTTGACTAACTTGACAAATTAGTTCTTCCATGGTTGGTGGCTTGACAAACCATTCTTCCATTTTTATTTATGCACATTTAATTACTTGTGATTTAAATACATGTTTTGCACCTTAAATTACCTTTAATTTCAAGTAAGTGTTACTTTAATTTCTTGCACCTTTACTTTATATTGTTCATCTTCTTCTACCTTTCTTTGATTTACACGTTTTTAACTTGTTAATTTGTTTAAAGATTTGATTTTTATGCTTTTGATTGTTTTAAACCATTTAATTTCATACCTTATTTGATTTATTTTCAAGTTTATATAGTTTTTATAAAAGTTATTTTTATATAAAAGTTGTTTTTCTTAAAGTTTATCTTTTTAGTGTCTTAAAAGTTTTTAACTTTCAGTTTTATAACTTATTTTTACACGGTTTTAGCTAAGTTTTTCGTCTAGTGCTTATTAGGATTATAGCTTATTTACTTAGCTTATTTTTAGAATTCTTTTCCGTATTCCGATTGGTATCAATCGGAAAGGGGTTTATCTTTCCGATTGGCAAGATCAAAAAAGGGTTTGACATTCCTATCTATCATTCCGATTGGGGGAATTCCTATCATTATTCCGATTGGTGAATTGGCCTGGTATTCCGATCAGGGAGGGACTTGAGGTATTCCGATCAAGGTAAGGTGACATATTCCGATTGGTACCAGTATGTTCATTCCGATTGAGGTGTAGTTTGGTATTCCGATTGGGTGAGGTGACAGCTATTCCGATCGTGGGTTCCGATTGACATTCCGACCAGCGTCTTTCCCATATTCCGATCAAAGTGTTTGGTTATTCCGATTGGGTGAGTGACAACATTCCGATTGGGGGTAAGCCATCATTCCGATTGAGGTGATTGTGCACCGATCGGAATATATTCCGATTGGGCTATATTTTAGTGTTTTGTCTTGTTTTATTTTTACGTTATCATTTTCTATACTTGTCTAATTTTAATTTCCGTCACACCTTAATTTTTAAGTCATTTTAATTAAGTTACTTTTCGTCACATTTTTTAATATCGCACCCTTTTGTTTAATTAGACTTAGATTTATTTTCTCGCACTTTACTAATACTTGCCCTTTACTTAACGACATTTACTTTTAAGTCTTTGCACATTTAAATTTAAAAACCAACCAAAAATATTTGTTCCACCAAAGAATAACTGAGTCACATAGAGAACTAAGATCAATTCGATTAGACACACATCAACGAACGAATCTTTTTAACCAGAGAAAAATTGAGTTATTAAATGCTCGTGCATGATTATGTTCCTCAAGTCTCCATAACAAGGTAACCAACTCCTTCCGTGCAAGCACAGGGTTCCATCCGCTCTCGGCTCTAATTTCTCTTTGGTGAGGTCGGTTCTACGCATACCTCCAATATCTTCCTTCACGAGGTTTTAAGGTTTCTGAGCTTGGGTCTCAGCTTCTAAAATTTGCTTAGGTAGGTCCAGGCTAATCGTCATAACTAGTGCTCGGACTCTCATAGGAGGATCTGTTTCCTTACGGCTTAGAGCATCAGCAACCACGTTTGCTTTACCGGGGTGGCATTTGTTCTCGCAGTCGTAGTCACATAGCAATTCAATCCAACGATGTTGTCTCATGTTTAGCTCCTTCTGATCTAGTATGTCTTGCAAACTCTTATGGTCAGTATGCAAGGTGCACTTGGTTCCGTAAAGGTAATGTCTCCAGATTTTTATAGCAAAAACCACAGATCCAAGTTCTAAATCATGTGTGGTGTATTTCTTATCGTGTTTCTTCAGTTGTCTGGAAGCATAAGTGATCACCTTTGTTCTTTGCATCAACATTGAACCCAAACCTTTGTGTGACGCATCACAATATACAACGAAGTTGTCGTTTCCCTCAGGTAAGGCTAAAATAGGTGTACTACACAGCTTCTGCTTGATCAGCTGGAAAGCTGATTCTTCTTTCTCTCCCCAATCAAACTTTATTCCTTTCTGTGTGAGTTTGGTCATTGGTTTGGCTATCTTGGAGAAACCTTCGATAAATTTGCGATAGTACTTGGAAAGGCCTAGAAACTGGTGGATCTATGTTGGCGACTTAGGAGATGCCCAATCCTTGACAGATTCAACCTTTGCTAGGTCTACGTGAATACCGTCACTATCAATCACGTGGCCGAGGAATTGCACTCTGGGAATCCAGAATTCACATTTGGAGAACTTGGCTTAACGTTGTTCCTCCTTGAGCACCTTTAATATTTGTGTAAGGTGTTCTCCGTGTTCTTGTTCGTTTTTTGAATAAATGAGTATATCATATATGAAGACTATCACTTATTTATCCAGGTAGGGTCTGCACACATGATCCATGAGAACCATGAAGATGGCTGGTGCGTTGGTCATCCCAAATGGCATGACCTGGAATTCGTAATGGCCGTAACGGGTTCTGAAAGTTGTTTTTGAAATATCCTCCCCCTGACCCTCAATTGGTGATATCTAGATCTCAGATCATTCTTGGAATACACACTTGGCCCTTGCAGTTGGTTAAATAAATCGTCAATGCGGGGAAGTGGATAACGATTCTTTACAATTAACTTATTTAGTTCTCTATAATCAATGCACATACGGAAAGAACCATCTTTATTTTTTACAAATACGACCAGATCTCCCCACGGTGAGGAACTGGGCCAGATGAATCCTTTGTTAGATAAATCCTAAAGTTGTTCAGCTAGTTCTTTCATTTCTGATGGTGCCAATCGATATGGAGCTTTAGCCACGGGTGCAGCTCCTGGAATCAAGTCGATCTGGAACTCCACCTGTCGGGCTGGTGGTAAACCTGAAAACTCCTCAGGAAAGACTTCGGGAAAATCTCAGACGATAGGTACGTCCTTGATTTGTTTCTTCTCGGGTTTATCTTCTTCTGTTTGGGAAATATGAGCAAAAAAGATCGGACATCCTCTCAACAAATATTGTAGGGCTTTAGTACAAGAGATAACACTAAGTCTAGTGTCAGTAAGGTCAGTGTTACCGTCTCCCCGGATGATTAAGGTCTCGTTTCCCCATGGCAGGCGGACTAATTTCTCGTCGCAAACAATGACTGCGTGATACTTAGCTAACCTGTCCATGCCGATAATAACGTCGAAACTACCAAGGTTTACTGGAATAGGTCAATGTTGAACGGATGTTTGGAAAGATTCAGATTAAAACCTTTAATGGTGGTGTCGGCCTCTACGATCTTGCCGTCGACTAGTTCTACGAAGTAACGGTGGTCTAAAATTGATGGGGTAACTTCTAGTATGTTACTAAATTTAGTAGATATAAATCTTCTATCAGCTCTAGTGTCAAATATCACGGATGCATAACGATTGTTTAGTAAAAACGTACCAGTAACAATGTTGGAGTCTGGATTGGCCTTTGCATTGCCTACCACGTACACCCTTGATGAGGCTCCTCCATTGTTCTTATTCTTAATGGCCAACTTGGGGCAACCTGGTCTCACATGTCCGGGTGCTCCACACTCGTAGCATACAACTCCTTTCTTTGGACCATTGTTATTTCCCCCAGTAGTGTTGCGGTTTCCCGGCTGTCCATTCCCATTCCCACGGGCATTATATCCACCCTGGTTGTTGTTTCCAGCATTAGTGTTAGGTCGGACCTGGGTAACAGCATTTACCTGGCAAGTACGAGCAAAATGACCATTCTGTCCACATTTGTAGCAGGATTTGCATGGGCTACCAACATTGTGACGGTAGTGGCACCTTGGACACATAGGTTTCGTACCTACGTAAGTCTTTGCCTCTGTGGTGGAGATAGCACTGTAAAACCTGTCCGGCATTTTGTCTTTTAGGAAGCGGCTGGTAATGGCTGCGGACATTTTCATCTACCCTTCTTTTGTTTTCAGTCTGCCTCTCAGAAATGGTACGGGCTCTTTTGTTGATCAGTTCCATAGCGAAATCCATGACACTCTCGATAGTAATGGGTCGAGATGCGAGCACGCTATCATGGATGGCGTCGGGAAGTCCTCCAACATACTTCTCAATCTTTTCCTCCTTATCGGGGAACATCCTGGTACACATTAGGGTCACCTCTTGGAACCCTTGGTTGTATAACACGATTTCATTGTTCTTACACCTAAGATCCCACAGTTCGACTTCCAGTTTCTTCATTTCGCCCCTTGGGCAATATTTTTCTGTCATTCTCTCTTTCAAGTTGGTCCAGTTGAGAGTGTAAGCAGCGTCGTGTCCTAGGGTAGCAACCACAAAGTTCCACCATGTGTGAGCACTTTCAAGTAATTTGCAGGTGGCGAATTTGACCTTGTTCTCGTCAGCGCAGTCGCTGATGCAGAATACGGTCTCTAGTCTTTCAAACCATTGCATTAGCTCTACAACGCCTTCGCTGCCCCGGTAGTATGACGGCTTGCATTTGAGGAAATCAGGATAAGAGCAGCCTCTAGTGGTATTGGTATTCCTACGCGTATTGGAGTTTTTGCTATCGCCCATATTTCTGCTAGCGGCCATAGCGGTGGCGCGATACCCTGGTCAATCAATTCCCTAAGTTGGGCAGTAGTGACGTTATGAGTAGCATCGTCATTGGTGGGATTATTTCTAGTGATTGCCATTTGTTTGTAGTCATACACAAAATGAGATCATTAGCTTCAATGTTAGTACAGTTTATGTATTATTTGCACGAGAAAACTTGTGCACAAAATTTATAACAAATTGGATAACCTGTCAAGATTTCAATAATATAGCACAACACATGATATATAACAAAAGAGAGTGAGTACATGTCATTTCTGGTAGAAAGTAAACATAACATTAGGCATAACCAATCCAAGACAGAAGTACAGCACGCCTATATGGGATGGTGGTACACACAGTCTAAAATGAAATATATACAGACACCTATCTAAGGAAGTACAGTACAAGATAGGATACAAAATGTAACACTCGAGAAATCAACGTCATTATTTAATCCTATTTTATGAAAACTTTTGAAATTTTTAGAAATTTTGTTGGTAATGTGTTGAGGGTTTAAATTGAAACCAATGTTGGAGGTCTTAAGTTTTAGCGTTTTACGATTTAAGAGGAACCGATGACGATTACGATACCGACGGATGCGCAAAGTTTAACTTTTATTATCAATTGATCAATATTTGGATTTTCTAAGTTTTTTTATTTCGTGTTAAGTCGAGTCGGAACCGTTTTTATTTCATTTTGGGTGCGTTAGAACCATTTAAAATCATTTTAGAGTAGCCGGGGTGAACCCCGATGTGACAATCCGTCAATTTATGGTTGATATTTTATTCTCAAGTATTATTTAAAAACATTATTTGAATGTTACATTATGAACTCACTTATTTTTGGAAAGTAATTTGGATTTACGTCTTAAAGTAGCGTCGACTACGTCTAAACCGGAGGATTCAACGTTACGTGCTTACGTTTACATACACCGTCTTTGGTGACAGTCCGACATTTCAGAAAATAAATTTATCCGTGAATATTATTTTGGAGTTTTAAATTTGTGTTGGTTCATAAACTCACAAATTTACGAGAAGAGATTAGGACTTACGATTTTATTTCAACGTCCTTTACGACTAAACCGGAAACCTTAGGATTACGTATTTACGTTTTCGAACTCCGTTTTTTATGAAACAATTTTTATTAGATTCGTTTTGTGCCGTTGATTCATAATTTATAAAAACGTTTTTCGTAAAACGACCCGAGGGCACGCAAATCGAGGAAACTAGAATCGAGGGATACCCGTAAATTATTGGGATGAGACAAGATAAATCTTGCCCCACCCCACTCAATATGGACGGCCAAAGTAAGCCACCCAACACCCTTGGTGGCAAAACTTCACACTCCATATGGACACTTGTCCATCAAGCTTACACATTAAGCCAACTTACCTCAAAACTACTAGCTACACACATACCATCATTTCCACCATGCAAATCAAATCACATTTTCTATCATCTCTCTCACTATGCCGTCCCATATCACCCCAAAAACACCACTTTTGATCAAAATCAACCATGAAATCCTATGTTATACTTGCACATGTTGAAGCCCTTTTAAAACCCTATTGATTGGTGGTGATTATAACATCCAAGGAGGAGTTTCCATGGAGTATTAGGGCTGATTTTCCACAAGGTGTTCATGAAGAATGGTGATCTTGAAGAAGGTCTTGGTTTATCACAAGCTTCTCCATCAAAATCCATGTCCAAATCATAACCTACATCAACTTGGCGGTATAAAGATTGTCCTCCTCATCCTCTTGTTATTTTTGATTATGTAATCTTGTATTTCTTTCACTTATGTATATGTATATGATGATGAATGATGATTGAATATATTGTGTGGGGATTTGGTGTTGATAAACATGCTTAAAAAGATGGACAAACTACATGTAAAATGGGTAAATATTGTTTAAATGGTAGGCTGTATAAAAACAGTAACTAACCACATGTTAGACTGATAAAATGATGAAGTAGAATCAATTTACAGTAAGCTATGGGTCTTGTACACATGTGAGAGTTGGCCATGCAATAGAATCATTGTAATGAGTGAGATATGATCAAAACAAGTTTAAAGTACAAATCTGAGTTCACTGTTTTGGACGATTTTTAGAAAATACTTAGATGCAGATTCAACAGTAGCTATAAGAGAGTTAAATGGATAAAATATCATGTAGTTTATGTCATAAAAATTTGAGCTTCTATCTCCATATAGAACTCTAGATATGGCAGTTTTGGTGAACATGAAAATAAAAATCAGATTTTGAGAATTAATGTTTATTACTATTATATAAGCACTCAAAATTATATTGTATAAAATGTAAAATTAAAACCCACTAACTCATGAATTTAATTTATATAAATATGTTAAAGGTTAAATAAATGTATAAATTATAAAAATGGTAGTGGAATAATATTTATAAGTTATAAAAAGTATAAACTTGATTTTTACGACTTTTTCGGCTATTACCCTAAAATTAACGTTTTTCGCCAATTAAAACTTAGACGATCAAACCCGTCTAATGTAAAGTTTTTAAAAGTCATATACTGATATATAAGTATCTAATACAAGTAAAAACCGATAAAACCCGAACTATAGGACATACGGACATTAACGAGCTAAGTAAACATATTGGACTAATAATTGGACTAAATAAGTTAAACTCTTATAAAAAGAACTTATTGGGCTTAACCCATTTGGGCCCAACTTGTAAAGTTTAAATACTGATAATATAAGTATAAAATGGATTAAAACAAGTTAAAGAACTTATAATAAGTTTATTGGACCTAAGACACGTAAATAGGTAAAACTAGTAAACTAGTAAGAAGTTACCAATACGTGAACACTAAAAAGAGTAAAAGGGAATATTTAAACCCACTTGATCATCATATATATAAAATCATCATATGTATACATAATTGTTATTTTTATAAAGTCATTGGACATGAATCTAAAACGAGTATTATTGGTCTAGGTTTCCGTGATTGAAGCGCGTACCGTACGTCCGAATTGCCGGTAACCCGCCTTCCCATATCAACGTGGGTTCATAGCCTCGCACTCTTTTAAATGTTTTTATGAAATGTTTTATAAACCCGCGAGGGAGATAACATGTTAGTTTTTATAAAATGGGACACCATTTGTCCCGATTGTTTGTTTATTGATTTGGACCCGAATGATTGAATGACCCGATTGTATGACCCGATAAATGATTAAAGGACCCGATAGATGAAATTAAATGGATTATTAAAGTTAGGTTATGTCACTAAAAGTCCCATTAGCATGAATAGTGAACTACCGGGATTTGGTAGACGCTTACGCATATAATAGTACTATTTGGGGACGATCATCCCAGTTCGCGCCTTGACGGTTGATCCCCGTCGTGCCACATTGATTGGTAAGCGAATTTATGTATGAGAATATTTCCATAGCGTGACCTTTGTGACGACACGCTAACTTAGATGGGCAAATTTGGTATCGGGTTAGCTACCCGTTGTTGTGATAGTAAGGTAACAATGTCATGCGGCTTATAATAATCCAACTAACGAAATACTACTAGACGCACCGAATTACGATGTATTGCCTGACTAGCAATACGGGTTCATACTATTGATATTATGTTCGTGTTATGGTTTTATATAACCATATTCATATAACGGTTTTTATTTAATCTATACAACATTGAAAAACGTATTGTATGGTGTTTTTAACGACAATGATTCGTATAATGGTTTTTAAGGCAAATGCCTATATTATGATTTTGATAAAGATTTGTATAAAATGATTTTGTCTATTTTATGGCCTATTGCAATGATTTGTATAAAATGATTTTCGGTAATAGTTTTATACCGATGTTATATTGATGTAATTTATTAAACTCTATGAATTCACTCGGCGTTATCGCTGACCTTTTCTTTTAACATGTTTTATCTCAGGTACTTGAAGGTAATTCTTGGGAAGACGACAAGAATTCATGGCTCGCACTTAAATTATAATTTCCATTCAAATGTTTGTAAAACCTGTATTAAATACAATGACTTGGGACCTCTGTAACTTTGATATTTATGAATGGAAATGCTTTATTATTAAAGCGACGCGACTTTTAAGTGTTGTCTATGATGTGAGTAATGTGCTATCCCGTAACACCAACTAGTCTTCCGCTGTACTGAGTTGTATAAATTTGGGGGTGTTACAGTTTGGTACCAGAGCTCTCGTTATAGAGAACGAAAGATTTTTAAAAACGAAGGTTTTGAATAGAACTTTTCAAAATCTTTTAACTATAAACATTTTTCTAAAAATGTCTAAAAATCTTTTGACTATAACGGTGCCGAAGAATTCCCGAGTTACCGACAAGGCCAGACTGAGAAGTGTTATTTTAATATATATAATTTGGATTATATATATATATATATATATATATATATATATATATATATATATATATATATATATATATATATATATATATATATATATATATATATATATATATATATATATATATATATATATATATATATATATATATATATATATATATATATATATATTATATATATGATGTAATTTTATTACATGATTGTTTGACGATTATTTTGATATTTATACGAGGTATTTATACGACGTAGATTGTCACAAGGAACCCTAAACCCCCTAGTAAATTAATCGAAGCTATTCTCGTAGGAATTCTAGCTATGCTAGATCTAAACCAAGTTGTGGATATTTATGATCCCAACAAATGGTTGATATTCGTAGAAATGTAGATATTAGTTGATTGCGATATTGAAAAAGGATTGGCGAGATTAAATCTGATATCGACGTCATGACGATCTTTCCATATAGAGTGGAGTTTGACAAAACAATAGCACCTAGAAAGATGTCATATGATTCGTTGTCATCCAATTCTTAAATTGAAATCGAAAGGGTGAATGTTGCACTTGAGGCTGTCATTGGAACCATTACCCAAAAGCCTCATGCCACTAATACCTTTCCGAGAAGTCTAATTGAATGTGTGAGTCATTTCATACTAGTGACTCATTTGATAATTGTTGTTGTAAGAAATATAGGATTGGAAATTAAGTGTTGATAATATCGAACTTATGTTGCCCTTTAAAGGTGTAAGAATAAGATTGAAAATATTGAAGAATGAAGTAGGATATCGCATTGAGTATAAAATTTGTTATTACTTGAATAAAGTGAAACTTAACCTGTATGGAATATGAGATTGTTAAGAGGAAGTCGTTAAGTCCTGTGATCGAATTATAAGGTTTTAAATGATTGTTAGTTTGTGTTAAGTGTTGTTCCTAGGCCATTGTCCACTAACGAGGATGCCCAGTGTCCAAGAAATAAATCGAAGAAATCTTCTTCTGAATTGAGACCGATGGATCTTCTAGGACAGGTGGAACACCTAATGACTCTTGTAGGTTAGTATTCATTGTGGTATCTTTTAAAAATCCCTAACTTAACTGAGATATCAGTTGGTAGGATGAGTTCTGAGAATTGCATGACATAGTGACACGTAATGTGTTACGGTACAATTTTGACTTGTTTGTGATTAATGAAAAGACTACCTTTGATTGCTAAATTCTACATGTATCGATGATATCTATCTTTTATTGCTTCATCCTAATGTTCGCATTAGTGATGCAACCATTGAGAAAGTACTCATCTCTGTTTGAGTTACGTTGTGGATTAATCTTTTTGAGCGCCATCAAGGTCATGAACCTCATGATTATTTGGCTAAGCTCATCTCCTATTATATTGTAGTTAGTTCTTGGTGAACAACTCTTCATCACTCTTTTGCAGATCCCTGATTGTTTTTATAGGATAAAACAGTATCCCTTGATAAAATATTGGATTTTCATCACCATATGGATTATTTAAAGTGAGATTTGTAAGTGATTGTTATCGAAATGAAGTTGTTTATAAAACACCTTGGAAAACCTAATTGTTTTCACAACAAAGAAAATCTTTGTAAATTTATTTTTGATTCTTATTTAAGAATTAAGCATGAAGATGTTTTTATTATAAACATGATGATAAAATTTTGACGAACTGAGTATTGCATAGTTAATCTTGAAATTGTATATAGTTGCGCGCCTACATACAATTTGGAATGGACCATGCAAGGCTGATTAGTAGTCACCATAAAAACTAATGAATAAACACTACATTTTCTTTGAAGATTGTGAAAGATTAAATTTTATAAGATCTGCAAGAAGTGGAAAATAAGGACATAGTGTTAGGGACACCTACATATGTGCCTGTAGCATCTATTATTCTGAGTCGAATTTACTCATCTGTGGAAATTGTCTTATTTGACAATTGACAATTCTTTCTTGTCCAATTCTCTCGTAGTAAGATTCTTAGAAAAGTATCTGATTACCGAGTGTTGATACCCGACTGGATGTATTGACGTTCTTATCATTTCTTATGATTTGATTTCATTTGAATGACCTGGGTAACGATCCGAGGAGCTTTCGAATGCGTACTCAAATTATGAAAACATAGGATATATTCAAATTCGTTAAATGTTTTCGTCCGTATCTGATTTGAAATTCTCTCGCGTAGATTATGCGTAGACCTTACTCTTTTAATGGTAGTTATGTCTCTATATATCCTTGAATTTGTGAAAGGATTATGAGTTATTATTATTCTTTTGAGAAGTTCACATCTTATCGACGGCAATGAAACTGAAAAGTTGATAATTCCAGTTGAATGGATTGATTGATTATGACATGACGACATTGTCTTAATTGATGGGAACTCGAATAGAATTCCCCTAAATGATAAGATGTTGATTATCAAAAGTGATCTAAATAATTCTTGATGGATGATCATACCCTGCATTTAGACTTGAAATTATACCGTGAACGGTTGTGAATTAGTCATAGATATTATAATCTAGAAAGGACTTAAAGTAAATGTATTAAAAGATGTTTTTGTTATCTGAAACTTTAGTAAGTATTTGTTGATGAATTACCTAGACTTTCGCCATTAAGGCAAGTAGAATTTGGTATTTGATTATATTCTCGGTGCTGCACCTGTGGCTTGTGCACTGTACGTCAGCACCATCTGAATTAAAGGAATTACCGTACCACTGAGAGAGTTGTCGAAAAAAATTTTTGGTTCTACTGAGCTCGTCATCATGAAGAGCTATGGTGTTATCATTCCTTATATTTATAGATTACTGTGAACTGAGTAAATTGACAATCGAAAACGATATCCATAACTCGAAATGGAAGATTTGTTCGATCATTTACAAGGTTCTAGCGTATGTTCTAAAGATTTGATCCATGGCATGGTTATCATCAACTTCGCATCTGCGAAAAAGGATTATGTATTCCAATCACTACATACGGTACTTGTAATGGACATTATGAGTTTCACGTGATGTCGTTTGGATTGACTAATACACATGTAGTATTCATAAATTTGGTGAATCACGTGTGTAGGCTGTAATTTGATAAATTCATGCTTGCGATCATTAAGGACCATTTGTTTGTTTATAAGAATAAGAATGAGTTAATAACTATTTATAGATTGCCCTGAATTGGCCGAACGATAAAAACCTGTACCTTAAATATTTAACATGTGATTAAAGACTAAATCCTTTATATTAATTGACCGTGTGAATAATAGATAATGGAATATATTGACTCTTTAAAAATTAAGAGCCCTTTTAAGATTTTGGGTTTTACCAAAAAGAAAGTGCAAATATGTTTTGACAAATGTTTTAACAAAAGAATTTTTAAGGGATTATTCCCTTATACACAAATCATTTAACTAAACTCCTGTTTAGGGGTAAATGTTTGTGTATACTTCTGGACAACCTAAGAAGAATTGAGGAAACTATATAACCTATTACTTGAAATTTGAAACGACAAATTTTGCTTTTCAACTAAGAAAATTTAGACCAAAATATAAACAAAAATTTCTCTAACATTTACGGATCTTACTAATTATTTTAATTATTTTCGATAAATCAACAAAAATCTTGTTAATTAAATTCAAATTTATTTTGAACATTTTTATATGATTGGTCGAACAAAGAAATTTAAAATTTTTACGTTTACGTTTCATAAAAATCGAATATTTATTATTTAGTTACTTATAATATGTATCGACGCTTTAAACGTCGGATTGAGCAAAACTGATAAAAATGATAGCTGAAACTAAACTGAAACTTAGAAAATATCTAGAAAGGTGAACGTAATTACTGACACATTATCTAGAAAATATAAAGAACCAATTAGGACACGTTCCTTAGTAATGACTGTGCAAAATAAATTTTTGAACAATTTAAAATAAACAATGATTGTAAAAAGATAATATAGATAATAAAAGTTGTTCGCGGCTAATGTGAACCATTAGAATTAAGAAACCGATAGCGTTAAATGTTTTAAAGACCACCTATGGTTGCCTAAATATGAAGGATTGTGAGATATAGTTATATTGGAATCTTGTAAGTATAAGTATTCTATCGATGTCATTTCTGACTAAAAGTATCCTTATCTGAAGAAGTTGAACTAATGGCAAATTATAAAGGCAGAGACCGCCTCATACATTAGTAAACGTCTAGCTATTGCAAAGGTCATCATCTGAATTTCATTCGATTTGGATAATCGTCGACAGACTGACCAAATCTGCTAATATCATTCCCGTTAATGGTAAATGCAAAGGAGTTATGTAAACATAGTGTGCCTGTATCGAACATCTATATCAAGATCCTTGCTTCGCATTGAATTTCTAGAGATTTGCTCAGAAGTCATTGAGAACGAACCTTGATGAGAGTACTATGTACCACCCCAATCGAAGGGACGAGGTAAAGTAACGATACAAAGTAATATAAGTGCTATTTTATATTTGAATGAATGACCTTTGGTAATAAATCGTATAATCGCTTTCCTTTGGAAGGATTACCATTGATAATCATCGTATTAGGATTGAGATCGAATCTTTTTAGGATCTAAATATTAGAGCATCTGTAAGCAGGAGTTGAGATAAAGACACCCGACATACACCCATTGTGAGTTGGACATGTCTTTTAGGTTCAAGGTTTCCTATGATGGCGAACCTATCCTTGCAAAATATTCGAACCGCGAGACCTGAAATGATTGTTGAAATTAGGATCTGATTATTGACTGCCGGTAGTGGGAAAGAGGTTATGTGAATATGAAATGTAGATCTTGAAGTGCCAGATGGGTAGCGAAGTCATGCCAAAAATTTTAACCTTGGAGAGAAGAAGTAATGATCTGAAAAATCATGGGATATAAGTCCCCGTTGTTTGGGACCATTGAGATGATGTAAAAGATTTGGTTTGAAAGGCATATAAGCTGGATCTACCCAAGGACTTCAAGAGATGCGTGAATTATGTTTCGTATATCGAACTTGATGGGATATATATCAAGTGAGAATCTGATTGTTTCTTAGTAAAGTTTAGATCGACGAAAAGTTGCATTCATAAAAAACCCGTGAATATCATGGATAGAGAAAGTAAGTCAACATTAAGCCTGATCTTATTCCCCTAGTTATGTTTGATGAAACTCGCGTATTGTAATGAAATACACTTGTGAGAAAAGACCAAATGTGGAGGAAATACCCACATGGCTTTAACTCTATAAGAAGCGACTAGTAAGGTAAGATGATCTTTGAGGACAAAGATCCTGTTTAGGGGTAAATGCTGTGACAATCCATCAATTTATGGTTGATATTTTATTCTCAAGTATTATTTAAAAACATTATTTTAATGTTACATTATGAACTCACTTATTTTTGGAAAGTAATTTGGATTTACGTCTTAAAGTAGCGTCGACTACGTCTAAACCGGAGGATTAAACGTTACGTGCTTACGTTTACATACACCGTCTTTGGTGACAGTCCGACATTTCAGAAAATAAATTTATCCGTGAATATTATTTTGGAGTTTTAAATTTGTGTTGGTTCATAAACTCACAAATTTACGAGAAGAGATTAGGACTTACGATTTTATTTTAACGTCCTTTACAACTAAACCGGAAACCTTAGGATTACGCATTTACGTTTTCAAACTCCGTTTTTGATGAAACAATTTTTATTAGATTCGTTTTGTGCCGTTGATTCATAATTTATAAAAACGTTTTTCGTAAAACGACCCGAGGGCATGCAAATCGAGGATACTAGAATCGAGGGATACCCGTAAATTAATGGGATGAGACAAGATAAATCTTGCCCCACCCCACTCAATATGGACGGCCAAAGTAAGCCACCCAACACCCTTGGTGGGAAAACTTCACACTCCATATGGACACTTGTCCATCAAGATTACACATTAAGCCAACTTACCTCAAAACTACTAGCTAGACACATACCATCATTTCCACCATACAAATCAACTCACATTTTCTCTCATCTCTCTCACTATGTCGTCCCATATTACCCCAAAAACACCACTTTTGATCAAAATCAACCATGAAATCCTATGTTATACTTGCACATGTTGAAGCCCTTTTAAAACCCTATTAATTGGTGGTGATTATAACATCCAAGGAGGAGTTTCCATGGAGTATTAGGGCTGATTTTCCACAAGCTGTCATGAAGAATGGTGATCTTGAAAAAGGTCTTGGTTTATCACAAGCTTCTCCATCAAAATCCATGTCCAAATCATAACCTACATCAACTTGGTGGTATAAAGATTGTCCTCCTCATCCTCTTGTTATTTTTGATTATGTAATCTTGTATTTCTTTCACTTATGTATATGTATATGATGATGAATGATGATTAAAAATATTGTGTGGGGATTTGGTGTTGATAAACATGCTTAAAAAGATGGACAAACTACATGTAAAATGGGTAAATCTTGTTTAAATGGTAGGCTATATAAAAACAGTAACTAACCACATGTTAGACTGATAAAATGATGAAGTAGAATCAATTTACAGTAAGCTATGGGTCTTGTACACATGTGAGAGTTTTCCATGCAATGGAATCATTGTAATGAGTGAGATATGATCAAAACAAGTTTAAAGTACAAATCTGAGTTCACTGTTTTGGACGATTTTTAGAAAATACTTAGAGGCTGATTCAACAGTAGCTATAAGAGAGTTAAATGGAGCAAATATCATGTAGTTTATGTCACAAACATTTGAGCTTCTATCTCCATATAGAACTCTAGATATGGCAGTTTTAGTGAACATGAAAATAAAAATCAGATTTTAAGAATTAATGTTTATTACTATTATATAAGCACTCAAAATTATATTGTATAAAATGTAAAATTAAAACCCACTAACACATGAATTTTATTTATATAAATATGTTAAAGGTTAAATAAATGGATAAATTATAAAAATGGTAGTGGAATAATATTTATAAGTTATAAAAACTATAAACTTGATTTTTACGACTTTTTGCGCTATTAACGTAAAATTAACGTTTTTCGCCAATTAAAACTTAGACGATCAAACCCGTCTAATGTAATGTTTTTAAAATTCATATACTGATATATAAGTATCTAATACAAGTAAAACCGATAAAACCCGAACTATAGGACATACGGACATTAACGAGCTAAGTAAACATATTGGACTAATAATTGGACTAAATAAGTTAAACTCTTATAAAAAGAACTTATTGGGCTTAACCCATTTGGGCCCAACTTGTAAAGTTTAAATACTGATAATATAAGTATAAAATGGATTAAAACAAGTTAAAGAACTTATAATAAGTTTATTGGACCTAAGACACGTAAATAGGTAAAACTAGTAAACTAGTAAGAAGTTACCAATACGTAAACACTAAAAAGAGTAAAAGAGAATATGTAAACCCACTTGATCATCATATATATAAAATCATCATATGTATACATAATTGTTATTTTTATAAAGTCATTGGACATGAGTCTAAAACGAGTATTATTTGTCTAGGTTTCCGTGATTGCAGCACGTACCGTACGTCCGAATTGCTGATAACCCGCCTTCCCATATTAACGTAAGTTCATAGCCTCGCACTCTTTTAAATGTTTTTATGAAATGTTTTATAAACCCGCGAGGGAGATAACATGTTAGTTTTTATAAAATGGGACACCATTTGTCCCGATTGTTTGTTTATTGATTTGGACCCGAATGATTGAATGAACCGATTGTATGACCCGATAAATGATTAAAGGACCCGATAGATGAAATTAAATGGATTATTAAAGTTAGGTTATGTCACTAAAAGTCCCATTAGAATGAATTGTGAACTACCGGGATTTGGTAGACGCTTATGCATATAATAGTACTATTTGGGGACGATCACCCCAGTTCGCGCCTTGACGGTTGATCCCCGTCGTGCCACATTGATTGGTAAGCGAATTTATATATGAGAAGATTTCCATAGCGTGACCTTTGTGACGACACGCTAACTTAGATGGGCAAATTTGGTATCGGGTTAGCTACCCGTTGTTGTGATAGTAAGGTAACAATGTCATGCGGCTTATAATAATCCAACTAACGAAATACTACTAGACGCACCGAATTACGATGTATTGCCTGACTAGCAATACGGGGTCATACTATTGATATTATGTTCGTGTTTTGGTTTTATATAACCATATTGATATAACGGTTTTTATTTAATCTATACAACGTTGCAAAACGTATTGTATGGTGTTTTTAACGACAATGATTCGTATAATGGTTTTTAAGGCAAATGCCTATATTATGATTTTGATAAAGATTTGTATAAAATGATTTTGGCTATTTTATGGCATATTGCAATGATTTGTACAAAATGATTTTCGGTAATAATTTTATACCAATGTTATATTGATGTAATTTATTAAACTCTATGAATTCACTCGGCGTTATCGCTGACCTTTTCTTTTAACATGTTTTATCTCAGGTACTTGAAGGTAATTCTCGGGAAGACGACAAGAATTCATGGCCCGCACTTAAATGATAATTTCCATTCAAATGTTTATAAAACCTGTATTAAATACAATGACTTGGGACCTCTGTAACTATGATGTTTATGAATGGAAATGCTTTATTATTAAAATGACGCGACTTTTAAGCGTTGTCTATGATGTGAGTAATGTGTTATCCCGTAACACCAACTAGTCTTCCGCTGTACTGAGTAGTATAAATTTGGGGGTGTTACACCCGACTCCCGCAAAAGAAATCAAAACCGACAAATGGGAAAAATCCCGCTCTTTAAATCAATGTTTGCCATTTAAGGCCAAAAGAAAGCTACAATTACAAGTTTGGTCCCTTCGTTTTTATAAAAGGAGAAACCAAAACACACACAACACAAAATTCATTTTCATAGATTTCACTCTCTCTCTCTCTCTCTTTCTTCTCTCTTGACCGCCAGCCTACACCACCACCACCATCACACCACCATTTTTTCTTAGTTTTTGAAGAAACCAATTGAAGACCCACCTTTTTAATCAGCTTGTGAGTCTTCTAATCCTATAAAAACATACATGCATCATCATCAATTTTTCAAAAAATATTTTTCAGAATTAAGTAGGTTTTGATCTAAAAATATTGTGTTTATGTTTGTAAAAAGTGTTTATAAACATGTGGTGTTGATTAAAAAGGCTTGAGAAACATTTTTCTGGGTGTTTTTGTTCATTAAACCCCACGGAAAAGGGGTGTTTGTTTGATTTTGATTTTTGTTTTATTTAGTTTATGGGTTTATGCTTAGGAACATGATTACATGGTTTTTAGTTGTGTTGGTTTGATTGCATGTAATTTTTATAAAATGGGTTTTTGTATGGATAAATTATCCAAGTGATTTAGGATGTAGTTGAGGTGTTAGGATAGTTTGTTGATGATTTTAGGATCATAGGAAGTAATGAAATGGGTTGAAAATGGGTGGAAATGTGATTTGTAAAGTGTCTTTTTCAAACAGATTATTGAAGGCTATTTTTCATAGTTTTAAGTTTGAGTCCAGATTTTTATCATAGGATAGATTTGTAGAGATTCTTTCTAGCTTAATTTTGGTATAAGATAGAGCTTTTAACTCCAAACTAGTCAAAAGTTACGTTAGTTTGAAGTTTTGTGTACCGGGAGATGAAAGTCGACATGATCCGAATTTATGTTCGATTTTAGGTCAAATCTCGGGGACTATAAGTAGAGTTTTAAAAATGTTTGGGGGATGTTCTTTGGCTCAAAACTTGAGTTTGTGAGTCCATTTCAAACTTGGGAATTGGTTTGGCAAACGGAAATGGTCAAGTAAGTCAAAATGGTTTTACAACGTACGAGTGTAAATCTGCCCGGATTTTCAAGGTTGGAAATGTGTTGGG
The DNA here is from genome assembly GCA_025667525.1 of Glebionis coronaria. Taxonomy (NCBI): domain Eukaryota; kingdom Viridiplantae; phylum Streptophyta; class Magnoliopsida; order Asterales; family Asteraceae; genus Glebionis; species Glebionis coronaria. Next base: position 317,198,468 of record CM046877.1, on the reverse strand, counting down.
CAGCGTGACTTAAAAGAAATATCTTTTTGTGAAAATTTTTGTGAGATTTTTACATAATGTAAGTGAAGTCTACAGCTAGTTTCGTAAAAATTCGTGATGTTTAAGTATGGGAATTCAGTCCGTACATTAGGTATGTACCGGCAGAATTATAAGTCGAGTAATAGCTTTAATAACGTATAACAATGAATGTGTCTAGTAAATATCACTCGTTTGGGATTTTGGCTTGATTTTGTATGAACATTTAGTGTTCTTAATGTTTTACATACAGTACTTGAAGGTACTTTAAGGTTTTGATTTATTACGCGATTTGTTTGTTAGGTGTTGTAATTGATTTCAAGGGGCGTCCTCATCGTCGGTGGTTGTTTTTCGTCTACGTCTTCGTTAATACAACCACTACTACCAAAGGTGAGTCTATAGCATCGCTCTTTACTGTATTTTAAATGATTTTTACCCTCGAGGAGGATACATGCTATTTAAATGAAAAAGAACATAAGTCATGAATGATTGTTAGTCATGAATGATTGTTGGACCTGAATGATGTTTGAATTATGTTGAGTAGCTAGTTGCCTAAGACCTTAAATTCATGAACCGTTAACTATTGTTTGATCCTAGTGTGGATTGTAAATATCCGCTTGAACAATTTATAGTATTATTGGGTTGACGACCCTATCCTATACGAGAGTTGTACGTTGAGTACCCTCTGCGTAAGGATAACTTGTGTTAAGAAAAAGGTATAATTGGCAACGAATAGCTAAGAGGGGAAATGATTTCACTTAAACCACGCCGGCATTTGGCGCGGGTGATTAGTTTATGGGTTCGGTGTCATGAGCTTAAACATAATCAAATAGCCTATGCTATAATGAGTAATACCAAATAATAGTTAGTAATGATCTGCATATTATTGAATGATAGTGAATGAATTTTATACTTATGTTCAATTGTGATTTTGTAAACCTATAGATCTCGCTCAACATTATTTGTTGACGATTTTAAGCATGTGTTTCAGGTAATCAAGGATGATAGTGGCGGAGCATGCAATGGATGTTGTTGTGGCTTATGGATGGTCTAACTTGTTTTCCTCCCTTTTTAACAAAGACAATTTGTATCTTCTTGTATGTCTTGTAAACAATTTGGGTTGGTTTAAAATGGGTTGAGATTTGTGGGGACCTAACGCTACTATGTTCATATTTTGGGGTTGGAAACTTTTAGACAAACTATGTAGTTGTTGTAATTTAACATGTTTTTAAATTACTTATGCTTAAAACGTCTCTTTTGAGTCGTTCAATATGGCTTGTGTGGGATGATTCATTGAGTAACACCCAATTGTGGTATTCCACTGCGCAAGGTAAATTGGGGCTGTTACAGATTGGTATCAGAGCCACAAGTTATAGAGAACTAGGTCGTTTTTGAAAAATATCCTAAACTATAACTTTGGTGTCGTAAGTATTTTGTTTCCAAAGAACAGAACTATCCCGCATGGCTCCGGTAAGATTTCTTTTAGCATTGTTTTATTATTAGATGTATCCCTTTAAAACTGAAATGATTTCCTGAGTGTTATTAAGTAAATACTATGGTATTACATGGAGGTATTGTGAACGTACACGGAGTACTTGACATCGTAATTTTTGCATTGCATTGCCATGGCTATCATTTTGTTGCATATTGGCATACGTACTACATTTGCATTACATGTGCATGCATGTATATATATAATTTTGGGATAATGACCTTATGTACACTCGAACTTTCTGTATTTTGTAGAAATGGTAGGTATACCACCAAATGATAATGGAGATGAGTATGTTGTAGGGGATGAAGGTGGACCTAATGCTCCTAACCCGCAAGGCGAAAATGGATGGATTGAACCAGATAAGGTTGAAAGGAATGAGGTTGGAGAAGATGAGATTGACAGCGATGAGGACCCGGAAGAGGATCCTGTGAAGGATGAAGTTCTTGTGGCTGCGGTTGGACAGATTGAGCAACGACATGTTCATTTTCGTTCCACTACACCAACATATGATTATTATCTGAGGGGTTTACCAGTTGTTGCTCGTGATAGTAGTGATGATGATCAAGATGATTCTAGTATTGCGGTTAATGCTCGTTCTCTCCACGAGAACATAGCAAGGATCAACTGTCCTGGACCAAGGATCTATAGTAACACGGAGCATTGTTTGAAGAAGTTCGATCGACTGTTGTACGAGAGGTATGTGGTAGAGACCAGGGTGATTAAGAGGTTTCAGAAGATTGAGAAGGCTTTTCAGAGATTTTATTCAGGTGTGAAGAGGGCTAACAAGAATTAGGATCGTGAAAGGATGGAGATGGCAAAGTTGAAAATGATTGTGGAGAATCTGTGTGCTGAGTTTGAAGGAATCAAGGGAGATTGTGTCATGTTTGATCGTCTTCGATGTTGGGAGGCTCGTGTACGACCTTTCTTGATGAATGCATGGAAGTTTCGAAGTGATCCAAAGTATGCGAACACGCATTTCATAGTCGAACCACCAGAAGTTGGTGAGTACTATACTTTTGAGGTTAAGTTGTACTTGACTCAGCGTATGGTTCCATCAGGTGAAGGCTCTACTTCGAAGGGAAAGAGGAATGTAGAAGAGGGAACTACTTCGAAGGGTAAGGAGAAGATGGAGGATTTGGAGGAAGAGCCAGAAGAAGAGGACGATGATGACAAGGACGAGCGACCATCAAAGAAATCACGTGGATCATCACGTGATTAGTTACTTGTATTTCATTTCTATTTCCTCGTTGTAATTGAACTATTTCAGACTTCTATATTATGGTATTATGGTAGATATTAATGACTTTAAGTTTTATTTGGTGAATGATTGTAGTGGCATATCTTGTCACAATTTTGTTGATATCAATGCAATCAATGTTTACCTCTCATGATCTATGATATGTCTTTACTAGCTCTTTTGTGATTTGGTTGGTGAATATTTTTAGCATTTGTTGATTGTGCTTGTTGTATTTATATTATGTCTTGAAAAAGAAATCCTTCTTAATATTGATGTGTATACTTACTTTGTTTTCTTTGGTTGTGTAGAATCATGCCTCTAAAGTTGACGACTGATCGGGTGAACACTATGATTCAAGAGGCGATTGCTAATGCTCTTGAGGCGGATTGTGCAGCCAGAATTCAAGGCCAAGGTGGCAATGCTGGTGGAAATGCTGGAGGACAACAAGTCCCGAGGGAGTGTTCTTATGCTAGTTTTATGAAGGGCGGACCTACGCAATTTTGTGGGACTGGAGGTGCGTTAGAACTTCGTCGTTGGGTGGAGAAGATTGAAAGTACGTTTGAAATCAGTGGGTGCTCTGAGACTAATAAAGTGAAGTTCGCGACTGATACTTTTCTTGATGACGCTTTGAGTTGGTGGAATAATCAAGTAGCTACTGTTGGGTTGGTAGTGGCCAATGGGAGAACTTGGACTGCTACAAAGGAAATTTTGACCAAGAAGTTATGTCCCGAGGAGGAGTTGGGTCAGTTAGAGGATGAACTAAGGCATCTAGTGTTGAGGAACAATGACATCACTACTTACACAAGGAGATTTAATGAGTTGAGCTTGTTGTGTCTCGATACTTTTGCGGATGACCGCAAAAAGATGAAGCAATACATCAAAGGATTGCCAAGCAACATAAAGGGTGAGACTACTTCATCAAAGCCGAAATCTTTTGATGAAGCTTTCCAAATGGCTCATGATCTAATGGATGTGAAGGTGCAAGACAAGAAAGATAGTGTGGCTGAAGGTAATAAGAGGAAATGGGAGACGACTCAAGCAAGTAAAGAACAAGGTCAGAATCGTGGTGGTTACCGTAATAACACCCAAGGAGCTAACAGAAATCAGCAGTTTAACCAAAGGAGGAATGATGGAGTGAGAGTGCCATAGTGCCAAAAGGAAACAAGGTCAATCCAAAATGTGACCGTTGTAGTTTGTATCACGTGGGGAATTGCCCTCCTGCGTGTAACAAGTGTAGAAAGGCAGGGCATAGGGCGGTGGAATGTCGAGCAAGAGGCGCGGTGTCGGGTGTAAATGCCATAAGAGTGATGGTATGCTTTGGATGTGGTGAGAAGGGACACAAAAAGGAAACTGTCCTAAGGCTGGAAATCGACAAGGAGGAAATGTTGCTGCTCCAGCTTATGCTGTAGGAAACGTGGACAAGCCTCAAGGTCCTAACGTGGTGAATGGTATGTTTTGCTTGATACTCGTTATGCTAGTATATTGTTTAATTCTCGTTCAGATAGGAGTTTTTGTAGAAGTACAAATTCGGTCGCCTTATCGATTTAGAACCAATAGAGTTAGCAACTAAGTTTAATGTGGAGTTAGCCGATGGAAAGATGGGTAGCATAAATTCTATACTAATAGGTAGTTCCTTGAAGTTAGGGAATTTTGTGTCGATATAGAATTGACGCTTTTAGAATCAAGATCGCTCGATGTAATTAATGAGATGGACTAGTTAGTTTCGCGTGGCGCCAGTGTTGTGTTGTTAGGAAGAAGGACGGATTATTTAGAGGTGTATCAACTATAGGGAGTTAAATCAAATGAGTTAACACACCTTTGTTATTTGATCCTTATAACTGATTTGATTTGTATTCATATTTGAAGACCGACGTGAGATCAGGTAATCACTAACTATAAACTAGAGAGGAAGATATTCCTATAAATGTTTTCCATACCTTGTGTGATCATTTTGAGATTCAAGAGTTGTCGTTTAGTCTTATGAATGCGACAGCTGTGTTTATGGAATTGAGGAATCGTGTATATGGGTGCAAGTCATAAATAGGATAATTTCGTCATTATGTTTATTGATGATATCCTTATTTATCCCAAGGGCAAGGAAGAAAATGAGGAGCATTTGAAAACAATTTTGGAATTGTTGGAGAAAGAGAAGCTTTACGCCAAATTTCTTAGAGTGAATCATTATTCGCGCTTAGATTGAGACATTTTGGCTGAGATCGGGACGATATTCTTGGGCATGTGATTGACAACGAAGATGTTGTGAAGATCCTGTCAAGATTGAGGCAATTGATACAAGGCTTTTGGCCCGTATAAAAATTAAAGTTCTTGTTCTCTATATCTTAACGAATTGACCTAGGTTCTCTATGTGACTCTATTGTTTTTGGTGAAACAAATATTTTTGGTTGTTTTTAAATAAATATGCAAAACAATTAAAGTAAAAGTGCATTAATTTAAATCTAAGTCTAATTAAAATAACGGGCAAGTATGTAAAACGTGACTGAAATTAAAAATGCACTAAAAAGTAAATGACGCAAATTTAAATCTATCTAAGGCAATCTTAAAACGCAACTAAAACTTAAACTAAGGCAAGGCTAAAATAAAGCTAAGACAAATAATCTTAAAGTGCAATTAAATTAAAAGGCGGGAAAAAATAAAGCTTAAAAATAAAAGACAGAAATTTAAAAAGAAAGACTAAAAAGAACTGAAAGGAACCTTGATTCGGAAGTTCAAAACTTCCGAATGAACTGGCTTGACTCGGAACTTTCAACTTCCGAATGAACACAATTGAGTCGGAACTCCTTGATTCGGAAGACTTCCGGATGAAGCCTTCTTGATACGGAACTTTGCCCTTGGTTCGGAACTTTCGAGTTGATCCGGAACTTTTGAGACTTCCGAATGAACTGCTTGACTCGGAACTTTTAAAGTTCCGAATGAACCCTCTCTGATCCGGAACTTTTTGAGTTCCGAATGAATTGCTTGATCCGGAACTTTTTAAGTTCCGAATGAGATTGCTGACTCGGAAGTTTTGGCTGATCCGGAACTCTTCCGGATGAAGCCCTTGATCCTGAACTTTGAAGTTCCGAATGAAAGAACTCCTGCCCTTGTTGGTTCGGAAGTTTCCTGGGAATGATCAAACACAGAAACAAACGCCCCCGAAGAACAAGGGATAACAGAAACAAGAATAGAACAGAGATTTAACCAAAATCAAGCAAACGATTAAGCTAAACTAATAACAAGACAACAGTAAATCATAAACAAACAATTTAAATCAACAAAACAAACGAATTTAACCACAATAATCAAAAACCCACTTGATCAAAATAAGAACATGAACATGAACACAAACATAAACATAAAAATCAGAGATTAAGAAAGGTAGATGAGAGATTAACAAGATAAAGTAAAGATTGACAAGAATTAAATGAAAACTTACTTGAAATTAAAGGAATTTAATGTGCAAGACAAGGTAATTAAATTGACAAGTATTTAAATGTGCAAGAAAATAAATGTGGAAGAGCTAATTTGTCAAGTTAGCCAACAACAAAGAAAATTAACTAGTCCTAATCTATATATAGGGGAGGATTAGGAAGCTTCCTCCCCTCTTTCCTTTTCTCTTAATTACAAGTTTAAGTCCTTCCTTCTTTAATCTTCATTAATTGCATCATTAGTCCTTTATTCTTCTAATCTTCTTTAAACTTAGACTTTAAGGACTTTTGGCTTGGGATTTCTTTGAACTCGTCTTTAATTTCTTCAATAAATTAGACTTGAGTTTCTCGGCATTAAGTAAACTTCCGTCTTTTGACTTTTTCTTCGATAAATCTTCAGAATTGGTCTTGGACTTCCGTTCTTTTTGCACTCTTGACTTCTTGACTTCGTCTTTCATCTTTTTCTTCAATAAAAGCCGTGAATGCCCGTGAATGCCCGTGTTTTCTCCACTTTTCACCTTTTCGTCCTAAATCACAACAAAAACACAAACCACACATAACTCTGACATAAAAGACATAAAATACACGTTTTGGTCCGGTTATTATTGTAATTAAGTGGTAGAAAGGATGGGTGTTTACACACCTATCAAATCCCCTACACTTGACCATTGCAATGTCCTCATGCAATGCATTAGTTACAAAGCACGTTTACATTTTTCATCATAATTAATCCACGTTGGCCTTTATTAAAGAGATAGAAAATTAAAAAAATACAAAATAAAGAAATCAAAAGCATACCTTGGGTTTTGGAAAAGTTATGAATAATCATCATCCTCAAGTTTTCACTTTCTCCAAACCAAGCTTAAAAACGAGATCATTGTTATTATAAGTTAGTAAACTATCACGAACTCATGTGGGCCAATTACTCACTTAGACTCCCTTATTCCTAGGTGTATCTCTTATATTTTATTATTGTCTTGGATGATCACGAGGATGCATTTTTTACTTATTTTGATAGTTATTAAGTCTGAAAATAAAGTGAACGATTTAATCAATAGTTAGCTAAAGGACAAAATCTTTTAAAACTGCTTCTCGGGACCTCATAAAGTTCATATCTTAGCATAACTCGTTTCGCGATTTGAGACCTTTCTCGGACCGATATTTGGCAGCGACTTCATACTTCAAACCTTGAGAGACGTTCATGAAATTATGGTCTTCTCTTCATAATGGAATTTCTTCACTTGAAGTTTTAAGAGATTCATACTTGGACCACGACTTCTTAATTTTTTCCAATCTTTATTTTGGACTTTGATATACAACGATCCGCCTCCTTTTATGACTTGGATCTATTTATCCTCATACCTTGTTAGGGTCTTTTCGGATACACTTCTCCATGACTTTTGGGGAGTTTTTGCTCTTCGTCGTGTGTCTCGATCCTTCATATTGATTTTCGATAAATGATTCTTCACATCACTTTGGATCTTTAGCAACAAAATATAGTCCTCATGCCTTGTTAGGGCCTTTTCGGACTCGCCAATCTTCGCGTCCCGCTTCAATAAGTTATGCCTTGGCTATGAACTCTAATCCATACCGAGCAACTTTTAAACGATCTTGGGCTAGAAGCTAAGTAACTTTTCAAATCGTACAACCTTATTTATTAGCAGATAAATTTATTAGCACGCGATGGGAGAATAGGCTCATAATTAACTCACATAAATTCACGAAAGAATACCCGAACTTATAATTGACTCTATCATTTCTCGTTCTCCACAGTTTAAAATCTCAAGGAATGAGACTCGTGGATGCTTAGCCTATTAAATCAAAGTTTTGGGTTTTCGAGTCGCCTATAGGATCTTGCAAATTCTTAGACTCTTTCAAGTTTAGAAATCGCATTTTAAAGTTCCCTTGATAAACGACTCTCTAGGATAAATTATAGGAACTTGTGAAAAGTTCTTGTTCTTAACCCGTGAGAGTTAAGACTTTCGCGTTTTATAGATCCCTATATAAAAGCCTAGCAAAACTTGATTTAAACACGTTAAGGATACTAGCTAGAGTAACTTAGATAAGTAACTCGGGTTGAGTCAAAAGATTCACAATCGTTTAAAAATTAAAACCACTTTATTAAACTTTTATTCTAATAAAGAAAGAAAATAACTATACAAAGGTAAAAACTAATAAGCCAACATAGATCAAAAATTTTGAAAAAAATGTCGAAAAATTGATTTTCCGGTTAAAATGAGGACAAATACAAGGAAAAGACCACTTAACTTCTATAGAAGTCCCCCCTACACTTAAGATAAACATTGTCCTCAATGTTTAAGCATGCGGGAGTAAACTCCCCTACACTTAGGACATTGTGCACTTTGTTTAAATCTCGCTAAGGAAAAGAAAACTAAAGAGATTCCTATTTTAATATTGAGAGAATATAAAATAGTGAATCGAAAAGAGTTTAGGATAGAACCAGGAAAATGTAGAACACGGAATCACGGGTCGTCAAGAATCGTCAAGAGTGGATCATTGAGCGCTCGAATCCCTGATTAAGAAGTGAGGAGAGGAAATAGCAAACCAACGGGTCTCCCCTACACTTATGATAAAGAAAGCGAAAAGATAGATGCATGGGTTGCCTCCCAAGAAGCGCTTGATTTTTGTTAACCGAGTCGTGAGCCTGACTCGACCTTGATCATCAATGGAAGAAGGGTGAAACATATCCACCAGGATCAAAGACATAGTTTTCGTCCATCAAATAGCACAAGCTTAAGGCGAACAAGGCAAGCCAAAGAAGAGTAGGCAAGGTTCCCTTAAGCAAAGATGGAGCACGGTGGAAGCAAGGGTGAAGTGGTGCAAGCAGATTTCCATAAGTTCCAAAGATAATTCCTTTTATTTCATCAGGTGGATACTGAGATGGCTGTAGAATGTCAATACCAGGGTCGAACACCTTTTCCTTTAGGGGAAAATAGCACTCAGGCTCAGCAGAGTGTGAAGAAGATCCGCGAAGAAGCACAACCTCGTCCTCGGAAGGGGGACAAAGAGGTGTTAACTCATACGTGCTGCGGATTTCGGTGTCGACCGGTTTCTTCTCCTTAGAAAGAATGTGCTTCAAATCCAAAGTAGGATCAAGACGATAATCTTCAAAATCATAAGGAGGAGCATCACTCTCATGAGGGAAGTAAGTGTTGAGAAACATAGAGAAGTCTTCCTCGAATGAGTAATCGTCCAAAGTAGGATCGAGTGATGGCGGAGGATCTTCATCATGTGAAGAATCGCTCGAAAGAGTATCGGCCTCATCAAAATCATCGAAAGTGGGCATCTCGGGATACTCAGAAGTAAGGTCATCATAATCATCCGAATCTGAGCTAGAATCATCATCATAAGCATCAAAGACCGGTGGAGAATCATAAATGGGAGAAGCTTCCAAAGTAGGGAGAGAATCATCCACATTATCCTCAAAGAGTGGATTATCGATGGAAGAATCGAATAGAGGATTGTCGTAGACGGTAAAGTCATCGAGCACATTAATCATATTCACTGATTCTCGTCCATAGTATTTGCCTGTAAGCTTCCCCATTTTGGAAATTTGTGAATCATCCCCGACTCGTAAGATTACCTCGCCTTCGGCAACATCAACTAGAGCTCGTCCGGTTCTCAAGAATGACCGACCAAGTATTAAGGGAATACGGGGGTCCATTTCATAATCAACTACGACAAAATCGACCGGGAAAGTGAATGTGCCAACTTTGATGAACACGTCTTCGGCTATACCAACGGGGTAAGCGAGAGTGCGGTTTGCAAGTTCAAGAGTCATCTTTGTTGGAGTGAGGTCGGGTAATGATAGTGTTTTCCAAACACTCAGTGGCATCAAATTAATATTGGCCCCGAGATCAGCAAGGGCAGTGAATTCTTCAGTTTTGTTGAACACGCAAGGCAACACAAAACGACCGGGATCTCCAAGCTTTTCCGGAAGTTCTTTAAGAATAACTGCAGAGCAGTTTTCATTTAAGCGTGTGTTGGCGAGCTCAATCAGCTTCTCTTTCTTTCTAAGCAATTCCTTGAATGCTTTGACAAATTTCGGCATGTGGACAAGTGCTTCAACAAGGCTAATGTTGATGTTCATTTGAGAAAGCATCTTCACATATTTCGACACTTGGCAGTCATTCTTGGTTAGCTCGTTGGTCTTGCCTAAGCGAGAAGGATATGGGATGTTGGGTTTATAGGTGGAAGGTGAAGGTGTAGTCGGTAAAGGTTGAGATGTTGAAGGGTCCTTCCGAGAGACATCGTCATTACGAGGCGGAGACGGTAATGGTGCACTAATACTAGGTGTAGGAGGAGTAGGGATACATGGTGGTGGAGGAGGTGTAGATGATGGGGGTGGGATTGGTGGTCCTACGATGGTAACTCCACTACGAGTAGTAATAGCACTCACATTAGCTCGCGTATTGGTGACGGTGTTTGAAGGTAGAGAACTCGAAGAAGAAGGTTGAGCTGCGGGCAAGAAACTAGCCAATAGATTCTTTAATTCATTCGTTTGAGTGCTGAAAGAGGATTGAATATTATCGCGAACCTCGGACCTTATCTCATTTCCTTGCTTCGTGATATCTCCTTTCAAATTGATTATTTGGCTCTGCAGATTCTTGATTTGCTCACCTTGAGTTCTCATAATGGCTTCAACATCGGAGTTAATGGGTGGGTTTTGTTGGGCGGGTGGGTTATAAGGATTAGAAGCTCTTGTTGGGATTTGGTTGCTTCTATTGTAGTTGTTGGCAGGGTTTTGGTTTTGAGGAGAAAAACCGGGTGAAAGGTAGTTGTTGGAACGGTAGCTCAGCAGATTTCTATCCCCTTGAGGTCGAGCTTGGTAATTTTCCGGTGAATAATTACCGTAAGATGCATACACATTTTCCGGATTTCCTTGTGTAGAAGGACAATCGGTGTATGAGTGAGGACCGCCGCATGTTTCACAAGGATTAGCAACCGCTTTAACTTGTTGTTGTTGTTGGTTTGAAGCGAGAAGCGTGATACTTTTGCTCATTTTAGTCATCATGCGGGTGAGTTCGGTCATATCAGGGTTTGCTGAGGTGGAAGAAACATTGACTCTCGGATTGTTCCTTGAAGAAGCAGAGGAATCCTAGTTTTTGTGGTGAGTAGTCATGTTCTCAATAAGCTCTCTACACTCCTCGGGTCTCCTTTTCATGAATGTGCCACCGGCGGCTGCATTAATCGTATCACGATCTCGAAAAGTCAAACCGTTGTAGAAAGTATCAATTAAGGTCACAGGGAGCATGTTGTGGTTTGGACATCTATCGATCAAGACATTATATCTCTCCCAAGCATCAAAAAGAGATTCATCGGGATCTTGCATGAAACCGCTGATCTGATTGCGAAGGCTCGTGACCATGGTTGGTGGAAAGTAGCGCGACAAAAAGCGTTGAGTCATGTCATCCCAAGTGTCAATTGAATTCTTCGGGAGACGATCAAACCATTTCTCGGCATGATGTAATAAAGTGTGTGGAAAGAGTTGTAGGCGAAGTTCATCCATTGTGGCACCAGCCAACTTCATGCTTTGGGTGATTGTAATGAACTTGTTGAGGTGTTTGTTGGCATCATCATCAGGCAATCCACGGAATGGGTTTGTTTGTACTTGCTGAATCATGTGGTGCTTCAACGAAAACTCAGGAGCGTTGATTTGCATCGGCGCAATCGGTCCTCCTCGTCCAAACATTGTAGGTTGACAAAGCTCTTCCATGGTCCGAAGATCGGGCTGTGGAAGAACATTGTTGTTATTATTAGGGTGCGGTGGATTATTGTTATTGACACCTGACATAGCTAAATCTTCTTGAGTCTCGGGCACTTGATAATTAGAAGATCTAGTACGCATACACCTGAAAATGCAAAAGAAAAAGAAACCAAACACAAAGACAATATATATATAAAATAAAAATAAAATCTTTTTGGATTTTTGAAATTTCTAATTTTTATGGATTTTTATCAATTAATTTTTATGATTTTTTGAATTTTTTATGCAAGAAAAATAACGCTCACAAGTGAACGGATCCCAAAAAGCAACGCGTCTCTCACAGAAAACCGTTAATCTTTACGAAAAGAGCCGGCAGCGGCGCCATTTGATACAAGGCTTTTAACACCCCGTATATAAATTAAAGTTCTTGTTCTCGATATCTTAACGAATTGATCTAGGTTCTCTATGTGACTCTATTGTTTTTGGTGAAACAAATATTTTTGGTTGTTTTTAAATAAATGTGCAAAACAATTAAAGTAAAAGTGCATTAATTTAAATCTAAGTCTAATTAAAATAATGGGCAAGTATGTAAAACGTGACTGAAATTAAAAATGAACTAAAAAGTAAATGACGTAAATTTAAATCTATCTAAGGCAATCTTAAAACGCAACTAAAACTTAAACTAAGGCAAGGCTAAAATAAAGCTAAGACAAATAATCTTAAAGTGCAATTAAATTAAAAGGCGGGAAAAAATAAAGCTTAAAAATAAAAGACAGAAATTTAAAAAGAAAGACTAAAAAGAACTGAAAGAAACCTTGATTCGGAAGTTCAAAACTTCCGAATGAACTGGCTTGACTCGGAACTTTCAACTTCCGAATGAACACAATTGAGTTGGAACTCCTTGATTCGGAAGACTTCTGGATGAAGCCTTCTTGATTCAGAACTTTGCCCTTGGTTTGGAACTTTCGAGTTGATCCGGAACTTTTGAGACTTCCGAATGAACTGCTTGACTCGGAACTTTTAAAGTTCCGAATGAACCCTCTCTGATCCGGAACTTTTTGAGTTCCGAATGAATTTCTTGATTCGGAACTTTTTAAGTTCCGAATGAGATTGCTGACTCGGAAGTTTTGGCTGATCCGGAACTCTTCCAGATGAAGCCCTTGATCCTGAACTTTGAAGTTCCGAATGAAAGAACTCCTGCCCTTGTTGGTTCGGAAGTTTCCTGGGAATGATCAAACACAGAAACAAACTCCCCCGAAGAACAAGGGATAACAGAAACAAGAATAGAACACAGATTTAACCAAAATCAAGCAAACGATTAAGCTAAACTAATAACAAGACCACAGTAAATCATAAAAAACAATTTAAATCAACAAAACAAACGAATTTAACCACAATAATCAAAAACCCACTTGATCAAAATAAGAACATGAACATGAACACAAACATAAACATAAAAATCAGAGATTAAGAAAGGTAGATGAGAGATTAACAAGATAAAGTAAAGATTGACAAGAATTAAATGAAAACTTACTTGAAATTAAAAGAATTTAATGTGCAAGACAAGGTAATTTAATTGACAAGTATTTAAATGTGCAAGAAAATGAATGTGGAAGAGCTAATTTGTCAAGTTAGCCAACAACAAATAAAATTAACTAGTCCTAATCTATATATAGGGGAGGATTAGGAAGCTTCCTCCCCTCTTTCCTTTTCTCTTAATTACAAGTTTAAGTCATTCCTTCTTTAATCTTCATTAATTGCATCATTAGTCCTTTATTCTTCTAATCTTCTTTAAACTTGGACTTTAAGGACTTTTGGCTTGGGATTTCTTTGAACTCGTCTTTAATTTCTTCAATAAATTAGACTTGAGTTTCTCGGCTTTAAGTAAACTTCCGTCTTTTGACTTTTTCTTCGATAAATCTTCAGAATTGGTCTTGGACTTCCGTTCTTTTTGCACTCTTGACTTCTTGACTTCGTCTTTCATCTTTTTCTTCAATAAAAGCCGTGAATGCCCGTGTTTTCTCCACTTTTCACCTTTTCGTCCTAAATCACAACAAAAACACAAACCACGCATAATTCCGTCATAAAAGACATAAAATACACGTTTTGGTCCGGTTATTATTGTAATTAAGTGGTAGAAAGGATGGGTGTTTACACACCTATCAGCAATTAAGGACTGGTTGGTACCAACAACGCCGACTGAAGTTGAGAAATTCCTTGGTTAGTTGGTTATTATTGGTGATTCATCAGAGAACTTTCGTTGATCGCGACGCCATTAACTAAGCTTACTAAGAAAAATCGGGATAAGTGGTTTTCCCACTTATGAGTTGGATTTGTATGAGAAGTCACTCACTTATGCGAGCCGATCATCCGTGAGTGCATCTGTTGTGAGTGCAATGGCTGCTACAGTACTTAGAAGGATGGAAAGGGAAGGCCTCTTAGTGTCACAGTTTCGATGATGACGGAGAATGTGGATTTAGTTGGAAGGATTTTGAAGTTCTATGTGAAGGAGATTGTGTGTCGACATGGAGTACCTTTATCGATTGTTTTGGAGCTCATAGGTGGTTTTGTTTCTGAGTTTTGAAGACTTCTGTAGTGTGTGTTAGGCACTGAGTGAGTTTCAGTGCGATCTATCAACTCGAGAACGATGGTATGAGCGAAAGGACTACTCTTCTAATGTCTGAATATGTGTTATGGTTTTGGAAGACGTGTTCGAGCGTGTGTTGTTGTAATTGGTGGAAACTAGGAGTGTCGTTTGTTTTAGTGGAATCATATAGCAATAGTTATCGTGTGGGTATTAAGGTGGCGCTATTTTGAAGTTTCGAATGGACGGGGAAATGTGGATCGCCGGAAGTTAAATTGACGTAGGATGAAGTAAATCGATTGGTCCAGAGGTGAATTCGGAAACTATTGAGAAGGTGGTGCGAATCAGGAATCATTTACTTGCTGTGAGAGACCGACAGAAGAAGTTTATTTTCCTATGGGATAGGAAATGGTGATTGGTCATTCAATTAGAAAGGAAAGAAAAGTTGAGTCTGAGGTGTATTGAATCATTGAAGATCGCTAAACGAATTTGGAGAAATGCTTAGCAAATAAGGATTCGGAGATTCCATTGGGTGAGATTTTCATTGAATTTCTTGTGACAATGAAATCCTCAGCGTGGACTGAAATTTTCATGGGAACGTGAGGACTTCCTTAGGGTAAAGTATCCTCATTTGTTATAGTGGTACGAAATGTGAGTATAAGAAGAGGAGAACGCCGGGAAGTCGTTCTTTTAAGGAGAGGAGGATGTAACACCCCAGAAATCAACGTCATTATTTAATCCCATTTTATGAATATTTTTGAAATTTTTAGAAATTTTGTTGGTAATGTGTTTGACGGTTTAAATTGAAACCAATGTTGGAGGTCTTAAATTTTAGCGTTTTACGATTTAAGAGGAACCGATGACGATTACGATACCGACGGATGCCCAAAGTTTAACTTTTGTTATCAATTGATCGATATTTGGATTTTCGAAGTTTTTTTATTTCTTGTTAAGTCGAGTCGGAACCGTTTTTATTTCATTTTGGGTGCGTTTGAACCATTTAAAATCATTTTGGAGTAGCCGGGATGAACCCCGACTCCCGTAAAAAAATTCAAAACCGACAAATGGGAAAAATCCCGCTCTTTAAATCAATGTTTTCCATTTAAGGCCAAAAGAAAGCTACAATTTCAAGTTTTGGACCCTCCATTTTTATAAAAGGAGAAACCAAAACACACACAACACAAAATTCATTTTCAAAAATTTCACTCTCTCTCTTTCTTCTCTCTTGACCGCCGGCCTACACCACCACCACCATCACACCATCATTTTTTCTAGGTTTTTGAAGAAACCAATTGAAGACCCACCTTTCTAATCATCTTGTGAGTCTTCTAAACCAATAAAAATATACATGCATCATCATCAATTTTTCAAAAATTGTTTTTTAGAATTAAGTAGGTTTTGATCTAAAAATCTTGTGTTTATGTTTGTAAAAAGTGTTTATAAACATATGGTGTTGATTAAAAAGGCTTGAGAAAGATTTTTTGGTTTTTTTGTTCATTCAACCCCACGGCAATGGAGGTTTGTTTGATTTTGATTTTTGATTTATTTAATTCATGGGTTTATGTTTAGGAACATGATTACATGGTTTTTAGTTGTGTTAGTTTGATTGCAAGTAATTTTTATAAAATGGGTTTTTGTATGGATGGATTATCCAAGTGATTTAGGATGTAGTTGAGGTGTTAGGATAGTTTGTTGATGATTTTAGGATCATAGGAAGTGATGAAATGGTTTGAAAATGGGTGGAAATGTGATTCGTAAAGTGTCTTTTTCAAACAGATTATTGAAGGCTATTTTTCATAGTTTTAAGTTTGAGTCCAGATTTTTATCATAGGATAGAGTTGTAGAGGTTGTTTCTAGCTTCGTTTAGGTATATGATAGAGCTTTTAACTCCAGACAAGTCAAAAGTTACGTTAATTTGAAGTTTTGTGTACCGGGAGATGAAAGTCGACATAATCCGAATTTGTGTTTGATTTTAGGTCAAATCCCGGGGACTATGAGTAGAGTTTTAAAAATGGTTGAGGGCTGTTCTTTGGCTCAAAACTTGAGTTTTTTAAGTCCATTTTTGTGACACCCTAGAATCGAGGTCATTTACGATACCCTAAATTACGCTAATTTTTGAAATTTTTGATAAATTTTAATTTCTATAATTATACGTATTTTGGTTAGAGCCGATGTTCGAGGTTATAATTTTTACGGTTGACGTTTTGAGAAGGACGATGACGATTACGATCCCGAGAGATGCCCAATTTTATATAATTTTTGACGATTTATCGATAATGTAATTTTTCGAGAATTTTATTTACGGTACGTGTTAAGTTGAGTCGTGTGAGTTTTATAGCCTTCCAAGTACATTTAAAGTATCCCAAAAAATATTTTGGAGCATTCGGGAAGAGTTCCGACTCCCGTAAAATTTTCAAAATTGACAAATGAGTCAAACCCGCAAAGTTTTGAGGTTGTTTTCTATTTAAGGACAAAAGAAACTAGAAATTGCAACAAGGTCCCTCCTAACTAACAAAAGGGGGCAAAGTGGACAAACACACAAACACACACAAACATTTACAAGAAAAATCAAACACTCCCTCCCCTTGTCTCTCTCAAAACCCACGGTCACACCTCAAACACACAAAAATCCACCAAAAATCTTTTCTACTTGATTTTTCAAAAATCTAAGGTTAGACCACGCTTAGTTTGGTCATTACCCACCTATTCATGTAATCAAATCCAACATGCATTGATAAAAAATTTTCAAGATTTTTCATATGATCCAAAATTCGTTTTTGTGGCTTTTTGAGCTAATGCATGTTTATTTTGAGTGTTATGGAAGTATAAACACCATGAAAACCCACCAAAATTAATTTGGTTGTGGTGATTTGGTCACCCAAACCCCACGGCAAAGGGGTGTTTGGGGGAGCCATGGTGGTTGATGAATATGCATGTTATTATTGTGTTTGGTTTGTTGTTTTAGAAAGATTCATATAGGTGTTACTACTTGCATGTGTATTTTTCTTTGATTTTGATTTTGAGATTGGTTGATCAATAGGGGTAGGATGGAAGTTTGATGTTAGGATATGTTTGGGAAGTCTTAGGATGATGTTTAGAGTTGGTTAGAAGTCTTGGAATCGAGTCTAAGCATGTTTTTGGTATAGTCATTTTTAGGCAGAAACATTTGGTCTATTTTGGAAAAATGATTTTTGTTCCAAGTCTTGAAAACTAAATATAGTGATAGAGGGTTTTTCTAGCTTTAATTTGGTATAAGGTAGAGCCCGTGACTCAAAACGAGCTAAAAGTTATGACATTTTAAAGATCGGGTACCGGGAGACGAGGACTTTCACAATCCGGATTTGTGTAAAGTTTTAGTCAAATCCCGAGGGTCACAAGTATAATTTGGTGAATGATCAAGGGTCAAAACTTGGTTTCTAACCTGTACAAATGAGTCTATATGTTTACTTATGAGTCAAGGAAGTCAAAGGTATTTTTCATATAGGTCAAAGTGGTCAAAATTGGTCGAAGCGCAATTTCAGCCCGTAAAATGTAGTCGTGGAAATGAGTTGCGTGACGGGTCGTAAAAGTGAAAACTTTTGTTGGACTTAAAAACATGTTATCTACAGGTCATATAGGATTTTTGGAAATTTTATCAAATTTTATAAGTGTGGTTTAATAAGGTAAAACAGCCCGTACTTTAGTCAAGTACCGGCGAGAACGAGTAAAAATGGATAACGTAGGTTATAAGAATGAATGGTATAGAATGAATGATACTTGTTGTTTTGTTTTTGGCGTGAGTTATATTTGTCTTAAGTGACTTGCATATATGTATTTTATACAGTACCGTAAGTATTTAAATGAGATTACTCATTACGCGTTATTTGTGATAGGTGTTGAATTACCCGGGCATCCGTTTCATCGTCAGTGAACACTCCTCGAACTACCGACTACTTAATATCTAAGGTGTGAATTTATAGCCTCGCTTATACTATTTTAAATTGTTTTACCCGCGAGGGAAATGCATGCTAGTTTTTAAAAGGAACGTATATCATGAATGATTGTTAGACCCGAAAGTTGCCTTAGAAATTGTGTTGAGTACCAAAGTTGCAAAAGTCCCTAAATTCATGAACTATTAACTATTGTCTTGCCCTTGCGAAGGGGGAAATAGCCGCTTATGCAATTTGTAGTACTACGGGGTTGACGACCCAATGCTAGCCGAGAAGCTGTACTTATAGTAAGTTCTGCGGTAGATTATTTTGTATGAGAAATAAGGTATAATTGCAACTGATGCCTTTAGAGGGGCACTGGTTTCATCTGAATCATGCCGGTATATTTACGCGGGTGATTGAGTTAACGGATTAGTGTCATGAGCTTAAACACAATTGTCAGTATCCTGATTATAGTTTGTTTGATCGACAAGACTATAAATGATCACGAATGGTTTTTATTATATATACGTTCAAATGGATTGAAAAACCTATGAATTCCACTCAACGTTTTCGTTGACCAAAATTTTGGCATGTATTTCAGGTAACCGCTGAGCAGTAGGATGGAGCATGCATGGGATGGAGGTTGTGTGATCGGCTTGGTGTCCGCTTGTTTTTCCCTCCTTTTCTACTTAAACAATTTTTATGTTTAATGTCATGTGATTGTAAAACTGAAGTTTTTGGGTTGAGATTCATGGGGACCGAAACGCTAAACTCTGTGCACTATTTGGGGTTGGGAAACTGTGGACATGTATTATCTAACAATTTTAAATTTCAATTTTTAAGTCGACGTCTTTTTAGCGTCGTTTGATATCTCTTGTGTGCAATGAATACTGTGTAGCACCCATTGTTGTAGTTCCGCTGCGCATAACAATTGTGGGGGTGTTACAGATTGGTAATCAGAGCCACGAGTTATAGAGAACTAGGTCGTTTTTAAAAATCCTAAACTATAACTTTTGGTGTCGTAAGAAAAGGGTCCAAGCACACACAACTATCCTGCATGGATCCGGTAAGATTTATTGTTGTATTTATGGCATTTGACGTATACTTTTGAGTAAAGTATATATGTGGGCAATTATTATATAAGTATGGAATTACTATATGTAGACGTTAAATTTTACGTGAAATATCCGACATCGTAATTTTCATATTTATCATGCATGAGCATCATATTATTACATTTCGGGCATATGTACCACCTTTGCATTGCATTTGCATGCATATATTTATAATTATTGTATAATTACTTATGTACCCTCCGAAATTCGCTGTTATTGCAGGAATGGCCGAGGTACCGCCCAACGATAACGGTAACGATGTACGAGCCCAGGACCCCGACTCAAGGAGAACTACTTGTCCCACGCCTATGCGTACTTCCCATCTGGTTGGTGTACCAGATATTCCCAGAAGAGCCGAAGGTGCAATGAGCGCAAATTCTCTTCATCAAGGCATCCCAAGAATTTGCTGTCCCGGACCGAGGGATTATCATGACGTGCGACGGACTGTGAGAGGTTTGGAAGGATCGATGTGCATGAGGTATGTAGTGGAATCAAGAGTGGTCAGTAGATTCGACGAGAATGACAAGGCGGACGAAAGATTGTTGGAAAGGACTTCAAGGATTGCGTATGATGGGATGATGAACACAAGTGCCATCAACAGTTTGAAATCAATGGTTGCGAATTTGAGTGCTAGTCTTGATCGTGTGAGGGAAGATCAGATGAGGTTGTCGAGGATGCAGAGTTGGGAGCATCGTGTGAGGGATTCATTGCCCCCGGATTGGAGATTCGTGGACGATGTGGAGATGGAGGCGAATGACTTCATGGTTCAGCCGCCTACTGGAGGTGCTTGTATTTCGGTGGGAAGTCAAGGAGCGATTGAGCATGGATCCACATCAGGGACGAGAAAGGAAACAGAATGTGGGCCAGATGAGAAAGGAAAGGGAAAAGTGGATGATGTGGATGAGGACGTGAGTGATGAGGAAACCGAGGACGACGACGAGCCGCCATCCAAGAGGCCGTGTGGATCACCACATGCCTAGTTACTTGTTTTGTATTTTTCTTTGATCATTGTAATAGAACTATTTTAGACCTTTGTATGATGGTATTATGACGAGAAACTCAAGTACTTGATGTTTTGTGGTGAATGATTGTAGTGGCATTACTTGTCACGATTTTGGTTAACTATCAATACAATCTATGTTACCTTTCATAATCTGTGATATGTCTTAAATTTGATCTTTTGTGGTGTGAATTGATGAATATTAGTAACTCCGTAGTGATGTGTCGTTGTATGTATTTTATGTCTGGGAAACTTGATATGAATACTTACATTGTTTTTCTATTTTTCTTGTCTTGCAGAAAGAGATATTCGATAAAACAATGCCTCCAAAGTTGACTGCCGATCGTGTTAACAACATGATTCAGGAAGCGATAGCTAATGCGTTGGAAGCGGACCGAGCTGGGAGAAATCAGGATCCAGGAAGGAACGCGGGGAGACAACCAGCCCCGAGAGTGTGTACCTATTCAAGCTTTATGAAGTGCGGTCCCACGCAGTTCCGTGGATCGGGTGGAGCACTAGAACTTAGGCGATGGTTGGAAAAAGTTGAGAGTACGTTTGAAATCAGTGGTTGTGCAGAGGCGGATAAAGTAAAGTTTGCAGCAGCTACATTTCTGGATGATGCGTTAAGCTGGTGGAATACTCAGGTAGCTACGGTGGGATTGGCTGTGGCAAATGCGAGAACGTGGAATGCAACCAAAGCTTTGTTGACAAAGAAGTTTTGCCCAGAGGAGGAATTGGGGCAATTGGAGGACGAACTGAGACACTTGACCTTAAGGAACAACGATATAGCTGCTTACACCAGGAGATTCAATGAGTTAAGTCTTTTGTGTCCGGACATATTTGCCAATGACGCCAAGAAAATGAAGCAGTATATTAAGGGTTTATCTAGCAACATCAAGGGTGAAACAACTTCGTCGAAACCTGGAACGTTTGACGAGGCGGTTCAAATGGCACACGCTTTGATGGACGTTAAGCTTCAGGATAAGCAGAATTACATTGCTGAGGGTAACAAAAGAAAATGGGAGGCAGCACAAGGTAATCAATCCCAAGGCCAGAACCGAGGAGGAAACCGAAACAACCAAGGGCCGAACCGTAATCAGCAGTTTAATCAGAGAAGGAACGAAGGAATGAGGGCCGTGACAAACCCTAGAGGTGTGAAGGTGAACCCCCATTGTGGAAAGTGCAACTTGTATCATGTTGGAAACTGCCCGCAGGCATGCGGCAAGTGTGGAAAGGCAGGTCATAGGACTGCTAGTTGTCGAATGGGAGGAGTAGCCACTGGGGCTAATGCTATCAGGATGAGAGGATGTTATAGCTGTGGAGAAAGGGGGCATGTGCAAGCAAATTGCCCGAAGGCAGGGAACAGACGGGGAGGAAATAATGCGGCAGCTGTGTATCAAGTGGGAACTGCTGATAAACCACAAGGTCCCAATGTGGTTACCGGTACGTTTTTGCTAGACGCTTGTTATGCTAGTATTTTATTTGATTCTGGCTCCGACAAGAGTTTTGTAGACGTTAGATTTAGTCGTAATATCGATAGAGAACCGGTATTGTTAACGACTAGTTATAATGTTGAATTAGCCGATGGAAAAATTGTTAGTACGAATTCTATACTGAAAGGGTGTACCTTGAAGTTAGGAAACTACGCTTTTAAAATCGACTTGATGCCTATAGAGCTAGGATCGTTTGACGTGATTGTGGGAATGGATTGGTTAATGGCGCATAGTGCTACAATCGTCTGTGGTGAGAGATTGGTGCAGATTCCGCTGAGGAATAGGGTTTTGACGGTTAAGGGAGACGAATGCACTTCTCGTTTGAAGGTGATTTCGTGTTTGAAGATGATGAAGTACGTGGAGAGCGGATGCGATGTGTTTTTGGCACAGGTTTCGAGCGATGGTGATGTAGAGGCGAGGATTGAAGAGGTACCAGTTATTCGCGAGTATCCGGACGTTTTTCCAGACGAGTTGCCAGGTTTACCGCCTACTCGTGAGGTCGAGTTTCGAATTGATTTAGTGCCAGGAGCTGCACCGGTTGCACGTGCACCTTATCGCTTAGCACCATCTGAGTTAAAGGAGTTAGCGGATCAATTGAAGGAGTTGATGGATAAAGGATTTATTAGGCCGAGCTCATCACCTTGGGGAGCGCCAGTGTTGTTCGTAAAGAAGAAGGATGGTTCGTTTAGAATGTGTATTGACTATAGAGAACTCAATAAGCTGACGGTTAAGAATCGGTACCCATTACCGAGGATTGATGATTTGTTCGATCAATTGCAAGGGTCCAGTGTATACTCAAAGATCGATTTAAGATCAGGGTATCATCAACTGCGTGTAAGAGAGGAGGATATTCCTGTAACTGCCTTTCGTACGCGGTATGGACACTTTGAATTTCGAGTGATGCCGTTTGGGTTGACTAACGCGCCTGCTGTATTCATGGATCTTATGAATCGCGTGTGCAAGCCGTATCTAGATAAGTTTGTTATTGTTTTCATCGACGACATACTTATTTACTCTAAGAGTAAGGAGGAGCACGAGAAGCACCTGAGAAAGATTTTGGAGTTGTTAAGGAAGGAGAAACTGTATGCAAAATTCTCTAAGTGTGAGTTTTGGTTGGAATCAGTGCAGTTTCTAGGTCATGTGATTGATAAGGAAGGAGTTCGTGTAGATCCTGCTAAGATCGTAGCGATCAGGGAATGGTCAGCACCGACGACACCGACTGAAGTTCGACAATTTTTGGGTTTAGCTGGGTATTATAGAAGGTTTATTGAAGGATTTTCGTTGATTGCGAAACCATTGACGCGGCTTACCGAGAAGAATAGGGTGTATGAATGGGGAAATGAGGAAGAGCTTGCTTTCGAAACGCTCAAGGATAAGTTATGTTCCGCGCCGATTTTATCATTGCCTGAAGGAACCGAAGACTTCGTGGTGTATTGTGATGCGTCTCGTAAAGGTTATGGAGCAGTGTTAATGCAACGTGAGAAGGTGATAGCTTACGCGTCGAGGCAATTAAGGAAGAACGAGGAGAACTACACGACGCACGACTTGGAATTAGGAGCGGTAGTTTTTGCGTTGAAGCTGTGGAGACACTATCTGTATGGGACAAAGTGTGTTGTATTCACTGATCACAAGAGTTTGCAGCACATTTTAGATCAAAAGGAGTTGAATATGCGACAAAGACGATGGGTTGAACTATTGAGTGATTACGATTGTGAAATTCGCTATCACCCTGGGAAGGCGAATGTTGTAGCAGATGCTTTGAGTAGGAAGGAACGGGAGAAACCTTTGAGGGTTAGAGCTTTAGTGATGAGTGAGAGCGTTGACTTAACCGAAACCATACTGAAGGCTCAGGAGAGAGGATTGATGAAAGGGAATGTTGAAGCCGAGAATTTGGGGCGAATGTTGAAACCTATTTTCGTGATTAGGTCTGACGGACTAAGATATTTTGAGAATCGAATTTGGTTACCATTGTGTCCATCTGAGGAAGGAAAGCCTGGAGTTAGAGAATTGGTTATGAATGAGTCGCATAAGTCGAAGTATTCGATACATCCTGGATCGGATAAGATGTACCACGACCTGAAGAAAGTTTATTGGTGGCCGAATATGAAGGCAGATATTGCTCGTTACGTCAGTAAGTGTTTGACTTGCGCGAAGGTTCAGGCAGAACATAAGAAACCATCTGGATTGTTGGTACAACCGGAAATCCCAGAATGGAAATGGGAGAAAATCGCAATGGATTTTGTGACGGGTTTACCTAGGACTCCTAGTGGATGCGATATGATATGGGTAATTGTGGACAGGTTGACGAAATCTGCTCATTTCTTACCTATGAAGAAGACGGACAGCATGGAAAGACTCGCCAGCGTGTACGTGAAAGAGATCGTCTGTAGACATGGAGTGCCGTTATCGATCATTTCGGATCGCGACAGTAGATTTACGTCGGAATTTTGGAGATCGCTTCAACGTGCGATGGGCACTGAACTGAGTTTAAGCACGGCTTATCACCCGGAAACTGACGGCCAGAGTGAACGAACGATTCAAACGATGGAGGACATGCTCCGAGCGTGCGTGATTGATTTTGGAGGAAGTTGGGAACGCCACTTGCCTCTGGTGGAATTTTCGTACAATAATAGTTATCATGCGAGTATCAAAGCAGCACCGTTCGAAGCATTATATGGAAGGAAGTGTAGATCGCCCGTGTGTTGGAGTGAAGTAGGGGAAAGTCAATTGACTGGACCCGAAATGGTTTTAGAAACAACAGAGAAGATCGTGCAGATCAAGAACCGACTACTTGCTGCGAGAAGCCGACAGAAAAGTTATGCCGATAACCGAAGGAAACCGTTGGAGTTTGAAGTTGGAGATATGGTTATGCTCAAGGTATCGCCATGGAAGGTTGTAATTCGTTTTGGGAAGAAAGGAAAGTTGAGTCCGAGGTATATTGGACCGTTTAAGATTGTTGAACGAATTGGACCAGTAGCGTACAAGTTAGAATTGCCGACCGAGCTTAGTGCTATTCATGACACGTTTCACGTATCGAACCTGAAGAAGAGTTTGGCGGACAAGGAATTGGTGATTCCTTTGGACGAGATTCGACTAGACGACAAAATGCACTTTGTGGAAGAACCTGTGGAAATCATGGACCGGGAGGTCAAGCGGTTGAAGCATAGTAGGATTCCTATTGTGAAGGTCCGATGGAATTCTAAGCGTGGACCGGAATACACCTGGGAACGTGAGGACTTTTTCAAGGAAAGGTATCCTCATTTGTTCCAGTAAGACGAAATGTGAGCCCAAGAAGAGGCGAGCGCCGGGACGTCGCTCTCTTTAAGGAGGGGTGGATGTGACACCCTAGAATCGAGGTCATTTACGATACCCTAAATTACGCTAATTTTTGAAATTTTTGATAAATTTTAATTTCTATAATTATACGTATTTTGGTTAGAGCCGATGTTCGAGGTTATAATTTTTACGGTTGACGTTTTGAGAAGGACGATGACGATTACGATCCCGAGAGATGCCCAATTTTATATAATTTTTGACGATTTATCGATAATGTAATTTTTCGAGAATTTTATTTACGGTACGTGTTAAGTTGAGTCGTGTGAGTTTTATAGCCTTCCAAGTACATTTAAAGTATCCCAAAAAATATTTTGGAGCATTCGGGAAGAGTTCCGACTCCCGTAAAATTTTCAAAATTGACAAATGAGTCAAACCCGCAAAGTTTTGAGGTTGTTTTCTATTTAAGGACAAAAGAAACTAGAAATTGCAACAAGGTCCCTCCTAACTAACAAAAGGGGGCAAAGTGGACAAACACACAAACACACACAAACATTTACAAGAAAAATCAAACACTCCCTCCCCTTGTCTCTCTCAAAACCCACGGTCACACCTCAAACACACAAAAATCCACCAAAAATCTTTTCTACTTGATTTTTCAAAAATCTAAGGTTAGACCACGCTTAGTTTGGTCATTACCCACCTATTCATGTAATCAAATCCAACATGCATTGATAAAAATTTTTCAAGATTTTTCATATGATCCAAAATTCGTTTTTGTGGCTTTTTGAGCTAATGCATGTTTATTTTGAGTGTTATGGAAGTATAAACACCATGAAAACCCACCAAAATTAATTTGGTTGTGGTGATTTGGTCACCCAAACCCCACGGCAAAGGGGTGTTTGGGGGAGCCATGGTGGTTGATGAATATGCATGTTATTATTGTGTTTGGTTTGTTGTTTTAGAAAGATTCATATAGGTGTTACTACTTGCATGTGTATTTTTCTTTGATTTTGATTTTGAGATTGGTTGATCAATAGGGGTAGGATGGAAGTTTGATGTTAGGATATGTTTGGGAAGTCTTAGGATGATGTTTAGAGTTGGTTAGAAGTCTTGGAATCGAGTCTAAGCATGTTTTTGGTATAGTCATTTTTAGGCAGAAACATTTGGTCTATTTTGGAAAAATGATTTTTGTTCCAAGTCTTGAAAACTAAATATAGTGATAGAGGGTTTTTCTAGCTTTAATTTGGTATAAGGTAGAGCCCGTGACTCAAAACGAGCTAAAAGTTATGACATTTTAAAGATCGGGTACCGGGAGACGAGGACTTTCACAATCCGGATTTGTGTAAAGTTTTAGTCAAATCCCGAGGGTCACAAGTATAATTTGGTGAATGATCAAGGGTCAAAACTTGGTCTCTAACCTGTACAAATGAGTCTATATGTTGACTTATGAGTCAAGGAAGTCAAAGGTATTTTTCATATAGGTCAAAGTGGTCAAAATTGGTCGAAGCGCAATTTCAGCCCGTAAAATGTAGTCGTGGAAATGAGTTGCGTGACGGGTCGTAAAAGTGAAAACTTTTGTTGGACTTAAAAACATGTTATCTACAGGTCATATAGGATTTTTGGAAATTTTATCAAATTTTATAAGTGTGGTTTAATAAGGTAAAACAGCCCGTACTTTAGTCAAGTACCGGCGAGAACGAGTAAAAATGGATAACGTAGGTTATAAGAATGAATGGTATAGAATGAATGATACTTGTTGTTTTGTTTTGGCGTGAGTTATATTTGTCTTAAGTGACTTGCATATATGTATTTTATACAGTACCGTAAGTATTTAAATGAGATTACTCATTACGCGTTATTTGTGATAGGTGTTGAATTACCCGGGCATCCGTTTCATCGTCAGTGAACACTCCTCGAACTACCGACTACTTAATATCTAAGGTGTGAATTTATAGCCTCGCTTATACTATTTTAAATTGTTTTACCCGCGAGGGAAATGCATGCTAGTTTTTAAAAGGAACGTATATCATGAATGATTGTTAGACCCGAAAGTTGCCTTAGAAATTGTGTTGAGTACCAAAGTTGCAAAAGTCCCTAAATTCATGAACTATTAACTATTGTCTTGCCCTTGCGAAGGGGGAAATAGCCGCTTATGCAATTTGTAGTACTACGGGGTTGACGACCCAATGCTAGCCGAGAAGCTGTACTTATAGTAAGTTCTGCGGTAGATTATTTTGTATGAGAAATAAGGTATAATTGCAACTGATGCCTTTAGAGGGGCACTGGTTTCATCTGAATCATGCCGGTATATTTACGCGGGTGATTGAGTTAACGGATTAGTGTCATGAGCTTAAACACAATTGTCAGTATCCTGATTATAGTTTGTTTGATCGACAAGACTATAAATGATCACGAATGGTTTTTATTATATATACGTTCAAATGGATTGAAAAACCTATGAATTCCACTCAACGTTTTCGTTGACCAAAATTTTGGCATGTATTTCAGGTAACCGCTGAGCAGTAGGATGGAGCATGCATGGGATGGAGGTTGTGTGATCGGCTTGGTGTCCGCTTGTTTTTCCCTCCTTTTCTACTTAAACAATTTTTATGTTTAATGTCATGTGATTGTAAAACTGAAGTTTTTGGGTTGAGATTCATGGGGACCGAAACGCTAAACTCTGTGCACTATTTGGGGTTGGGAAAACTGTGGACATGTATTATCTAACAATTTTAAATTTCAATTTTTAAGTCGACGTCTTTTTAGCGTCGTTTGATATCTCTTGTGTGCAATGAATACTGTGTAGCACCCATTGTTGTAGTTCCGCTGCGCATAACAATTGTGGGGGTGTTACAATTTTCAAACTTGGGAATTGGTTTTGCAAACGGAAATGGTCAAGTAAGTCAAAATGGGTTTACAACGTAAGAGTGTAAATCTGCCCGGATTTTCAAGGTTCGAAATGTGTTAGGCAGCGTGACTTAAAAGTAATATCTTTTTATGAAAAATTTTGTGATCTTTTTACATAATGTAAGTGAATTCTACTGCGATTTGCGTAAAAATTCGTGATGTTTAAGTATGGGAATTCGGTCCGTACATTAGGTATGTACCGGCAGAGTTGTAAGTCGAGTAATAGCTTTAATAACGTATAACAATGAATGTGTCTAGTAAATATCACTTGTTTGGGATTTTGGTGTGAGTTTGTATGAACATTTAGTGTTCTTAATTTTGTACATACAGTACTTGAAGGTATTTTAAGGTTTTGATTTATTACGCGATTTGTTTGTTAGGTGTTGTAATTAATTTCAAGGGACGTCTTCGTTAATAAAACCACTACTACCAAAGGTGAGTCTATAGCCTCGCTCTTTACTGAATTTTAAATGATTTTTACCCACGAGGGGGATACATGCTATTTAAATGAAAAATAACATAAGTCATGAATGATTGTTGGACCCGAATGATGTTTGAATTATGTTGAGTAGCTAGTTGCCTAAGACCCTAAATTCATGAACCGTTAACTATTGTTTGATCCTAGTGTGGATTGGAAATAGCCTCTTGAACAATTGATAGTACTATTGGGTTGACGACCCTATCCTAGACGAGAGTTGTACATTGAGTACCCTCTGCGTAAGGATAACTTGTGTTAAGAAAAAGGTATAATTGGCAACGAATACCTAAGAGGGGCAATGATTTAACTTAAATCACGCCGGCATTTGGCGCGGGTGATTAGTTTATGGGGCCAGTGTCATGAGCTTAAACATAATTATATAGCCTATGCTATAATGAGTAATACCAAATAATAGTTTGTAATGATCTACATACTATTGAATGATCGTGAATGAATTTTATACTTATGTTCAATTGTGATTTTGTAAACCTATAGATCTCGCTCAACATTATTTGTTGATGATTTTTAGCATGTGTTTCATGTAATCAAGGATGATAGTGGCGGAGCATGCAATGAATGTTGTTGTGGCGTGTGGATGGTCTAACTTGTTTTACTCCCTTTTTAACAAAGACAATTTGTATCTTCTTGTATGTCATGTAAACGATTTGGGTTGGTTTAAAATGGGTTGAGATTTGTGGGGACCTAACGCTACTCTGTTCATATTTTGGGGTTGGAAACTTTTAGACAAATTATGTTGTTGTTGTAACTTAACATGTTTTTAAATTACTTATGCTTAAAACGTTAGTCGTTTAATACGGCTTGTGTGGGATGATTCTTTGAGTACCACCCAATTGTGGTATTCCGTTGCGCAAGGTAAATTGGGGGTGTTACACAAAAGATGCAAGAAAATAAAGGTACATGGGGTCCTATATCATAATAGCTGGGATGCAACCCAAAATCTTATCATGATGTACATAAAATCTAGTACATCGAATCTATGTAGGTCTAACGGATCCACTAGAGGTGGCTGGTGCAGAGGGTGTTGGTGGGTCTACTGGTGCTGGCATGACATCCTGTAAAGCAATCATAGCAAGTCGGATCCTCTTGAAATGTCGAAGCGTCTGAACTAGCTGAGCTCGGAGGGTGTCCAGAGCTCCTCTAAGGTGAGCTGTCTCTGCCGTAACTCCATCATGGCGAACAGTCGCTAAGTCAAAAAACATAGATAGTGTCTGCTCCTGAGCTGAGAGGGAAGCATGGGTCTGATGTTGTTGGCTCTCCAAAGTGTAGATACGATGGCAGATGTAATCATACTCCTCCATAAGCCACTTTAGGGCATCGCATACTGTAGCCCATGTCCCTCTGGCAAGTTGGGCTTCTGCCCAGGTAGTCCAAGTAAGGGAATCTAGACGCTCTCGTAGGATGGAGCGCTCAGCCTGGCTGGCTATCAGCAAACTATGGACATCTGCCATGTATTGGGCCTGTCGAGCAGTCAATGCTGCAATTTGAGCCTGGACAGGATCAACCTGTCTAGTCCCGGAACCCTCTCCAAGCTCAAAAGTAGAGGCGGGGGCAATCTCGTACCTCCTCTTACGAGGTGGTAGAGATCCGGGAGCATAGCCCTGGAGAGATGACGACGGTGGTAGAGGTGGCAAGGCATAAGTCGTCTAGCCTTCCTCCTCGTCAAGGGGAACCAAAACAGCAGGTGGAGTAGCAATAGCAATAGTCAGGACTACTCCGTTAGTCTGATTGTCCTCGGACTCAGAAGCGGACATCCATCCTGGAAGCACGGATGTCGGTGACGGTTGTATAACTGGAGTGGGGTCTACCTCTGGTATAGCAGTCAGCAATGTCACTAGTGATGTCATAGTAACTCTGGAAATAATCATCATTTTAATTGACGTAAGTATAAGCTTACTCAAGTTAAAAAGTTTCAAAATGATATTTTTAAGTTGTAAGGGTTGTAGTGAGTGTCCTTTTAACATAACGAGTTAAAGGCTTAGTTAATACTTATAGATCATTTAACCAAAAGTTAATAATCAATGCTCACATAGATCACATAATAAATGCATGCTCTACATTCTATATGCTTAACTATTCTAGTCCCGAAAATCCCAAAAGATTTTTAAGCAGTTATAGTCCAGTTTATATAAAAAATTTATTTTTATATTTTATAAAGTTTTGGTCTGGTTATCTATAACTATCGCTCTGATACCATTCTGTGACACCCCCAAATTGGTCAAATGCAGCGGAAATAATATTTGGTTGTCACGTAGGTGGATC
Source organism: Glebionis coronaria (assembly GCA_025667525.1). Classification (NCBI taxonomy): domain Eukaryota; kingdom Viridiplantae; phylum Streptophyta; class Magnoliopsida; order Asterales; family Asteraceae; genus Glebionis; species Glebionis coronaria. Next base: position 317,167,524 of record CM046877.1, on the reverse strand, counting down.
AATAGCAGATAGTACATAGAGCATCAGATAAAAGATTATCAAACATTTATTACATGAACAGTAATGCGAATTGTTATTTAAAATGGTTCAAACATAAATAAAAGATTGTTTGTAAATCCCCAATTATAAAATCCCCAGATGAGTGCTAGAATGTTGCTTATCCTGATGCTGAGGTCCATGCACATAATAACTACTGGCTTCAATTACCTGAGATAAACATGCATTTGAGAGTCAACATAAAGTTGGTGAATTCACATGTTTAATAAATAAGTTTAGATAGTAAAACATTCACTGAAGTAGTAATGCACATAGCATTTATACTTAAAGGTAACTACATTTCCTATTGCCCGAAACTGACACTTGACAAGTTAAGCCCTAAACAAATGAGGACCCTTCGCATTAATAATAATGCACCCAATATTTTGTTCCGACATGATAACCACATGTTGTCCCGGCCAAGGCACAGTGAGCATGACTCACCCAAATGGGGATGGTCAATCCCAAATAGAACTATTTATAACATTCAGGTAATCCAACATTTTTAACAGTTTCAGTTCACGGGTCATGAGGAATTCTACGATAGGCAATGTAGTCAAGGGTTGATACAGTTCAGTTTACATCCATAAAATAAGTTGCATTATTTCTACCCCATAAAAGATTTAAAAGTTTGTCAATATATAAAGTGGGGCCATGGACTCTCCTTGGTAATACAGTAATAAGTCACAAGAATCCAATGTGGTGCACACGACACAGTCAACAACCTAAATAATTATACAGTCTCAGTAAAAGTATAATATGATGCATAAAGTCACTAAAACAAATATGTCCATGCCTAATCTGGTTTTAAGTATTTTATTATGATTCTTGTAATTTAATTTATCGTTGTACAAGTAATAGAGTATTTATTTTTAAGTGCGTAACAATTAATATCGTTCAAGTAATTAATTCAGTTAATTAATATATTCATACTTGTACCGTTATAAAGTGGGTTAAATATTTATAAAAGAAGGTTTTATATATATTTAAAATGTACGAAGTTTATAATAAATATATTTAATATATTTATTCTTATAAATTAATTGAATTCAGTCTATATATATATATATAACTTATATAAATACGTTTACAAAAATGCATTACATTTTAATTAAAAAGTCCCCAAAGTTTATATGATTTATTTAAATGATAAGTTTGAGAAAGATAACGATTTCTGTATTTATAGGTTTATTTAAGTTTACACTTTTTAATATTAGAAATGTATATATATAATTAGGATTAGTTTAGTTTTAGGAAAATTACAATTTTAGTCCCTCAAATATATCTAATACTCGCGGCAATTTATATAAATACCCCTAGGGTTTGTTTTAGTTTCAAAAGTTGGCGAAACAAGTCCCCATAGTTACACGTGTAACTAGGGCTTGTATAACTTTCGTGCATTGCCATATTTGGTCCTTGTAGTTTGGTTTAGGTTTTGGGGTGTACATATGTTACATAACAGCCCCCTAGGGCTTGGTTGATGTTCGAAAAGTGGCACTATTAGTCCTTGTGGTTTCGAAATATATTAAAAGGGCACGAAAAGTTCACTCATGGTTATATAATTCATAAAAATTTCATTACTAGTCCCTCAAGTCTCGAAATGGATTATTATGGCACGAAAAGTATTCTAGGGCTTGCTATGAGTTTATAAAATGACACGTTTGGTCTTTTTGATTTAATAAATGTTCGGCTACTATAAAACGCAACCCTAGACTTTCAAAATTGGCAAGTTCGGTCCTCGTACTTGTTATAAGTCATGAAACAAGTGTATAAGTTTTATACAATTACATATTCGACTAGTACTTTCACTTAATGACATAAACGGCACAAAAGTTACCAAAGTTAAGTTTAGTGTTAAGTGGGCTCGGTTGGCCCATTAAAGGTCTGATTAGTTTCTTGGGCCTATAGGGCTCTTTGTTGGGCTTGATTTACACTAGTAAATATATATTTAGCCATTCCAATTAATCTACACATTATACTTGGGCTTATGGGCCTACTAGGTTTCGGCTTATATATAATATCCGTATAGTGGCTTATTTCGTTCGGCTTTATTTAGCTTATGGGCATAGTTTTAGGTAGCTTATTTGCTTCGGCTTAGATTAATAATAAGTTTCCTTCCCATCGTATCCTAATTTAAACTAAAGATTCATTAAGCCAAGGTTTTCCCATTCGGCCATAATTATTAAGCCGAGACTTTTGGTCTTATCTAGCCATATATTAAGGTCTAAACACTCTAGTTTTTCTAGGAAGCACATCCTATGTTTAGTCAAGGTTACACGAGTTGCTTATAGATCTACCAAGAAGGCACGTCTTCTTATCAATGCAACTTCAAGACGTGGGATTTTCTAGTTGATTTTTATCGTAGATCTTACGTGTGCATGCTTCCCTAGTCGCGTCTTCTAGGGTTTTGTATGCATGACATGTAATGGAGAGTAAAATATAAATGGAATGGTGGTATTGAGGTGTTTCACTTACTTGTTTTGTGGAGATGATGATGGATGAACAAGAATGGTAAAGATAGAGCCTTGAGATTACTAAGAGTGTGAAGTGAGGATTTCTTAGTCAATACACAAGTATGCCGTGACCTCCTTCCTCTTCAATGCTATCTTGACCCAATTTAATGCTTATGAGAAGTGAATGTGTAAGTGTTTAATAATGATTGGAGAGTAAATGATGTGTGAGTCTAGAGATCTAGTGAAGACTTGCCCATAAGGTTTTTCTAGCCGTGGGTTTTGATAAGGCAAGTGTGGTTTTGGTTTTGCAAGTTGTGAGAATATGATGTATGTATAGTGAAGAGTAGTACACTTCATAAATGAAAGAAATGTACATAAGACTTAGGGAGGTTGTTATTCGGCTACAAGGGGGTAAGTAGGAGACACAAAAGTACAAGTTTTAATTGTAAGATCATAGTACTTAGATTGCCTTGGGGAGTGTTTGAATTTGGTTTGCTTGGGGCTCTCCTAGCCGTAGGTTGTTTATGGCATATGGGGAAATTATTTCTCAAAATATCTAGTGACAAATGAGTGAGTAGGTAGTGTGTTTTAAGTTAGGAGGGATTTTTGGTAAATGTATACTAGTGTATATGTAACACCCCATTTTGATAATGGAAATGTCACATGCAATTATGGCGTGTCATCAAAGCATACAAGGAAAAATGTCTAAACATTACTTGACCATAAAAGGAAAATACCGGAATCAAACATCGGTAGTCCGAAAGTAAGGCTCATCACACACAAACATAGTATAGTAAAGGAAAGGACTAAACAATGTCCATAGAAAATGTATCATAAGAAACGAAATGCATAAAGTAAAGAAGGCTAGATAGCTTCCAGTCCATATGCACGTACTCTTAGTGTCTACGAGCGTCCCTGAGTACCTGCCGTTTTGGGAACATAGAAAAGGAAAACGGCTGAGCAAATACGCTCAGTGCACGGATGTACGATAAAGCATGAATAAGATAAGCATATAACATAATAACAGCGGAAGAAACTAAGTCCCGAGTAACCTGTTTAAGTCTTGGTAAAACTGGTTTAATAGTTTGAAAGTCTTATGTTTATCTTATAAAAACTATTTGTCATATTTTACCATTAGCCAATATAGGTCATGAAAATCCACCGTGCATGAATACTTGGAGGGGTGACCTCATCATGCAAATTAGAGGGGCTGCCTCTAATTTAATATACTGGTTTTTGGGTAGGAGGAATCAGCTCCTTGTGAAGGATGCAAGGTACACACCACATTCACCATGAAATCCTGAATAAAACATGTAACTAGGATGCACCCATACGCCCCACATGATAAATATAATATAAATGGCCAAAAGCTGAAGGGACGCCACGAGCAATCACTCCGCCGTGGTGAAGTCATAACATCAGTGCCTCTAATGTTATGGTTATGGTACCTCCATAACTAGGTGAAACTGGTCATGCATGTATATGGCTATAGGTAATCTTAACCAAACATAAGCAATCAAACACATAACTTATACTACGGGAAAATAGTTGGCTGCATACCGGGAATCCTAATAAGGAAAGAATGTCCATACTGAAAGGACGGGAATCCGTACCTTATGTCCAGTGAACGAAGAAGATGAACTGAGAGGAATCGTACTTCCGAATCACTAGTGCTACATAAATACATACATGAATAAGTATCTGCTTACTAAATACGTAGCTGGTTTTATGTCATGTCTTAGCTTATTTTATGTGTTCTTACCATGTTTTACTATTTTTAAGCCTTACACTGTGTTTATCTTGTATTCTGTTTAATCTGATTAAATATTTCTGGTATTTCATGTGTTATTATACTTACTGTGTAATAATAAGTAACTTTCCAAAATAGCAGGTTTCCTAAAATAGAAAGTTTCCAAAAATAGAAAGTTTCCAAAAATAGAAAGTTTCCAAAAATAGAAAGTTACCAAAAATAGAAATTTTCCAAAAATAGAAAGTTTCCAAAAATAGAAAGTTTCCAAAAATAGAATGTTTCCAAAAATAAATTTACTGCTTAAAATAGATAAGTTTCTAAAAATAGAAAGTTTCCATAAATAGATCAGCTGTCTTAATTAAATAGGTTTCCATAAATAGATTAGCTGCCTGAAATAAATAAGTTTCTAAAAATAGAAGGTTTCCATAAATAGATTAGCTGCCTTATTTAATTAAGTTCCTAAAAATAGAAAGTTTCCATAATTAGAAATAAGCTGGTTAAATAAGCTAAGTATATAAGCCTAAGTGTTTTCATGATTATTTTCTAGGTCATATATGATATAATTATTTCATGTAATTAAATTAAACTATAGGTTAAAATATTTAATTAAAGTATAACATGTTTTTAATTAAATAAAGTTAAATACTTAGGTTAAAACATGTATTATTATATATTAATAATATAACATAAGATCATAAATATAAAAAAACTAAACATACACCATGAACCGGATCTAAACTAAAAACAATGAGCCGGACATTAAATCGACACCGTACCCCGAACCAAATCGGGGTACCCCGTGTCTTGAGGCTGCCGTGGGACCCACACACACCAACCGAGACCATAATGGTCTTGGTGGTGGTCGGTTGGCCAAACCAAAACCCTTTTGGGTTCGGTGTAGCCTGCGGCCAAAACAAACACCCCTTAAAAACATAGTTTTGATTTTATTAAACCCCAAATCATGTTAGATCCATGTTTATTTATTAGGTTTTTGTAAAAACATAACATGTTCTTGATTTATTAAAAGATCAAATAGAAAGAAAAAGTTTAAAAAGGATTTACCGAATTCGTGGATCAAAAGGATGAAGAACAAACACGATCACCAACTAATTCTCCAAGATCCAAAATCACAAACCACCTCCTTGTGGTGTTTTAGGGTGGCGGCACAAAAAGAACAAGGAAGAGGGTTTTTAGGTTTTTGCTAAAAATCTTTTGTAAAACTAAATGAGTAGTGAAAAATCCCTTTTTCCCTTTTAGTAAAATTTGACAAATGGGCTTGGCCCATTTGTCCCTTGTAGCCGCTGGTAGGGGCCCCACTTGGGGTACCCGTACCTTTTTCCGTGTTTCGTTGTTAAGTTACAAGTTCGTGATTATTTATGTTCGCGTTTTAAGTGTTCTCGTTTCGTAAATAACGTGATCTAATATATTTAATTACGCTCGTAATAAATATATATACGTAATTAATAATAGTTCGTGTTTTAATTACGTTCATGATTTCATGATCGCATGTTCGTGATTAATTATTGCCAAATAATTATTACGTGCCCGTGCATAGTAAATACTTATCGTGTTCTAACACGTACGTAATACGTAAAATCCTAAAACGTAATTGTAATCATGCTATATTAGGAAAGTTTAAATCTAGTACGTACGATCTTAAGGGTACTATTCATGGTAAAAGCATGCGGGTTTTACAACTCTTCCCCCCTAAAAAGAATAATTCGTCCCCGAATTATAGATAAAGTAAACTGGAAGAAGAACATACCCGAATTCAAAATAGGAAATGAGGGTAAGAAGCCCGGATAGACTCCTCTGTTTCCCAAGTGGCTTCCCGCTCGGTATGATCCCTCCATAGAATTTTGACGAATGGAATCGTCTTCTTTCTCATGACTCGTTCTTGTCGATCAAGAACTCGTTCGGGTTCTTCTATAAAGGTAAGATCTTCACGTATCTGTTCCAGTGGAAACTGAACCATGTGAAGGGGATGATACTGGTACCCTCTGAGTAAGGACACATGAAACACAATGTGCACATGCGAAAGCTGCGGAGGTAACGCCAATCGGTAAGATACTTTACCGACTCGTTCAATGATATCAAACGGTCCGATGAAACGAGGACTGAGCTTCCCTTTAATCCCGAAGCGTCTAAAACCACGTGCCGGCGAAACCTTAAGGAAGACGTGATCTCCTACGTTAAAGTGTATATCCCTACGATGCTTATCGGCGTAACTCTTCTGACGTGACCGTGCTTCCTGAATTTTCTGCTTAGCTACTACGATATTCTCATTGGTCATCTCTATGATTTTCGGTCCTTCAAGTGTTCGCTCGCCAACCTGATCCCAGCAGATTGGGGCGCGACACTTTCTACCATACAACATCTCAAATGGAGCACACTTGATACTTGCGTGCCAACTTTTGTTGTATGCAAATTCCACCAAACAGATGTAATCGTCCCAATCACCCGTCCATTCCAACGCACAAGACCTCAACATATCCTCCAATGTCTGAATGGTTCACTCCGACTGTCCGTCCGTTTGAGGATGAAAAGCCGTGCTAAGCTTAAGTTGTGTACCCCAAGCTTTCTGCATACTTTTCCAAAAGCGCGAAGTGAATCGAGGATCTCTGTCTGAGACGATGTTGGATGGTGCACCGTGGAGTCTCATGATCTCTCTTCTGTACGATTCTGTGAGTTTACTTACCGAATCTTCCTGGCGGATCGGTAAGAAATGAGCTGATTTGGTAAGTCGATCGACGATAACCCAAATTGCATCGTGCTTCCTCTTGGTAGGCGGAAGACCGATAACAAAATCCATGGTGATTTTGTCCCACTTCCACTCTGGAATATCTAACGGTTGTAGAAGACCGCCAGATCGCTGATGTTCGATCTTAACCTGCTGGCAGGTAAGACATTTGGAGACGTAAGTGGCCACATCCTGTTTCATACCACTCCACCAAAAGTACTGATTGATGTCATGGTACATCTTAGTCGAACCAGGATGTATAGAGAATGGGGAGCTATGAGCTTCAACTAACAAAGCTTCCCGGAGTTCTTGGTCATCAGGAACACAAAGTCTCGTGCCCTGCCATACGATACCATCTGCATCTACTCTGAATTCTGTCTGCTTCTCCAAATCTGTACTATCGCCCATATTTCTCCGTCATCCTTCTGAGCTTCCTTGATCTTAGATAGCAACTCGGGTTCTACTCTAAGATTAGCCCAGTAACCGTGTTGTCCACGTACCATGATCTCGATGTCTAGTCTCTCCAAGTCTCTGATGATTTCCTCTTCGATTTTAATGTTGTTGATCATTCCGGACTTCCTGCTAAGAGCATCTGCTACTACATTTGCCTTCCTGGGATGATACTGTAGATTAATATCATAATCCTTCAACAGCTCTAACCATCTCCTCTGCCTCATGTTCAATTCACGCTGAGTGAAGATATACTTCAAGCTCTTGTGGTCCGTGAAAATGTCACATGATTCTCCATATAAGTAGTGCCTCTATATCTTCAATGCAAACACGACTGCAGCAAGTTCCAGGTCGTGCGTGGGGTAATTTTCTTCATAAGGCTTAAGCTGCCGTGAAGCGTACGCGATCACTTTCCCATGTTGCATGAGAACACAGCCAAGTCCCTTCCCCGATGCATCGCTGTAGATTTGAAATCCACCCGTACCAGATGGTAGAGTAAGAATAGGTGCAGATACTAGCTTCTTCTTCAGGTCTTCAAAGCTCTTCTCTCGATCTTTAGTCCAGACGAATTTCTCCCGTTTCCGCATCAGTTTGGTCAATGGTAGTGCTAGGCGGGAAAAGTTCTCCACGAACCTACGGTAATAGCCAGCTAAGCCTAAGAAACTGCGGACTTCCGTCGCTGATGTCGGCCTTGGCCACTTAGTAATGGCCTCAACCTTCGCTGGATCCATAATGATTCCTTCTGCTGATACAATGTGACCTAAGAATGCCACCTTGTCTAACTAGAACTCACACTTGGAGAATTTAGCATACAGCTGCTTCTGGCGAAGAATCTGTAGTACTGTACGAAGATGGTCTTCGTGTTCCTCCTTGGACTTTGAGAAAATCAGGATGTCATCGATGAAGACAATGACGAACTTGTCCAGAAATTCATGGAAGATTCTGTTCATCAAATCCATGAACACTGCTGGAGCATTTGTCAGGCCAAATGGCATAACTACAAACTCGTAGTGGCCATAACAGGTACGAAAGGCAGTCTTAGAGATATCCTGCTCCTTGACCCGTAGCTGATGATAGCCTGACCTAAGATCAATCTTGGAGAACCTTGGAGTTGGTCAAACAGATCGTCAATACGTGGTAGTGGATATCTATTCTGAATGGTAATCTTGTTGAGCTCGCGATAGTCTATGCAATGACGCATACTGCCATCCTTCTTCTTGACAAACAAGACTGGTGCGCCTCATAGGGATGCGCTCGATCGAATGAAACCTCGTTCAAGAATTTCTTGTAGTTGATCCTTCAGCTCCTTCAGCTCTATGGGAGCCATGCGATAAGGAGCCTTGGGGATTGGTTCAGCTCCTGGAACTAGCTCGATACTGTATTCCACTTCTCGTGCAGGTGGTATGCCCGGAAGTTCTGCTAGAAAAACATCTTGGAATTCCGACACTATTGGTTGATCCTGAATTGATGGGGATTCAGAATCCATGTCATGAACCGTAGCTAGATAACCCTCGCAGCCATGTGACAATAGTGCACACGCTTGCAGGGTGGATATGACTTGTACAGACCGTCCGGGTATGAACCCATTATGAATGTACTCTGGTGCATTAACATCACCGAAGATAACTCGATATGAATGGCAGTCTATGGTAGCATGATGCTTGGATAGCCAATCCATGCCCAAAATCATGTCGAAGTCATTCATGTCCAGCGGAAGTGCGTCGACAGGTCGAACCTTATCGTCAAATTCTAAGGGAAGACTCTTGTATACATGGGTGATTAATACAGAGTCCCGCAAAGGCATGGAAATAGTAAGCTATTTTCTAGTGGCAAGGGAGACATCCTAATGTTCTTAGCATAAGCAGTAGAAATAACCGAGTGAGTAGCACCAGTATCGAAAAGAACACATGCAGCTTGACCATACATATACAAGATTCCAGTGATGGTACTGTGGAGTCCATTGATCGTTAGACTCAATGGTTATGAACCATTATATCTAGGTTGATCATCGTTCATATGATAACATAGCGGAAAAGAACAATGATCATGAACAAGGTGTTTAGGCACAAAAGACACGAATTAAAACAATAGGGATTGCTCATTATATTAATAACGAACAACCACTAGACGTGTATACATTGAATCCCACGTCTAGTCGACACACACTTTAGGTTTACATTGTGAATGAATTGAATGAATAAAACCTAAGACCCTTGTTCCTTTTATAGTGGAAGGAACAGAATCTACAAGAGATCATATCAAATAAACATCTAAATCTTCTATTTAGATAAACTATATATTGTGTATATCATAAATAATATACTCAATATATTCCCTAAATAGAATTCTCCATCAAATCTTCAATATCCATCAGCGTTTGACTTTGTTGACTGCGTTTGACTTTTGTTGACTTCTGTCAACGCCCAATTTGCTCTTGCCAACGCCCAATTTGTTCTTGTCAACGCCTGAACAAATATCTTGATGTTTTCTTCGTTTTTGAGTTTCTGCCACATCAACTTTTTGACCCAACAATCTTCCCCTAGTTGATAGTGGCAAAACTCTATGTTTATCTCTTGTAAGTTGTACATGATCTTCAAATTGCTTCCCCTCAAGTGTAGCATGTATATCTTCCCCTTTTTGTCACATCAACAAGGAAAGTAAACAATGTACGCAATCTTCGAAGATTCTCCAAAAGTAGGCTCTGTGTAATGATCCTGAAGAAAAATAAATAAAGTATTCTTGATGTAGAAGTAGAATAACCCAATCTTATGTTCCATGTCTTGTTTATCCATGTGATGAAGAACTTATACTCATGTTACAAAGTATAAGTAGACCTCGATCCATTTGTCAAAATCCTCATCCTTTGTGAGACACTGAGCACGATAATGTAACTCCTTCAAGTGATAGCAATTGGTTTGCTAGATATGACAAGTCTTCGTCACCAACCATGTAAGCACGAACAAGTTATCTTTAAAGTCTATGACTGGAAGTGCATGACTTTAAGATATGATAGAACACAAACTCACGAAAATCTTCTTCAATCATCAAACTTACCATAAGAATTCTTCCCCTTAAGCTAACACTTCTTCATGACGAATTTTAATGAAATAACATCTTCATACCATATGTAAAAGATCAAATGTGGATAACTCTTTCGCAAGGCTATCCCGATTACATAGTTTAAAATATCCATCAAATTCCCACGAATAATTGCTAACTCGCGTTAAAATCATTAATCCATTTAAATATATCCGAGCCATAAATATCAACTTGATATTCTGAATAAAACGGAGATTCCATGTACCTTTGTGTGTATAATCCTCCTTTTTGTGTGCTTAAAACGTACCAGTTTTCTCAAACAGCAGCAAACCTTGTGTTATCCAATATCCTCTTCTGTCCAATAACTTTGGCAGATGTATTGTCCAATATCGGACAATGCCTATCAGCGTTGAAGTGCATATATCGGACGACACTGTCAACTCCATCAGCGTTGACTTATTCTGTCAGCGTCAAATTACTTCCTTTCAGCGTCTACTCCACTCTTGTCAGCGTCAAATTCTGCTGACGTCATCTTGCATCCAAAAGTGGCATATCTTTTTCTTCGAACAAATAATATATCAAAAACTCATATCCACTGTGTACCACTTCGTTTCTTATTTAGCACCTCATGAATAATGAATGTTTATTCATTATTTACTAGTTATACGTGACCCACTTTTGTTAAGTACAATCTGTTATACGTGACCCACTTTTGTGAAATAGCATCACATATCAAACGTCCTCCTTTTTTTTTTTTTTTATTCCTTAATAGGTCATGCAAACTTTTCCACCAATGAGATAGTATTCTTCGTGTGAACACAGTTGAAACCTTTATTAATCGTGTGAACACACGATATCACAAAGTAATATAATCGTGTGAACACAACAATTTCTACCAATAGGAATACCTTCCTCGTGTGAACAGAATCTTCCAATTCTTTTACACTTTGAATCTTTGTAAACAATCTGCGTTTAATCACGAACCATGGCATACCAAAGCACGAATTATTTTGTCCTGCTGCTTCAAAACGACATCAAACCAGACCCAACCTTCAGTCACACCAGGTTGCATCAACAAACATAATGTGCTGCTAATTCCTTTTATTACGAACTAGGGTTTGGAAGTAAACCCTAATATCGTGTATCAATAATGTCATAACAGCTTACAAAACCCATACTTTTCTGCTTTTAATATCGATCTAGGGTTTATGGAAACCCTACTTCATGATTTTATGTTAAAAACAAAAACATTAATACCTTAACCCGCGAACTTCGACAGCAAATAACTTCTTCGTTAGGGCTCAAATCGAAGATCGCTCCGGTGAGATTCAAGACACAAGTGTCAAGAATCTACAGTCCAAAAATCACAAAGATCCAACGGTTAACGAAGGAGAGATCGTGTTTTGAACATGGCTGTCCACAGAAAACTGCATTCATCCTACTGCTGACTTTGACGCTTAATAACTTTTGCCTGGGGATAAAACTCGACAATCCCTCCGGTGGATCTTTAGATCTATGTATGTAGAACACACATATAAAATTTCGTGACGATCCAACGGTTCAATCAAAAGTTATGACCTTCTGAATACTGCTGCGCACACAAAAACGTCCAGAAAAACCTATACGGATTTTTCTTTTTCTTCACGATACACGAACACCTCGTCGGACCTAGATATCAAGAGCCTTAGGCTCTGATACCAATTGTGGAGTCCATTGATCGTTAGACTCAATGGTTATGAACCATTATATCTAGGTTGATCATCGTTCATATGATAGCATAGCGGAAAAGAACAATGATCATGAACAAGGTGTTTAGGCACAAAAGACACGAATTAAAACAATAGGGATTACTCATTATATTAATAACGAACAACCACTAGACGTGTATACATTGAATCCCACGTCTAGTCGACACACACTTTAGGTTTACATTGTGAATGAATTGAATGAATAAAACCTAAGACCCTTGTTCCTTTTATAGTGGAAGGAACAGAATCTACAAGAGATCATATCAAATAAACATCTAAATCTTCTATTTAGATAAACTATATATTGTGTATATCATAAATAATATACTCAATATATTCCCTAAATAGAATTCTCCATCAAATCTTCAATATCCATCAGCGTTTGACTTTGTTGACTGCGTTTGACTTTTGTTGACTTCTGTCAACGCCCAATTTGCTCTTGTCAACGCCCAATTTGTTCTTGTCAACGCCTGAACAAATATCTTGATGTTTTCTTCGTTTTTGAGTTTCTGCCACATCAACTTTTTGACCCAACAGGTACCTGTAGACTTGTTGGCCAGGTCTCGAGATGTCGTGTAGACACGCCCGGCAGTAGGAGGCGGCTTGGTATCAGCATGTCCTGATGTACCCTCTATCTCGCCCTTACGACAATCCTTCATAATATGGCCAGGAAGGCCACACTTGAAGCACGCATCAGTATTACGGCGACATGGTCCTGGGTGCCTACGGTGGCAAGTAGAGAAAAGAGTATGAGTGTATCCTCCAGCAGGTGCTCTGGCTGGCTGAGAACCTGATAAAACATTTTACATAATACATGATAGTTGGGTACAAAGGACAAAACAGATAATCGTAAGATTGAATACCAGTGATAGCTGGACGGCTAGGTTGTGAACCTCTCTGGTTCTGGTCCCTACCGTTTCCATGGTTCCTGGTAGAAGTTTGTTAATGTATCAGAATATGAGTTATAACATGAAAACATAAGGAAATGCGTAAGTATTAGGACCTGCTGCTGTTGGATTGCCCAGCGTTGTTACGGTAATTATCATTACCGCCACGCCTATCCGTAGCAGAACGATCGTTAGTCTGACCGTTTCCCTTGGGCTGATGAGGCTGCTGCTGAGTAGCCGGCTGAGACCGGTCCCCAGTTTTCTGCCTGGAAGATACATTTAAGAGATGAATAATTGACATATGGAAAGTATACGAATTGGTCACCGCTTAAATACGAATGTTTACCTCTTGTCGGGTCTTTCAGCTTCCCCGAACTCATCTCTCTCCTGCAGCATCACTAGTTTTCGTGCTGCATCGGCCACTTGTGCTACAGTGTTGAACGTAGCACACACCAGATTGTTTGCGACCGATGTGCGAAGAGCCCATCTAAAGTGATGTGCCTGCTCTTTAGGAGTACCTGCTGCCGCACCAAGGAAACCAGCCAAGCGAAGAAAGCGCTGCATAAACTCGTTGCTATTATCCCCAGCTCTCTGTCGGATCCCATGGTACTCTCTCTTGAGCTTGTCCTGCTCAGCCTTGGGAAAGAACTGCTCCATCACCCTGTCCTTGAACTGAGCCCAAGTCAAACCAGTAACCCACTCGTCACCACCTTCAGACTGCATCAATGCTAACCACCAGTTGAGTACATCGCCTTCGAACCGATAGCATGCCAACCTCGCCTTGTATGCGGGGTCATAGCCCATAGCGTTGAAAATCTTCTCGATGTGTGCCAACCAGCTTTCAGCATCGCTGGGGCTATCTGTCTTCTCAAAAGATCGAGGTCGGAGCTTGTTGAATCTCTCCAGCCATACTGCTAATGTTACTGGAGGAGGAGGAGGAGGAGGTGCCTGATTATGCTGCTGATTGTTGGCAGCTTGAACTTCAGCCCTAATGTCATTCCTCAGTTGAGGAAGCAAGGCTTGCATGGCAGCCTGAATTGCGGCATTGAGTTGCTCCTGTTCGCGTGTGAGAACCATCTGACAGTATAACATAAAACATATGATTAAACAGATCAAAACATAAAATATATATATACATGAAAAAAATTATACTAAAATTTCACGAGAAAAATTTTATGCAAGAAAATTTTGTGTATGAATGCAAGATGCAGTTTTATGAAAACTTTTGTATGCTCGAGAGTGAACGCCTCTGGTCAGTTCACCCAAAACAAAAGACATAGCGAGGGGACGCCTATGGGTCGGTCCCAAATCTAAAAGTTTCGATAAAACACATGCGACTAAATAGGGCCAGTCCTATACCAACCATTACTTAGTAAAAAATCTGCGACAATGACATGTATATGTATGCTTAAAAATGATGAATGCATGAAAACAACTGTCAGTTCTAGGAAGACCGTAGTGACTACCCACTAATCACAAGTCATATTTGAGAGCCTACAGGTCGAAGCCTTGGCTCTGATACCATAATTGTAACACCCCATTTTGATAATGGAAATGTCACATGCAATTATGGAGTGTCATCAAAGCATACAAGGAAAAATGTCTAAACATTACTTGACCATAAAAGGAAAATACCGGAATCAAACATCGGTAGTCCGAAAGTAAGGCTCATCACACACAAACATAGTATAGTAAAGGAAAGGACTAAACAATGTCCATAGCAAATGTATCATAAGAAAGGAAATGCATAAAGTAAAGAAGGCTAGATAGCTTCCAGTCCATATGCACGTACTCTTAGTGTCTACGAGCGTCCCTGAGTACCTGCCGTTTTGGGAACATAGAAAAGGAAAACGGCTGAGCAAATACGCTCAGTGCACGGATGTACGATAAAGCATGAATAAGATAAGCATATAACATAATAACAGCGGAAGAAACTAAGTCCCGAGTAACCTGGTTAAGTCTTGGTAAAACTTGTTTAATAGTTTGAAAGTCTTATGTTTATCTTATAAAAACTGTTTGTCATATTTTACCATTAGCCAATATAGGTAACAAAAATCCACCGTGCATGAATACTTGGAGGGGTGACCTCATCATGCAAATTAGAGGGGCTGCCTCTAATTTAATATACTGGTTTTTGGGTAGGAGGGATCGGCTCCTTGTGAAGGATGCAAGGCACACACCACATTCACCATGAAATCCTGAATAAAACATGTAACTAGGATGCACCCATACGCCCCACATGATAAATATAATATAAATGGCCAAAAGCTGAAGGGACGCCACGAGCAATCACTCCGCCGTGGTGAAGTCATAACATCAGTGCCTCTAATGTTATGGTTATGGTACCTCCATAACTAGGTGAAACTGGTCATGCATGTATATGGCTATAGGTAATCTTAACTAAACATAAGCAATCAAACACATAACTTATACTACGGGAAAACAGTTGGCTGTATACGGGGAATCCTAATAAGGAAAGAATGTCCATACTGAAAGGACGGGAATCCGTACCTTATGTCCAGTGAACGAAGAAGATGAACTGAGAGGAATCCTACTTGTAGAAGTGTAAATCTTGCTTATGTTTTAGAGAGAGAAAGAGATAGAGAGATGGTGGATTACACACAATTCTAGAGAGAGAAACAAGAGTAAACTATGTGAAAAATGATTAACCACACACCCTCTCTAACAAAGGAGAGGGTTTATATACCCAAGCCCTTGTCATGGGCTTGGGCTTACATTTGGGCCGGCCTACATATGTTGTAGGCTAGGCTTGTTCTTGTTTGATAAATAAAGAAAGTTAACTAAACTACGAGCTATTACATGGACTATCGTTGGAGTGACCGATCCTTCTTAATAAGTAAAACGTATTTCCAACAATCTACCCCTAAGGGAGGTCACTCCAAACAAGGGCATTACCCAAGTTACAATAATTAAATAAACCTAGCATACTATGCTTGTCTTGAGCTCGTAGTCTTCGTCTTTCTTTTCTTTTTCTTTTCTGGTGAACATGCTGATATGATCTTTGATATCAATCTTGATAATTAATCTCTTGCCTTGATCTCGTGCATCCATCACTTGTGATCTTCGCCTCTTCGTGACGCCATGTCCCACGTACTTATACCTTCATAATTCTTGAAAGCTTCAGAGTTTGTTACAGCAGAAGACTTAACTTTTACGCTTTCTTGAATTAGATGAAGTATTAAGTGCATAAAGTATAAGCATGCGGGGACAACTTCTTCTTGGATTCCGCAACGCCACCGTCTTCAAATGCCGCAACATAAGTAGACACGAATGAAATGGCTTTGAACATTTCATTCTAATTCGGTAGCATTTTACCTCCGGTCGGTGAAGACCGTTGGACAATATAAAATATCGTACCCGTGACGGATAGTTTCAATTAAGTAACTTCCTGACAGGATTTCGCGGGTAAACCCGTTCTCTTTATTCGACCGTCCAAAGCTGACTGCGATCATAAAGAGTGAATCATTTGGATAATAATATCCGCATGATTTGAAGTCGTCAATTCATGTTCCTTGAACAAGTGAAATTCAATTAAGAACCGCACCATCGTTGCTTTCCAGTTGTCACGAGCTTGATTCATATAGAATCTTGCAAGTTACCTACCAAGTGTTGTTTGAGGTTAACACTAGAAGGATTTCCACTCATCACTGTGAACACTAAGGTATCACTCTGATTGTTCTGGCAAGATTACTAAGATATTGCGTAGAGGCCTGGAACGTGTTTAAATTCAGTTAAGAATTAAACAGCTGTTGTTTTCCAGTTATCACAAGTTTGATTCATAAAGAATCACACAAGTCACCTACCATGAGCTTTTTGATATTCGCTCAAGAAGGATTTCCATCTTCATTGTAAATACGTTCGTATTACTCGGATGTTCAGGCAAGATCATGAAGATTTTGCGTAGGACTCTTAAAATCTTACTTTTCACAGTGTGTGAAGAAGCAAGGAAATATGGAAGTGTGTCCTAATGAGATATTTGATGATTTGAAATGGCTCTAGACTCGATCGTGCATTTTGGATTTTAGTGATCGGAGGCTGGAGAGGAGTGCCACCTTTTCAATACCAATTTATTGGGAGTGAATAAATCGACAGATAACGTGTTGTCTCCGTGTGATTAAAACAAATACCTTTTGAGAGATATCTGAGTTAGCTGGGATGGGTTGTGCATTGCATCACTGGGTCCATGATGTCTGTCTTCAATATCAAGAATCATTAAAATGATCTCAATAGCATATGTAGTGACCCGGTTTCTGCCTAAAGTTGTAAGGAGGGCTTCTTTCTTTACACCCTTTATCTTTACAATTCTTTTTCATTCTTCAACCCCTTCAATGCTTACCAATACGTCATAACTAGCACCTTGTTGTGATTGTTCCAGTGCTAACTTAAGTACTAGGTCGGCTTTCAGCTACGTTCATAATCTTTTCTCCATCTTTTCCTAAGGACTACTATTTCTAGCTATGGAATGTCCTTGGGAAGATTCCTCCGGTTCTGGAAGAATCATAGGACTTAACCTATCCTACCATCCTTATGTCACCACAATCTTCATCGTCGTGAAATAAATGGGTTTTGGGTAAGTATATGTCACCATGAAAATCCATTTGGATATAGCAAATCCATTTTCCCCCCCTTAACATATGCCACGATATTCGAAAACATTTCGCACATGTCGGGATGAGCCAGCACATTAAGTCAAACCATTTGTGATAATATCCCATATTAAATCACATTTTCTCCCCCATATTAAAAATATTAACCCAATCGATGTTTTTAATATCAATTGATTTAATGAAGTTTTAACAAAGGTTTTGGGAAGAAAAATGCAAGTCCATTTAATCTTCATGGTATCAAATGTATGAGATATGATACCGATTTGTAACATGATCACATATTCACCATATTAGGAAAAATTGACAAGGTTGGACCTGATTGATGAGAACATCATATGATAAGATCAAATGGTTCTTGTCAGCATATGTTGGTCGCCTCGTCACGTCTGAAGTCATCTCTTGACACCACATGTACGATTGGTATTGTTGTCTTGACACCAACTTGTGATCTAGGCACGTTCGGCATCGAAGATTCTGAATGCTTGACAATTGATCCCCCTCAATTGTTGACCCGTGTTCTATTGAAAGAGCTGTAGTCGTTGGTTGAGTAGTCGCATCATCGAGTATGTAGATACCAAATTGCTATGGTTGTAGAGATGATAGCTTCATAAAAAACAAGACTTCTCTTGTTTTAACAAATAAATGCACTGAAATGTACATAGATTTGTGGTAGACCAAGTTATAAAGTAAACTTGATCCCTTACAAGGTTTTAAAGTAAACCTTCCCGAGAAAATGAATTCCCGTTGTTAGCCAAAGCTTTCATAAGAAATACTTGACTTTAATGTGAAAACCGGGTTGCAGTCTGAAATAACTACAAGCCATTTTGGCATGTTTTATGAAATATTTACAACTTTTGTACGAGCTCTATTTATGGCGTCGTGTCAATATTAATCAACATTTCTAAGGCCGTAAATATTATCGTACCAAAAGACATGCCTTTGAAAAATAATGTAAAAATATTTTTCGGATTTTTCTAGATTTTTCAATTTTTATGGTTTTTATATGGTTTTATATTTTTGTATTTTGCTTTTGTGGATAAAAATATAAACAATATATACAAATGATCACCAAGGATACGGAGAATAGTTTTACCACCACTATTCTTTCGCTTCATCTGCCAGTTCCTTTAGAGTCTCAGGCGAGAAAGTTCTCATTCCTAGCTTGTCGGCCAAAAATTCTATTCGAGCACGATCTAAAGCCTTCGTGAAAATATCCGCCAATTGATACTCATATCGGACAAAGTGAAGCTCTATTACTCCATTTTCCACTTGCTCCTTGATGAAGTGGTAGCGAATGTCAATATGCTTCGACCGGGAGAATTGAACATTGTTGCAGCATAAGGCAATTGCACTTTTGTTGTCACAGTACATCGGAATCTTATTGAAACCTAGACCATAGTCGGTTAATTGCGATCTCATCCAAAGAATTTGAGCACAGCAACCGGACATAGCTATGTATTCTGCTTTCGTACTTGAAATTGCAGCTCTTTTCTGCCTTTTCGATGCCCAACTGATTAGTCGATCTCCTAGTAGTTGCAAAGTTCCACTCGTGCTACGCCTTGTATCTTGACATCCCGTGTGATCCGCATCTGCATATGCCATAAGTGCAATCGAAGAGTCCTTCGAATACCAAAGTCCCCGATTAATGGTTCCTTTAAGATATCTAAAGATCCGTTTCACAGTAGCCAAATGTAACTCAATAGGCCGAGTTTGATACCGAGTAAACATACATATAGCAAACTGAAGATCAGGTCGACTAGCTGTGATATACAGAAGGGTACCGATCATACCACGATAAAGTGTCGGATCAACGGTAACTCCATGTGGATCTGCATCAAGTTTAGTTCGTTCCACCATTGGAGTATCCACGGGGTCGCAAGATTCCATCTTATACTTCTTTAACGATTCAAGGGCATACTTGGATTGATTGATAAAAATGCCTCTGGGACTCTGAGATATCTGAAGACCTAATAAGAATGATACCTTGCCCATCATTGACATCTTAAACTTGGAAGATATGAGTGTCCCAAACTCATCTGATAAGGATTGGGTCGAGGCTGCAAATATAATATCATCAACATATATTTGTACCATAATAATATCTTTACCTCGTTTCTGAATGAACAGCGTGGGATCCACCTTGCCTTTAGCGAAGCCTTGTGTAATGAGGAATTGTGACAAAAGATCATACCATGCGCGAGGAGCTTGCTTCAACCCATAGAGAGCCTTCTTAAGCTTGTACACATGATTAGGATAATTAGGATTCACAAAACCATCCGGCTGTTGAACATAGACCTCTTCCTTGAGTTCACCATTAAGAAATGCTGTCTTCACATCCATCTGATAGACGATCATATTCATATGGGCTGCATAAGCGAGGAATAGTCGAATAGCTTCCAAACGGGCAACAGGTGCAAAGGATTCCATAAATTCGATGCCCAATAATTGCTTGTATCCACGAGCTACTAGTCTAGCTTTGTTCTTCAATATTCCGCCTAACTCATCGAGTTTCACCTTGTAAACCCATTTCAATGTGAGTAATTGCACTTGATTCGGGCATGGGACAAGTTCCCAAACTTCAAGACGTATGAATTCGTTAAGTTCTTCTTGCATAGCTTCTATCCAACAGGATTGAGTAAAAGCTTGTTGCCATGTCTTAGGTTCAACTTCTGTGAGAAAAGCATCAAAATGACAAAACATTGCATTTTCTTGTAACTGACTTCGTGTGGATACCGGACGATTGGGGTTACCAATAATAGAATCTATAGGATGATCCTTTGTCCACTTGCTGTCATGTTCACGAATCCGTGGATTGGAGTAAACTGTAGAAGGAGCTTCCTTTGAGGTGGACGACCCGGCTTGATTAGGGTCGAGAATTGGTACACCAAAGAATGGAAGTTCACGCATTTGAGCGAATTCCAAATCGTGATCATCATCATCCTCTTCATCATCAATAGGCATGATATGAGTAGTTGAAACATGTGTTGGTTGAGAATTACTTGTTGAAGGTATATCTTGACCAATAGTAGGTGCAGGTGTATTTGATTGTGCAACGGTTGCTGGAGCGACAACTTCGGTTACCGGAGCTATTACCTCAGGTACTGGAGCAACAATACTTGGAGGAGTAAAGAATTCATCAAAGAACAGTTGAAACAACGTATCCCATTCCTTCCTAGTAGGTGGTGTAAATGATGATGAAGTAGGGTTGTTTGGGACAAGACCAGAACTAATGTTACTGGGTCCCATTTCATGAAGTGCGGGTTCAGAGCTGCTTTGCTCAGAAGCCATTGCTGTCAGCTCATCAAAATCAACACTCATAGTTTCAAGGATCTTGCGAGAGTTACGGTTGTAGATTCGGTATGCCTTCTTTGCGGGTGCGTAACCAATGAAAATACCAATATCAGCCTTTGGTTGAAGTTTTCCCAAATTGTCACCATCATTATTTGGATAGCAAAGAGAACCAAATACATGAAGATATGATAAATCTGGTATTTTTCCATGGAGAAGCTCATAAGGTGTTTTACCATGGCGTTTACAAATTAGTGACCGGAATTGGGTGTACACTGCTGTAGATACTGCTTCTGCCCATAAAAACAATGGAGCCTTTGCGTAAATTAACATCGTTCGAGCATCTTCCATAAGTGTGCGATTTCTCCTTTCAACGACACCGTTTTGTTGTGGAGTGCGTGCAACGGATGTTTCATGAGATATACCAACTTCTTCATAATAATCACACAAGATTTGATTCACAAATTCGGTTCCATTATCTGTAAGAATGCATCGGACAGTAGTGTTGAGACGCACTTGAATCATCTTGAGAAATCCGATGATGAATTTAGGTGCCTCATTTGTTGCTTTAAGAAATTTCACCCATGCAAACCGAGAGTAATCATCGACAATGACGAGGATGTACTTTTTGCCACTAAGACTTTCAACACGCATTGGTCCACAAAGATCCATATGCAACAGATAAAGTTTATCTTGGTTGGTCTCTTCCGTCTTGGGTTTATATGATTTCTTAGTGCTTTTCCCCATTGTACACGCGGAACACAAATGATCCTTGTGAAATGATAGTTTAGGAAGACCACGAACAAGTTCGTTTTTCGCCAAGTGATTAATAGCGTCAAAGTTAAGATGAGATAACCGTCGATGCCATAACCATGACTTAGTCTTCGATGCTTTGGAGAGAAGACATACGGGAGAAGCGGCCATCATGTCTTGTAGAGACAAAGTATACAAATTATTCCCTCGAGTACCTTTCAATAAATCAACCCCTTCCAAATTACGAATGAAGCAGGTATGCTCTCGAAAAGCAACTTCTAGGTTTGCATCACAAAATTGTCCCACAGAAAATAAGTTATGACCGAGACCTTCCACATAATACACTCTTGAAATAATAACATTCCCGATATGATATTCACCATAGCCCATTATCTTTGCAATATGATCATTTCCAAATCGAATCGTACCAAGAAACTTGCTGACGAAATTTCTGAGCCGAGAGCGATCTCCGGTCATATGCTTGG
This sequence comes from Glebionis coronaria, assembly GCA_025667525.1. Classification (NCBI taxonomy): domain Eukaryota; kingdom Viridiplantae; phylum Streptophyta; class Magnoliopsida; order Asterales; family Asteraceae; genus Glebionis; species Glebionis coronaria. Next base: position 317,145,267 of record CM046877.1, on the reverse strand, counting down.
AGCAACCAGAGTCCAAATACCAGAGAACAATTTGGACCACCTGTTTTCAACAACAACATTAGACAATGCATTGGAAACTATTGGTTCCTAAGTGTTAGCAGATATAGATATAGAATTATCAGAACTGCTAACATTTTTGAGACCCTTAGATTTCCTGCGTTTTCGAATGTGAGTTTTAGCACTAACAGGTTTTACTGTTCCAACTTTCTTAGGTTTTGGATTATTCGCGGGCACTACAGTGGGAGTAGACCTATTTAAAGGGCACTTGGTTCCTACAGTAGTGTCAGTGTTCCTAGTTAAAGGACACGCTTGTGTTTTGGTAGCCTTGGTACTCCTAGTTAAATGGCACGCTTTCTTCACTTCAGTGGGAGTGATCCTAGTTAAAGGGCACTCATTTCCTACTATAGTGAAAGTTCTACCAGTGGGGCGCCACATCCAACCAACTTGGGTTAACACTTTCCTAGTCGGTTTCCATTCTAATCCATTTTTCCGGGCATGCATCTCATTCACATGGTCAATAAGGCAAGAATCATGATGACTAGAAAACATACATTCATTGCAATTCCAACATTTTAAATTAGAATTCACAGTAGGCTTAGAACGCTGCACAACCGTAGAGCCTTTAAGTTTAGCTACATGATTCTTTTTATTCAAAACAGAAATAACATTCCTAGGATGGGCTTCTACTTTCTTCTTCACTTGACTACTAGATGGGGGCAAGATCCTATCATTCTTCTTGTTTCGTTTAAGCTTAGATCTTTGAGCCTTATTAGTGGTGCTTACTCCTGTAGAAGGCAACACAGGAATATTAGAAGCTGGTTTTGATTCCGCCTTATCTTTAGTGACCAAAGTTTGAGATGGTTTAGTCCTAGGGCCCTTGTTAAGTGGTGTGACGGCTATTAGGTTCCTTTTGATTGCACTAGATTACGAAGCTGAGACAGTGGTTGCGTTATCCACAACATTCTTACATTTTAGAGTACGAAGTGTTTCCTTTAACTCAGCCAAGACCAGATTCTTATCACAAATTTTTTCCCTCAAATCAGATATTTCCACCGACTTTCGATTCATTTGTTCAATCAATGATTGATTCAGTGCAGTGGTATTAGCACATGCGGGCTTTACTGAATCGAAGAGTCGTGTATTTTTCTGTTTTAAGTTATCAACTTTGGACAAAATCTTGGAAACTCGATTATCTAGATCAAGTTTAAGATTCTCAGCGGCCTCAAGTACGTTCACACAGTTAAGCTCCTTAGATTTCTCTATTTCTATCGGCAAAGATGTAGCAACTTTGTCACTTGGCTGACGCTGTTTTGATTGTAAATTCAATCGAAAATTCTTTTCAAAGTTTGCATCATCGATATTAACACCTTCGAATGACGTTTCAAAGATTTCTTGAATAAATTGTTGCTTGCATTCAAGCGAAATACAATGTGTTCGAATCTCATCAAAACGTTTTGAAAGCGAAGAATATGAATCTCGAAGCTTTAAAAATTCAGTGTCAGATTCGTGACAATTACCATCTACCACATTATTCACAGATTCAACAGTATGCACAATAGAATCATTATCAACACTTGTATTCACACAGACGGAAACTATATCATGAGACATCACTTGCTTCAGAAGCTGATCATTTTTGCGTGAAACCCGTTCTATTGCAAGTAAACTGTTTTCATAAGCATCTTCCATTTCATTGAAAACACGTCTAACTTCTTCTATTTCCAAAAGAAAATCTTGATCAAGATTACTAAGACAATCTTTAACATTGTCTACAAACGGAACAATTTCGTCTAGAAACGCAGCTCTAGTGTGCTCAAAGTTCCATTCACCTTCCGTTATGGCCGAGGCCGTCGTACGTTCCAAAATGACCTTGTCAAAATCGGCTAAATGTTGGTGTACCGCATTTAATTTAACGGACGCATTGCTTACCGGTGGAATTAACTTTGTTAAATCCGTTTTGACAAGTGTAGGAGACGTACTAGGAAGGTTTTCATTTGACAAACTTTGTGGCACAAGAACTGCCAATCCTGCTAATTCCTTTTGTAAGCGAATGCGTGTCTTTTTCGAAAATTGATCTTTGTTATGTTGATCATAATCAATTGTATGGAATTTTGAAAGCATTTTAGAATGAGTTTCATCCGTAAGTGATTGTGTCTCCTCAGTACTACGAACAAAAGGTGCTTCCTTCGATTTGCCAATTATGGTCATATCATAAAGACCGGGAATATATTCCTGAGCTTGTTTTGCATAACCGGGATTAGGTGGTAAATCTTGAAGACGCTTAAGTTCGAGTTCTTTAAATGATTTAGTTAAAAGATGAACCTTTTCTGTGGAAGCGTATTTTTTTAAAAGCTGTTGTTCTTTGAATTTAAGTAGTTTGGTAGCATTAATTTCCGATTCAAACTTTTTAGACTCGAGAGTTTTGAAATCCATTTTAAGTTTCTGAAAATCATTGACAACAGACTCTTTAGATTTTAATTCATTGGAAAGATTAGCTTTTAATGATTCTATTTCTTTCAAGTGTTCAATCTTTTCAAAACGAAATTGGTCAAATTCAGAACATGTTATTTTCTCTGCTTGAGGGACCATTTCAAAAGTTTTGACCATTTCTTTATGCACTGCAAGCTCAGCAGTTAGGCTGGAATTCGTATCTATGGATTGTCTGAGGGCCATATGCATTTGATCAATAATATGTTTAGGCACCATGACCAAATCATGTTGAACATAAGATTCCATACCCGTCGTAGCATTTGGTTGAGGTTCACTCAAATGTGTAGAATTGAGTACCACATCATTTGAGTTACTAGTCCCTGAATGTTGTTCGAGGTTGTCATTTTCATGCCCAACTTGATGTTGGTTTATTAGATGTGGTTGGTACCTCACTGACGACATCAGAACCGTAGTGAGAGAGATTAGCAACGAGAGCAGCTTGGGCAGAGTGAATGTCATCACAATCAGAATCATATGCGTCAAGGTCATCTGCTTGATAAGCTGCATTAGAAGTAGAAACGACTGCAATGCCTTCAGTATCTGCTGCCCTGGGTCTGCAAGAAATGCTAACTCCTCTGAATCCAAAATCTTCCCCTTAGACTGAGCATCAACCAAATACATCTTCTCACGAAACCATGCATCATCCCTTCTCCTTTTCGACTGAGTGCATTCCCTAGCCATATGACCTTGTCCTCGGCAATTGTAGCAAGTCACAACCTTTCTAGGACCAATAGGACTCCCATTTCCACTAGCTTGAGAATTCACAGCTTGATTGTTCTCAGTCCTTGTAGGAGGTCCATATGAATTTTGCCTTCCCTGAATAGGTTGCACTGTTACTTGACCATCTTGAACAGTATCTTGTTGTCGAGGATTTGAAGAGGTGCGAAGCTGATTGTTTGTTGGTGGAAATCCTCTAGTTGTAACAAGTTTTGACAAGTAGGCGGTGAGATGGTTTAGTACATCAGCTGGCGTATCATTTGGAGTAAAGACCGGTGCTTGGATTGGTGGAAGTTCATTAGAGTAGAAAGCTTGTGCTGGTTGTGCTTCTATTGGAAAATATCCTTGCTGAGGAGTATAGCCCATTGGAGAAGTGTTGAATTGTGATGGTGATGTCTGATATGGTGGTTGCTGTGGAAAAGATTGTTGATGAACACTTTGTTGATATGCTTGTTGTGGCATCATTAGTTGTTGAAAAGATGGTTGTTGTGGTTGCTGATAGGTGTGTGGTGGTGGCTGCTGCAAGTATGATGGTTGTTGATAAGTATAAGCCATGTTTTGTTGAGAAGCATACATAGCAAGTGGATCATGAACTTGAGGTGTAGACAACCGAGCCTCGATCATATGGCATTCGTGTTGTTGAAGAAAAGCTTGAAGTTGATCCACATTGGTGTTATGCAAGTCCTTCGCCAATTTAACATCTGTCACGTATTTTTTCCATTCTGGAGGAAGAGTGTTCAAATACTTGGTGTTCAATTGAAAGGTAGGAATTGCCATGCCATAGATATTAAGCTCATTCAACAATAGGGTAAATCTCAGATAGTAATCATTGTTAGTCTCCCCTGGCACATAGGCAAACTTATCAAAAGTATCATAAAGCTTACACTCTCGTTCTTGTTTAGTTAACGAGGTGCCTTGCATTAGAACCCGAATTCTATCCCATAACTCTTTGGCAACTTTATGTTTGCTGACGAGTTTGTAGACATCTGGAGGAAGAGCTTGGAGAATGATGTTTGTAGCATACTTATCACATTTGTCTTGAATCTTCATATCTCCTGATATTAATGATTTTACTTGGGGTTTGATTTAGTTCTCGGTATCTCCTCGAATTGATCACGACTCTAAGTGGAATGATTTGTTCTTGGTTAATAAAAAGGTGATGGTTTGTTTATCTATTTTAAACTAATGACAAGTAATTAAGTGTCGAAGAGTAAACTTAAAGCTTTGAAAGATTAAACTAAAAAGACGAGTTTTAAAAATAAATGCTTGAAAACTTAAAGGGAAGATTAGAAAAATACTTGGACAATGAATGAAACTAACACTTGAAAGCTTTGCAAAAACAAGAAATTAAACAAACAATTTAACCCAAATCGGAATGTCGTAAAAAGTCCTAGATCGGAATATATTCCAATCTTATGATCGAAATGTATAGGAGTGCACTGATCGGAATGAGGGACTAAAATGGTGCAATCGGAATACTTGAAAATGAAGCTGATCGGAATAAACATAAAAGGTCAAATCGGAATCCACCAAAATGAGCCACAATCGGAATATGATTAAGTTACCAGATCGGAATAACACAAAACTAGTACAATCGGAATATCTAAAACACATGAGAATCGGAATGCTGGAACTAAGGTTCAGATCGGAATAATCGAAATAAGCTACAATCGGAATCCTAAAACCCTTTTCCGATCACTGCGATCGGAATAAGGTGCTGATGAGCTGGTCGGAATGACCCAATCGGAAAGGGGTTTATAACCCTTTCCGATGCCTATGTGATCCGAAAAATAAGCAAGACCAATAAGCTATTTCAATAAGCTTATTACCAAAGCTAGCTCGAATCTAATATGAAACGAATCAAATAAGCATAAATAACAACTTATCCAAATATAAAATAAACAAACTTTAAAATCAAATGATAAAAAGATGAACTTTTTAAGAGAACTTATAAAAAGTAAATAAGCAACACTAACAAATAAGCCAATAAGCACAAAGATCTTAAAGCTTATTCGTGTAGAAACTTAAGGAAACATAAAAAGATTAACTTTTGAAGCACAAAATCCTTGATGAACAACACGGATCATACGAGATTTGTACCAAACTCAATCAAAATCAAAGAAAGGAAGAATGAGATTAAAGATTCAAAGCTTGAAACTAAACTTGATTAATGAAAAACAATACAAAGGTTTGATCTTGAAAGAGAAAAAGATGAAATCTAGTGAGAGAAAGTATAGAACTTTCTCTCTCTAAAACTAGAGAGAATGAAAAACTAAAAACTAACTAAAACTAACTAAGTGTTATTTTGTGAAGTAAAGTCCTTTTTATAGGCATGTCTTGTGGGCTTTGTGAATGGGCTTGGTTTTGGGCTTCTTTTCTTCTTTCTTCTTTAGTCTTTACGTTTCTTCTAAATAAACGTTTCCGACCCGGATTTGAGAAGTGTCGGTGAATAATTCCAACTCGTCTTATAATCTTTTGTTTAATAGACTCGAGTTCTTTGACATATATGAATCTTCCATCTTTGGCTCTATTCTTCGATAAATCTTCAAATAGGCACAATGACTTCAAATCTTTTGCATCTCTTGGACAATAGACTTTGTCTTGAGTCTTTTTCCTCGATAAAACCCGTGCAATCCCATGTTTTCTTCAATATTCATCCGGTTGACTCTGAAAACACAATAAACACAAAAACCACGCATAATTCCAAACAAATGATATTAAATACGTGTTTTGGTCTTGTTTTAGCCAGAAAATAAGTGGTAAAAAGATGGGTGTTTTCACACCTATCAAATCTCCTACACTTAACCATTGCCATGCCCTCATGCAATGCGCGATAAAGCAAGTTTACACTTTTCTCATAATCAATCAACCTTGGCCTTATTAAAATACTACTAAACAAAAATTAAAGTACTAAGAGAAATTAAAACGTTAAAGCAAACAAAAGGATAGAAAATAGCTATGTGGAAATAACTTGCAAAGGGATCTAAGACTTACATTATGGCTTCGGTGCTGCGACGATTCATCACCCTCAAGTTTCACGTTCCCCAAACTAAGCTTAAAAACTAGATCATTGTTATTATAAGTTAGCAAATCAAACACTTACTCACATGGCTTAATTATATGCTTAAACTCCCTTATTCCTAGGTGTATCTCTTATATTTTATTTTTGTCTTAGAATGATCATGAAGATGCATTTTTGGACTTATTTCGATAGTTATTTAGGCTGAAAGCAAAGTAGGACGATTTGATCAATAGTTAGCCAAAGGACAAAATCTATTAAAACTGCTTCTCGGGATATCAAAAAGTTCATATCTTGGCATAACTTGGTTCACGATTTGAGACCTTTCTCGGGCCGATATTTGGCATGTACTTCATACTTCATATCTTGAGAGACGTTCTTGAGATAATGGTCTTCTCTTCGTTATAGAGTTTCTTCACTTGGAGACTTTTGAGGGGTACTCCAACTTTGTTGACCACGACTTCATGATTATTTCTTCAATCTCTAATTGGGATTTTGAGATACAACGATCCGCCTCCTTTTCGGACTTGGATCTATTTATCCTCATACCTTGTTAGGGTCTTTTCGGATAGACTTCTCCATGATCTTTATGGGAGTTGATTGCTTTTCGTCGTGAGTCTTGATCCTTCATATTGATTTTGGGAATAATGCTTTTCACATCACTTTGGATCTTCAGCAATAAAATGGAATCCTCATGCCTTGTTAGGGCCTTTTCGGACTCGCCAATCTTCGCGCCCCGCTTCATAAGTTATGCCTTGGCTATGAACTCTTATCATTACCGAGCAACTTTTAAACGATCTTGGGCTAGAAGCTAAGTAACTTTTCAAATCGTACGACCTTACTTATTGCAGATAAATTATTAGCAAGTGATGGGAGAATAGGCAAATAATTACACCAAGTGAGCTTGTGCAAGAATACCGACTTATAATTGACTCTATCATTTCTCGTTCTCCACAATTTAAAATCTCAAGTAATGAGACTCGTGGGTGCTTAGCCTAATAAACCAATTAAGTTCTACATGGTTAAGGATACTAGCTAGAATAAACTTGAATAAGTCTATTCGGGTTGAGTCAAAATAATCGCAACGGGCCTAATTTGTCAAAGATTTCAAAACTAGCTACACCACTTTATTAATATTTTTGACTTTATTGCGGGATATATACATATGAAAGCAACGAGGAAAATTTAAAAATTACGACTATATGGCCAAAGTAATAAAAAATTTGAAAAATGTTGAAAAAGATGATTTTCCGGTTAAATGAAGGCATTTTCATGGAAAAGTCCACTTAAAACTTCGATAGAAGTCCCCCCTACACTTAAGATAAACATTGTCCTCAATGTTTAAGCATGTGGGAAAAGTCTCCCCTACACTTAGGACATTGTGCACGCTGGTTAACTCAAGTTAAGGAAGAGACGACTAACGTGATCAATTTCAAATGTGAGTATGAAGAAAATTGAATCACGATAGTTGAGAGATAGAACCGGATTTCAGATAACACGGGAGCACGGTTCTTCAGAGATTCCAAGAGTGCACTTATCCCTGTAATCACATCACCACACAAATACAAACACCTATATAGGTCCCCCTACACTTAGGAGGTTAAAACATAAAAGGATAGATACTCGGGTTGCCTCCCGAGGAGCGCTTGTTTTTGATAACCGAGTCACGAGCCTGACTCGACCCAAAATTAGTTCATGGGGAACGTGGTGAGGGATGGAATCATCTCCTGAGAGATGTCTGGTATGAGTATAATGCAGTTCTTTTTTTCTCAGTTCTTGCTAATGGAAAGTCCAACCAATATCGGGTTTTTAATTGTTCTTGGTTGTTAAACTTGCTTGGATATTCTATTTGCTAATTCAACAAAGACTTGCAAAAAGGAAAAATATTTTACATATTGCAAATACCATGTTTTTATTCAAGTAAAATTCAAAATGCAAAATATGAAACTTAAAGGACTAAAAATGTAAATTCTATGAAAGATAAATGCTTGAAATGTAAATTCTAACAATTCTAGGGACTAAAAGTGTAAATCAGTAAACTACAAGGATCAATTATGCAAAAATTATAACTAACTAACCAAAATTTAACAAACTAAACAACTTGTTAACTGAAAATAACAACTTTTAAAACTGCAAGGACTTAACAAATTCAAACCCTAAAAACTTGGAAGTTTAGCCAAGTTTAAAATCTGTTTAAAACATAAGGGACCAAAGTGCAATTTCCAAAACTATTTAAGCAAAAACGGGTTATGGATGAAAATAAGCTCGTTTGAGCTTATTTCTTAACCAAATTCAATGAGACAAGTTTCAAAACTTTTCAATTCCAAAATAAGCTACGTGTGTCAAAGGAAATTGGCTAAAGATTCAAAATAAGCAAATGAGTGCTTATCAATAAGCTCAAAATAAGCTATAGCAAAAACTAAACAGTCACAACTTGATTTTCTTAATGAAACTGATTAAGCTATCCAATTAATGAACGGGAAATGAAACTAGAACATTTTTCATCAAGAAATAAGCTGGGAATCTGAATTAAGCTGAAAATGGGCTTATGTTGACCAAGCGTTGACCAGCTTATTTTTCAAAAAGCTGAAACTTCCAAAAATCAAGTAACTCAATGTTTTAAGAAGATTTGTGAAGAAAAATGGCCATGTTTATGAAGAGAATAAGGAGATACAAATTTCCAGCTTTCATTTACAGAAACTTGACTTAAGTTGGCTTATCTGAATTATGCTTATTTCTAACTGCTTATTGTAAACTGTATAAAATCCTCTTGGAATATGAATCTCTATGATATAAGCTATGATTGAGAACAAATTTGATCCAATTTCATCCAGTATTGAGTGAGTACTGATCAAATGAAAATGACAAGTTTCTAAATGGCAAAACTGAATAAGAATGACCCAAACCTTTTTATGCCATTTGCCTGTTTGACTATCAAAATGACTTGTAAATGACTTAAAACACCTTTATACTACCTATTAACTGCAAATGAACTTCAACAATTCAAAACTCAATTCTTGAAAACTCTTTTTAAGCTAGTCCTAAACACTCCTTTATCTGATATTTCAAACTTTTACAAAGGCTTTTTAAGATCTAGTTAAATCTGAATCAAATGCTATAACAAACTAGACTTAGTGATCAAAATGAAAGGCTTAAAAGAAGTGAACAAGTACTTATCACTACTAGAAATACAATCAAGCTACAAGGCCAAAAATTACTGAATTAAGCAATAGGCTATGACTAAATCCAAATCAAAGAACAAGTAAACAAGAATTAAGCTATAAGCACACAAAAGATCACAGAATCAGCAACTCTAAACAGCTTTTATCATACCAACACCAAGATTACACTAAGAAAGAAAACATGCAGTTGACTTATTCAGTGGAACAAAAATGAGAGCTTTAAAACCTATTGGAGTAAACCACTAAGAAGAAGAGGACCGCTGAGATCTCTTAGCCTAGTGATAACCACCACCTTATCACTAGGTAATCAATCAATCAACAAGAACAGCTAACAAATCAACAGGAATCATCATCATGCTTGAAATCTTCAAAAATCAATGGAATGAACTGAATTCTGCTCAAACAGCTAACAAACTTCTCCAATGTCAGTTATGATCAATCTATGATCATAACAAACACAAAACAGCAACTCAAGTATCAAAGATCAGCAGGTAATGAACAGTAATATCAAGAACAGTTTTGGCGGGAAATGGAAGATTTGAATTTTATTCAATGAAAAACGGTTACAAAGTTCTTGGAAGGTAAGTAACTAACTAACTAACTCAAGAGTTTGTCAGACTCTTGAGTAGCTAGGGTAAAAATGGAGGAAAGGGAAAGAAATTTAAGAACTATGTGTTTTTACAAAATTAAGCTACACCTTACAAATGAAGTCCTATCCATCTATTTATAGGCATGAAGGAAGAGTTTGTTAGGGTTGGTGACGTGTCAGGACCAATCCCAGCTCTCCACGTGGACAATTCTGCAAAATGGCATTTTCAGGTATGAACAAGGATTTGGGTTTTTCTTCAATAATTGATTTCATGTTAATTGATTGGCACCATTGTGTTCGTCTCTTCAAAATGATCAACTTTGGTGTTGAAATCTTTCCATGAAATGGCTTGTAGCTCAAACGCGATCCTGGTGAAAATTTTGGATGAAGAAGATGCCACGTGTCAGCATTTGATTGGCTAAAAGTTGGTCACACGGATCATACTGTTGAGATTGGGTATTAAATGCATAGCGGTTGAGTGGGAATTAAATGTTCAATCCGTGTGACTTATTTACTCTTCTCTCATTGGCTGAAATGATTTCACATGGATTAAACTTTGGATAACTTTCAATTGTTGGCAGAATCAGTCCCTTGATTTAGCAAATTGTTGTTTTGAGCTAGGAGCTTCATTCTTTTGACATATTTGGTCCTTCAACTTTCATTCTTGAACAAAATGGTCCTTTGACTGAGTTGACTTGAGAGTTGACCAAGTTTGACTTGAATCTTGACTTTCACAATATTTGCACTTTAGTCCTTCAACTTTGACAACTTGTCAAGATAGGTCCTTATACTTCAAAGTCTTGTCACTTTTGATCCTTCTTTGTCTTTTTCATCCATTTGAGCTTGATTTTTCTTTGTTTGCTTGAAAATGTATCCTTTTACCTACACAAGTGCACACAAACACAAACATACCACATAACACTGTTTTTGCAAGATAAATTGGTATTTTGCTTCATGTTTTAGGGTTATTTGTTGATAAAAGGATATGAGTTTAAACTCATATCAAATTCCCCTACACTTGAACATTGTCATGTCCTCATGCAATATTATATATTAAAGCTCAAATTTACATTTCCCTCATAATTAATCCACCTTGGCCATATGAGATGCATCTACACTACTCTAAACTAAATGGTGCATGATTTTGACTTTTAATAATGCAATGAACAAAATACAATTCTATCTATATCTTTTTGATTTTTCTTGAAATGGTTTTGATGGAAATAACTCATAAAGAATTCAATGGCTTAAATTAGGGCTTGGGTACCATGGACACTTATCACCCTCAAGTTTCACTTTCCCCATACCAAGCTTAAAAATGGGATCATTGCATTCACAAGTAAAAAGTGCATCAACTTATTCATGACAATTAAATGTGGAACCGGTTATTAATTGAGCAAATTGCTTGTGGGCAAATTTGTCATTATTTAAAGCGTGAAATATAAGAAATGTAAAATCCAAAAATAAGGAAGCACGGTTTTAATCCTAAGTAATCATCTCATCCATTACTTGAAAAACCGCTCACAATTAATATAAGTCCGTTTTAAGAGTAATAAGTCATTCGCCTTATGTGTAAAATCCTCATGTCATGCTTTCATAAGTAGCTACACACTCGCTAAGGAAAGGAAAATAAAACTCACGCAATAATTTACATCCGCCATCTTTTTGAGACTTTGGATCTTCAACCCCGCAACCCGTCAAGGTAATATTGGATTGGAGCAATCTATTGAATCCCCGCAACCCGTCAAGGTAATATTGGAACTCAATAGTCACTATAATTAACACCACACTGCCCCTCTTGGGAGTCTTGCATTATTTTTTTTCTTTTTCTTTCTTTTTCTTTTTTTTTTCTAGCCACTCATTTTTTTTCAAGCCGCTCTTATTTTTCTTTATTCCTCACAAAGAAATTTGAAAAGAAGAAAAGGAAAAACACCCGCTAAGTATGGAGCATGACATAAGTCTAGTACACATAAAACGTGCTAACTTAGAATCTTAAGACGTACTCATATCAACCATGAATGATTAGCCAAAAATGCATAAGAGATTACAAACCAATTAAAACCGTACTTGATTATTTATTAACAATTATATACATGCGAAGAAAATAGAGATAAAGAAGAGAAGGGTTTAGCCACAAGTAATTACCATGAAGTCTATCTAGCCCTTTTACGCTTGCTTCAACTCTATCATTTCCCATTCTCCACAAATTTAAAATTTCAAATAATGAAATTGGTGGATGCTTAGCCTAATAGACCAATGAAGGACTACATGGTTAAGGATACTAGCTAGAGAGTGCTAAGATAAGCAAACTCGGGTTGAGTCAAAATATCCATGGCGGGCCTAATATGTCAAAGAAATCTAAACTTGTTAAAACCATGTTTTATTTTATTTTTTCCCTTTTTATATATTTTGATGAAAAACAAAAGAAGAAATATATACAATGCAAATGTGTTATGCAAAAATGATTGATGCAAAAATTATGAATGCATATTTTTGTTGGCCAAAGTAGATCAAAAATTTGAAAAATGTTTGAAAAATTAATTTTCCATGTTATCATGCAAGACAATGACAAGTTCTAGGTAAGGTCACTTCGATAGAAGACCCCCCTACACTTAAGCTAAACATTGACCTCAATGTTTAAGAGCATGGAAGTATAAAAACTTCCCCTACACTTATGACAATGAATAGACTTTGCTTAACCCAAGTTAAGGAAAAGACAACTATTAGTGAAATCATGTTTAAGCACAAGGTGTCAATGAAAAATCACTATAGTAACAAAGTGAACCGGATACAAGGGCCTCCTCCATAAGCTCCAAAGCATGAGATGAGTGAGCAACCCTACAAACAATCATGAAGACAAAAGAAGGTCTCCCCTACACTTATCTCCAAGTCTATACCTTTATTTCTAACCTATAACACTCTAAACCTAGTTATACGATGCTTGAGTTAATGAGTCTCTAGCTCGACTCGTCCCTCAATGAATTAATTCATGGGGAAAATGGGGACCTCTTGGACCATTTCAACGGAAATGTCCTCCCCAAATTAATGTTTAACACGGTGACCATTCACTTTAAAATTTGGACCATCGGGTTGGGACAACTCAAGAGTTCCATATGGAAACACTTGAGCAATAGTGAATGGACCGGACCATCTCGACTTAAGCTTGCCCGCAAAAAGCTTCAATCTTGAGTTAAAGAGGAGAACCGGCTCTCCAACTTTGAACTCACGATTCTTGATCTTAGCATCATGCAATTTCTTAGTCTTTTCCTTGTAAAGCAAAGAATTCTCATAGGCATTGGCTCTCAACTCATCCATCTCATTGAGTTGATCTTTTCTATGTGAACCGGCTTGATTTAAATCAAAGTTAGCCCACTTGAGAGCCCAAGATGCCTTATGTTCTAACTCAAATGGGAGGTGGCACGCTTTTCCATAGACAAGCCTATAAGGCGTACAACTAATTGGTGTTTTAAAAGCCGTCCTAAACGCCCACAAAGCATCATCAAGCTTATCCGACCAAGAAGCGCGATGCTCTCCCACCGTTCTCTCTAAAATTCTCTTTAAACCACGATTTGTGACCTCGGTTTGACCATTTGTTTGAGGGTGATACGCGGTAGAAAGTCTATGATTCACTCCATATTTCTTCATAACTCTCGTGAATTGATCATTACAAAAGTGCGTACCACGATCACTTATGATGGCCCGAGGTACACCAAATCTAGCAAACAATTGTTTCAAAAACATTACAACCACTCTAGCATCATTGGTAGGTAAGGCTTTAGCCTCCACCCATTTGGACACATAATCCACCGCCACAAGTATATACTTGTTTCCCTTAGAGGATGGAAAAGGTCCCATGAAATCAATTCCCCATACATCAAATATCTCACACTCTTGGATAAAATTTTGTGGCATCTCATCACGTTGTGTAATTTTTCCTTGTCTTTGACACACATCACAAAATTTCACCATTTCTTGGGCATCTTTGTAAATGGAAGGCCAATAGTAACCCGAATCAAAGACTTTCTTGGCGGTGTAGTTAGGCCCAAAATGTCCACCCGTAGGTCCTTTATGACACGCCTCTAAGATCTTAAATGCCTCGGGCCCATCTACACACCGTCTAATGATTTGGTCCGCACATTGCCTAAAAAGATATGGATCATCCCAAAAGTAATACTTAACTTCTTTAAGAAACTTTTTCTTTTATTGATAAGTAAGACCCTCAATAAGTACATTGCCCACAAGATAGTTTGCGATATCCGCAAACCAAGGTGTGGCATCTTCTTGGGAAGAGATAGACATGAGCTCCTCTAATGGAAAGGATTCATTGATTTCTTGGTGTGGGAAATCTCCTTGAAAAGGATGCTCAAGTCTACTCAAATGATCCGCCGCTAAATTCTCGGCCCCTTTCTTATCACGAATCTCTATCTTAAACTCTTGAAGCAACAAAACCCATCTCAAAAGCCTAGGCTTAGCATCTTGTTTTGTCATAAGATACTTGAGAGCGGAATGATCCGTATACACTATGGTTTTGGAAAGCACAAGATATGGTCTAAACTTCTCAAAAGCATATACTATAGCAAGCAACTCTTTTTCCGTGTTGGTGTAATGAAGTTGTGCACCGGTCATGGTTTTACTCGCATAGTGTATAGGTTAAAAATGCTTATTAACTCTTTGTCCTAAGACGGCCCCCACCGCATAATCACTAGCGTCACACATAAGCTCAAAAGGTAATTCCCAATTTGGAGAAACCAAAACGGGAGCCTTAGTCAATTTTCCCTTAAGAGTCTCAAAAGAGTCTAAACAATCTTGGTCAAAAATGAAAGGAGCCTCTTTCTCCAAGAGGTGAGTCATCGGTCTAGCTATCTTAGAAAAATCTTGTATAAAGCGCCTATAAAATCCCGCATGACCTAAGAAACTCCTCACACCTTTAACCGAGGTGGGTGGGGGAAGCTTAGCAATCACATCAATTTTAGCTCGATCAACTTCTAATCCCTTATTGGATATCTTGTGTCCTAAAACAATCCCCTCTTTCACCATAAAGTGACATTTCTCCCAATTAAGCACCAAACGTGTTTCCTCACAACGTTTAAGCATTCTCTCAAGATTGGTGAGACATGAGCTAAATGAGTTTCCAAATACGGAAAAGTCATCCATAAAAACCTCCATGGTTTGCTCTATCATGTCATGGAAAATCGCCATCATGCACCTTTGAAACGTCCCCGGTGCATTACATAAGCCAAAAGGCATCCTCTTGTAAGCAAATGTACCGTAGGGACAAGTGAATGTGGTCTTTTCTTGATCCTTAGGGTCAATGGGAATTTGGAAATAACCCAAAAAGCCATCAAGAAAACAATAGTACTCATTTCCCACTAGGCGTTCAAGCATTTGATCCATAAAAGGAAGCGGGAAATGGTCTTTCCTAGTTGCCTCATTGAGTTTTCTATAATCAATGCAAACTCTCCAACCGGTCACAAGTCTCGTGGGAATAAGCTCATTGTTCTCATTAGGCACCATGGTGATTCCACCCTTCTTTGGAACACAATGAACCGGGCTAACCCATGGAGAGTCGGAAATGGGGTAAATCATACCCGCATCTAAGAGTTTAATCACTTCTTTCTTAATAACCTCATGGATTTTTGGGTTAACTCTCCTTTGGTTTTGAATGACGGGTTTATAGTCATCCTCCATAAGGATTTTGTGAGTACAAAAATGTGGATCAATTCCCCTTATGTCGGATATTTTCCATGCTAAAGCTTTCTTATGTTTCTTAAGAACTTCAATAAGTTGCTCTTTCTCATCCTCTTTCAACTCTTTAGCAATGATCACCGGTAATTAGTCTTTGCCCTCTAAGAAAGCATATTCTAAGTGGGATGGAAGGTCCTTAAGTTCAATGGGAGGTGGACTCTCTATGGAAGGTTGTACTATGGAAGGTTCCTCAATGGTAATCTCTTGTGGAATAGGAGAAGGAATAGGGTCCTCATTGAGCAACTTTTGGATTGTAAGAATATCTTCTTCCCAATTGATGGGAGAATCATCATCACCAAGAAAGTTGGACTCAAATTCCTCCAAGAGGAAATCACTCTCTCTAAAGGGTGTTAAAGAGGGAGCAATTGAGGCCACGGTTTCAACATGGGGCGTCTCATCACTAGCACTCTTACAAGCATCATGAAAGTGTTCATTACACACTTCATCTAGCACATCCACAATGTTAATAGTCTCACAAGGTCTAGACTCCTTAACCTCTTTCCTATCACAAACTTTCCCTAACTTAAACACCACTCTCTCATCTTCTACTCTCATAATTAATTCTCCTTCCGCCACATCTATCAAGGTACGACCCGTTCTCAAAAACGGTCTACCAACAATCAAAGGTACTCTAGGATCCATGTCATAATCAACCACTACAAAGTCGGCCGGAAAGGTAAACTTATCCACACCTACAAACACATCTTCCGCTATACCTACGGGGTGAGCTATGGTTCGGTTGGCTAGTTCAAGAGTCATCCTAGTGGGAGTGAGCTCGGGAAGAGATAGTTGTTTCCAAACCGATAAAGGCATGAGGTTTATGCTCGCCCCTAGATCCGCCAAAGCCATGCAATTTTCAACACCGGGAAAATTACAAGGTATCAAGAAGCGCCCCGGATCTCCAAGTTTTGTTGGTAAGGTTTTAAGTAACACCGCGGAACAATTTTCATTAAGGGATGTGTTGGGCAAATTAACCAATTTTTGTTTGTTTGAGAGCAAATCCTTGAACATCTTAGCAAACTTTGGCATATAAGCAAGAGCTTCCGCAAAAGATATATTGATGTTGAGTTGCTTGAACATCCTTAAGAAATTGGAGACTTGGATGTCATCCTTGTTCTTTAACTTGTCCTTTTTCAACCTTGAAGGATATGGAAGAGTAGGTTTTGGTGTGGGTGGAATAGGTGTAGTAGTGGAAGATTTGTCTTTGTTAGCTTCTTCATTGGGAAGTGTGGAAGGTAAAGGAGAAGTATGAGGTGGTTGAGAAGGTGTGTTTGAGTGAATAGGAGCATTTTGAGGAGGTGGAGTAGAAGTAGAAGGCATGTCACAAGTAGGAGCACAAGTGGGTTGAACAATAGTAGGTTTAGGAGGTGAAGGATCCTTTGTTGTTGTTCCACTCCTTGTTGTAATAGCATTGACATTGGCCCTAGGGTTTGTTTGTGTGTTAGAAGGTAAAGCCCCTTGTGGTCTTTGAGTTACTGCCACTAAAACCCTATTGATTTGATCATTCATTCTCTTCTCCATTTCACGCATTTTCTTGTCAACATACTCTTGAGTCTCTTGCATCCCATATCCTTGATTTTGAACTTGAGGGTAAA
The DNA here is from genome assembly GCA_025667525.1 of Glebionis coronaria. Classification (NCBI taxonomy): domain Eukaryota; kingdom Viridiplantae; phylum Streptophyta; class Magnoliopsida; order Asterales; family Asteraceae; genus Glebionis; species Glebionis coronaria. The sequence goes on along the minus strand of CM046877.1, from coordinate 317,127,930 downwards.
CTTGATTTGGTATTGGAGCATATGCTTGATTGGGAATAAATGGAAGTGGTTGATTAAATCCTTGTTGTGGTGGATAAAAGGTATTTGCTTGAGGTTGAAATTGATTGGGTGCCTTGTAGTTATTTCCTTGGTATGGTGGTCTTTGCCCTTGATTCCTTGCTAAAATTTGAGGAGGATTTTGTGGAATTTGGGTGGGTGGTTGGGGTGGGAAGCCGGGTGGAGTAAGGTAATTTTGGGATTTGTAAGAAAGGTTATTTGGATTGATATTAGGTTTGAAGTGTTCACGATGTTCCTCTTGGTAAGCATAGCATTCCCCTTGATACCCTTGCACCTTATCACATTGTTCATAAGAATGGGGACCTCCACAAGTAACACAAGAAATGGTGATGGCATTCACATTATTTGAGGAATTGTTCAATGACAAGTTCTTAAAAGCTTGAAGCATTTCTAGTTGTACTTGCAAATTCTTCTCACTATCTCTATCCATCCTTTGAAAAATCTCTTCTTGAAACTTGAGGAGTTGGTTGTCACAAGGGGTTTGAGAATTGTTTTGGATAACATGAACCTTTTCTTCAAATGGATTGTTTGTTTGAACCATTGCCTTAGTCTCAATGATGTCCAAAGCCTCTTGGTAGGTCTTAAGAAGAATATTCCCTCCCGCGGAAGCATTGAGTGAATCTTGGTGGTGAGATTTAAGGCCATCATAAACGAGGTTGATTTGATGAACTTGATCCAATCCATGATTAGGGCATCGCCTCAATAGCTCACTATACTCTTCCCAAGCATCACTAAAGGATTGACTAGGTTTTTGTTGAAAGCCCATAATTAAAGTCCTCAAAGCCATAGTCTTATGTGGAGGAAAGAACTTGTTCAAAAACTTAGTGGTGAAACCATCCCATGTGATGATACTATCAGGTGGTTGGGTGTCTAACCAATGCTTAGCAATCCCCTCTAAGGAAAAAGACACTAACATCAACCTAATCACCTCATGTGGAACCCCATTATGCTTAATGGTATTGCAAAGTGAAAGGAATCTCTTAAGGTGAGCATGAGGATCCTCATTCTTGTTACCAAAGAAAGGTGATTGTGAAACCATATTGATCATAGATGTATGTAGCTCAAATGTGTTAGCGGGAAAGTCGGGAATCTTAATGGCACTAGAATATCCATGAATGTTGGATTGCATACGTTCATACAAAGTGCGATTTTCAATAGCCATGGCTTCTTGTGGTGGAGTCAAAGCACGATTCTCGTGATCGGCTTGGTGGACGATGGTGGTCTTACTCTTTCTCTTTTTCTTCCTTTTCGGAGGAAGAGGTTGTACACCAATCGGTATTTGTGCACGCCCGCGAGTGAGCATGCAACTCAATACGAGGAATGAGAGAGAAGCTCTCGTGTGACTTTGAAGAGAAATGGATTATCCTCTTCGAGTTTCAATATTAAATATCCACAAGAAAATAACAATATACGTATGTACTACTTGGGTGCAAGACCCTCAATTAAGCCTTCCTTCTTAGAATACTTACAAGTGAACGGGGGGTTAGGTGGCGCGAAGCACTTAAGTATCTATTGACCCTTAGATGGCATTTTATAGCACATCGCCTTTCTATTCACTTAAATGTTCGTATTCTTCAAATTGTTGCTTATTGAGAGTATTTATCTATTCTTGCTTTATTTTGTTTGATCGATACACGTGTCAAGGACCAGAACGCCCCTCAACACGGTGTATTGCCTCGGCAATACTTATGGAGAATATGTAGATTGGTTGTTCTTATACGTATACGTATTTACTTATAATAATATATGGAAAATATTTTTGTATTTATGAGTTTTTTAAGGGAAAATACTATATGTACATAAAAACCGAGAGAAACCAATAATATATATTTTTGGGTGCAATCTCTTAGGAAAAAGATTGCTTTTTGGATTTTTTTATTTTTTTTGGTCAATTCTTTAGGGAAAGAATTGTTTTGTTAATTTTTTAGTTTTTATATATTTTTATATTTTTGATTTTTTATTTGTTTTTGATTTATGATACGTAAAAATAACGTTCACAAAGTGAACGGATCCCAAAAGCCAATGAAAACCGTCAATCGATAGTCTCTCGTGTAGTCAAAGAACCGGCAGCGGTGCCATTTGGTATGAGTATAATGCAGTTCGTTTTTTCTCAGTTCTTGCTAATGGAAAGTCCAACCAATATCGGGTTTTTAATTGTTCTTGGTTGTTAAACTTGCTTGGATATTCTATTTGCTAATTCAACAAAGACTTGCAAAAAGGAAAAATATTACCTACTTATATGTAAAAAATATTGCAAATACCAAGTTTTTATTCAAGTAAAATTCAAAATGCAAAATATGAAACTTAAAGGACTGAAAATGTAAATTCTATGAAAGATAAATGCTTGAAATGTAAATTCTAACAATTCTAGGGACTAAAAGTGTAAATCAGTAAACTACAAGGATCAATTATGCAAAAATTATAACTAACTAACCAAAATTTAACAAACTAAACAACTTGTTAACTGAAAATAACAACTTTTAAAACTGCAAGGACTTAACAAATACAAACCCTAAAAACTTGGAAGTTTAGCCAAGTTTAAAATCTGTTTAAAACATAAGGGACCAAAGTGCAATTTCCAAAACTATTTAAGCAAAAACGGGTTATGGATGAAAATAAGCTCGTTTAAGCTTATTTCTTAACCAAATTCAATGAGACAAGTTTCAAAACTTTTCAATTCCAAAATAAGCTACGTGTGTCAAAGGAAATTGGCTAAAGATTCAAAATAAGCAAATGAGTGCTTATCAATAAGCTCAAAATAAGCTATAGCAAAAACTAAACAGTCACAACTTGATTTTCTTAATGAAACTGATTAAGCTATCCAATTAATGAACGGGAAATCAAACTAGAACATTTTTCATCAAGAAATAAGCTGGGAATCTGAATTAAGCTGAAAATGGGCTTATGTTGACCAAGCGTTGACCAGCTTATTTTTCAAAAAGCTGAAACTTCCAAAAATCAAGTAACTCAATGTTTTAAGAAGATTTGTGAAGAAAAATGGCCATGTTTATGAAGAGAATAAGGAGATACAAATTTCCAGCTTTTATTTACAGAAACTTGACTTAAGTTGGCTTATCTGAATTATGCTTATTTCTAACTGCTTATTGTAAACTGTATAAAATCCTCTTGGAATATGAATCTCTATGATATAAGCTATGATTGAGAACAAATTTGATCCAATTTCATCCAGTATTGAGTGAGTACTGATCAAATGAAAATGACAAGTTTCTAAATGGCAAAACTGAATAAGAATGACCCAAACCTTTTTATGCCATTTGCCTGTTTGACTATCAAAATGACTTGTAAATGACTTAAAACACCTTTATACTACCTATTAACTGCAAATGAACTTCAACAATTCAAAACTCAATTCTTGAAAACTCTTTTTAAGCTAGTCCCAAACACTCCTTTATCTGATATTTCAAACTTTTACAAAGGCTTTTTAAGATCTAGTTAAATCTGAATCAAATGCTATAACAAACTAGACTTAGTGATCAAAATGAAAGGCTTAAAAGAAGTGAACAAGTACTTATCACTACTAGAAATACAATCAAGCTACAAGGCCAAAAATTACTGAATTAAGCAATAAGCTATGACTAAATCCAAATCAAAGAACAAGTAAACAAGAATTAAGCTATAAGCACACAAAAGATCACAGAATCAGCAACTCTAAACAGCTTTTATCATACCAACACCAAGATTACACTAAGAAAGAAAACATGCAGTTGACTTATTCAGTGGAACAAAAATGAGAGCTTTAAAACCTATTGGAGTAAACCACGGAGAAGAAGAGGAGCGCTGAGCTCTCTTAGCCTAGTGATAACCACCACCTTATCACTAGGTAATCAATCAATCAACAAGAACAGCTAACAAATCAACAGGAATCATCATCATGCTTGAAATCTTCAAAAATCAATGGAATGAACTGAATTCTGCTCAAACAGCTAACAAACTTCTCCAATGTCAGTTATGATCAATCTATGATCATAACAAACACAAAACAGCAACTCAAGTATCAAAGATCAGCAGGTAATGAACAGTAATATCAAGAACAGTTTTGGCGGGAAATGGAAGATTTGAATTTTATTCAATGAAAAACGGTTACAAAGTTGTTGGAAGGTAAGTAACTAACTAACTAACTCAAGAGTTTGTCAGACTCTTGAGTAGCTAGGGTAAAAATGGAGGAAAGGGAAAGAAATTTAAGAACTATGTGTTTTTACAAAATTAAGCTACACCTTACAAATGAAGTCCTATCCATCTATTTATAGGCATGAAGGAAGAGTTTGTTGGGGTTGGTGACGTGTCAGGACCAATCCCAGCTCTCCACGTGGACAATTCTGCAAAATGGCATTTTCAGGTATGAACAAGGATTTGGGTTTTCCTTCAATAATTGATTTCATGTTAATTGATTGGCACCATTGTGTTCGTCTCTTCAAAATGATCAACTTTGGTGTTGAAATCTTTCCATGAAATGGCTTGTAGCTCAAACGAGATCCTGGTGAAAATTTTGGATGAAGAAGATGCCACGTGTCAGCATTTGATTGGCTAAAAGTTGGTCACACGGATCATACTGTTGAGATTGGGTATTAAATGCATAGCGGCTGAGTGGGAATTAAATGTTCAATCCGTGTGACTTATTTACTCTTCTCTCATTGGCTGAAATGATTTCACATGGATTAAACTTTGGATAACTTTCAATTGTTGGCAGAATCAGTCCCTTGATTTAACAAATTGTTGTTTTGAGCTAGGAGCTTCATTCTTTTGACATATTTGGTCCTTCAACTTTCATTCTTGAACAAAATGGTCCTTTGACTGAGTTGACTTGAGAGTTGACCAAGTTTGACTTGAATCTTGACTTTCACAATATTTGCACTTTAGTCCTTCAACTTTGACAACTTGTCAAGATAGGTCCTTATACTTCAAAGTCTTGTCACTTTTGATCCTTCTTTGTCTTTTTCATCCATTTGAGCTTGATTTTTCTTTGTTTGCTTGAAAATGTATCCTTTTACCTACACAAGTGCACACAAACACAAACATACCACATAACACTGTTTTTGCAAGATAAATTTGTATTTTGCTTCATGTTTTAGGGTTATTTGTTGATAAAAGGATATGAGTTTAAGCTCATATCAATGTCCTCACCAAAGTACAACTTCACTCGTTGGCCATTCACCTTAAAATTAGGTCCATTAGGTTGAGCGAGCTCGAGAGTACCATATGGAAAAATTTGGGCAATGGTGAATGGGCCGGACCAACGAGATTTCAGCTTGCCCGAAAAGATTTTCAACCGAGAGTTAAAGAGTAAAACTTTATCTCCAACTTGGAACTCTCGGTTCTTAATCTTAGAGTCGTGAATGAGCTTAGTCTTCTCCTTATAGATCAAAGAATTTTCATAAGCATCATTACGGAGTTCATTCAGCTCATTGAGTTGGATCTTGCGTAGGTCACCGGCTTTGTTGATATCAAAATTAGCCGACTTCAAGGCCCAGTAAGCCTTGTGCTCCAACTCAATAGGGAGGTGGCACGCCTTTCCGTACACGCGACGATATGGTGTACAACCAATCGGAGTCTTGTATGCGGTACGGAAAGCCCACAAAGCATCATCAAGTTTATCAGCCCATGACGCACGATGCTCTCCCACGGTTCTTTCGAGAATTCTCTTTAATCCTCGGTTGGATATTTCAGCCTGGCCATTAGTTTGTGGGTGGTCAGCGGTGGAATGACGGTGATTTACACCATACTTAGCCATGACTCTAGCAAATTGGTCGTTGCAAAAATGAGTCCCGCGATCACTAATAATGGCACGAGGCACACCGAATCTAGCGAATAGCGATTTCAAAAAGTTACAAACCACCCTTGCGTCATTAGTGGGTAAAGCTTTGGATTCAACCCATTTGGAGACGTAGTCAACGGCTACAAGGATGTATTTGTTTCCTTTAGAAGAAGGGAATGGCCCCATAAAGTCGATACCCCAAACATCAAAGATTTCACATTCTTGTATGAAATTCTGAGGCATCTCGTCTTTATGTGTGATCTTGCCTTGTTTTTGGCAAGCATCACAATGTTTAACCATCTCGTGAGCATCACGGTAAATGGTGGGCCAATAAAATCCCGATTCAAACACTTTTTTTGCGGTGTAGATGGGACCAAAGTGACCACCTGTGGGTCCTTTGTGGCAAGCGTCAAGGATTTCTAAAGCTGCCGGTCCATCAACACATCGGCGAATAATAAGGTCAGCACATTGCTTGAATAGATACGGGTCATCCCAAAAGTAAGTCTTAATGTCGTTAAAGAACTTCTTCTTTTTCTGGGATGTTAACCCGTCAACAAGAATTCTACCCGCCAAGTAGTTTGCAATGTCCGCAAACCACGGGGTTTCATCAGCAGTCGAGTTGATAGACATTAAGGTCTCCAAGGGAAAAGAATCATTGATTTCTTTGTTCGGATGATCCCCTTGGTAAGGATCCTCAAGTCTACTGAGATGATCCGCGGCTAGGTTTTCAGCTCCTTTTTTATCGCGAATTTCGATTTTAAATTCTTGGAGTAGCAAAACCCAGCGAAGAAGTCTTGGTTTGGAATCTTGCTTAGTCAACAAGTACTTCAACGCGGAATGATCGGGGTAAACGATTGTGGTGGAAAGGACAAGATAGGGGCGGAACTTTTCAAAGGCATAGACAACAACTAAAAGCTCTTTTTCGGTTGTCGTGTAATGCAATTGAGCCCCCGTCATTGTCTTGCTAGCGTAATGGATTGGTTGGAAGTGTTTGTTCACTCTTTGGCCCAAAACCGCTCCAATAGCAAAGTCACTAGCATCGCACATCAACTCGAAAGGCAGCTCCCAATTAGGGGTAACCAAGACGGGTGCCTTAGTTAGCTTATCCTTAAGCAAGTTGAAGGATTCAAGACACTCTTTGGAAAAGATAAAAGGAGTGTCTTTTTCCAAGAGGTGGGTCATCGGGCGAGCGATTTGAGAAAAATCTTTGATGAATCGACGGTAGAAGCCCGCATGACCCAGGAAACTTCTCACACATATCACTGTTGAAGGTGGAGACAACTTAGCGATAACATCGACTTTAGCACGGTCTACTTCGAGACCGGCTTTGGAGATTTTGTGTCCTAGCACGATGCCCTCTTTTACCATGAAATGGCATTTTTCCCAATTAAGAACAAGGTGAGTGTCTTCACACCGCTTCAGCATACGTTCTAAATTGGCAAGGCAAGCAGAGAAAGAATCGCCATAAACCGAGAAATCATCCATGAATACTTACATAGTGTCTTCCACCATGTCATGGAAGATAGCCATCATACACCTTTGGAACGTCCCAGGAGCATTACATAAACCAAAAGGCATGCGTTTGTAAGAAAATGTTCCATAAGGACAAGTGAATGTGGTCTTTTCTTGGTCCTTGGGATCGATGGGAATTTGAAAATACCCGGAGAAACCGTCTAAGAAGCAGTAATAGTCATTACCAGCTAGACGCTCGAGCATTTGATCCATGAAGGGAAGAGGAAAGTGGTCTTTTCTCGTGGCATCATTGAGCTTGCGATAATCAATACAAACTCTCCACCCAGTAACGAGACGAGTGGGAATTAACTCGTTGTGTTCATTGGAAACAACAGTTATTCCGCCCTTCTTGGGCACACAATGGACGGGACTTACCCACGGCGAATCCGAAATAGGGTAAATCAAGCCGGCATCAAGAAGTTTGATAACCTCTTGTTTGATGACGTCATGAATTTTAGGATTAACCCTTCTTTGGCTCTGGATTGCGAGTTTAAAGTCATATTCCATGAGAATTTTGTGAGTACAATAGTTCGGATCAATTCCGCGGATATCGGAAATTTTCCAAACAATTGTCTTCTTATGATCTTTAAGCACGGCGATGAGGCGAGATTTCTCTTCTTCTTTCAAGTCCTTCGCGATGATGACAGGCGACTTCTTGTTTTCTTCAAGAAACACGTACTCGAGATGGGGCGGCAACTCCTTAAGTTCTAAATCCGGAGGATTTTTGATGGAAGGTGTTTTCAAAGTTGGAGCATCGATAGCAATAACCGTGGGAGATGGTGGAGAAAGATTGTCTTCTTTGAGAAGGTTTTCAAAGAAATGCATGTCTTCATCCCAATCGGTGGGAGAATCGTCATTTGCTAAGTTCACATCTCCCTTGATGGCTTCAAGATCTTTCCAAAATAAATCACTTTCACCAAATAGAGACAGTGATGAATCAATAGAGGAAACGGTTTCAACATTGGGTAGAGAGGTAGGAATATTTTTACAAGCATCAATAAAGTGTTCTTCACAAGCCTCATCCAGAACGTCAATACAATTAACACTCTCGTATGAATAAGGTTGTTTAGACAACTTTCCCATGTTGAAGACGATTTTATTGTCGCCCACTCTCATGATAAGCTCACCGGCTTCAACATCGATGAGAGTGCGACCGGTCCTCAAGAATGGACGACCAACGATCAATGGCACACGAGGGTCTATATCGTAGTCAACGACAACAAAATCGGCAGGAAAAGTGAATTTGTCGACTCCAACAAAGACGTCTTCGGCTATCCCCACTAGATAAGCAATTGTACGGTTAGCTAATTCCAAAGTCATTTTGGTGGGGACTAGCTCAGAGAGAGATAATTGCTTCCAAACGCTTAAAGGCATTAAGTTAATACTGGCACCTAGATCGGCTAGGGCCATGCAATTCTCTACTCCCAGGAAGTTACAAGGGATTAAGAAACGACCTGGATCACCAAGTTTGGTTGGCAATTTCCTTAAGAGCACTGTAGAGCAATTCTCATTAAGTTGGGTGTTAGCAATATCAAGAAGCTTCTCCTTGTCGCTAAGAAGATCTTTGAACATTTTCGCATACTTGGGCATGTGAGCGAGAGCCTCAGCGAAGGAGATGTTAAAATTCAATTGTTTAAACATTTTGAGAAAGTTCGAAACCTGAATATCATCCTTGCTTTTGAGCTTCTCTTTCCTCAACCTTGAGGGATAAGGTATATCGGACGAAGAGGAAGTCTTTGGGATCGAAGGATCACTCACATCCTTGGGTGGAGGAGGGGTAGAAGTAAGAGGTGGAGAAATTGGGGAAGGAGAAGGATGGGGAATAGGAGCAGGTGACTCGTTTTCCTTAGTCACAATCACCGGTGGAGGTATAGGAAGCTCGGGTTCCTTGGTACCTTTGCCACTGCGAGTGGTGATTGCTTTCATCTCCCCTCTTGGATTCGCAACGGTGTTACTCGGAAGAGTACCCGAAGAAGAGGATTGATTACCTTGGAAGAAACTAGCCATCATGTTCTTTAAGTCATTCGTTTGACTATCCAAAGTGTTTCTCATGTCAGCTCTCAGATCGTTCCCTTGTTTCACCAGGTCTGCTTTCAAGTTCAGCACTTCCCGCTGAAGATTTCCCACGATCACATCGTTAGTCCTCATGTAGGTTTCCACTTCTTGGTGTAAAGCGGTGGGTTGGTTAGGAGGAGCATTGTATGCGGGTGGTTGATAAGCAGGTTACTGGTAAACTTGGTTGTTTCTTTGAGGTGGATTTTGTTGTTTGTGAGGTGGTATGTATGGTCCACGAGATTGTTGTTGTTGTTGAGGAGGGCGGTTGAGGTTTTGTTGTTGGTTTGGGTTGTTAGGAGTAAAACCGGGTGGTGAGAGATAGTTGTTGGAGCGGTAGCTAAGCAGGTTACGGTCACCTTGAGGACGAGCTTGATAAGTGGGTTGAGGATAGGTACCGTATGCTGCATTCACATTCTCAGAAGGGTAGTCTTGGGTGGCGGTACAAGTGGTGTACGAGTGAGGACCCCCGCATATCTCACATGGTTGGTTGACAGCATTTACTTGAGCGTTTTTAGCGTTGATGCTGTTGGTGTTGCTGGCGGTTTGGGTAGCAAGCGATTCAAGAAGCGCAGTGATTTTGTCAATTCGCTTGTCGCTGTCACTAGTACTAGCACTAGCGACATTGGTCCGAACACTCTTGGTTTGCACACGAGACTTATTCTCAATGAAATCCCAAGCATCATTGGAAGTCTTAGCCAAAAGATTACCCCCTGAGGCACTGTTTAGTGAATCTTGGTCATTCATGCTTAAACCATTATAAAAAGTGTTAATTTGGTGCACTTTGGTAAAACCATGTTGTGGGCATTTTCTTAAAAGATCTTTGAAACGATCCCAAGATTCACTAAAAGACTCATCTTACTTTTGTTCAAAATTAATGATTTCATTCCGCAAAGCGGTAGTACGAGAGGGTGGGAAAAAGTAGTTGATAAACTTGGTCTCCAAATCCGTCCACGTAAGAATACTTTGTGGCGGTTCCTTAGCAAGCCAATGCCGGGCTTGTCCCTCTAAAGAAAAGGGAAAAAGTTGCAAACGGATTACCTCTTGTGGAACACCATTGAATTTGACCGTATTCGTGAGTTGCAAGAATCTCTTGATGTGGTCATGAGGATCATCAATGGTACGCCCCAAGAATGGTTGAGCAGAGACCATCTGGATAAAGCCGGATTTGAGCTCAAAGTTGTTGGCTGCAATCGCGGGTATGACAATTGGATCATTGTTGCCGTCTACATGTGTTTGCAGAAGTTCAATCATCGGGCGATTATCCGGTAGAGGCTCATTGTTGTTGTTATTATTGTTGTTGAAAGGTGGATTGTTATTGTTATTATTATTGTTTTGAGGTGGGTTATTGTTGTTGTTTTGTAAACCGGCCATGTCTAAGTCTTCGAGAGGCTCGGGCTCTTGATAAGACGTTGATCGTGTACACATGCACCTGCAAAAGAACTAACAAGGCAAAAACAAAGCAGAAATATTTTTGGTTTTTATGTTTTTTTTAATTTTTAGGATTTTTGAAAATTTTATATATATTTTTTTTTTTGTGTTTTTGAAAATTTTTATGAAAAATTAACGTTCACGGTGAACGGATCCCAAAATCCAAGTTCTCACAAAAAACTGTTGATCTTAACGAGAAGAGCCGGCAGCGGCGCCATTTGATATTAATGATTTTACTTGGGGTTAGATTTAGTTCTCGGTATCTCCTCGAATTGATCACGGCTCTAAGTGGAATGATTTGTTCTTGGTTAATAAAAAGGTGATGGTTTGTTTATCTATTTTAAACTAATGACAAGTAATTAAGTGTCGAAGAGTAAACTTAAAGCTTTAAAAGATTAAACTAAAAAGACGAGTTTTAAAAATAAATGCTTGAAAACTTAAAGGGAAGATTAGAAAAATACTTGGACAATGAATGAAACTAACACTTGAAAGCTTTGCAAAAACAAGAAATTAAACAAACAATTTAACCCAAATCGGAATATCGTAAAAAGTCCTAGATCGGAATATATTCCGATCTTATGATCGGAATGTATAGGAGTGCACTGATCGGAATGAGGGACTAAAATGGTGCAATCGGAATACTTGAAAATGAAGCTGATCGGAATAAACATAAAAGGGCAAATCGGAATCCACCAAAATGAGCCAATCGGAATATGATTAAGTTACCAGATCGGAATAACACAAAACTAGTACAATCGGAATATCTAAAAAACATGCGAATCGGAATGCTGGAACTAAGGTTCAGATCGGAATAATCGAAATAAGCTACAATCGGAATCCTAAACCCCTTTTCCGATCACTGCGATCAGAATAAGGTGCTGATGAGCTGGTCGGAATGACCCAATCGGAAAGGGGTTTATAACCCTTTCCGATGCCTATGTGATCCGAAAAATAAGCAAGACCAATAAGCTATTTCAATAAGCTTATTACCAAAGCTAGCTCGAATCTAATATGAAACGAATCAAATAAGCATAAATAACAACTTATCCAAATATAAAATAAACAAACTTTAAAATCAAATGATAAAAAGATGAACTTTTTAAGAGAACTTATAAAAAGTAAATAAGCAACACTAACAAATAAGCCAATAAGCACAAAGATCTTAAAGCTTATTCGTGTAGAAACTTAAGGAAACATAAAAAGATTAACTTTTGAAGCACAAAATCCTTGATGAACAACACGGATCATACGATATTTGTACCAAAATCAATCAAAATCAAAGAAAGGAAGAATGAGATTAAAGATTAAAAGCTTGAAACTAAACTTGATTAATGAAAAACAATACAAAGGTTTGATCTTGAAAGAGAAAAAGATGAAATCTAGTGAGAGAAAGTTTAGAACTTTCTCTCTCTAAAACTAGAGAGAATGAAAAACTAAAAACTAACTAAAACTAACTAAGTGCTAATTTTGTGAAGTAAAGTCCTTTTTATAGGCATGTCTTGTGGGATTTGTGAATGGGCTTGGTTTTGGGCTTCTTTTCTTCTTTCTTCTTTAGTCTTTACGTTTCTTCTAAATAAACGTTTCCGACCCGGATTTGAGAAGTGTCGGTGAATAATTCCAACTCGTCTTATAATCTTTTGTTTAATAGACTCGAGTTCTTTGACATATATGAATCTTCCATCTTTGGCTCTATTCTTCGATAAATCTTCAAATAGGCACAATGACTTCAAATCTTTTGCATCTCTTGGACAATAGACTTTGTCTTGAGTCTTTTTCCTCGATAAAACCCGTGCAATCCCATGTTTTCTTCAATATTCATCCGGTTGACTCTGAAAACACAATAAACACAAAAACCACGCATAATTCCAAACAAATGATATTAAATACGTGTTTTGGTCTTGTTTTAGCCAGAAATAAGTGGTAAAAGGATGGGTGTTTTCACACCTATCATCTCCAGTCAACTCACCCGTTGTGCGAGGACGAGTAGTCGTACCTTCCGTCACTGTACCATAATCTAATGGTCCATTGAGCACCGATGCCCAAATGAGATGTCCATTCTCTTTGTTCAACATATAAAGTTCCATTAGGGAAGTCCAATCCTCGTACATAGACTTCTCCAACATTGGTGGACGATTATCCGTACCCGATAGGATGGACTTATCCGTAAGAGATGTGTACTCCATTTCGATAAGTTAAGATTTACAAACAATTATCGAACAATGAGAGAAAGTAAATGTGCTTGTTGTCGTGTGTTGGAGTCGAGAAACTATGTTAAAATCCCCTAAAATTGTCTTCTTGAGAAACCAAAAATTCCACTACAAAATTACACACACGAAATTTTCAAAATCACGTTTTTCAAAAATCCTGAAAAATTCCAAAGATTTCGCAATGTGTGAAGATTCCTCAATTATATTCAATTCCTGAATTATCCAATGATTTCGGAATTCCTAAATCCGCAATTAATGAATAATTACGCAATCCTCAAAACTTCAAATTCGCAATGCAAAACAAAGACAATTCCGCAATACTACGAAAAGTTCAATTTCTCAATTTTGTGATGTCAATTCCGCAATTAGTCAATTTGCAAGATTCCGCAATAAATTGCAAGATTCCGCAATTATCAAAGTTCCAAGATTTCGCAATTTTCAGAAGTAGAATTCACAATGAGATAATTCCACAATACTTTGGTGGATTCAATTTCGCAATTCACTTAAAGTACAACATTTCGCAATACAGCAGGATTTCGCAACTTCAAAAACCAAGAATCCACAATATGCAAGAGTGCAAAATTTCGCAATGTAACAAACAATTGCGAATTTATATCAGTTATTGCAATTGTGAGAAAAACAAGGAAATTGTATTGTACTTGAAAATGACGAATCTTGAAGCCAAAAGTGAATCCAAACACTCAAAAATTTTTCGTTTTTGAGCAATCCAAGTAACCCAAATCACTAATACGTGTATGTAGATGATATTGGTGAAGATCAAACCACAAAAAAACACCAAAAAGATTTTGGACGTGGGATTTAGGGAGCAAAAACACACGAATTTTATGAACACAAACACAAAAACAATACACTCATCCCATGGCTTTTGATACCATTTGTAGAAGTGTAAATCTTGCTTATGTTTTAGAGAGAGAAAGAGATAGAGAGATGGTGGATTACACACAATTCTAGAGAGAGAAACAAGAGTAAACTATGTGAAAAATGATTAACCACACACCCTCTCCAACAAAGGAGAGGGTTTATATACCCAAGCCCTTGTCATGGGCTTGGGCTTACATTTGGGCCGGCCTACACATGTTGTAGGCTAGGCTTGTTCTTGTTTGATAAATAAAGAAAGTTAACTAAACTACGAGCTATTACATGGACTATCGTTGGAGTGACCGGTCCTTCTTTATACGTAAAACGTATTTCCAACACTACTTCCGAATCACTAGTGCTACATAAATACATACATGAATAAGTATCTGCTTACTAAATACGTAGTTGGTTTTATGTCATGTCTTAGCTTATTTTATGTGTTCTTACCATGTTTTACTGTTTTTAAGCCTTACACTGTGTTTATCTTATATTCTGTTTAATCTGATTAAGTATTTCTGGTATTTCATGTGTTATTATACTTATTGTGTAATAATAAGTAACTTTCCAAAATAGCAGGTTTCCTAAAATAGAAAGTTTCCAAAAATAGAAAGTTTCCAAAAGTAGAAAGTTTCTAAAAATAGAAAGTTACCAAAAATAGAAAGTTTCCAAAAATAAAAAGTTTCCAAAAATAGAAAGTTTCAAAAAATAGAAAGTTTCCAAAAATAGATTTACTGCTTAAAATTGATAAGTTTCTAAAAATAGAAAGTTTCCATAAATAGATCAGCTGCCTTAATTAAATAAGTTTCCATAAATAGATTAGCTGCCTGAAATAAATAAGTTTCTAAAAATAGAAGGTTTCCATAAATAGATTAGCTGCCTTATTTAATTAAGTTCCTAAAAATAGAAAGTTTCCATAATTAGAAATAAGCTGGTTAAATAAGCTAAATATATAAGCCTAAGTGTTTTCATGATTATTTTCTAAGTCATATGATATAATCTATAGTTTAATAATTATTTCATGTAAATAAATTAAACTATAGGTTAAAATATCTAAATAAAGTATAACATGTTTTTAATTAAATAAAGTTAAATACTTAGGTTAAAACATGTATGATTATATATTAATAATATAACCTAAGTCATGTTAATTAATTAATTATAGTCATGGTTTTTAAATAATTAATTAATTATAAGTCAAATATATAAAATACTTAGGTTAATTAATTTCATGATTATAATAATTAAAATAACCTAAGTCATGTTATTAAATTAATCATATCATTTTATTAATTTAATTTATAACATAAGATCATAAACATAAAAAAAAACTAAACATACACCATGAACTGGATCTAAACTAAAAACAATGAACCGGACATGAAATCGACACCGTACCCCGAACCAAATCGGGGTACCCCGTGTCTTGAGGCTGCCGTGGGACCCACACACACCAATCGAGACCATAATGGTCTTCGTGGTGGTCGGTTGGCCAAACCGAAACCCTTTTGGGTTCGGTGTAGCCTGCGGCCAAAACAAACACCCCTTAAAAACATACTTTTGATTTTATTAAACCCCAAATCATGTTAGATCCATGTTTATTTATTAGGTTTTTGTAAAAACATAACATGTTCTTGATTTATTAAAAGATCAAATCAAAAGAAAAATTTTAAAAAGGAATTACCGAATTCGTGGATCAAAAGGATGAAGAACAAACGCGATCACCAACTAATTCTCCAAGATACAAGATCACAAACCACGTCCTTGTGGTGTTTTAGGGTGGCGGCACAAAAAGAACAAGGAATAGGGTTTTTAGGTTTTTGCTAAAAATCTTCTGTAAAACTAAATGAGTAGTGAAAAATCTCTTTTTCCCTTTTAGTAAAATTTGACAAATGGGCTTGGCCCATTTGTCCCTTGTAGCCGCGGGTAGGGGCCCCACTTGGGGTACCCGTACCTTTTTCTGTGTCTCGTTGTTAAGTTACACGATCGTGATTATTTTTGTTCGCGTTTTAAGTGTTCTCGTTTCGTAAATACCGTTATCTAATATATTTAATTACGCTCGTAATAAATATATATACGTAATTAATAATAGTTCGTGTTTTAATTACGTTCATGATTTCATGATCGCATGTTCGTGATTAATTATTGCCAAATAATTATTACGTGCCCGTGCATAGTAAATACTTATCGTCTTATAACACGTATGTAATACGTAAAATCCTAACACGTAATCGTAATCATGATATATTAGGAAAGTTTAAATCTAGTACGTATGATATTAAGGGTACTATTCATGGTAAAAGCATGCGGGTTTTATAGTATATACATAATTCGTGTGACATTATAGCTTCAAGAGGGAAATGTATCATTTTTAGGGTCTCTAGTATATGTATATGATGAATGTGATTAATTAGTTAGGACTAGATATAATGTAGAATGTATACTTCTTTATTAAAGTAAATTGTAGATATTTAACGGATATAAGGTGGCTAGGTGAAAGTTAAAGTAGTTAAAGAAGACAAAAGTTCCCATATGTATATAAAAACATGGATTGATAGTGTAATCAAATGAAAGACTGAAGCTTCATAAAATTAAGTGAAGTAAGATTACATAGATTTCATGCAAGATGAGTGCATAAGGTGACAAGGTCAAGGAAGTAAAATCAGAAGTTTTACATCATAGACCCCAGAATTTATGAACAACTTCCAATACAACATTTTTTCTCCATTCTATGCATCAAAAATAGGGTCATTCAATTCATGCTCATACATCTTGTGCATGCTATTCCAAATCACCCAGTCCTTCTCAACCCCATCCATAGTAGGAGGATTTGTTGCAAATTCCCCTTTAGAATCTTCCATAGATCATCTAGGTCTTCTCTATCTAGAGTTTGAAAAAGAAGATCTAGACTTAGGAATGTCTGTGCCGTGTTGTCAGCCCTAGTACGTTTCAACTAGGACATACCTTTATGCTCATGCACTGCATACTCCACTATAGCATACTTTTTCCCAAACTCACTTGGTGCAATTTCATCATTTTCCTCCAAGATTACATGTTGATCAATTTCATCATTGGAGGGATGCTGACTGTCCCTACTGACTGTTCCAATCTTTTCCATCCTCTTCATTCTCTTGGCTGCTCTTTGTAAGTTAAGAACAGATCTTTCACCTGCTAATGAAGATCCACCTGCTTGGGAAGTTGCAGCTGTTTGGGATGATGCACCTACTTGTGTTGTTTCCACTGCCTTAGAAGATTCACTTGCTTCTCCTTCCGCCTTTCTTTTTCTAGCCTCCATGGCTATCTTTACTATTTCTTCTTGCCACTTAATGTTCTCAGCTTCTTCAGGAGTACCTACACCAATGAAATTCTCAACATTTGTGGCCCTCAGCACTGGCATGGCTGCCTTCTCTATCTCATCAAAGGTCATATTTCTGAAATGAGCATTAGTCCACTTTTTGAATCCTTTAAGTATGACCTTGTAATGTTTCAGCCTCCCTTTTTCAGACTTCAAGTACTTTTCCTTTTGAATCTGCATTACTCTTCTTTCCAAGTATTCCTTTTGAAAGTTGAAGATCAGAAGAGTCAATTCATACTTTTTTTCTAAAGGAGCATTCACCAATTCCTTTTCCCATTGTTTCAAAAATTCGGTGACATTGGGTACCCTTTCATCCAGCTCTATATGCATTATCTCAATCTGCTTGAGCATCTCTCTTGGCTTCATTCGTACCTGTTCTTGCTCAGAGAGATCTAATTTTGAGACATAAAGTTATGCCTCCTTTCTCCTCTTTTGTACCCTCTCCTGCTCCATTTGTACCTTTTCTTCTTGCAATTTCTGAGCTACAAATTCATCATATTCAGTCTGAGCCCTTATCTCTTCAGGTGTCCTACGCTTATATTTCCTTTTGGGCTATTCAACCAGTTTCTCTTTTCCTTTGTCTTTTGGATCCATTGTTGGTGTTGCTTTAGGAGCAGTCTTGCCAATTTGTATCCCCTTCTGAGCTGGTTGCCTCCTCTTCTTTCTAGCAAATGTTCGAGAAATGTGTTGTTTTGTAGGAGTAATATTAGCAGGGGGAATACTTACAGCAGTGGGATCAATGATAGTAGGGGAAACTTTTGTAGTAGCAAGTGCTTCTTCTTAATGACCCATATGTAATAATGCTTGGGCCACATCTTTTGTTGCACTCCCTTTGTCACTACCTTTCTCATCACTAGCCACTTTCTTTTTTCCCAGATCCTGTCCACTAGGAAATGCATACCATTCCATTGATTCATCTGTTTTGGGTACTTCCTCCCCTTTAGAATCATCCTAATATGTGGTGAGAACCAGCTATGGTCTGTGCCTCCCCTCAAGCTTAACAACCCTGGACTCTAATGTAGTGATCACCAGGCCTTGTTGTTTGACTGTATGTACCAGTTGTGCATTTTGCTCTTTCAAGCTAATGCACATATTCGTCAATTCCATAATAGATAATGGTTTCAGTCTGCTCTCAACCCTAGTAGGAGATTTCTCTCCTCTTTAGGTATCACTGAGTGAGGAAGTGGACTTACTTATGGTGTCACTTTCCTGCTCACCCCTTGAGGGTGAGTCAGTAGTGGCAACCAAATCCCAGGTTTCTCCATACCAACGGAGGCTCTCCTCTCTACATCTGATGAAGGTTCACTAGGAAAGGGAGACCTAGCAAATCGGGCTTTGGTTCTTCTTTCTTGTTTTGATTTGAAGGGGGTAGAGAGCTGGCAGGGGAATCATCAGTTGAGGCAGGGGAATCAAAAAGTGTAGGTTTGGCTACTTTGGGTTTAGCTGCTTCACGTCTGATCTGATTTATCATGATTTGAGTAAGGGGTACTGCCCTGCCATAAAATTGTGGAGTGGGTGTAGCAAGGGTGGTAAACAGTTTAGTAGTGTGGGGGTTGGCTGTGAAATAAGCTTTGTGTCTAATGGGACCATGTTGACTCATACCCAACAAAAGTTCTATAAACCTTGGATACATACAAAATTTAGAACTGCCTTTAACATTTTTAACCATTCCTTCAAAAATCATTTGAGAAAAACAATATTTTCGCCCTGTTGCTAAACATATCAGGGCAGAAGCAACTTGACTCCCAAATTCATTAAAAGTAGTAGTTTTTTATGACAAGCATTGAAAAATTGCATGAATCAAACACTTCCAATGGGGTTCAAACTGAGCTTTAGAAAACTTACTAATAACTAGATTTTACTCAGGTTAAAAAGATTCGTTTAAGTATGTCTAATCGAATTGATCTTAGCTCTCTATGTGACTTCGTTTTAATTTGGTGGAAACAAAGATGTGTCGTTGTAGTTTTTAAAATAAAAGGCGCAAAACAATTAAAGTAAATGTGCTCTTAAAGTAAATTGACGTAAACTTAAATCTATCTAGGGCAAACTTAAAGTGAGACTAAAACTAAGGCAAGTCTAAAATAAAACTAAGGCAAATAATCTAAAAGTGTAATTAAATAAAAGACAAGAAAAATAAAGCTTGAAAATAAAAATCAAAGACGAAAACTAATAAGAACCTGAATACAGCTCATTAGGAATAAACCTTCGTTTGGAACAATCACTCGTCCTAAATGTCACCTTTGGTTGAAATGATTCTTCTTCACTTGGAATATTACCAAAATCCTTGATCCGGAAAAAATTGGTCTGAATATGTCACTTATCCAAAACAATGCTTCGTTCGGAACTTGCTGATTCGGAACTTGTAAATTCTTCCTTGATTCGGAAGTTTCTGGTCACCCCTTGATTCGGAAGTTTCCGGATGAAGCTCCTTGATTCGGAAGTTTTGAACTTCCGAATGAACCTCCCTTGAGTCGGAAGTTTTTGACTTCCGAATAAACAGCCTTGATTCGGAACTTTGGTCCTTGATTCAAAACTTTGGATTGATTCGGAACTTTTGAAAAGTTCCGGATGAAACCCTTGATTCGGAAATTCGGAGTTCCGAATGAGTATGTTTGGTTCGGAATTTTTGGACTTCCGAATGAAGAGTCTTGGTTCGGAAGTTGTGGACTTCCGAATGAAACCTTGGTTCGGAAGTTTCCGAATAAACCCTGCTTGGTTCGGAAGTTTTGGACTTCCGAATGAGTATGTTTGGTTCGGAAGTTTGGACTTCCGAATGAACACTTCAGTCCTTTCCTTGCCTTGACTCGGAACTCTTCCTGGAAAGATCAAAAACAAGGCAAACACCCCCGAAGAACAAGGAAAACAGTAGCAGCAGATATAATAACAAAATAATCAAAATCAATCACACGGATAATAATAAACAGTAACGAAACAATGAAATAACATCAACAAGCAATTAAAAACATGAAATCAAACAACTTTTACCACAATAATCAAAAACCACTTTGGATCAAAATAAAAGCATGGACTTAAACATAAACACAACAAATCAAAGAATAAGAAAGGTAGATAAGAGATTGACAAGATAAAATAAAGATTTGACAAGAATTAAAATGAAAACTTACTTGGAATTAAATGGTAATTAAGGTGCATAACATGAATTAAAATGACATGAAAAGTAAATGACAAGTATTTAGATGGTGGAAGACTAATTGTCACACTTAGCCAACAGGAGTGAAAAATAAACATCCTAATCTATTTATAGGGGAGGATTAAGGAAGTTTCCTCCCCTCTTTCCTTTTCTCTTAATTGCATAATTAAGTCCCTCCTTCTTTTAATCTTCATTAATTGCGTACTTAGTCCTTTTCTTCTAATCCTTCTTTAATCTTGGACTTAAGGGACTTTTGACTTCGGGATTTCTTTTGAACTCGTCTTTAAATTCTTCAATAAAATAGACTTGAATTCTTCGGCTTTTGATAAACTTCCGTCTTTTGACTTTTTCTTCGATAAATCTTCAGAATTGGTCGTGGACTTCCGTTCTTTTTGCACTCTTGACTTCTTGACTTCGTCTTTCATCCTTTTCTTCAATAAAAGTCTGTAAATGCCCGTGAATGTCCGTGTTTTCTCCATTTTTCACCTTTTTATCCTAAATCCCAACAAAAACACAAACCACGCATAATTCCGACATAAAAGACATAAAATACACGTTTTGGTCCGGTTATTATTGTAATTAAGTGGTAGAAAAGATGGGTGTTTACACACCTATCAAATCCCCTACACTTGACCATTGCAATGTCCTCATGCAATGCATTAGTTACAAAGCAAGATTACACTTTTCATCATAATCAATCCACGTTGGCCTTTATTAAAGAGATAGAAAATAAAAACATACAAAATAAAGAAATCAAAAGCATACCTTGGGTTTTGGAAAAGTTATGAATAATCATCATCCTCAAGTTTTCACTTTCTCCAAACCAAGCTTAAAACGAGATCATTGTTATTATAAGTTAGTAAACTAACACGAACTCATGTGGGCCAATTATTCACTTAGACTCCCTTATTCCTATGGGTATCTCTTATATTTTATTATTTGTCTTGAATGATCACGAAGATACATTGTTTGACTTATTTCGATAATTATTTAGTCTGAAAATAAAGTGCACGATTTAATCAATAGTTAGCTAAAGGACCAAATCTTTTAAAACTGCTTCTCGGGATATCAAAAAGTTCATATCTTGGCATAACTTGTTTCGCGATTTGAGACCTTTCTCGGGCCGATATTTGGCAGCGACTTCATACTTCAAATCTTGAGAGACGTTCATGAAATAATGGTCTTCTCTTCATAATTGGAATTTCTTCACTTGAAGTTTTGAGAGATTCATACTTGGACCACGACTTCTTCATTTTTCTCCAATCATTATTTTGGACTTTGATATACAACGATCCGCCTCCTTTTATGACTTGGATCTATTTATCCTCATACCTTGTTAGGGTCTTTTCGGATACACTTCTCCATGACTTTTGGGGAGTTTTTGCTTTACGTCGTGTGTCTCGATCCTTCATATTGATTTTCGATAAATGATTTTTCACATCACTTTGGATCTTTAGCAACAAAACATAGCCCTCATGCCTTGTTAGGGCCTTTTCGGACTCGCCAATCTTCGCGCCCCGCTTCATAAGTTATGCCTTGGCTATGAACTCTCGTCATTACCGAGCAACTTTTAAACGATCTGGGGCTAGAAGCTAAGTAACTTTTCAAATCGTACAACCTTATTTATTAGCAAATAAATTATTAGCAAGCAATGGGAGAATAGGCTCATAATTAACTCAAATAAATTCATGAAAGAATACCGAACTTATAATTGGCTCTATCATCTCTCGTTCTCCACAGTTTAAAGTCTCAAGTAATGAGACTCGTGGATACTTAGCCTATTAAATCAAAGTTTTGGGTTTTCGAGTCGCCTATAGGATCTTGCAAATTCTTAGACTTTTTCAAGTTTAGAAATCGCATTTTAAAGTTCCCTTGATAAACGACTCTCTAGGATCAATTATAGGAACTTGCGAAAAGTTCTTGTTCTTAACCCGTGAGAGTTAAGACTTTCGCGTTTTATAGCTCCCTATATAAAAGCCTAGCAAAACTTGACTTAAACACGTTAAGGATACTAGCTAGAGTAAACTCGGATTGAGTCAAAAGATTCACAACGTTTGAAAATTAAAACCACTTATTAAACATTTATTCAAGCAGAGAAAGAACATAACTATACAAAGATAACAACTAATAGGCCAAAATAGATCAAAAGTTTTGAAAAATGTCGAAAAATTGATTTTTCGGTTAAAATGAGGACAAATACAAGGAAAAGACCACTTAACTTCGATAGAAGTCCCCCCTACACTTAAGATAAACATTGTCCTTAATGTTTAAGCATGTGGGAGTAAGCTCCCCTACACTTAGGACATTGTGCACGTTGTTTAAATCTTGCTAAGGAAAAGACAACTAAAGAGATTCCTATTTTAATATTGAGAAAATATAAAATAGTGAATCGAAAAGAGTTTAGGATAGAACCGGGAAGAAATAGAACACGGAATCACGGGTCGTCAAGAATCATCAAGAGTGGATCATTGAAGCTCGAATCCCTGATTAAGAAGTGAGGAGAGGAAATAGCAATCCAAAGGGTCCCCCCTGCACTTATGGTAAAGAAAGCGAAAGGATAGATGCATGGGTTGCCTCCCAAGAAGCGCTTGATTTTTGTTAACCGAGTCGTGAGCCTGACTCGACCTTGATCATCAACGGAAGTAGCATGAAACAAATCCACCAGGATCAAAGACATAGTTTTCATCCATCAATAAGCAAGAACTTAAGGCGAACAAGGCAAGCCAAAAGAGAAATGGCAGGGTTCCCTTAAGCAACGATGGAGCACGGTAGAAGCAACGATGAAGTGGTGCAAGCATGTCTTCAATGGGTCCAAAGATTTTTCCTTTTATTTCATCAGGTGGATACTGAGATGGCTTAAAGACTTCAATACCGGGGTCGAACACCTTTTCCTTCAAGGGAAAATAGCACTCAGGCTCAGCCGAGTGTGAAGAAGATCCACAAAGAAGCACAAACTCGTCCTCAGAAGTGGGACAAAGAGGTGTCAAATCATACGTGCAACGGTTTTCGGTGTCGACCGGTTTCTTTTCCTTTGACAAAATGCTCTTCAAATCCAAAGTAGGATCAAGGCGATAATCTTCAAAGTCCAAAGGAGGAGCATCACTCTCATGAGGGAAGTATGTGTTGAGAAATTCAGAGAAATCTTCCTCAAATGAATAATCGTCCAAAGTAGGATCGAGTGATGGTGGAGGATCTTCATCATGTGAAGAATCGCTCGATAGAGTATCAGCCTCATCAAAATCATCGAAAGTAGGCAGCTCGGGATACTAAGAAGTACAATCAAAATCATCCGAGTCTGAGCTAGAATCATCATCATCATAAGCATCAAAGACCGGTGGAGAATCAAAAATGGGAGAAGCGTCCAAAGTAGGGAGAGAATCATCCACATTATCTTCAAAGAGTGGATTGTCAGTGGAAGACTCGAATAGAGGATTGTCATAGACGGTAAAGTCATCGAGCACATTTATCATATTCACTGATTCTCGTCCTCCAAAGGATTTGCCTGTAAGCTTTCCCATTTTAAAAACTTTAGAATCATCCCCGACTCTTAAGATTAACTCACCTTCGGCCACATCTACTAAAGCACGTCCGGTTCTCAAGAATGGCCGACCAAGTATTAAAGGAATACGAGGGTCCATTTCATAATCAACTACGACAAAATCGACCGGGAAAGTAAATGTGCCAACTTTGATGAACACGTCTTCGGTTATACCAACGGGGTAAGCGAGAGTGCGGTTTGCAAGTTCAAGAGTCATCTTTGTTGAAATGAGGTCGGGCAATGATAGTGTTTTCCAAACACTGAGTGGCATAAGATTAATACTAGCCCCGAGATCAGCAAGGGCAGTAAATTCTTCAGTTTTGTTGAACACGCAAGGCAACACAAAACGACCGGGATCTCCAAGTTTTTCCGGAAGTTCTCTAAGAAGGACTGCAGAGCAGTTTTCATTTAAGCGTGTATTGCCGAGTTCAATCAGCTTCTCCTTCTTGCTAAGCAATTCCTTGAATGCTTTGACAAATTTTGGCATGTGGCAAAGTGCTTCAACAAGGCTAATGTTGATGGTCATTTTAGATAGCATATCCACATATTTCGATACTTGACAGTCATTCTTGGTTAGCTCGTTGGTCTTGCCTATGCGATAAGGGTATGGGATTCTGGGTTGATAAGGGTTGGGTGAAGGTATAGTCGGTGAAGGTTGTGATGTTGAAGGGTCCTTCCGAGATACATCGTCATGACGAGGCGGAGACGGTAATGGTGTACTATTACTAGGTGTAGGAGGAGTAGGGATACATGGTGGTGGAGGAGGTGTAGATGATGGTGGTGGAATAGGTGGATCGACGATGGTAAGTCCACTACGCGTAGTTATAGCACTCACATTAGCTCGCGGATTAGTGACGGTGTTGGAAGGTAGAGAACCCGAAGAAGAAGAAGGTTGAGCTTCGGGCAAGAAACTAACCAATAGATTCTTTAATTCAGTTGTTTGAGTGATGAAGGAGGATTGAAGGTTCTCACGAACCTCGGTTCTGATGTCATTACCTTGCTTCAAGATATCTCCTTTCAAATTGATTATTTGGCTCTGTAGATTCTTGATTTGCTCACCTTGAGTTCTCATGATTGTGTCAACATCGGGATTAATGGGTGGGTGTTGTTGGGTGGGTGGTTGATAAGGGTTAGAAGCACGAGGTGGGATTTGGTTGCTTCTATTGTAGTTGTTGGCGGGATTTTGGTTTTGAGGAGAAAAACCGGGTGAAAGGTAATTGTTGGAACGGTAGCTCAGCAGATTTCTATCCCCTTGTTGTCTAGCTTGGTAATTTTCCGGTGAATAATTACCGTAAGCTGCATACACATTTTCCGGATTTCCTTGTGTCGAAGGACAATCGGTGTATGAATGAGGACCGCCACATGTTTCACAAGGATTAGCAACCGCTTTAACTTGTTGTTGTTGGTTTGAAGCGAGAAGCGTAATACTTTTGCTCATTTCAGCCATCATGCGGGTGAGTTCGGTCATCTCAGGGTTTGCTGAGGTAGAAGAAACATTGACTCTCGTGTTGTTTCTAGAAGAAGCAGAGGAATCCCAGTTCTTATGATGAGTAGTCATGTTCTCTATTAACTCTCTACACTCCTCGGGTCTCCTTTTCATGAATGTGCCACCGGCGGCTGCATTGATCGTATCACGATCTCGAAAAGTCAATCCGTTGTAGAAAGTATCGATCAAGGTGACCGGAAGCATGTTGTGGTTTGGACAACGGTCGATCAAGACATTATATCTCTCCCAAGCGTCAAAAAGAGATTCATCGGGATCTTGCATGAAACCGCTGATCTGATTGCGAAGGCTTGTGACCATGGATGGTGGAAAGTAGCGCGATAGAAAGCGTTGAGTCATATCATCCCAAGTGTGAATAGAATTCTTCGGGAGACGATCAAACCATTTCTCGGCATAATGCGATAAAGTATGTGGGAAGAGTTGTAGGCGGAGTACATCTATTGTGGCCCCAGGCAACTTCATGCTTTGGGTGATTGTAATGAACTTGTCGAGGTGTTTGTTGGCATCATCATCAGGCAATCCTCTAAATGGGTTTGTTTGTACTTGCTGAATCATGTGGTGCTTCAACGAAAACTCAGGAGCGTTGATTTGCATCGGCGCAATCGGTCCTCCTCGTCCAAACATTGTTGGTTGACAAAGTTCCTCCATGGTCCGAAGATCGGGCTGTGGAAGAGCATTGTTGTTATTGTTGAGGTGCGGTAGTTGATTATTGTTGTTAACACCTGCCATATCTAAATCTTCTTGAGGCTCGGGCTCTTGATAGTTAGAAGATCTAGTACGCATACACCTGAAAATGCAAAAGAAAAAGAAACCAAACGCAAAGGCAATATATATACACAATAAAGATAAAATCTTTTTGGATTTTTGAAATTTTTAATTTTTATGGTTTTTATGAATTGTTTAATTTTTTTATGAGTTTTTGGAATTTTTAAGGCAAGAAAAATAACGTTCACAAGTGAACGGATCCCAAAAACCAACGTGTCTAGCACAGAAAACTGTTGATCTTAACGAAAAGAGCCGGCAGCGGCGCCATTTAATAACTAGATTTTACTCAGGTTAAAAAGATTCGTTTAAGTATGTCTAATCGAATTGATCTTAGCTCTCTATGTGACTTTGTTTTAATTTGGTGGAAACAAAGATGTGTCGTTGTAGTTTTTAAAATAAAAGGCGCAAAACAATTAAAGTAAATGTGCTCTTAAAGTAAATTGACGTAAACTTAAATCTATCTAGGGCAAACTTAAAGTGCGACTAAAACTAAGGCAAGTCTAAAATAAAACTAAGGCAAATAATCTAAAAGTGTAATTAAATAAAAGACAAGAAAAATAAAGCTTGAAAATAAAAATCAAAGACGAAAACTAATAAGAACCTGAATACAGCTCATTAGGAATAAACCTTCGTTTGGAACAATCACTCGTCCTAAATGTCACCTTTGGTTGAAATGATTCTTCTTCACTTGGAATATTACCAAAATCCTTGATCCGGAAAAAAATTGGTCTGAATATGTCACTTATCCAAAACAATGCTTCGTTCGGAACTTGCTGATTCGGAACTTGTAAATTCTTCCTTGATTCGGAAGTTTCTGGTCACCCCTTGATTCGGAAGTTTCCGGATGAAGCTCCTTGATTCGGAAGTTTTGAACTTCCGAATGAACCTCCCTTGAGTCGGAAGTTTTTGACTTCCGAATAAACAGCCTTGATTCGGAACTTTGGTCCTTGATTCGGAACTTTGGATTGATTCGGAACTTTTGAAAAGTTCCGGATGAAACCCTTGATTCGGAACTTCGGAGTTCCGAATGAGTATGTTTGGTTCGGAAGTTTTGGACTTCCGAATGAAGAGTCTTGGTTCGGAAGTTGTGGACTTCCGAATGAAACCTTGGTTCGGAAGTTTCCGAATAAACCCTGCTTGGTTCGGAAGTTTTGGACTTCCGAATGAGTATGTTTGGTTCGGAAGTTTGGACTTCCGAATGAACACTTCAGTCCTTTCCTTGCCTTGACTCGGAACTCTTCCTGGAAAGATCAAAAACAAGGCAAACACCCCCGAAGAACAAGGAAAACAGTAGCAGCAGATATAATAACAAAATAATCAAAATCAATCACACGGATAATAATAAACAGTAACGAATCAATGAAATAACATCAACAAGCAATTAAAAACATGAAATCAAACAACTTTTACCACAATAATCAAAAACCACTTTGGATCAAAATAAAAGCATGGACTTAAACATAAACACAACAAATCAAAGAATAAGAAAGGTAGATAAGAGATTGACAAGATAAAATAAAGATTTGACAAGAATTAAAATGAAAACTTACTTGGAATTAAATGGTAATTAAGGTGCATAACATGAATTAAAATGACATGAAAAGTAAATGACAAGTATTTAGATGGTGGAAGACTAATTGTCACACTTAGCCAACAAGAGTGAAAAATAAACATCCTAATCTATTTATAGGGGAGGATTAAGGAAGCTTCCTCCCCTCTTTCCTTTTCTCTTAATTGCATAATTAAGTCCCTCCTTCTTTTAATCTTCATTAATTGCGTACTTAGTCCTTTTCTTCTAATCCTTCTTTAATCTTGGACTTAAGGGACTTTTGACTTCGGGATTTCTTTTGAACTCGTCTTTAAATTCTTCAATAAAATAGACTTGAATTCTTCGGCTTTTGATAAACTTCCGTCTTTTGACTTTTTCTTCGATAAATCTTCAGAATTGGTCGTGGACTTCCGTTCTTTTTGCACTCTTGACTTCTTGACTTCGTCTTTCATCCTTTTCTTCAATAAAAGTCTGTAAATGCCCGTGAATGTCCGTGTTTTCTCCATTTTTCACCTTTTTATCCTAAATCACAACAAAAACACAAACCACGCATAATTCCGACATAAAAGACATAAAATACACGTTTTGGTCCGGTTATTATTGTAATTAAGTGGTAGAAAAGATGGGTGTTTACACACCTATCACTTACATATTTTATTTACAAGAAAGATTGTACCCCAAGTTTGTTAGACCCTCAAAAATATCAGCCTCAGGCAGGGTAACCACCCCATCCTCATCATCCTAAACTAACTTTTCTCGGATGGAGGCAAGTGTAATCACTTTGGGGTGGCCATCAACCAAGCTTTTAAGTGTGACCTCTCCATCCACTGTATCAGTTGTGACATTAGACCAAAACTTTTGGATGTGTGAGGTGTAAATCCTTGGACTGATCACAAGAGCTACCCTAAAATAGCTAGACTTTAGGTAAGCTACTGCATCAGTGAATTAAGCTGTTTCTCCAGAAAGAATGGCAATCTGGTTATGGTTAGGAGAAATTTTGAGAGACATTGAAAATGTTTGAAGAATTTAGAGGTTTATATTTTGCAAAAGGAAGTGGATTTGATCGACTAAATGAGTTAGGCATGTTGGTTAAGGGAATTGAGTTTATATAGACGAATTAGAGGTGTGTGATTGGACCAAATTATCAAATTGTATAAAAATTAGGAATAAATCTTTCTAAGAAAGATATATATTTGAAATAATTAAAAAGAAGTTACCAATCCGCGAAGAAAACGCCTTAAATATATTTTGAAAATAATAAAATATTCCCTAACCAAAAACTTAGCAAGCAGGCCCAACGGCTATAAGCAGGGTAACGGTATTGTCCGTCAACGGTCAAACAGGGTAATGTTGCAAAGCAGAGGAAAGTTGTGAAAGTAGGGGTATCAAAAATAAAAGCAGGGGGAACTTTCCTATGGGTATTAAAGTATCTGAATAAGTCAATGCTAACCAACACTGTCCTAATGTACAGACCTGTATAAGCAAGCTAGATACATAGCACTCTATAGTCCTCCAGTCAACAAAGTCTCAAACAGAATAGTCAATACTTAAGTAAACCATGCACCAGGTCAACCCAATAAAAGATAGATACCCAGGTCTCCAACCCAACCATTTCCTTCCTATGGTCAATTGGTCTTGGCAAAATGCATCCAAAGACTCCATTAAGTGCAACAAGTTGCCCAATCAAGAGTTTTGACTGCATATTACAGTGCCTCAAGGTCTAAGGACTCTAACTTGCTTTGCAGCAAGCCTTCACTGTCACAAAGCCCCCACTCACCTGTGGGTATGATCTAGAATCATACATGAGCATCATATAGATGCCCTGAATCCTAAAGTTGTGACCTAACCTCCCCTGAAACATAGAGTATATACATGATTCTCCCATAAGACATTGTATACTTCATTATAGGGGTGTAATCGAGTCGAGTCGAGCCCAAGTTTAGTAGGGCTTGAGCTTGGCTTGATACTAAAATTTTAGGCTTGAGCTTGGCTTGATAACTTGTCAAGCTTTACCAATTCAGGCTTGAGCTTGGCTTGATAAGGCTTGATAAAAGCTTGAGCTTGGCTTAAAAAGCTTGAATGTGTACAAAGTTAATTTTTTATATTAAAACTCATCAATAAACATATGTATAAAATAAAAAAACAAAAATAATTACTTAAAACAAATTTGATTTATTTAACATTAATAAAGCCAACAACAAAATCATCGTACAATCTTGGTTTCAAAATATGTTTTGCACTCCAATACGACTAAGGTCCCAAAGGCCATTCCATGATGTAAATCCGAGTGCAATTTAGACACGTTGTATTTAGTATTAAAAAGAGTACAAAACATATTTATACACATATTGTATTCCACCAAGTAGCGAGTAAATGCAATAATTAAATTTACCAAAATAAAGAATCATTTAAAATACAAAGAACTAAAATATAAATGTAATCAGAGTTAAAAGTCCTTCGAAAATATAGTATTTGTTTATGAAATTAGCCCTTAAAATTTGGTTAATAGTCAAATTAACAATTAGTTTCTTATATAAATTCATCATAAAAATAAATTTTTGATAGAGCTTAAAAAGCTTGATAAGAACTCGAGCCGAGCTATCAAAAGCTTGAGCTTGAGCTTGAGCTTGATATAGTTTCGAGCTATTTTTAGGGCTTGAGCTTGGGCTTGAGCTTGATAAAAGCTTGGCTTGATCGAGCCAAGCTCGAGCTCGAGCTCGAGTTGCTTGATAAAAGCTTCGCTTGATTACACCCCTACTTCATTATAATCTCTGCATTGTTAGTCTAAAACCACACATAACCACTTATAAAAAGAACAAACCCAAACAAGAGAAAAACCCCTAGCAGGGGAAATTTCCTTAGCAGGGGGATTAACCCTAGCAGGGGAAACTTTGTTCAAAAGCAGTGGAATGAAGCATAATGGAAAAAGTGACTAACAAATGTACAACAAAAACAATGATACAATCCTGAATACACACAAGAAAATACAAAAATTTGATTTAGGGAGTGAACATTCCAATACTTGCAACCAAGTACTGAAATCTCCCTATGTCAAAAGCTTTTGTCAAAAGATCAGCAACATTAAGTTTTGTGTCAATTGCCTCAGGGACAATTAACCTTTTTTCAAAACAGTCTCAAATAAAATGAAGTCTGATTTCAATATGTTTAGTCTTAGTGTGGAAAACAGGATTTTTAATTATGCAGATAGTGCTGTTATTGTCAATAAATATCTTGGTTTTAAGAAAATTGTACCTATAATTAAGCAACTGATTCTTAATCCAAAGAACTTGACACCAGTATGCAGCAACTGCCACATATTCAGCTTCAGTTATGGAAGTTGCCAGAATTGTTTGCTTTTTACACTGCCAAGATATAAGCCTGCTCCCCAAAAACTGACATCTACCTGTTGTAGACTTCCTATCATTGTTGTCAACAGCATAGTCACTATCTGAATAGGCCACTAGCTCAAATGGTGACTTCTTGGGATACCAAAGCCCAAAATTTAGGTGACACTTCAGATACCTAAATATCCTCTTCACAGCAAACATATGACACTCTATTGGTGTCACTTGGTATCTTGTACACAGGCAGACAGCAAACATGATGTCAGGTCTTGATGTTGTAAGGTACATGAGAGATTCAATCATGTACCTATAATTTATGACATCAATAGGCTTTCCTGGGCCATCTTTTCCCTAAGGATTATCTTTATCTATGGGAGTGGAGACTTTCTTTCCTTCACACATTCCAAACTTCTTCACAATTTCAGCAACATATTTGTCTTGTGAGATGAAGATCCCATCTTTCCTCTGCTGAACTTGTAACCCAAAGAACAAGTTGAGTTCACCCATGGCACTCATTTGGAATTTATCTTGCATCAACTTGGCAAACTCTTTTCTAAGCAAAGAGTTAGTGGATCTAAAAATGATGCCATCCACATATACTTGTAACAAAAGAAAGTCACCCTTGTGTTTCTTTATGAACAGGGTCTGGTCAATCTTCCACCTGTTGAAGACATTATCCAAGAGGTACTTTGATAGAGTCCCATACCAAGCCCTAGGGGCTTGATGAAGCCCATACATGGCCTTTTTCACCTTGTAAACTTTGTTTGGATGCTCTGGATCTTCAAAACCTGGAGGTTGCATAACATATACCTCCTCATCAATGGTGCCATATAGGAAGGCACTCTTAACATCCATCTGATACACTGTAATGTCCATGAAAGAAGCATATGTCAGAAATAGTTTGATGGCTTTAATTCTGGCAACTGGAGCAATGCCTTCTTCCTGTGTGTATCCTTGTGCCACTAGTCTAGCTTTGTTTCTTACCACAATTCCCCTCTCATCCTTCTTATTTCTAAGCACCCATTTTGTCCCAATGGGTCTTGCCCATTTTGGACAGTCAACCAAGATCCAAACCTCTTGAATATCAAATTGCAAGAGCTCTTCTTGAATAGCCTCTACCCAGCTAGGATCATTCAATGCTTGAAAAATCTTCTTAGGCTCTTTTTGTGACAAAAAGGCAGCAAAGAGGCAGCATTGCATATTTTCATGATTGTACTTCATTGTAATGTTTGCAATAAAGTTGTGTTCTTTTGCTTGATACCTTGTCTGTCTAAGAGTCCTAAGATCTCCTATGATCTGTGATTTGGGATGATCCTTGTTGACTTTGTAGGTGGGGTGTTTGTCAACAATGACCTCAGATTCCAAGGTGCTCAAGTCAGCTTCTATTAGGCTATCCTTATTTGGGAAAAGATCTCCAAGATAGCTTCCCAAGGAAACAACATTAGTTAGTGAAGGAGCTGAGTGAAAGTCTGAGGAACCTTGGCCTCCATGTCTGAGTATTCTGCTTCCACTGCTTGATAAGGTGATAGGTGAAGATGAAGAAAAGAGTGGGGTTTCTCTTTCTGCATCATGAACATCATTCACAACTGGTTCTTCAAAGGCAGGGGAAACATTTGGTCCAGCAGGGGAATCCATGATTCTACTACGTTCAGTCACTCCACTGCTTTCAGGACTTGGCTTAGCAGGGGAAGAGAGTAGTTGTGCATTCTTTTGAGAGAGGTCTTCTTCCTCATCCATTCTTGTGGTAGCATCATCAACATGAAACAATGAAGGTACAGTCAGGTACCTCATAGGTGGATTCTCCAAAGCAGTTGTTTCTTTTGTACCTGAAATGTTAGTATTTTCCAGAGCAACAAGCACATAATTCATTGATTTAGAGAGTACTTCAATGCCAAAGAACCAAGCAGGACCTGTTTGTACATCTTTAGGCTTATCTTCCAGAAAATCGACATAGAGATTTCTAGTCACTTTGCTTATCTTCTTGTTGAAGACCCTATATCCTTTGATGTTCAATGAGTAACCTACAAAATACCCATCATCCCCCTTTTCATTGAATTTACCCAAATTGTCAATAGTGTTCAGAATAATCACATGACATCCAAATGGTCTGAAAAATTTAATCAAGGGGGTCTTCCATTGAACAGTTGATAATGGGTCTTGTTGTGTGCATTAACCACCAAGGACCTATTTTGAACATAACAATCAGTGCTAACAGCTTCAACCCAAAATATCACTGGAAGCTTAGAATCAGATAGCATGGTCCTTGCAGCTTCTATAAGTGTTTTGTTCCTTCTTTCTGTAACTCTATTTTTCTATGGTGTCCTGGCTATGATGTATTCCCTTCTTATGCCTTTGTTGGTACAAAAAGTGTCCAGCTCCTTGTTTCTGAACTCACCACCATTGTCAGACCTAATGGTCACCACCTTCATACTCTTGGAGAGTTTAATTTATGTTATGAAAAAGTCTTTAAGCACACCTGCTGTGTCACTTTTCTGAAACAAAAAGAATGTCCATGTGAACCTTGAAAAATCATCAGTGACCACTAGGCAGAACCATTTCTTTTTAATGCTTGCCACAGAAGTGGGACCAAAAAGGTCCATGTACAGTAACTCCAATGGCTTGGTGGTGGACTGAATAGTTTTAGATTTGCAAGAGGGTCTATGCTGCTTTCCCTTCAAGCAGGCAACACAAGTATGATCATTGGCAAAGGTCTTTGAAGGAAGACAATGAACAAGATTGAACTTAACCAACTTGTTCATATTCTTGAAGTTAAGATGACCAAGTCTTTTGTGCCATTTCTTGCATTCATCTACTGAGGCTTTGGCAATAAAACAGTTCTCATTTTCTTGAGGAGAGATGTCTTTTAAGTCAATGGTGTACATGTTCTTCTGTCTTGGTGTTCTTAGTACAATAAGAGTGTTTGGTGGTAAAGCAAACTGCTTTCCCAACACCAGGAACTCAGTATTAGTGAAGAGAACAAAGTTTTTATTGTCAGTCATCTGGGACACACTGAAAAGATTTTACTTTAGTTCTTTCACCAAATAGACATTATCAAATGTCATCCCAATAGTGAAAACGGTCCCTTTTCTTGTGATTGTCCCATGCCCATCTCCAAATGAGACACCATCATCATTATGTAGGGGAACAAAATTAGACAGATAAGATTTATGACCAGTCATGCTTTTTGAACATCCACTGTCCCAATAAGCTTTGTTATTCCTAGTCTGCTTAGTCACCTGCAAAAGGAAAACAATTTATTTTCTCTTAGGGACCCAAGCCATTACTGGCTTGGATCTACCTCGTGTATCAATGTACGATAATTTGTCAAAGGATAAAGATACACCATTGGGTTGAGTACCCCTATTGGGTGCACATACCCAACGAGATGAGGCTTTCACAACTTTTCCCCATCTACCTATGTTTCTAGAAGGCAAAACATTATCAGCAGGGGATACCCTGGACTTAGCAGGGGAATCCGTATGCTTAGCAGAGGGAACTCATCTTTTGTTTTGGCCTCTATAGGTGTGTTGGTAAGGTCTATGGCCAGATGCACATGCAGTATGAGGTGATGGTTTAGTCACATTAGAGCTAGATTTGGGACATGCCTCACTTACCTTTCTTAGTGCAGGAAAAACATACTTGTCAGACACCTTATTTCTGCTTCGAGTTGGACGTTCGTGACTAGTGCCTCGATATGCAAGCCTTTTTTTTATATGGGGTGAAGGAAAAGACTGACCCCTTCGGTGACTTTCGCGGTCGCCCTCACTGAACCGACTTGAAAAAGCTCCGGTCTTAACGCCCCTACTACTGCTGTGCAGCCTTTCCTCGGGCTCTAGCTATCCAAGTCCCATATTCAGTTGAATCAGATCTAGCAGCGCTCACTACTGAGGCGAAAGAAAGGAGCAAGATACGGCCGCCGGAAATTCTCGCGCAGGAACAAGCGTAGGCCTGTAGCGCGCCCTTCAACCAGGAAGAATTTGATTGGCGAAGCGAGGAAGCACAGTTGCGCGCCTCTCCATAGCCCCTCTATACTCTAGAGGCTATTAGTACCAAGCTTCCAGCTTGCTGTGTAATTTCATAAAGAAAGGTGTGTGAACCTCAGCGAGTCCGGGTTTCATTTCAAACTAGCCTCCTGGACTGAACCTACCTTCTTAATAGGTTATAACTATCAAGAAAGTAGGAATGGCAGAGAAAGAGATGTGCTTTCTTGAGTTACAGACAAGGAACTCCATTCTGTTGACTCTACCAGATAGAATAGAACCCTTATTTTTTCATAGTCTAGTCAAAAGAAGGTTTGATCCTGGCTCAGAAGGAACGCTAGCTATATGCTTAACACATGCAAGTCGATATATTTAGTAGGGGAAAAAGGTTTTGCCCCTGCATTCAATAAAATAGCTTGTGGTTACATTTCCTTTAAAGGATTTGCAGCCACCATTCCCATGGGTGCTTGACAGTCTTGATAAATATGATCAAAATTGCCACAAGTGAAACAAGGTTTGGTGTTTTTCACAAAGTCCTTTCCTAGTTGAAGGGACTTTTGATTATTCTAGTTCCTTTGATTATCTCTAACCATATTTATTTTAATAGGTCTATACATACCTGCATATTTAATAGTGGTTTTAGAAGGTTTTGGACTAGCTGGTGCTGAATCAGATCTACTAGAGGTTCTAGATGAACTACTTTTAGAGCTGGAGTCACTTCCAAATAGTCCTTTTGAAAAGAGAACAGGGTTATCTATTTTCCACTATTTTAAAGCAATTTGTTTCGTTTCAAAGTCCCTAACAACATTAGTTTTTACTAGAGGTTCCAGTGTTTCCACATTCTTTGGTATGTAGGCATTTAAGTCAAACTCAATGTCCTCCTGCTTGGCAAAACAAGGAAGTCCACTCCAAGAAAGATCTTTCCTAGAAATTGCTCCATGTATGTTAGCAGGTTGTGGTGGAATTGTAGCATGTTCATTTTTGACAGCAAAGCCTGTTTTATCTCTTGGAGATTGTCCAATTTCAACTGCCTTAGTGAGATCTTTAGAAGCCTTTCCAAAATTTTCAACTGTTTGCTCATCTATGTTTTTATTGGATCTAAAGACTTCTACTTCAGTAGTTAACTCCTTAATGGAATCATCTTTTTCCCTAGCATCTCTTTCTAAGATTCCAATGTGATCTCTATATTCATTTTCTCTTTGCTTATATTCTCTAATGGTAGACTCTAATTGTTCTAAGGCACATTTATAGTTGTTTAGCTCATTCTCAAAGTTTATGCATTTAACATTTAGCCTTCTGGTTTGGTCATTTAATGATTCAGTGTTTTTCCTACATGCTTTGGTACAATAAGAGTCATCATATACCTCATTGTCTGAGCTAGATGTAGACATGGCCATAAGAGCAAACTCTTCTTCTTTTCCTCAGCAACTAGAGCTTGATTTTTTTCTACACTTTCTGTCATAGAGCTCCAGTCCCATCCAGTTCCATCTATTCCATGCACAGCTACCATAGCTTTAGCTTTAGAATCATCATTCCTGCTTTCCTTCCTATAGCTGCTACCATTCTTTGGACCCCTACAATCTCTTGCAAAGTGACCTTTCTTTCCACAATTGTAGCATTCCACCTTTGATTTGTCAAATCCATCTACATCAGAAGGATTAATGGAAATCTTTTTCCCATATTTCTTGTAGAATCTGTTGGCTCTCATGCTGAGTAGAGCCATATTCCATTTAATGTCCATCTCCTCCAGTCCTTGGTTACTGATTTGAGTCAGATCTTCATGTAGCACAATAGAGCCCTGAGATCCTTGTGATGCAATGAAAGCACAAGCAGTGTCAAGACTGAATGTTGAAGTCCTCTCTTCATCATTTGATGGTCCTGACTTTGAAACAATGGAATGTGTAGCAGGGGAAACTTCAATCCCACTGACTTTAGAGATTCCACTGTTGTGAGAAATAAAGGCCATATTAGCAGGGGAATCAGTAGTTCCACTTAAATTTGTGGGAATGGTCCCTGATGCCTTCATCTCATTAGCAACAGGCTCAAAAACCTTCAGATTGTTGTAGATGTTATCAATGTTTTTATCATCAACGTCATCTCTGTTTTGCCAAATGGATTTGTAAACAAACCATTCTCTCTAAAGACTATTGAGGAATCTTACATTGATCTGTTCTCTAGGCACTTCTATGTCAAAGAACTATAGTTGTGCCACAATATGTTGAAGCCTATTATAGATGGAGCCAATTGATTCATCAACTTTTGCTTTAAAAGAATCAAATTGATCTATCATCTGATTTTTTCTTTTTCTTCTTGGTAGCTTCATTACCTCCAAATGTTTTCCCAATGGCTTCCCAAAGATCCTTAGCCGTCTTATGCTTCCTAAACCTCAACTGATGTCTATCAGGTAGAGCTAACAGCAAAGAACTGTGAGCTCTGACATCATGCCTTCTTTCTTGGATTTCTTTGTCTACAAGAACAGCAGACTTGGTTTTCTTACTATCACCTTTGGAGCTTTCACCAACTTCTCCCTTATCTTTTTCTTCAACTGCTACTGTTTTGGTGAACTGGTCACCAGGCTCTATGGCCTCCCATAGGACATTATGTACCAACTTGAGGTATTGTTGAATCCTGAATTCCCATATTTCAAAGTTTTCAGGATCCAGAATGGGAAGTTTGAGAGCATTGTTGCTTGAGGATGAATGAGAATCTGAATACATGGTTGATACTGGGTGTGAGGAATGTTTTGTTCTTGGTTTAATCAAAGTTTCTCAACAAGCTCTGATACCACTTGTTGATCCCAAACTCAAATCTTAAACCTTAGCTTGTTTAAGGGTTGTGGTAGAAAGAATGAATTCAAACTATCGCTAGAGAAACTTTGCAATACACAAAGTAACAAAACAAGATGCGGAAAATAGTGTTTAGCACAAGAACAATTATTTGAATCAAACGTTAAACTTTAATATATCAAAGATATATGAATACCCAATAATGGTATTAGGGTTCTACAACCTTAAAGTATAAAATGAAAATGACAGAAAGAGATATATGAAACCAAAACCTAATGAGTTCTTTTATAGTGAAAGAACTCATGTACAAGATAGCTACTAACAAACTAGGAATTTATTCTGGACTAGTAACATAAACGCGCTAATATCTCTTCCAAGTTTATCTCTATAGCAGGGTCTTTGACTTTTAGCAGGGGGGCCAATCCCCCCGACTTCAGTAATCCGCAGGGTGAACTTATACTAGCAGGGGGAACTCTGACCAACCAGCAGGGGGAACTAAGACTTATGCATTACCCCCAACACTGAATTATTAAGCTACAAATATAAGTTAACTTATTAGTAAAATACAAGTCATGTTTTAATGGTTATAGCTCATTAATTAAATAACTTGGTTAATTAATAAAACTATACATTATACAAATTTAATTAAAATACTAGTTTAATTAAATTAAACACTTAGGTTTAAGACATGAATTATTTTAATAAATAATTATAACCTAGGTCTTGTAATTAACAAAATATACTGATTTTATAAAGTTCCCGAGCCCGTGTTTACATATAAGTCGAATCGTATAAACCAAACCAAACAGCCCGTCAGTGGCTAAACCGGTTAGCCGACTGCCAGTGACGGCTAATGTTCCCCCTGGTTATCTATTCGGCTAGCCACTGCTAGCATAAACATGACCCTGGCTCAAGCCAGTTGCCACTGTTTTTGTTACCCGGTTCCCACTGTTTTTGTTGCTCGACCGAAAATAAGTCCCACCGAGACCTAGGAGGTCTCGGTTGATACTAAACAACCAAACCAACACTAATTATTACCCCGACTTCAAGTTAGGGTTTCCCTTGTCTTACGTCCGAGCCAAACCGAACCAAGCCGAGACCTTGGAGGTCTCGGTGGTGGTGAGTAAAACAAGTCGAGACCCTATGTGGTCTCGTTGTGTCTCGGCCGGACAAAAGTCGAACCAAACAAACCCTAATCATGGTTTCTTATTTAATTCCAATATGTTTATGATCTTTTAACACATGAAATCAGAATAGAAGTATAAGAAAAATTAAAAAGAAAAGGTCTACCGAATGTGTGATTAAGGGTTAATTAACACGAACACTACACGAATTATTTGGATCAAAAACCAAAATCTTCCTCCTTGTTTCTTTGTTTTAGGCCGGCGGCAGGATGGAGACCCAACTAGGGTTTTCTTGGTTTTGTTGAAAAAGTATTATGAGGAATAAATCCTTGTAGTTTTGTTTATTATGGGTTAAGCATGGGTCATGGGCCAAAAGGCCCATTTTCTCTTTTTGGTCACTCTAAGTCGTGACACCCTTAATATCCAAAGACAAAACCGAAGCATTTTCTAAGTTAAATTTTATAGTCGTGTACGTTCATGTTTTATTTATCGTGAATTTGGTTATCGTGGTTGTGTCACATTTATAATATCTTTAATGTTCGTTATTTAATGTCGTGACACATGTCCAAATATTATAAATGGAAAGTTTTATTTTTATCGTATTTTCATGTATTTACTGTTCACGTGTACTGAAAGTTTATGGACTTAAAATTAATAGTCGTGAGATAGGATCGAACTCGGAATCACGGGATTGCACACATAACGTAAAGGG
This sequence comes from Glebionis coronaria, assembly GCA_025667525.1. Lineage (NCBI taxonomy): Eukaryota > Viridiplantae > Streptophyta > Magnoliopsida > Asterales > Asteraceae > Glebionis > Glebionis coronaria. Next base: position 317,088,214 of record CM046877.1, on the reverse strand, counting down.
TTAATTTATTTATTAAATATATTTTATATATATTTATTAAATCAAACCAAAGCTTAACTGATGATCGTTGATAAATAATAGTTAAGTTTTAAAGACCGTTATGGAATTAAATAGAATCTAAAAGAAGAAGGAAAAAATTACACAAACACCCCTTGGGTGTGTGTTAATCGGCGGCACCAATGGGGGGGGGGGCAAAGGGAAACTTTTGTTTCCTAATTTGTTTATGACTTGGAGCCCAAGGATTGTCAAGGCTATATAAACAAACCCCAAGCCTCATAATTTTTCATCCCTCTCTCTTTTCTTGCTCTTTGATCGCCGGCCACCCCAACCCAAATTAGGGTTTCGTTTGGTTTTCGATCAAGTCTATTTATCTAGTCCTAGCCCCTCTCTAGGGTTGTTGGGTAGATATTCCATAAGCGTTGAATCTCGGTTTGTTCGTGCTAGACTCACGGTTAACTCGTCGTATTACGTGTGTACAAGAACGTGATATAGTCTTGCTTTAGACTATATTCTTGGTGGTGTTCGTGATAAACCCTAGTTGCCGTTCGTTCCGTCGTCTTGTGGATCTTGCTAGGATAAAGGTATGTAACCCTAATCTTGATTAATATATATGTGTTAAATTAATGATCTTGTTAATTGCTTCCGCTATGCGTTCTTTGATCCATATTAGGGTTTTAAATAATTGTTATGAACTATATAAACCTACAGTGGTATCAGAGCCGTTTTAACATGATTATAATTATCAAGATCTAAAGTTTTTTAACTAATATTGATTTGTGTTAAAAATTACATGTTGTTTTTTAGGTTTTATAAAAATTAGGGTTTTGTTTTTTTATTGTTTTTTAAAATCGGCTATGCCGAATTTTTTATTAAAAAAAAATTTGTAAACCCTAAAATTACATGGTAATTAACTTTAGATGTTTTGCATGAATTAATTGTTATGTCATGTGTGGTTATGATCCGTAGTTTTTTAATTGTTAAGAGAATGTGGGAGATCCGTAATAAACATGCATGTTTTTACAGATCATATAATTTTTATTGCTATTTGCTTTATTTGATTCAAAGTTTTAAAATTAAGGAAGACTTTTTATGTTCATAAAAAACCTAGATTTGATGTTCTTTGAATAAATTGTTATACATGTGGATATTTGATTTAGTGTTTTTTTGTACTACTTGTTTTCATGCGTTTTTTACATTGTATGTTGTAAACAAGGGTAATTTTTTCCAAGAAAAATAATATGGACTAAATCCTATCAAAATTAATGAATTGTTTTGAGATCTAAATTACATATGATTTGTGTTGATTAGAATTGCAATAGCAACTTAACGGCCTACTCAATTTTGACAAACTATAAAGTGGGTATAACGCATCGCTGGTCATGTACCCGGTTAAGGAAGGAGGTGTTATGCTTCAGCGCTGACCAAATTCCCGGCTCGCCTGTGCGTCAAAAATTGGAATTACCTACGGTTGTTATTGGTATAATTCTTTAAGGTTGATTTAACTACATTAATTCACATCCGAAACACAATGAATAAGGTTATTGCTTTGTGCTTTAGCTAAGTTCTAGAAAAAGTACGGTGAGAATTTAGTTGTGTGTAAAATCTTTAATTGGTTTAACCAATACCTCAACTTGCAAATATATGATGAACTTTTAGTCTCACCAAAAAGTTTACTAAACCTTTTATTAAACTTATGTTATGGAGATGTATGCATGCTTCTCCATACATGATTTTGACACCAAAATCTATACCCTAAAATTTAAGTCATATGCCCTCTAAATGACGAACACTTGAAGTTACAATTGTCGTCATATAAGATATCGGGCGATCTTGTAATGGAGAGAAAACTTCATGACTGAATAAGATTGCACATGAAGGTTTTACGTTCTTTAGATTAGTCGACTTAATTGACTTACTCAGTGAGAACTGGAAACTTAAGGCATAAAGTAGGGATAAAACATGTTTACAATGCAAATGATTTTGGCAATGTAAATCCCTAACATATCTTGAAATTGTAAATTTGTTTGTCAATTATTGTTCGACAAGTTACTGTGTTGAATACATTTGTCACTAGCAGATCAACTGATGTGATGAATCTATGTCAATATGGATTCTAGTTTTCAAGGAAAATACTATGGTTTTATTACCGGGGTAATTTTATTTTCTTGAATTGTATTATCGAAAATACTAATGTTTGAACTTATTTTTATAGAAATGGCTCAACCCGAAAGTAATCAGACAATAAGCTCGGCGTTCAAAGCTTTCTTTGAACGGCCTGAACTTACTGGCCCTAATTTCAATGACTGGTATCGCTCACTAAGAATTGTTCTGAGAGTAGCAGGTACTATCAATATCTTGGAAACTCCTTTTCCGGAGGATCTTGCTGAAGGAGCATCTGATGCGGAAAGGCTTCAACACGCTACTAACATTAAGAAGCACCATGAGGTGGCTGCTGTAATGTTAGGGAGAATGGCTCCATCACTTCAACGGAAGTATGAGTTATTTCCACCTAAGCAAATTCTTGATGCACTCAAGGCTGTGTATGAAACGCCGCAAGCTGTAGAGATCTATGATCTGGTTGATGCTCTACATAGTTGCAAGCAAGCTCCTGGAAAGTCCGTAAGTGCTCAATATATGGAGATGAGGGGTTATATGGAACAAATCATCGCACTAGGACAACCCTTTGATCATAATATGGCTGTTAACTTGATCAATAGGTCCCTTAATAAGGACTTCAATGATTTCGTTCTTAACTATAATATGCATTGCACGGGGAAGACAGTTAATGATTTGCATGCAATGCTCATTGACTTCGAAAAGGGTTTGAAAGATAAGGCATCCACTTCTACTCCTCAAGTACTTTATGTACAAAAGGGTAGAGTGACGAAACCAAAACCGCAAGTAAATAAGAAGCAGAAAGGCAAAGGCAAGGTTGATAAGAGCAAAGAAGTTGCGACTACATCAAAACCGAAACAGAACTTTGTTAAGAAATCTCAGAAAGATGAGACTTGTCACTACTACAAAATGACTGGACACTGGAAGAGGAATTGCTCTCTCTATCTCCATGAAATGGCCGAACATAAGAAGAAGGCTGAGCTAGCTGCTGCAGCACCATCTTCAGGTAACTTATTTATGATAGAGTTATTTAATCTTTCATACAAATCAAACTCCTGGGTATATGATACGGGATGTGGTATTAATATTTGTAATACTGTAACACCCCATTTTGATAAATGGAATGTCACGCGTAATTATGGCGTGTTATCAAAGCATGCAAGGTAATATGTAGTAAAACATACATGACCATAGGGAAAACCGGAATCAAACATCGGTTCCCAAACATAAGCCCAAAACATAACAAAGTAAATGAACTGAATGAAAGACTAAACAAGCATAAATATATGAAGGAAACAGGAGAAGAAGTCTATGGCAGCTTCCATCCTATGCATGTCCTCCAAATGCTCGAGTCTTGGGTACCTGCCGTTTTGGGACATGGAAAGGAAAGTAACGGCTGAGCAAAACGCTCAGTGCACGGATATACAATATAGCATGAAATAGGATAAGCATGCAACATATAACAGCGGAAGACTAAGTTCTGAGTAAACTGGTTAAGTATTAAGAAAACTGGTTTTATAGTTCGAAAAGCCTTATGTTTATCTTATGAAAACTGTTTTAACATAAATATACCATAGCCCATATAGGTCATGAAAAGGTCACGTGCATGAATACTTGGAGGGGTGACCTCATCATGCTGATTAGAGGGGATGCCTCTAATTAATATACTGGTTTGGGTAGGAGGGATCAACTCCTTGTGAAGGATGCAAGGCACACACCACATTCACCATGAAATACTGAATAAAACATGTAACTAGGATGCACCCATACGCCCCACCTGATATAATAATATGGCCAAAACTGAAAAGGGACGCCACGAGCAATCACTTCGCCGTGGGGAAGTCATAACATTGGTGCCTCCAATGTTATGGTTATGGTACCTCCATAACTAGGTGAAACTGGTCATGCTTGTATATGGCTATAGATTATGCTAATTAAACATAAGCAGTTCAAAACAATAAAACAAATACTGGGGAAAACAGTTGGCTGCATACGGGGAAATCCTAATAAGGAAAGAATGTCCATACTGAAAGGACGGGAATCCGTACCTCAAGTCCAGTGAATGAACGGAAGAAGGACTCCTACTTCTGGATCACTAACGCTACATGAATACACACGTGTATAAGTATCGATTCACTGATTACGTACTGGGTTTTATGTCTCATTTTAGCTGACTTGGTATGTTTTAGGTCTTGGTTCACCGTTTAAAGCCTTAAACTGTGTTTATCTTGTATTCTGATTAATCTGATTAAGTATTACTGGTATTTCATGTATTATTATACTTACTGTGTAATAATAAGTAACTTTCCAAAAATAGCAGGTTTCCAAAAATAGAAAGTTTCCAAAAATAGAAAGTTCCCAAAAATAGAAAGTTACCAAAAATAGAAAGTTTCCAAAAATAGAAAGTTTCCAAAAATAGAAAGTTTCCAAAAATAGAAAGTTTCCAAAAATAGAAAGTTTCCAAAAATAGACTTTACTGCTTAAAATAGATTAGTTTCTAAAAATAGAAAGTTTCCAAAAATAGATCAGCTGCCTTAATTAAATAAGTTTCCATATATAGAAGGTTTCCATGATTAGATTAGCTGCCTGATTTAGATAGATTTCCATATATAGAAGGTTTCCATTAATAGATTAGTTGTCTTATTTAATTAAGTTTCTATAAATAGAAGTTTCCATATTTAGAATTAAGCTGGTTACGTAAGCTAACATATAAGTCTACGTGTTTATAAGCTGATTTCTTAAGTCCTATGATATAGTATATAGTTTAATTATTATTTCATGTATTTTAATTAAACTATAGGTTAAGCATTTTAATTAAAGTATAACATGTTTTAATTAAAATGAAATGAAAATACTTAGGTTAAAATGTGTATTATTATTATTAATAATATAACCTAAGTCATGTCTAAATTAATTAATTATAGGCATGTTTTAAATAATTAATTAATTATAACTTATAACATAAAATACTTAGGTTAAATTAATATCATGCTAAATTAATAATTAGAATAACCTAAGTCATGATTTAATTAATATCTCATGTTATTAATTGATTTATATCCTAAGTTCATGATTCATAAAAATTAACATGTAACATAGATCATGATTTAACCAACGAACCGTGAACCGGGCATGATATCGACACCGTACCCCGAACCAAATCGGGGTTCCCCTTGGTTCCTTGCTGCCGTGGGACCCACACCACCAAACCGGGACCATACGGTCTCGGTGGTGGTTTCTAGGCCAAGCCGTGACCCCCTTGGGGCACGGTCTAGGCGTCAGCTAAACCAAACACCCGTAAAACACCCTTTTGATGTTACTTCTTAACCAAATACATGTTTATTTTATGTTTTTAAAATAGGTTTTAAAAACATCATGTTCTTAATCAATTTTACCAAATCAAATCAAAAGAAGGAATTAAAAAGAAAGGTTAAAAAGATATACCGAATGTGTAGATGAATTAAGGATGAACAAACACTAATACTTGTACAATATCCAAGATCAAAATCAACAAGAACACCCCTCTTAGGTGTGTTATAGGTGGCGGCTACAAAAGGGAAAAGGAAGGAGAGGAGAAAACTTTTTAGGGTTTTATGTTTAATTTCTTGAAAAGTGAAAATGAATGCATTTTTCCCTTAACCCCTTGTTTAGTAAAAATGATGGGCTAGGCCCATTTCTCCTCCTTAATTTCGTGGTTCATGGGGCCCACATGGGGTAACCCAAATGTTTTTCGTGTCTCGATGTTTCGTGTTCGTTCGTGGTTAAACGTGTTCGTGTTTAAAGTGTTTTTGTTTATTTTATCATGTAGTTTATCGTATTCTTAACGCTCGTAATTATATTATATGTATTTACGTAATTATTTTAGTTCGTGTTTTAAAATGGTGATCATGATTTAATTATGTTCACGTGAAATATCTATTAACTGTTTATCATGAGTTCGTACGTAATCGATACTTATCATGTCATACACGTATGTACTTACTTGATTAATAGCACATGAATGTGATCAATACTGAATAAGGTAAGTTTTAATCTAGGACGTACGATCTTAAGGGCACTATTCATGGTAAAAGCATGCGGGTTTTACAATTCTTCCCCCCTAAAAAGAATAATTCATCCCCGAATTATAGATAAAGTAACTGGAAGCAAAACATACCCGAATCAAACTGGAAAGGTATGCAAAATAACGGAAATGAAGGTGACATGGTAGAAGGGAACGTGGAACGTGACATGTCTTGAAAAGACATGGAACGTGACGTGACTGAAAGGACATATCTAATTGATGAGAAAAACGGATAAAAGTCCGGATGAACTTGTCCGTTTCCAAGTGGCCTCCCTCTTGGAACGGTTCCTTCAGAAGATCCTGACACTAATGATAAATCTTGGTCCTCCTGACCTTGACTTGGAATACGAAGAAATTCTTGGTTATCAACGGAAGGTAGATCCCCTAAATTCGATCGAGAAAAAAAATAAGAGTTAACGTGCAAGGGTAACTGAAACGTTACGATGCAAGACCATCTGACTTAACTGATAATTAGAAACGATGCGCGAGACATAAAGAAACGTAGTACGTGAACAATTTTGAACGTGATACGTGAAAAATTTTGAACGTGCTACGTGGAGATATGGCGAGTGTAGTATGAGAAAACATATCGTGATCCATGATACGTGTAACCTAATTTGATCATGATATGAGGAACGTGGAATGAACATGACATGTGAGACATATCGTGATCATATAATATAATGGCGGTGACGCCAAACGCTACAAGGTGAGACGTGGAATATGACGTGAAACGTCTATCTGATGATGGAGAGTTATACTAAACTTGGGTCTGGTCTCACAAGTTCTTGCAACTTCCAGAACGAGAAAAGAAATGAACGTAGAATCGTAAGCCAAAATACGATCATGAACGTGAATAGTGTCATGAACGTGAGCGCGAAAGCAAGTCGTGGAATTAGAATGAAGACGTGAAGTAAGTTAGGAGTACAATTACGACTCTTTGGCTGACCCGATAGCTGAGGGATTGCCAAGTGATCGGATGAGCCTTGGCTGGAACATGTTTGTTCAATCTGTTGGTTCTGAAATCCGTACGGATGTAAGGATTCTGCAGACTTGATCAAACTGTTGATAATAACCTAGATAGCATCCTGCTTCTTCTGAGTTTGCTGAAATCTGGTAACCAAAATCCGTGTAGATCTTGTCCCATTTTAGTTCACAATTTCAGATGATGAAACATCCCAGTTTGTTGGTGTCCTATCTTAGCCTGTTGGTATGTCAGGTACACAGATATGGACGTAGCTGTATCCTGCTTCGTAGAAATTTGATACATAGAAGGTTGCGAAACTCTGAGTCTTTGAATCAGACTTCTCCTAGCGTAGGATTTCCTAGAACACCTAATGTAGTGTAGGGTTCTCTCCTTTACGCATAAGCTGAGTCATGGTAATATTAACCATAGAAACCCATGTGATTCAGTGTGTCACTGTAATCAAACAGAATTGATATTGGAAAAATTTCCAGGGTAGAATTTCTCTTGTCATAGAATTTGCAACATAGTGCAGATATGGTCTTCCTGTTCTTCTCTAGGCTTAGAGGAAATCAGGTTATCCTCAATGAAAACGCTGATGAATTTGTTTAGGAGTTCATGGAACTCAATTTATTAAGTCCATAATGCGGTTGGAGCATTGATGAGACTAATTCAAAATCATACATTTAGCATGACCGAGTCGTGTACGAATAGCAGTCATCGACATATCCTGCTTTTCCACTCATCATTGTTGGCAGCATGATCGTGAGTTCGATCTTGGAAAAGTGATTAACACCATACGGTTGATTGGACATGTTGTCAATATGTGGAGGAGAATAACGGTCATGAATGGTGATTTGTTTAAGTCGACGGTAGTCGACACATAATCTCATGGTACCATCCTTCTCCTTGAAGGTTCTTCTGGAATGTATAGGAAGACTTTGGAATAATCAACTGGCTATGCGTAAAAGAGTTAAGTGGTTGTGTCTTACTGACAGCTAGAAAATTTTAGCGACCATGGCTAACAATGCACATGCTTGTAAGCATAGATAATTGCATAGATTTTCCTGATGGAAATCAAACTGAATGTATTCAGGAGCCTGAACATTACTGTACATAATTATGAATCATAGCATGGTGTGGTGTTCATAGTACATAATTAGGATAAAATTCATCTCGTGTCTGTCCGAGGAAATGCGTTAGCAGCTTGGGTCTTATCCTTAAGCTGAAGGAAAACCTTCGTATGCGTGGGAATACGAAAGGCGTCCTTCATGGTCATGAATACATGAAATACGGTGAAAGAAATGAAAGTGACATCGGCAACGTGACAGTTCTCACTTATGCGCCGGTAGTGGTATTGAAATTCTTGTGGCCTGATTAATACATGGCACAACAAAATGGATATACCCTTGGAGGGTACCCTGAATTTCTTAGAAATGTTCCATAATTAGACGTGAGTCATGTGTCTTGACTCGTGTCCTGAGAAATGTAAGCGTGACATATGTCTTGACTGGTATCTTGACATGTGTCCTCAGAAAGTATACGTGAGACATGTGTCTTGACTGATGTCTTGACATGTGTCTCGAGATGTGAAACAATTAGAACTACAAATATTAGGTTAAAATGCCAGAATTGGCGGATCGGTTGGGTTACTGATCATTTGTATGTCTGATCACGTCCGTGGCCGGAGCCTCGGTTGTGATTTCTAGGATAGTTGCTGTCATAGTAGTGGTTACTATCATCTTGTCTGTCGGTTCCATGACGGTCATTCTCATGACAGTGACTCATGTAACTACTTAGCTGAGTGGCCGGCTGGTACTGGTTTGCACTCATATGGCTGAAATGACAGCCGAACGACGTGTGACATGTAATTATGAATTTGGGACAATGATTGATGGGAATTGTCTGATGGTGAAGCATCTTCTCGTCCAATTGCTTTGCTCCGACGCCTTTGTCTTCGTCTTTTAGGATCTCCAGGTTGTGAACAGCATCAGCATCAGCATCTCGTAGCGTCTCCCAACATCAGCAGCATCAACCTTCAGTAACATCTCCAAGCTATGAGCGGCATCGACAACCTTGTAGAATATCAGCAAGTGAACATACGCCTGAGATGATTTAGAATCGACTAGCGAATACTCGTGAAGTATTGCAAGTAGAATACACATGGATTAATACACATGAATTACGGTACGTGGAGTACACATGGAATGCACATGAAATGATCAGTATGGACTCGTTCATTTGTCATGATTTAAGGAAAGTAAACCGGTTAAACGGTTAAGAAAACCATCATGATAACCTGACAGTATTAGCATAGACATCATTCTGGTTGCATAGAGAAACGCTAAAGTGTGGTTACACAAAATTCAACGATGATTTGCCTGACAGCATGATCAATGGAAACCAACCATGACTATCATGAAAGCATGATTCAAGAAATATAACAATGTCTTGCAGGACAACGTAAATAACAAAAGAGGCGTGAAACATAATCAACATGAAGACGTAATTATCACGAGGAAACACGAAACCATCTATTACGAAGAAGTGTATAACATAATCAGCATGAAACTGAAGTTAACCATGACAGTATGAAGGCATACTTGACATAAAGACATAATAACTTATGATGGGACATGAAAAAATTTTTATGCCAATTTAAATCATGAGAAAAATTTTATGCAAGAAAACAGTGCATGAATGCGTAATGTAGTTTATAAAACCTTTATATGTGCGAGGGAACGCCTATGGGTCGGTTCCAAAACAAAAGACATGGCGAGGGGACGCCTATGGGTCGGTCCCAAAGTTAAAAGTTTCGATAAAAGCACATGCGACTAAATAGGGCCAGTCCTGTACCAACCATTACTTAGTCAAAATTCCTGCAACAGATGACATATGATATAAATGCATGAATGCATGGAACATAATAATTAAAAGTCATTGTCAAAACTTAACAGAAAAAAAAATTTTATGTGAAAATTATGAACTACTGGGGTTCAGTTCACATAATCACAGTTCACTAGGAACATCATGCATAGACACTGACACATAACTAAGTATGGATGACGGTTGTTCATTCCATATTAGTAAGACGATACTGGTGAAAACATCATGGTGAAAACAACAAGGTGCTGAAAACGTCATGGCTAAAACAAAAAGGTGCTGAAAACATAATGGTTAAAACAACAACGCGCTGAAACATCAATACGTGGAATAACAATCGTTGGCTTAGGAAGCTCCTGGTGACTACCCACTGGTCACAGGTCGAGTTTTAGAGCCTACAGGTCGAAGCCTTGGCTCTGATACCATAATTGTAACACCCCATTTTGATAAATGGAATGTCACGCGTAATTATGGCGTGTCATCAAAGCATGCAAGGTAATATGTAGTAAAATAATAAGTGTGTAAACACTTATCCTTTTGCCACTAAAATCAAGGAAAAACAAGACCTAATCATGTGTTTTATATCGTAAATGTCGGAATTACGCGTGGTTTTGTGTTTTGTGTGATAAATAGGTACAAAAGATCAAAAAGAAAGAAAACACGGGATTTCATGATCATTTATCAAAGAAAAAGTCAAAGATAAAGTCAAAGGACCAAAAAGTGCCAAAAGAATGAAGTTTGGAGGGCTAAAGATGAATATTTGATGAAGATTGTACAACAAGGACCATTTTTGCCAATCTCCAAAGTTATCCACTAAATAGACCACATTGAAGAGCACAAAATTACGAAGCCAACGGTCCCGACCTCGCATCGTAACTCGTTACGGTTTGTCTTTATGATTTTTTAAGTTTAATTAGTTTTTAAATTAAATTAATTAGTTTTTAAACAAATAAATATTTTTTAATAAATTAATAATATAATTAAAATATTTTCGGAAAATAATTAAATAATGAAAATAAAAATTAGAAAAAAAAAGTTTTTATAAAAATTATAATTAATTTTCGTATTATTATTATTATTAATATTATTATTAAGTTTTAAGAAAATAGATAAAATAAAACTGGTGGGATATGAAACAAGCCTTAAAAGAATATGGTTCTCATATATATACACCAATGGGCTTGTAGCCCAGCGGTAAGTGTGCTAACTATTAACCCGCAGGTCGCGAGTTCGAACCTCGCTGGGGAGTCATTTTTCAATTGTTACAGGAACGACACGTGGCAGTTATATATTGGTGGATCCGAGGTGGCGGCTGACCAAGCCGAATATGACACGTGTCAGTAAAGGTGGCGGATATGCAGATGTGGCAGGATGGTTGACCATTCAGATCGCGCCACGTGGCGCTGAGCATGTGTTTGTCCTATAATCAGAGTGTGTCAGCCCATGATTGCGCGTGATCCGAGATAGGCTGCAGCTGGCATTAATCAGGCGATGAAAACAAAGTTATGGGAGAGAGAAAATTACGAAATTACCCTTCATTGTTGCAGCCTATTTATATCTTTCCATTTCATTGTAAAAGTGTGTTAGCTTAGTTTTTTTTTTTTTAGTATTCTCTCTAGTTTTTTTGCACTTTTATTTTATAAATGTAATTTTACTTTTTCAAGCTTTGTAATCTTCAAGTTTTTAATAAAAGTCTAGTTCTAGCTTCATAATATTCTCATTCTTCCTTTCTTTTTAATTTTAATCTTATAATCTATCTTATTATTTTGGGATAAGTTTTTATAACTTTTTTCCAAATAAGATTAGATTTATATAAAGTTTGGAATAATTAATTTTATTTCAAGCTTATTGTTGCCTTTTAGTAGATCTAGCTTATTTGTGGAGTAATCATTTAATTAGCTTTTTAGCTTTTTAAATCTCATAAGTCCTAAGCTTAGGCTTACAACTTATTTATAAGCTAGCTTTTTATTTAAGCACTTTTAGTTTTTATTAATTAGTTATTTAGATCTATTAGTTTAAGCTTTAAAAAAATTAAAAATATTTTTAAAAAACCAAAAAAATAGTTAGATCTATTAGGTTTTTAAATAGATTAAGTAGATCTATAATTTTTAGCTTTAAAATTTAAAATACTTTTATAAAACATAAAAAATATTTTAGATCTATAAGTTTTAATTAAATATCTTTATCATTTAATAATTATTGCTTATTATTCTAACCTTTTATGTTTTCTTTGATCTCGGCGTATCGATCTATCATTTTCGAAGAAGAGCTTATAGTTGATTAATTTGGTTCAAGTTGATATGGTTGATTAGTTTGGTTAGAGATTAATTTGGTTGGCCGTGTACTTTACGGGCCGGGTTACGCTTTTGATAGTTTTGGTATTGGGAGGCCGTGTACTTAACGGGCCGTATTTTGTTGATGTTGTTGATGTTGTTTGTTTAGAGTGTTTTTCTACGGACCACGGGTACTACGTTCTTACCTTTTTAGATTTCTAGCATAATAGTTGTAGCTTAATTTTATAGAATAATTTTGTTTAAATTGTTTTCAAAATTTATCTATTTTGTTTTAAAATCTCGCTTTCTAAGTTTTATGTTTTAAAGTTATTTTGTTTGTTTTAAAAATAGTTTTAAAAAGTAGTTTTTATTTCAATAAACTTATTTTTAGTTTAAAGTTTACACCTTTCTTTCTTTTTTAAGCTTATTAGTGTATAAAGCTTCAAGCTTTATCATCTAATAAGGTTATTAAGCTTAAAAAGGTTAAAGCTTTATGCTTTAATTTTAAGTTTATAATTTTTTATTTTTATTTTTTATTTTTCTTGCTTGTTACTATGTGTGCATCTAGCGTAATTTTCATATAGTTCAATTAATTTTTATTCTTAGTTTAATTTTGTTGCTTCATAGAAATAACTAGTCTCATATAGATTTAAATTTCTTGCATTTTCTAATTGTACTTTTAGCTTAATTGTTTGTACGTGCACTTTGTTTTAGCAATAGTAAGTATTTACGTATTCATAATATTATTTTTACCTTTTTGCTTGCTTTGGGCTTAAATAGAAATAGATCTCCAAACAAGTATTATTAACCAAAAACAATTAATCTCTACGTTAAAATTGGATTTCAATTCGAGTCGAGTCGAGGAACGAAAAATAGACATAAAAAGAATTGAAAAATTCTTAGTCTTTCAAAATGGCGCCGCTGCCGCTTCGCTCGTACGATTGACGATTTTTCGTGAAGACGTTTGGATTTTGGGATCCGTTCGATTTTGAACGTTACGTTTCTTGCACCAAAAATCAAAAGTACAAAAAAATCAAAAACATAAAAATACAAAAAATTAAAAAATCACAAAAGCAATTTCTTTCCTAAGAATTGCACCAAAAAAAAAAAAAAAAATCAAAAGTAATACTTTTTCCTTTAAGTATTACACCAAAAATATTACGTATTAGTGTTAATTTTTAGTTTGATTTCTTTCGATTTTTCTTGTATATATATATATATTTTTCTAAAAAATACAAAAATATTCTTCTTTATCCTCTATTGTGTTTAATTCTTTTCTCTACCCCTCTTATTTATAATTCTTCATGGATTCGTCTTGCGTTCGGTGTGGGAGACCATGGCATGGTTTTCAAACATGTCAATGGTGTATTTGTGAGCGGTGCGGTTTTGATATCGACAATACACAATTTGGATTTTGTCCATTTTGCAATTCAACGAATTCGTACTTCTCCTCTTACAATACTTTCTCCCCCCCTCCCGTCTATGACAATCCCTATTCGCAACATGATCCGGGTTTTTCCCAATACCCATGTTGCAATCATTGTGGGGGCCCTCACGATACTTCTTATTGTCAACCGATGAATTATGAGCCACATCCGTGCTATAATTCCGGTTTTCAGAATTTTGAACCCCCACATCCCACCATCAATCATCAATCCTCTCAGAGAATTCAACAAATCAATGCTTTGAATGACGAAAGAAAAGCCCTTCTTTGGGAACTTCATGACGGCTTAATTCGACTGACCGAGACTTTGGAGGAGCAACAACGACAACGACATGAGCAAGTATCTAATCTTAGTGATTATACTCCTCCTCCTGTGCGTTCTTACTATTATGATGATGATGATGACGATGAGAATACAATTTCTTGGAATGATCTTTGTGCTCAATGTCCTAGTGCAATTGTAATTCCTTCTCTCGACTTGCCGGCTCTCGAGCCTAAGGATTCTACCACTCCTATTCTCGATTCTTCTACTACGGAGCCCGATGCCTCTCTCATCATGGGGGATGAGGGTCTTATCACTATTCCTTGTGACGAGACTCTTATTCCAATCCAAAGTGAGCCTACGGTTGCTTCCGATAGTGACGATGAGTGCGAATCTCTTTATAGTGATGATTCATTACCTCCCACCGACATCTTGGGAAACGATTCTTTGGCTTTCTCTAATCCCATTCTTGATCTCGATGATGATTTTACTTCTAGTGATGACGAGTCACTATCCGATGAAGACGTTCCGAAGGAAAATTTCAAGATTTATTCGAACCCTTTATTTGATTTTGAGGACGCCTACATCTCTAGTGACGTGAATCCTCTCTTTGAAGAGGGGATTGAGGACATTGATAGCTCCGACTCTATTGCTATTGATGAGCATCCTTTGTTAGCCATGCCACCTTCCATCATAGAGGAGGTGGAGAGATTTGACCCTACTTTCCGTTTGATTCGGTCTGGTGAGGTGACGCGGGTGGTAGATATGTCTTCTGATATTTCTCATATTATGTTGCCACCCCGTCCTACCGCGTGCACACCCAAGCAAGTGATGTATCGTTTTTACTCTCCTCATTTCATACCGGGAAATGAGGATGAGTGCTTTGACCCGGGAGGTGACATTGACCATTCTTTGATTGATACCTTTCCAGCTTTGCCGAATAGTGACCATCCTATGTCTTTGGGGGATGACAATTTGTCTCCTTTACCCACCCCACCTCCCGTGGATCAAGACTTCACTTACTTTTCTTATGTCGAGAGGACTTTTCTACCTTTTATGACTTATCCTCCTGCCTCTCATTTATTATGTTCATCCGGGACCGAGGATAAGATTTTTGATCCCGGTATTACATTCGAGGTTTCCCCATGGACCATTTAATTCGGGGTCGAGTCAGGCTCGTGACTCGGTTAACAAAAACAAGCACTTCTCGGGAGGCAACCCGATGATCTATCTTTTATCTTTTATCTATTTTCTCCAATAAGTGTAGGGGGAGCCGTGTAGGTTGTTTGTTTGTGTGTTGTGATTGTGTAGGTACTTGTGCTTTGATGATCCACTTTTGGTGCTTTTGACGTGACCCGTGTTCCCGTGTTGCCCGTGTACCCGGTTCCTTCGATAAGTTTTTGCTATTGTGATTCTATCTTAAAATGAATAAATGTAATCACTTTAGTTGTCCTTTCCTTAGCTCGATTTTAAACAACGTACTCAATGTCCTAAGTGTAGGGGAGTTTATTCTCCCACATGCTTAAACATTGAGGACAATGTTTATATTAAGTGTAGGGGGGATTTCTATCGAAATTTTAGTGGCCTTTTCCATGAATTTGACCCCAATTTAACCGGAAAATTTTTAAAAATTTTCAACGTTTTTCAAATTTTTGATCTATTTTGGCCTAGTAGTATTTTTATTTAATTTCATTCCTTTTATTATTGCATCGTAATAATTTCCATTTCAAGAATAAAGTCAAAAATAAAATAAATAAATAAAATGGTTTTAACAAGTTTAGATATCTTTTGATATATTAGGCCCGTCGTGAATATTTTGACTCAACCCGAGTTTACTTATCCAAGTTTACTCTAGCTAGTATCCTTAACCATATGGACCTTAATTGGTTTATTAGGCTAAGCATCCACGAGTCTCATTCCTTGAGATTTTAAATTGTGGAGAACGAGAGATGATAGAGTTAATTATAAGTTCGGTATTCTTTCATTAACTTATGTGAGTTAGTTATGAGCTTTTTCTCCCATCACTTGTTAATATATATATTTGCAATAAATAAGGTTGTACGATTTAAAAGGTTACTTAGCTTCTAGCACAAGATCGTTTAAAAGTTGCTCGGTATTAATTAGAGTTCATAGCCAAGGCATAACTTATTGAAACGGGACGCGAAGATTGGCTTCTCCAAAAAGGCCCTAACAAGGCATGAGGATACCCGAGTCCAAAAAGGCCCTCACAAGGCATGAGGATTCACTTTCTGCTAAAGATCCTAAGATTATGTGAAGATCATTAATCCAAATCAATATGATGGATCAAGACACACGACGAGAAGCAATTACTCCCCTAAAGATCATGGAGAAGTCTATCCAAAAAGACCCTAACAAGGTATGAGGATAAATAGATCCAAGTCCGAAAAGGAGGCGGATCGTTGTATATCAAAATCCTAAATAAAGAAGATGATAAATGAAGAAGTCGTGGTCAACGATTGAAGCATCTTTCACTCCTTATGAAGATGTATACCAAAATGAAGAGAAGACCATAATTTCAAGATCGTCTCTCAAGATTTGAAGTTTGAAGTACAAGCCAAATATCGGTCCGAGAAAGGTCTCAAATCGTGAAACGAGTTATGCCAAGATATGAACTTTATGAGGTTTCGAGAAGCCGTTTTAAAAGATTTTGTCCTTTAGCTAACTATTGATTAAATCGTCCCACTTTATTTTCGGCCTTAATAAATTATCGAAATAAGTCAAAAATGCATCCTCGTGGATCATTCAAGACAAAAATAAAATACAAGAGATACACCGTAGGAATAAGGGGGTCTAAGTGATTAATTAAACCACATGAGTATGTGTTAGTTGTGCTAACTTGTAATAACAATGATCTCGTTTTTGAGCTTGGTATGGGGAACGTGAAACTTGAGGGTGATTAATATTCATGACACTAAAGCCCTAATCTAAGTCTTATATTTCTTTACGAGTTTTTCCATCAAATAATTTCAAGTGAATAAATTGCTATAACTTTTGCTTCCTTTAAAGTTTTTATCTTTTTGTCATAGTAGTAGTAATAATAGTAATAAAGGCCATGATGGGTTAATAATGAGAAAAATGTAACTTTATGCTTTACAACTATGCATTGCATGGGGTCATTGCAATGGTCAAGTGTAGGGGATTTAATAAGTGTGTAAACACTTATCCTTTTGCCACTAAAATCAAGGAAAAACAAGACCTAATCATGTGTTTTATATCGTAAATGTCGGAATTACGCGTGGTTTTGTGTTTTGTGTGATAAATAGGTACAAAAGATCAAAAAGAAAGAAAACACGGGATTTCACGATCATTTATCAAAGAAAAAGTCAAAGATAAAGTCAAAGGACCAAAAAGTGCCAAAAGAATGAAGTTTGGAGGGCTAAAGATGAATATTTGATGAAGATTGTACAACAAGGACCATTTTTGCCAATCTCCAAAGTCATCCACTAAATAGACCACATTGAAGAGCACAAAATTACGAAGCCAACGGTCCCGACCTCGCATCGTAACTCCTTACGGTTTGTTTTTTATGATTTTTTAAGTTTAATTAGTTTTTAAATTAAATTAATTAGTTTTTAAACAAATAAATATTTTTTAATAAATTAATAATATAATTAAAATATTTTCGGAAAATAATTAAATAATGAAAATAAAAATTAAAAAAAAAAAGTTTTTATAAAAATTATAATTAATTTTAATAGATAAAATAAAACTGGTGGGATATGAAACAAGCCTTAAAAGAATATGGTTCTCATATATATACACCAATGGGCTTGTAGCCCAGCGGTAAGTGTGCTAACTATTAACCCGCAGGTCGCGAGTTCGAACCTCGCTGGGGAGTCATTTTTCAATTGTTACAGGAACGACACGTGGCAGTTATATATTGGTGGATCCGAGGTGGCGGCTGACCAAGCCGAATATGACACGTGTCAGTAAAGGTGGCGGATATGCAGATGTGGCAGGATGGCTGACCATTCAGATCGCGCCACGTGGCGCTGAGCATGTGTTTGTCCTATAATCAGAGTGTGTCAGCCCATGATTGCGCGTGATCCGAGATAGGCTGCAGCTGGCATTAATCAGGCGATGAAAACAAAGTTATGGGAGAGAGAAAATTACGAAATTACCCTTCATTGTTGCAGCCTATTTATATCTTTCCATTTCATTGTAAAAGTGTGTTAGCTTAGTTTTTTTTTTTTTTTAGTATTCTCTCTAGTTTTTTTGCACTTTTATTTTATAAATGTAATTTTACTTTTTCAAGCTTTGTAATCTTCAAGTTTTTAATAAAAGTCTAGTTCTAGCTTCATAATATTCTCATTCTTCCTTTCTTTTTAATTTTAATCTTATAATCTATCTTATTATTTTGGGATAAGTTTTTATAACTTTTTTCCAAATAAGATTAGATTTATATAAAGTTTGGAATAATTAATTTTATTTCAAGCTTATTGTTGCCTTTTAGTAGATCTAGCTTATTTGTGGAGTAATCATTTAATTAGCTTTTTAGCTTTTTAGCTTTTTAAATCTCATAAGTCCTAAGCTTAGGCTTACAACTTATTTATAAGCTAGCTTTTTATTTAAGCACTTTTAGTTTTTATTAATTAGTTATTTAGATCTATTAGTTTAAGCTTTAAAAAAATTAAAAATATTTTTAAAAAACCAAAAAAATAGTTAGATCTATTAGGTTTTTAAATAGATTAAGTAGATCTATAATTTTTAGCTTTAAAATTTAAAATACTTTTATAAAACATAAAAAATATTTTAGATCTATAAGTTTTAATTAAATATCTTTATCATTTAATAATTATTGCTTATTATTCTAACCTTTTATGTTTTCTTTGATCTCGGCGTATCGATCTATCATTTTCGAAGAAGAGCTTATAGTTGATTAATTTGGTTCAAGTTGATATGGTTGATTAGTTTGGTTAGAGATTAATTTGGTTGGCCGTGTACTTTACGGGCCGGGTTACGCTTTTGATAGTTTTGGTATTGGGAGGCCGTGTACTTAACGGGCCGTATTTTGTTGATGTTGTTGATGTTGTTTGTTTAGAGTGTTTTTCTACGGACCACGGGTACTACGTTCTTACCTTTTTAGATTTCTAGCATAATAGTTGTAGCTTAATTTTATAGAATAATTTTGTTTAAATTGTTTTCAAAATTTATCTATTTTGTTTTAAAATCTCGCTTTCTAAGTTTTATGTTTTAAAGTTATTTTGTTTGTTTTAAAAATAGTTTTAAAAAGTAGTTTTTATTTCAATAAACTTATTTTTAGTTTAAAGTTTACACCTTTCTTTCTTTTTTAAGCTTATTAGTGTATAAAGCTTCAAGCTTTATCATCTAATAAGGTTATTAAGCTTAAAAAGGTTAAAGCTTTATGCTTTAATTTTAAGTTTATAATTTTTTATTTTTTTTTTTATTTTTCTTGCTTGTTACTATGTGTGCATCTAGCGTAATTTTCATATAGTTCAATTAATTTTTATTCTTAGTTTAATTTTGTTGCTTCATAGAAATAACTAGTCTCATATAGATTTAAATTTCTTGCATTTTCTAATTGTACTTTTAGCTTAATTGTTTGTACGTGCACTTTGTTTTAGCAATAGTAAGTATTTACGTATTCATAATATTATTTTTACCTTTTTGCTTGCTTTGGGCTTAAATAGAAATAGATCTCCAAACAAGTATTATTAACCAAAAACAATTAATCTCTACGTTAAAATTGGATTTCAATTCGAGTCGAGTCGAGGAACGAAAAATAGACATAAAAAGAATTGAAAAATTCTTAGTCTTTCATAAAACATACATGACCATAGGGAAAACCGGAATCAAACATCGGTTCCCAAACATAAGCCCAAAACATAACAAAGTAAATGAACTGAATGAAAGACTAAACAAGCATAAATATATGAAGGAAACAGGAGAAGAAGTCTATGGCAGCTTCCATCCTATGCATGTCCTCCAAATGCTCGAGTCTTGGGTACCTGCCGTTTTGGGACATGGAAAGGAAAGTAACGGCTGAGCAAAACGCTCAGTGCACGGATATACAATATAGCATGAAATAGGATAAGCATGCAACATATAACAGCGGAAGACTAAGTTCTGAGTAAACTGGTTAAGTATTAAGAAAACTGGTTTTATAGTTCGAAAAGCCTTATGTTTATCTTATGAAAACTGTTTTAACATAAATATACCATAGCCCATATAGGTCATGAAAAGGTCACGTGCATGAATACTTGGAGGGGTGACCTCATCATGCTGATTAGAGGGGTTGCCTCTAATTAATATACTGGTTTGGGTATGAGGGATCAACTCCTTGTGAAGGATGCAAGGCACACACCACATTCACCATGAAATACTGAATAAAACATGTAACTAGGATGCACCCATACGCCCCACCTGATATAATAATATGGCCAAAACTGAAAAGGGACGCCACGAGCAATTACTCCGCCGTGGGGAAGTCATAACATTGGTGCCTCCAATGTTATGGTTATGGTACCTCCATAACTAGGTGAAACTGGTCATGCTTGTATATGGCTATAGATTATGCTAATTAAACATAAGCAGTTCAAAACAATAAAACAAATACTGGGGAAAACAGTTGGCTGCATACGGGGAAATCCTAATAAGGAAAGAATGTCCATACTGAAAGGACGGGAATCCGTACCTCAAGTCCAGTGAATGAACGGAAGAAGGACTCCTACTTCTGGATCACTAACGCTACATGAATACACACGTGTATAAGTATCGATTCACTGATTACGTACTGGGTTTTATGTCTCATTTTAGCTGACTTGGTATGTTTTAGGTCTTGGTTCACCGTTTAAAGCCTTAAACTGTGTTTATCTTGTATTCTGATTAATCTGATTAAGTATTACTGGTATTTCATGTATTATTATACTTACTGTGTAATAATAAGTAACTTTCCAAAAATAGCAGGTTTCCAAAAATAGAAAGTTTCCAAAAATAGAAAGTTCCCAAAAATAGAAAGTTACCAAAAATACAAAGTTTCCAAAAATAGAAAGTTTCCAAAAATAGAAAGTTTCCAAAAATAGAAAGTTTCCAAAAATAGAAAGTTTCCAAAAATAGACTTTACTGCTTAAAATAGATTAGTTTCTAAAAATAGAAAGTTTCCAAAAATAGATCAGCTGCCTTAATTAAATAAGTTTCCATATATAGAAGGTTTCCATGATTAGATTAGCTGCCTGATTTAGATAGATTTCCATATATAGAAGGTTTCCATTAATAGATTAGTTGTCTTATTTAATTAATTTTCTATAAATAGAAGTTTCCATATTTAGAATTAAGCTGGTTACGTAAGCTAACATATAAGTCTACGTGTTTATAAGCTGATTTCTTAAGTCCTATGATATAGTATATAGTTTAATTATTATTTCATGTATTTTAATTAAACTATAGGTTAAGCATTTTAATTAAAGTATAACATGTTTTAATTAAAATGAAATGAAAATACTTAGGTTAAAATGTGTATTATTATTATTAATAATATAACCTAAGTCATGTCTAAATTAATTAATTATAGGCATGTTTTAAATAATTAATTAATTATAACTTATAACATAAAATACTTAGGTTAAATTAATATCATGCTAAATTAATAATTAGAATAACCTAAGTCATGATTTAATTAATATCTCATGTTATTAATTGATTTATATCCTAAGTTCATGATTCATAAAAATTAACATGTAACATAGATCATGATTTAACCAACGAACCGTGAACCGGGCATGATATCGACACCGTACCCCGAACCAAATCGGGGTTCCCCTTGGTTCCTTGCTGCCGTGGGACCCACACCACCAAACCGGGACCATACGGTCTCGGTGGTGGTTTCTAGGCCAAGCCGTGACCCCCTTGGGGCACGGTCTAGGCGTCGGCTAAACCAAACACCCGTAAAACACCCTTTTGATTTTACTTCTTAACCAAATACATGTTTATTTTATGTTTTTAAAATAGGTTTTAAAAACATCATGTTCTTAATCAATTTTACCAAATCAAATCAAAAGAAGGAATTAAAAAGAAAGGTTAAAAAGATATACCGAATGTGTAGATGAATTAAGGATGAACAAACACTAATACTTGTACAATATCCAAGATCAAAATCAACAAGAACACCCCTCTTAGGTGTGTTATAGGTGGCGGCTACAAAAGGGAAAAGGAAGGAGAGGAGAAAACTTTTTAGGGTTTTATGTTTAATTTCTTGAAAAGTGAAAATGAATGCATTTTTCCCTTAACCCCCTTGTTTAGTAAAAATGATGGGCTAGGCCCATTTCTCCTCCTTAATTTCGTGGTTCATGGGGCCCACATGGGGTAACCCAAATGTTTTTCGTGTCCCGATGTTTCGTGTTCGTTCGTGGTTAAACGTGTTCGTGTTTAAAGTGTTTCTGTTTATTTTATCATGTAGTTTATCGTATTCTTAACGCTCGTAATTATATTATATGTATTTACGTAATTATTTTAGTTCGTGTTTTAAAATGGTGATCATGATTTAATTATGTTCACGTGAAATATCTATTAACTGTTTATCATGAGTTCGTACGTAATCGATACTTATCATGTCATACACGTATGTACTTACTTGATCAATAGCACATGAATGTGATCAATACTGAATAAGGTAAGTTTTAATCTAGGACGTACGATCTTAAGGGCACTATTCATGGTAAAAGCATGCGGGTTTTACAAATACCCTGTAGGGATTTGAGTTGAAGAGGAGGCTTACCTATGGGGAACAATTTCTGCAAGTGGGAAATGGCGCACAAGTAGCGGTTGAAGCTATAGGAATATTTAAATTAGTTTTACCTTCGGGTTTAGTATTGTTTTTAAATAATTGTCATTATGCACCTACAATTGTTAGGGGTGTTATTTCCTTTTCTTGTATGTTGGATCTTGGATTTAATCACACGATTGATAATAATAGAATTTCTGTTTTCAAAGATGGTTTATTCTATTTTGATGCAATTTCTGTGAATGGTGTTTTGAAATTAACATGCATGATAAAAATTCCAAGAGGAAAAATAATTTTGTTTTTAGCATGAATAAGAAGAGTAAGTTAGACAAGAACTCTTCTTATCTTTGGCATTGTAGACTTGCCCATATTGGGAAGACTCGCATACAAAAGCTTCAACGTGATGGTCTTTTGGAAAATATAAATGATGAATCATTTGATAAATGCGAATCTTGTATCTCTAGAAAGATGACCAAGAAACCTTTTAATAGCAATATAGAAAGGGCTACTGAACTACTTGGTTTGATACATACTGATATGTGTGGACCACTTAGACATGTGTCAAGGAAAGGTGCTAGCTACTTTTTAACGTTTACGGATGATTATAGCCGTTATGGTTATGTTTATTTACTTAAGCATAAACATGAGGTATTTGAAACATTCAAAACGTTTAAAGCAGAAGTAGAGTTACAACTAGGAAAGAAGATTAAAGCTCTTCGTTCTGATCGTGATGGTGAATATTTAAGTCAAGAGTTTAAAGATTATTTAAGTGAGAATGGAATTGTTCAGAAACTTACTTCTCCATATACTCCACAACAAAATGGTGTATTTGAAAGGAGAAATCGTACATTATTAGATATGGTGCGATCTATGTTTAATCTTACAACTTTACCATTATCCTTTTGGGATTATGCTCTTGAATCTGTTGTTCGTATTCTGAATATGGTTCCCACAAAGAAGGTTGATAAGACACCATATGAACTATGGTATGGCAAGAAGCCATATTTGTCTTTTTTAAAAGTCTGGGGTTGTGAGGCGTATGTAAAACGTGACTCTGGAGATAAACTCCAACAACGCTCAATAAAATGTATCTTTGTAGGTTACCCTAAGGAAACTATGGGTTACTACTTTTATTATCCGACTGAGAATAAAATAGTTGTGGATCGGTATGGAGACTTCCTTGAAAATGATCTTGTAAATCAAGAATTCAGTGGGAGAAATTATGATCTTGAAGAAATTCAAGAAGATACATTGCCTTCTGAAAATACTAGCGAAGAAATTCTTGTAGAACCAGAAAGTCTGAGTGTTCCACCGGAATTAATTCCTCCACGTAGGTCTCAAAGGACCATACGTGCGCCAGACAAACTATGTCTTTACATAGAGGATGATGAGGAGGAAGTAGGGGATCTTGGTGAACCTGCTAACTATCGATCCGCAATGTCTGATCCAGAAAAGTTAAAATGGATAGTTGCGATGAATGAGGAAATGAAATCCATGGAAATCAATGATGTTTGGATTCTTGTAGACGCGCCTAAAAAGGCTAAAGTAGTGAAAAATAGGTGGATCTATAATAAGAAAACCGACATGGATGGTGATGTACAATCCTATAAAGCACGTTTAGTAGCTAAAGGTTTTACTCAAACTTTTGGCGTAGACTACGAGGAGACATTTTCTCCTGTAGCAGACTTACGAGCTATTAGGATTCTCATAGCTATAGCAGCATACTATGACTATGAGGTATGGAAAATGGATGTTAAAACTGGCTTCTTGAACGGTCGCTTAGATGAAGACATCTATATGCAACAACCGGAAGGGTACGTTGATCCTAAATATCCAAAGCGCGTGTGTAAACTTCAAAAAGTTCGGATTTATTCAAAATCGTGATGAGCCATGTGTATGTCGCAAAGCTAGTGGGAGTAATGTAGTGTTCCTAATTTTATATATCGATGACATATTAATCATGGGAAGTAACATTCTATTACTTAAGGAAGTTAAGGATTATCTTGGTAAATGTTTTTCTATGAAGGATTTGGGAGATGCTGCATATATTCTGGGAATTAAAATCTATCGAGATAGGAGTAGACGGTTAATTTGTCTTAGTCAAGATGCTTATATTGATAAGATATTGAAGAAATTTAACATGCATAACTATAAGAAAGGTTTTCTACCGATGGAGGTTAAGCATGAGTTAAGTCATGAGAAAGATGCATCAACACCTGAAGAGGTGGCTTACATGAAGAAGGTGCCTTATGCTTCGGCTGTGGGATCTATTATGTGTGCTGTAAGATGCACAAGGCCTGATGTGGCGTTTGCTCAGAACTTGGTCAGTAGATACCAACCGAATCCAGGAAAGTTCCACTGGACTGCTGTTAAGCATATTCTAAAGTATTTGAGGAGTACGAAAGATATGTTTTTGGTATTCGGGGGTAAACCAGACACAAATTGAATGTAACAGGATTCTGTGATGCGTCCTGGCAATGTGATAAAGACGATACGAAGTCTCAGACGGGTTACGTGTTTGTCATCAATGGAGGAGCAGTTGACTGGAAGAGCAGTAAGCAGAAAACCATAGATATACATGCGAATCAATCTGAGTACATGGCCGCTTTAGAAGCTGCAATGGAAGCTATTTAGATTAGGAAGTTTATTGGAGATCTTGGAGTGATGCCTTCAATTAAAGAACCTATTGATATATATTGCGACAATTCTGCTGCAATAATATTCGCCAATGACCCTGGAGTTATGAAAGGCGCCAGACACTTTAAACGTAGATATCACTACGTTCGAGAACAAGTGGAAGCTCGAGAAATAAAATTAATAAAATTTCACACAGATGATAACGTAGCAGATCCTTTTACTAAGGCTTTATCTAGGCCAAAGGTAGTTAAGCATGCCAAGGAAATTGGGATGCAACTAGCTAGCGAATTCATGCAATAAATCTGTTGATTAGTGTAAAACCCGCATGCTTTTACCATGAATAGTACCCTTAAGATCGTACGTACTAGATTAAAACTTTCCCATTATAGCATGATTACGATTACGTGTTAGGATTTTACGTATTACGTACGTGTTAGTACACGATAAGTATTTACTACGCACGAACACGCAATAATTATTTGACAATAATTAATCACGAACATGCGATCATGAAATCATGAACGTAATTTAATCACGAGCTAATATTAATTACGTACATATATTTATTACGAACACAAATAAATATATTAAGTCACGGTTAATATTTAACGAGAACACGTAAAACACGAACACGAGAACACACGAGAACACACCAATATTTTAGACATGGAAAACATTCGGGTTACCCCTTGTGGGCCCCATTACCATGAAATTAGGGAGGGAGGATGGGCTTAGCCCATCAATTTTTACTAAAAGGAGGTTAAGGAAAATTACACTACTCATTTTTTTTCTACAAAAGAATTTTACAAAAACCTAAAATCCTCATCCTCCTTCTTTTTCTCTTTTTGGCCGCCACCTTCAACACACCAAAAGGGGTGTTTGTTGATCTTTGATCTTGGAATTCTTGTTGGTGTTCGTGTTTGTTCATCGTTACTTAGATCCACGCACTTGGTAATTCTTTTAAACCTTTTTCTTTTGATTTAATCTTTTAATTAATTAAGAACATGTTATGTTTTTTATAAAACCTAATTAAATCATAGATCTAACATGAATTTGGGTTTGATTAAAATTAAAAGGGATGTTTAGGGGTGTTTTGTTTTTGGCCGCAACCTACACCAAACCCGAGAGGGTCTCGGTTTAGCCATTTGACCACCACCGAGACCATATGGTCCCGGTTGGTTGGTGTGGGTCCCATGGCAGCCCCAAGACAAGGGTAACCCCGACTTGGTTCGGGGTATGGTGTCGATTTCATGTCCGGTTCATGGTTCTTAGTCAAGATCCGGTTCATGGTGTATGTGTAGATTTTTATTTTTATGATCTTATGTTAAAATTAAATTAATAACATGACATGATTAATTTAATAACATGACTTAGGTTATTTTAATTATTAAAATCATGAAATTATTAACCTAAGTATTTTATATTTTAAGACTTATAATTAATTAATTATTTAAAAACCATGGTTATAATTAATTAATTAACATGACTTAGGTTATATTATTAATAAATAATAATACATATTTTAACCTAAGTATTTAACTTTATTTAATTAAAAACATGTTATACTTTAATTAAATATTTTAACCTATAGTTTATTTTAATTACAAGAAATAATTAATAAACTATACATTATATCATATGACATAGAAAATAATCATGAAAACACTTAGGCTTATATACTTAGCTTATTTAACCAGCTTATTTCTAATTATGGAAACTTTCTATTTTTAGAAACTTAATTAAATAAGGCAGCTAATCTATTTATGAAAACCTTCTATTTTTAGAAACTTATTTATTTTAGGCAGCTAATCTATTTATGGAAAATTATTTAATTAAGACAGCTGATCTATTTATGGAAACTTTCTATTTTTAGAAACTAATCTATTTTAAGCAGTAACTCTATTTTTGGAAACTTTCTATTTTTTAGAAACTTTCTATTTTTGGAAACTTTCTATTTTTGGAAACTTTCTATTTTTGGTAACTTTCTATTTTTGGAAACTTTCTATTTTTCGAAACCTGCTATTTTTGGAAAGTTACTTATTATTACACAGTAAGTATAATAATACATGAAATACCAGAAATACTTAATCAGATTAAACAGAATATAAGATAAACACAGTTTAAGGCTTAAAACAGTAAAACATGACATGAACATATAAAATAAGCTAAGACATGACGTAAAACCAGTTACGTATTTAGTAAGCAGATACTTATTCACGTATGTATTTATGTAGCATTAGTGATACCGAAGTAGGATTCTCCTCAGTTCGTCTTCTTCGTTCACTGGACATAAGGTATGAATTCCCGTCCTTTTAGTATGGACATTCTTTCTTTATTAGGATTCCCCGTATGCAGCCAACTGTTTTCCCGTAGTATAAGTTACGTGTTTGATTGCTTATGTTTAATTAAGAATACCTATAGCCATATACATCCATGACCAGTTTCACCTAGTTATAGAGGTACCATAACCATAACATTAGAGGCACTGATGTTATGACTTCACCACGGCGGAGTGATTGCTCGTGGCGCCCCTTCAGCTTTTGGCCATTTATATTATATTTATCATGTGGGGGCGTATGGGTGCATCCTAGTTACATGTTTTCAGTCAGGATTTCATGGTGAATGTGTTGATCCCAAACTTAGATCGATTAGCTTTGTGTATACGAGATTAGATCAAGTATAGCACGTAGAGAAACCTTTGTATATGCTTTGTGAATCTAAGTGTTATGCGGAATTTAACACTTAAACAGGAACACACAAGATATAAACAAACTTTCACTTTGATTATCAATGTCGAACTTGCTTACAATGAAAGATGTTTATGAACGATAACTTATGTAAAAACTTGATGTTGAACGTTAACCTAAAGGCCTTCTTTTATAGACTAAGAAGCCTTGTACAATAAGCTACGTATCAACTATTCTAGGTAAAGATAAATATAGAAAATACATTGTCGTTTCTATCCTTACTAGAAGTATTATAGAATATAATAAACATATAGATTATATCTTCTATCAGTGCTTGTCTTCAATCTGTCAACGCTTGACTTTAACTTGTCAACGCTTGAGCTGTCAGCGCTCACTTTGTTCTTGTCAACGCTTGAGTTGTTCTTGTCAGCGCTCAAGTGATCTGGCCTTAATTTATTCCCAACAATCCTCCCCTAAACTTGTTATCCACTCTTATGATCAAGTTTCTGAATAATCATTAAGAACTTGGAGGAGTCTGACAAATCTTATCATATTGATAATAAATAAATCTGATCAAATTCTTTGCCACGTCACTTGTATAATCTATCTCCAACTGGGTGTCCTTCATCTTTTCCAAAACAGCCTTGGATATGAAATACTGAGCATCCACTAGTAGATACTCAGCAAACTTTGTAGAACTCAAATGGTATACACCAGCAGCTGAATATAACCTCCATTGAAGACCACTGAGGTCATCTTCAAGATCCTTCCATATTTCAGGATCTTCGTCATTTGTCCCACACATTCTTTTGAATGTGGTCCAAAGTTTTATTCTATTAGCTGAAGTTGGTGCTTCAGCCTCATACTTGGTCTCCAGCAACCTCCAAAGGTCCACCAAGTCTTATCTATCACAACTTGCAAATAAAGATATGAGAGTGGTAAAAGTGTGTACCTCCTTTCCAAATCTTCCAATCTTCCAGAATCCACATTCATCTTCATCATAACTCACAATTGGATTCCTGGAATCTAATGGTAACACCTGCACCATATCTGAAGCTTCTAATGGGGAGAGCTTGAGGCTCTTTCTGATAACTGCTTCACTTGGATATAGTGGATCCATATCTTTTGGAAATTCAAGTGTAAATCCCTTCTTCACTGGCCTGGGAACTATCATAGCTTTCTTGATTTCCATCTCTTCTGCAAGTTGCTCCTTTCTTTCATCTGAAAGAAGTCTAAAAGTGTTTTCTTCCTGCACTTTCACCCAAATAGGATAAGCCCTATGTTCCAACTCATCAAATATCAAAGCCTTCAATTTCTGATGTGTCCATCCAACTCCATGACATCTGAGCAACATAAAGTAGAGCTTTCTTCTATCCCTTTTCAATTCTGAGAGAATATTGCTTGCCTTGTGCTTCAAGATCACCTTACAATCCTTCTGAACTCTAAGAAGAATCTCCAAACCCCATATTTGATCTGAAATGGTCAAGTCTGGATTATCCATACAGCTTTCTTCCCAAGAATTGTACATCTGAACCACCTCTGGCATGTCAAAATCAATCTGCAATTTTAAATCTCTCAACTTTTCCCTAGCAAGCTCATCACCATACTCAAGCCTTTCAGGTTCTATAATCATCACACTTGAGTCTGAGCTAGCTCCATCACTTTCTTCTTCAGAAGTAACAACAAATGGTGACTTTTCTTTTTCACCTTGTTCCATCAATTGCTCAGCCAGTCTTCTATCAAATTCAACCTGGGCTGCATTCTTTGGAACAACTTCTTCTACCAATTTACCCTTACCCTTATCTGATGGTGCAATGGTTGGTAAGGTAGATGGTAATACCTGAGTAGAAACTTCTTTGATGATAGATGATGACTGGAATACATCACCTTCATGTGCAGGTCTGTCAACGCCCAAATTTCCTCTATCAGCGCCCAAAATACTCCTATCAGCGTCCAAATTTGTCTTGTCAACGCTCAAATATTTTCCCTCAGCGCCTTGTGTAACCTCTCTCAACATATCTGTGAATGATAAATTTAAATTGGTTGGAGAGATTAAGGACGTATCAAAACCTGTTTGCTTCTTTAAAGATGTAAGAGCTTCAGCAACATCCATTGATTGACCATCTTGACTGCTCTTATCACTCAGATTTCTTTGATCTTCCTCCCCTTTGGAAGACTCCTCTATACCTCTCCTAGCATGATCACTCTCCAAAACAACAATCCTCTCCCTCAATTCTTTGAGTTCAAGGCCTTGTGAGCTGCCAATTTGTACTAAGTCTGCATTTTGCTTTTGCAAGCGAATGCAGACTGCCGTCAATTCTAAAAGAGTCATTGGTTCCAGACTGCCCTCTTCTGAAATGGGGATTTGACCTCCCAAGTCAGGTTCATTGGGCATGGATGAGGACTTAATTATGGTGGGACTGCCTTGGCCAGCTTCTAAGCCAGAACCAATAGTCCCAGCCTCATCCAGGTCACCAGCCACACTTGTGGTGGTGGTTCTCTCTGCTTCATGGCTAGGACCACCAGAGGAGAACACTCCAGTAGTCCTTTGGCGTTTAATCAACCTATATTCAGGTGGTGTGGAAAATGGTGAAGAAGAATGGGTAGATGTGGGTTGGTTAAGGGGTGTTTGGGACTGTGATGGTTGGGTGTCAGCGTTGGAAATATGCACATCAACTCCAACATTTGATGTGTCAGCGTCAAAGGATTCTTGGTCAATTTGCATTTGTGCAGGTGAGGGTAAAGGTTCAGGAATAGGTTCAAGTTGTGGGTGAGGGTCTATATGAGGTTGGGGATCTGGTTGGGGTTGTGCTGCTGCAATAACAGCAAGCATGGCTGGGGTTAAAGGTAAATCTCTATGGGGTGGTGAATCCATCTTTGTAAAAATAGCTTTCTTTTGTTCAGGGATTTTATAAAAATCATTGTGATCCCTTGAACAATATCTTTGATCATCAAAAATCATTTGCAGAAAATGGGGATAAGCTAAAGTCATTTTTGTCCCCTTGTTTTTACACATTCCTTCAAAAATCATTTTAGAATAGTTATATTTTTGCCCTGTTGCAATGCACACAATAGCACTAGCAATAGATCTATTGATCTCATTATGTGCAGTACATTTGGGACTCAAACATTGAAGGAGAATGTGAATGAGGTACTTCCAGGCTGGGGGAAATTCCTGCTTATGGTACTTATTAAGAGTACCTTCATCAGGAATTGGATATCCCAAAGCCCTAAGCCCTTGTTCTATTTCATTTATGGGAAGGATGGTTATACCATCAGCATCATCAAGATGCAAGGCCTGGCGTACCAAAGCCTCAGTAACCACCCAAGACCTCCCATGAACAATAGAAGTTAATGTGGTCACTCCATTAACTGTTGAGGAACTAACAGTGTTCCAAAACTGCTTAATGTGTGTGACTGGAATGAGTGGTGCATGAGAAAGAGCATACCTTAATGGGGATGCGTTCAAATACGCCACCATTTGTGTGTATTGAGGAAACAAATCATTAGCAGCAACAAGATAAGCAATCATGTTGTGTTGAGACTTGAACCCCAAATCCAATTCTGCTGAGTTAAATCTTGGTGCCATTGATGAAAGCTGTTAATTTGAAGTGTAAAAGATGAAGGTTGATAAGAGAAAAGTGTTAGACAAGAATTATAGATACCCTGTTTAAAAATAGGAGCCAAATTTATAGGAGATGTAGAATGCACGTGATTGGCCCAAAAATAGGCAAAGATTTTCAAAAACTAATCATGAAAATATTGAAAAAGTTATAAGTTATCTCATGCATTTAATGAAAGTAACAACTCCTAAAATTACGTCTTGAAAATACGTCAAAAAGTAACAACTGGGTAGGTCCCATTGAGTGTCAACGGTCAAATATAACCCATCAACGCCCAACGGCTATAATCTTGTCAACGTTCGCCTAAAGCCATGTCAGCGTCCAATTTGGTCACAACAACGCTTGGAAAAATCTTGTCAGTGTCCAAAAATAAAATTGTTTTAAAAAGTGAAAAATGACCTTAACAAGTAATTTATCCTAGAGAAAGTAACCAAAAGTTGATAATTATTATAGGGCGGCAAGCACTGTCCAGTTATGCACACTTGCATAAGCAAGATAGACATAACAGTCCTCTAGTGTCCCTTGCTAACCAAAATTCTTAACAACCAAGTTACCTTATAAAATCCTTGTTACTCCCAGGTAAATCCCATATCAAAATCATTCCCAAGTCTCCCAACAGACCACAACCAATTCTAGGCCAAAAATGTCTTGGCAGCATGCAAAGTTGATATACTATGCATGCTACAGTGCCTCATGGTTTAGTAAAACTAACCCATACTCACCTGTGGACACAATCTAGAATTGTGATAAGAGTATCATATGGATACCCAAAAATCCTAAAGGTTCCTAAAACCTCCCCTTAAACGCTGATACAAAAAGTTTGCTAAAATCATGCATGAACATAAAAAATTTATGTCAAGATAGGAATGAAACATTCCAACCATCATCCATAAATAAAAACTTGTCCAAATGCTTCTCCTTTGATCCATAAGCAACTCTGTATCCAATGGTATACTGCTAACACCATCTGCACATTTAGATTGAAAACCACAAAACTAACATTGTTGCTGACAACGCCCCAATAACACATAACAGCGTTGAAGGAAGCTTTGTCAGCGTTAGACAATTATATTGCTGACAACGTTGCAAAAACACTTATCAGTGTTCAAACAACCTTTGTCAGTGTTAGAAAAAGATAGTGGAAAATCTAAATCATCAATACGACCAATAATAATAATGCATCATCCTGTACATACTTTTACAAAAAGAATCCAAAACACATATTTAAGTAAGATTAACCATTCCAATACTTGTTACCAAGTATTGAAATCTTCCAGTATCAAAAGGTTTAGTTAATAAATCTGACACATTTTCCTCAGTGTCAACCCTATCTGGTTGTATTAAACCTTTCTCAAAGCAATCTCTTATAAAATGGTGTCTAATTTCTATGTGTTTAGTTTTAGAATGATGCACAGGATTCTTAATGATGCATAAAGTACTATTATTGTCAATAAATATCTTAGTATGCATGAAATTATACCCATAATCCAACAGCTGGTTCTGAATCCACAACACTTGACCACAACATGCTGCTGCAGCCACATACTCTGCTTCAGTTGTAGAGTTAGCCACCACTGTTTGTTTCTTGCATTGCCAAGATATTAATCTGTTCCCAAGAAACTGACATCTACCAGTTGTGGATTTCCTATCAAACTTATCACCTCCATAATCACTGTCTGAATATGCAATCAGCTCCAATGGTGAATCCTTTGGGTACCACAAACCAAGATTAGGGAAACATCTTAGGTACCTAAAGATCCTCTTCACAGCATAAAGGTGACATTCTTTGGGAGTCACTTGATGACGTGCACAAGCACATACAGCAAACATGATATCAGGTCTAGAAGCAGTAAGATACATCAAGGATCCAATCATGGATCTATAATGCCTGACATCAACATCTTTCCCATCTCCAATATTTCCCCAAGGGTGTTCTCTATCCATAGGAGTAGAAGCCCTCTTTTCATGTGGAGAAAAGCCAAACTTCTTCAAGATCTCAGCAACATATTTGTCCTGGGAGATGAAGATACCATCTTCTTTCTGCTGAACTTGTAAACCAAGAAAGAAGTTCATCTCCCCCATAGCACTCATCTTGAATTTGTCTGTCATAAGCTTGGAGAAATCCTCACTCATCTTTGGATCAGTAGACCCAAAAATGATATCATCAACATAGACCTGCACAAGCAACACATATTTGCCTTTCTTCTTTGTAAATAATGTCTGATCTATGGTGCCCCTTTTGAATCCATTGTCCACCAAATAAGTGGACAAAGTACCATACCATGCTCTAGGGGCTTGATGTAGGCCATACATAGCCTTTTTGACTCTATACACTTTATCTGGATGCTCTGGATCCTCAAAACCAGGAGGTTTCATGACATAAACTTCCTCAACAATGGTGCCATACAAGAATGCACTCTTCACATCCATTTGATAGACTGTGAAGCCCATGCAAGATGCATAGGCTAGAAAAATCCTAATAGCTTCAATCCTTGCAACTGGTGCAAAGACTTCTTCATAATCTATCCCCTCCTCTTGTGTATAACCTTGAGCCACTAACCTTGCCTTGTTTTTGACCACAATTCCTCTTTCATCTCTTTGTTCCTGAGAACCCATCTTGTCCCTATTGGTCTGACATATCTAGGACAATCAACCAGCTCCCAAACATCCTGAATTGCAAATTGGTGAAGCTCATCCTGCATTGCTTCCACCCAACTTGGTTCTTTGAGAGCATCAAATATCTTCTTGGGTTCTTCTTGTGACAGAAAACATGCAAACAAACATGCTTGCACAAGAGGGGTATCAACCTTCTTGTGTATATTGGCAATAAACCCACCAAGACCTTGATGAGATCTTCTTGTCTGAACTGGAGTCATAATATCACCAATGATCTGAGACGTGGGGTGATTCTTCATTGTGGAAGTGAGAACTCCTCCTTCAAAAAGTCTGGTGTCCTCAACTTCACGCTCCATGTTGCCAATATCTTCTTCATCAGACTCTCTTTGATCAACAGTAATCTCTTCATAAACGTGGGAAGGTCCTCCTTGTTCAAAAGTGGAAGAGAAAAGATGTGCAAAGGTGTTGTAAACGTCTGAACCTTGTTTGTCAGCGTTTGGGCTAACAACGCTTGAACTGTTGTTGTCAACGTCTGAGCCATCAACGTCTGAATTGGTATTGTCAGCGCTAGATTTGCCTTTGTCAGCGCCTGAAGAACCATGCATGTTTGTATCTGGTGGTATTTGGAAACCACCATTATCCTGTCCAGCAGCAGCAGCAGCAGCAAAAGCATCAGTCCAAATGGGAATTGTGACATATTCAAATGTAGGAGATGCCTTTTCTGCTTGTGATCCAACCCTCTCATCAACCTGTGTACCTGAAACATGAACAACTTGTTCCTCCACAACATTTGAAGTTACCTTCACAATGTCTGGATTAGTGACAGGCATATAATTTAAAGTTCTAGATAAGGGTTCCAAATCAAACAAACAATTAGGACCACTTTCAGGATCACTAGGTTTATTCTCTAAGAACCTAACATGTACTCTCTCAACAATACGTTTGTCCTCCTTAAGATAAACCCTATAACCCTTGCTCTGCACTGAATACCCCATGAAGTAACCTTCATCACCTTTTGCACTAAATTTCCCTAAGGCATCACTAGTGTCTAAGACTACTACATGACATCCAAAAGGTTTGAGAAAACCAATATTAGGTTTTCTTCGCCAAAGTAACTCATAAGGTGTTTTGTTCTGAATTTTGTTAACCAATGCTCTATTTTGCACATAGCATGTTGTATTAACAGCCTCAGCCCAAAAAGCTATTGGAAAGTGAGCATCAGCCAACATGGTTCTAGCTGCTTCAATTAGGGTTATATTCTTCCTTTCAGCAACCCCATTTTGTTGTGCGGTTCTAGCAATACTAAACTGCCTAGTAATTCCCTTCCTGGCACAAAATCATCTAGCTTCTTGTTCCTAAATTCTCCACCATTATCACTCCTAAGCATTTTAACCTCATGGCCAGACCTTTTCTCAATTTGAGTGATAAATTCAATAAGAACATCAGCTGTGTCACTCTTCATAGCTAGAAAGAATGTCCAAGTAAACCTAGAAAAGTCATCAGTGACAACAAAACAATATGACTTGCCATTTAAACTTTCTATATTAGTTGGACCAAAGAGGTCCATGTGAAGCATATGAAGAGGTCTGGAACTAGTATGCACCTGCTTGGACTTGAATGAGACCTTGTGCTGCTTGCCTTTAAGACATGCAACACAAGAGTGGTCATTGTGGAAGGCCTTTTCAGGCAAACCATAAACTAAACCAAGCCTCACAAGTCTATTTATATTTTTAAAATTTATGTGCCCTAGTCTCCTGTGCCACAAATTACTTTCATCTGCTGAGGCCTTAGCATAAAAACAAGACATATTTGTATTCACTTTAATCCCATTTAAATTCACATTGTATATGTCCTTATGCCTAGGTGTTCTATACTCAATATACTTCTCATCAGGGATCTTAAAATCCTTGCTTAACACCAAACACTCAGTATCAGTGAAAAGAACCTTATTTTTGTTATCACACACTTGTGATACACTAAACAGATTATAATCCAGTTCTTTTACCAGGAAGACGTTCTCAAAACGTAGATTATTGGTGAGAAGGGTTCCTTTGCCTGTGATGGTGCCGTAGCCCCCTCCAAAGTATACCTTATCACCATCTTTAATAGGAGAGAAGTTCGTCAGATAGTCTTCCTTTCCTGTCATGTGCCTTGAGCATCCACTATCCCAATATCCATAATCATTGATCTGCTTTTGAATGCCCTGCACATAAAGAAAACAGATTAGTTTTCTTTGGGAACCCAAGTCTCAGAAGACTTGGATTCATCTGGTTGTTCAATAAGAACAGACTTAGTTCTCATAACAACCCCATTCTCATCCTTTTAGGATGAAAAACCCAGTTAACCCCAATTGGTTTTGTAATGACCTTTGAAATGTAATTAAACCTGTTGCAATTCATTGAAATACCATCATTATTAGGGTTTTGATCTTTCTTGGGTCTCCATGTTAAGCTTGAAGAAGCTTTAGACCCCTTACCTTGTGGCTGCAAATATTTAGGTCTGGTCACGTTTCTGTCAGCGTTAGATTTTGTCCTGTCAACGCTGAAATTACCCTTGTCAGCGTTGAACCTAGGGTTTGCTACAGGAACCCATTGCCTATTTGACCAAGTGTTTTTCTTTTGAAAAGGTCTTTGTCCATGAGTGTTAGACCTTCTAGTAAAGAATGGGGCAGGTCTAATCACTTGTGGACGTTGCTGCACATAAGGTTTGGGTCTGACAACGTTTGACTTTCTAACAACGTTGACTTTCTTCCTATCAGCGCTGAAATTGTTCCTATCAGCGCTGGCTTTGGGAGCGTTGACACACTTGTATGCCAAATGTGAAAAGCTACCACAAGTATAACAGGCTTTCTTAGACACACTCTTAGATCTAGAAGAGAAGAAACCTGTTGCTTGATTGTTAACTTGGCTCTTGGGTGACCTATTATTCCAATACATCTCTGCATATTTAATGGTAGGTCTTCTAACAGTGTTTGAGCCTAGGTCAACAGCTTTACCAGTGACTGGGTGAGTAACCTTAATGGGTGGTGATTCATTGGGACTTTCACATAGCAAACCTCCCTTAACAAACAAAGTAGGGTTTGCTTTCTTCCACTCATTTAGGTCAGTCAATTTTTGTTGATACTCTTCCAATGGGGTGACAACTCTTGGTGGAGGAATGAATTCCTCTTCTTGGCATTCTGGTATACCAGTCCAAGACAAGTCCTTTCTTTGGACACCATAGAAGTCACCAGCTGGTGGTGGAACCAGAGAGTAATCATTCATCCTAATCCCAGTCCTATCATTAGAATCCCTTTGTTTAGCCACACAGTCTCCTAGGGATTGGGTGGCTTTATCAAATCTTTGGATCTTTAGGTTAACATTATCTTTATTCTTAATGGCTTCATCTAATTTAGCCTGAAGATCTCTATTAACCTTTGTCATGATATTTCTAATATCCATACTACCCTCTAGCTCATGTTTCAAGATATTTATTTTATCTTTTAAATCAAACTCCATTTTCTTATACTCAGAAACGGTTTTCTCAGTTTCAGTTAGAGCTAGTTGGTAATTGGACAATTTACACCTTTCAGTGCTCATATCATCTTTTAGTTTTAACACCTCTTTGTTAAGTCTATCAGTGTTTAACCTACAACCTTTGCTACAAAAAGCATCATCATATACCTCATTATCAGATGAAGAGGAGGAGTGTGCCATGAGAGCATATTCAACATGCTCTTCTTCTTCAATGTCAGCAATCAAAGCCTTGTCCTCTTCAGCATTCTTAGCCAGATAGCTCCAATCCCATCCAGTACCATCAATTCCTTGAACTGCAACCATGGCTTTGGAGTCTTGAGCTTTAACAACCTGACTTGAGGGTTTACCAGCATCAGATCTTCTAGGAGATCTGCATTCCCTCATGAAGTGTCCCATACGATGACAGTTGTAGCATTCCACCTTGGACTTATCAAATCCAGCAGTGTCCTTGGCATTGAAGGTCATCTTTTTCTTAAACCTTTTGTTCCATCTGTTTGCTCTTAAACTAGCAAGAGCCATGGACCACTTAATATCCATCTCCTCCAAGTGTTCATCACTTATTTGCTCAAGGTCCTCAAATGTGATTGCTGAACCATTGGGCAAGGAAGCAATGTAAGCACAAACAGTATCCAAGTCCAAACCAGCAGGTTTAACTCTTGGGGAGTCATTCATGAATGTGTCAGCGTTTGAAAAGGAGACGTTGACAGGACTTGTTCCAGCGCTGACATAAGATGATCCAGTAACTGGATGCATATTTGAGTCCTTCTGGTTGAATTGACCTTCACTATGAGAGAAGAAGGCCATGTTGCTGGTGCTAGCTTTGCTTCCATGAGCTGAAAGAGTTTCATCTTCCAACAGTCTTAGTTTGTTGTAGATGTCATCAAACGAAGAGCTCTTGTAAGTATTATTGGCAAGAATAGATCTTGCCTCAATCTTCCATGCCTCACCAAGACTTTTCAGAAAGGTAGCATTGGTGTCAACATCACCAACTTGTGTCCCCATGAAGGACAATTTGCTTGTGATGTCAAGCAATCTGCTCCTTACACTGCTCAGTTTTTCATTAAGTTGAGCTTTGAAGACAGCATAGTCATGCAGAAGTTGCTTTTTCTTTTCTTCCTTAGTGTCTGCATTGCCACCATATGCAACTTCAAGTTCTTCCCAAAGATCTTTTGCAGATTCATAGCCTCTATATTTGTGCTGGTTTTCTTGTCCCAAAGAAATTTTCAGTATATTAAGGGCTTTCATATCAACCCTTTTCTTTGCAACATCGTCAGCACCTACAGCTCTACCATCTCCAGGTTTTTCTTTCTTATCTTCCTCAGGACATCCTTCAACAGCTGATCTTGCCGTAATGGCATCCTGAATCTTTTGAGCCTTATTGAATGAGTTTCCATATTCAATAATATCCCAGAGTGTGTAATCAAAGATCCCCAGATATTGTTCAAAGTTGAACTTCCATAAGTCAAAGTTGGTTGCATCAAGCATGGGAATCCTAATGTTTGGTAAGGGTGAGGAGGAGGTGGTTATTGCTTCAGACATGATGTTTTTAGGGTTTTTGTTGTTTTTAGGGTTTCTGAGAAAAATTAGGGTTTTGGTGTTCGTGTATCGTTCTGGTGTTCTTCAAAGATCAAAAGTTCCTCAACAAGCTCTGATACCACTTGTTGATCCCAAACTTAGATCGATTAGCTTTGTGTATACGAGATTAGATCAAGTATAGCACGTAGAGAAACCTTTGTATATGCTTTGTGAATTAAGTGTTATGCGGAATTTAACACTTAAACAGGAACACACAAGATATAAACAAACTTTCACTTTGATTATCAATGTCGAACTTGCTTACAATGAAAGATGTTTATGAACGATAACTTATGTAAAAACTTGATGTTGAACGTTAACCTAAAGGCCTTCTTTTATAGACTAAGAAGCCTTGTACAATAAGCTTCGTATCAACTATTCTAAGTAAAGATAAATAAAGAAAATACATTGTCGTTTCTATCCTTACTAGAAGTATTCTAGAATATAATAAACATATAGATTATATCTTCTATCAGTGCTTGTCTTCAATCTGTCAACGCTTGACTTTAACTTGTCAACGCTTGAGCTGTCAGCGCTCACTTTGTTCTTGTCAACGCTTGAGTTGTTCTTGTCAGCGCTCAAGTGATCTGGCCTTAATTTCTTCCCAACAGAATGTGGTGTGTGCCTTGCATCCTTCACAAGGAGCTGATCCCTCCTACCCAAAAACCAGTATATTAAATTAGAGGCAGCCCTTCTAATTTGCATGATGAGGTCACCCCTCCAAGTATTCATGCACGGTGGATTTTCATGACCTATATTGGCTAATGGTAAAATACGTTAAACAGTTTTTACAAGATAAACATAAGGCTTTTCAAACTATAAAACCAGTTTTATGAACATGTTCCAGGTTTTCCAGGACTTATACAATTCCGCTGCTATTAAGTCTTTATTATGTTTTAGTCACTTATACTATGTCTATATCCGTGCACTGAGCGTTTTGCTTAGCCGTTAATTTCCTTTCTATTTCCCAAAACGGCAGGTACCCTAGGAAAGACTCGAGCATTTGGAGGACGTGCATAGGATGGAAGCTACTAGAGACTTCTTTTCCTTTTTGCCTTCATATAATTATGCTTGTTTAGTCTTTCATTCATTTCTTTTGCTTTATATGTTTGGGCTTATGTTTGGGAACCGATGTTTGATTCCGGTTATCCCTATGGTCATGTAATGTTTTATACATTTATCCTTGTATGCTTTGATGACACGCCATAATATCATGTGACATTCCATTTATCAAAATGGGGTGTTACAATTATGGTATCAGAGACCAAGGCTTCGACCTGTAGGCTCTAAAACTCGACCTGTGACTAGTGGGTAGTCACCAGGAGCTTCCTAAGCCAACGTTTGTCATTCTACGTATTGACGTTTTCAGCGCATTGTTGTTTTAACCATGATGTTTTCAGCACCTTGAGGTTTTAACCTTGATGTTTTCATCGATATTATTTTACTAATATGGATGGACAACCGTCATTCATATTTAGTTATGTGTCATTGTTTCATGCATAATGTTCCTCGTGAACTGTGGCTATGTGGACTGAACCCCAGTAGTTCATAATTAGTCACATAAAAAATTTTCTGATAAGTTTTGACAAACGAGTTTCATTCATTTATGTTTCATGTATCATTGTTGCAGGGATTATGACTAAGTAATGGTTGGTACAGGACTGGCCCTATTTAGTCGCATGTGCTTTTATCGAAACTTTTAACTTTGGGACCGACACATAGGCATCCCTTCGCCATGTCTTTTGTTTTGGGACCGACCCATAGGCATCCCCTCGCACATATAAAAGGTTTTTATGAACTACATTACGCATTCATGCACTGTTTTCATGTATAAAATTTTTCTCATGATTTAAATTGGCATAAAAAATTTTCATGTCCCCTCATAAGTTACTATGTTTTTATGTCAAGTATGTTTTTATACTGTCATGGTTAACTTCAGTTTCATGCTGATTATGGTATACACTTCTTCATGATAGATGGTTTCATGTTTCTTCATGATAATTTCGTCTTCATGTTGATTACGTCTTACGCCTCTTTTGTTATTTATGCTTTCACGCAAGACATTGTTGGATTTCATTGAATTCTACTTTCATGATAGTCATGGTTGGTTTTTATTGATCATGCTGTCAGGCAAATCATTGTTGAATTTTGTGTAACCACACTTTAGCGTTTCTCTATGCAACCAGAATGAGGTATATACTGGCATTGCCAGGTTATCATGATGGTTTTCCTAACCGTTAAACCGATATACTTACCTTAAATCATGATAAATGATCGACCCCATACCGATCATTTCATGTGCATTCCACGTGTACTCCACGTACCGTATTTCATGTGTATTACACTTACCTTAGTCCATGTATATTCCACTTGCAATACTTCATGAGTATTCGCTAGTCGATTCTGAATCACCTCAGGCGTATTTTCTATTGCTAATATTGGACAAGATTGCCGATGCCGCTCATAACTTGGAGATGTTACTAAAGGTTGATGCTGCTGACGTTCGGAGACGCTACGAGATGCGGATGCTGTTCACAACCTGGAGATCCTACTAGACGAAGACAAAGGCTTCGGAGTAACGCAATTGGACGAGAAGGTGCTTCACCATCAGACAATTTCCATCAATCATTGTCCCTAATTCTTAGTTACATGTCACACGTCATTCAGCTGACAATTCAGCCATATGAGTGCAAACCGGTACCAGCCGGCCACTCAGCTGAATAGTTATATGAATCACGGTCATGAGAATGACCATCATGGAACTGACAGACAAGACGATAGTAACCACTACTATGATAGAACTATCCTAGAAACCGCAACCAAGGCTCCGGCCGCGGACGTGATCA
This sequence comes from Glebionis coronaria, assembly GCA_025667525.1. Classification (NCBI taxonomy): domain Eukaryota; kingdom Viridiplantae; phylum Streptophyta; class Magnoliopsida; order Asterales; family Asteraceae; genus Glebionis; species Glebionis coronaria. The sequence goes on along the minus strand of CM046877.1, from coordinate 317,045,950 downwards.
GACATACAAAGGATCAGTAGTCCAACCGATCCGCCAAGTCTGGCATAATAACCTAATATTGTAATTCCATTGTTTTACATCTCGAGACACATGTCAAGACATCAGTCAAGACACATGTCTCACGTATACTTTCTGAAGACACGTGTCAAGACATTAGTCAAGGCACATGTCTCACGTATACTTTCTGAAGACACATGTCAAGACACCGATCAAGACATATGTCATGCTTATAGTTCCAAGACACGAGTCAAGACACATGACTCACGTCCAACTATGGAACATTTCTAAGAAATTCAGGGTACCCTCCAAGGGTATATCCATTTTGTTGTGCCATGTATTAATCAGGCCACAAGAATTTCAATATCATTATCGGTGCATCAGTGAGAACTGTCGCGTTGCTGATGTCACTTTTATTTCTTTCACCATATTTCATATGATTCATGACCATGAAGGACACCTTTCGTATTCCCATGTATACGAAGGTTTTCCTCCAGCTTAATGATGAGATCCAAGCTGCTGACGCATTTCCTCGGACAGACACGAGATGAATTTTATCCTAATTATGGACTATGAACAACACACCATGCTACGATTCATAATTATGTACAGTAATGTTCAGGCTCCTGAATACATTCAGCTTGATTTTTTTTTTCCATCGGGAAAATCTATACAATTATTTATGCTTACAAGCATGTGCGTTGTTAGCCATGGTCGCTAAAATTTTCTAGCTGTCAGTAAGACACGACTACTTAAGTCCTTTTACACATAGCCAGTTGGTTATTTCAAAATCTTCCTATACATTCCAGAAGAACCTACAAGGAGAAGAATGGTACCATGAGATTATGTGTCGACTACCGTCGATTTAAAATAAATCACCATTCATGACCGTTATTCTCCTCCACGTATTGACAACATGTCCAATCGACCTTATAGTGTTAATCACTTTTCCAAGATTGAACTCATGATCATGCTGCCAACAGTGACGAGGGAAAAAGCAGGACATGTCCATGACTGCTATTCGTACACGACTCGGTCATGCTAGATTTATGATTTTGAATTATTCTCAACAATGCTCCAACAACATTATAAGAATGAGTTTCCATGAACTCATAGCAAATTCATCAGTGTTTTCATTAAGGATAACCTGATCTCCTTTAAGCCTAGAAAAGAACAAGAAGACCATATATGCACTATGTTGCAAATTCTATGACAAGAGAAATTTTACCCTAAAAAAAATTGTTCCAATATCAATTCAATTTGATTACAATGACACGCTGAATCACATGGGTTTTACGGTAATCTTACCATGACTCAGCTTATGCGTAAAAGAGAGAACCCCTACACTATATTAGGTGTTCTACAAAATCCTACGCTAGGAGAAGTCTAGATTCAGAGATTCAGAGTTTCGCAAACTCCTATGTATCAAGTTCTACGAAGCAAGATACACTTACGTTCATATCTAAGTACCTGACATACCAACAGGTTAAGATAGGACACCAACAGACTGGGATGTTTTTCATCATCTGAAATTGTGAATCGAAATGGGACAAGATCTCCATGGATTATGGTTACCAGATTAACGCAAACTCAGAAGAAGAATGATGCTATATGAGTTATTACAAACAGTTTGATCAAGTCTACAGAATCCTTACATCCGCAAGGATTTCAGAACCAACAGATTGATCGGACATGTTCAAGCCAAGGCTCATCCGATCACTTGGCAATCCCTCAGTTATCGGGTTAGATAAAGATTCGCAATTGTACTTTTTATTTACTTCACGTCTTCATTCTAATTCCACGACTTGCTTTCGCGCTCGCGTTCATGACACTATTCACGTTCATGATGGTATCTCGGCTTACGATCTTGTGTTCATTTTTCTCATTCTGGGAAGTTTTGCAAGAACTTGTGAGACCAGACCCAAGTTTAGTATAACTCCCTATCCTCAGATAGACGTTTCTCGTCATATTCTACGTCTCACCTTGTAACGTTTGGCGTTACCACCATAATATTCTATGTTCACGATATGTTTCACATGTCATATTCATTCCACGTTCCTCATATCATGATCAATATATGTTACACGTATCATGGATCACGATATGTATACTCATACTACACTCGCCATATCTCCACGTAGCACGTTCAAAATGTTTCACGTGTCACGTTCAAAAATTTTCACGTACTACGTTTCTTTATGTCTCGCGTATCGTTTCTAATTATCAGATTAAGTCATATTGTCTTGCATCGTAACGTTTCAATTGCCTTACACGTTAATTCTTATTCCTTCGATCAGATTTAGGGGATCTACCTTACGTTGATAACCAAGAACTTCTTCGTATTTCAATTCAAGGTCAGGAGGACCAAGATTTATCATTCGCGTTAAGATTTTGTGGAGGAACCGTTCCAAGAGGGAAGCCACTTGGAAACGGACAAGTTCATCCGAACTTTTTATCTGTTTTTCTCTTATCCATTAGATATGTCCTTTCAGTCACGTCACGTTCCATGTCCTTTCAAGACATGTCACGTTCCGCGTTCCTTCTGCCAGCTCACCTGCACGTTCATTTATCTTACATACCCTCTCAGTTTGATTCGGGGATGTTCTTCTTTTCTAGTTTACATTATCTATAATTCGGGGACGAATTATTCTTTTTAGGGGGGAAGAGTTGTAAAACCCGCATGCTTTTACCATGAATAGTACCCTTAAGATCGTACGTACTAGATTAAAACTTTCCCATTATAGCATGATTACGATTACGTGTTAGGATTTTACGTATTACGTACGTGTTAGTACACGATAAGTATTTACTACGCACGAACACGCAATAATAATTTGACAGTAATTAATCACGAACATGCGATCATGAAATCATGAACGTAATTTAATCACGAGCTAATATTAATTACGTATATATATTTATTACGAACACGAATAAATATATTAAGTCACGGTTAATATTTAACGAGAACACGTAAAACACGAACATGAGAACACACGAGAACACACCAATATTTTAGACACGGAAAACATTCGGGTTACCCCTTGTGGGCCCCATTACCACGAAATTAGGGAGGGAGGATGGGCTTAGCCCATCAATTTTTACTAAAAGGAGGTTAAGGAAAATTACACTACTCATTTTTTTTTCTACAGAAGAATTTCACAAAAACCTAAAATCCTCCTCCTCCTTCTTTTTCTCTTTTTGGCCGCCACCTTCAACACACCAAAAGGGGTGTTTGTTGATCTTTGATCTTCGAATTCTTGTTGGTGTTCGTGTTTGTTCATCGTTACTTAGATCCACGCACTTGGTAATTCTTTTAAACCTTTTTCTTTTGATTTAATCTTTTAATTAATTAAGAACATGTTATGTTTTTTATAAAACCTAATTAAATCATAGATCTAACATGAATTTGGGTTTGATTAAAATCAAAAGGGATGTTTAGGGGTGTTTTGTTTTTGGCCGCAGCCTACACCGAACCCGAGAGGGTCTCGGTTTAGCCATTTGACCACCACCGAGACCATATGGTCCCGGCTGGTTGGTGTGGGTCCCACGGCAACCCCAAGACAAGGGTAACCCTGACTTGGTTCGGGGTATGGTGTCGATTTCATGTCCGGTTCATGGTTCTTAGTCAAGATCCGGTTCATGGTGTATGTGTAGATTTTTATTTTTATGATCTTATGTTAAAATTAAATTAATAACATGACATGATTAATTTAATAACATGACTTAGGTTATTTTAATTATTAAAATCATGAAATTATTAACCTAAGTATTTTATATTTTAAGACTTATAATTAATTAATTATTTAAAAACCATGGTTATAATTAATTAATTAACATGACTTAGGTTATATTATTAATAAATAATGATACATGTTTTAACCTAAGTATTTAACTTTATTTAATTAAAAACATGTTATACTTTAATTAAATATTTTAACCTATAGTTTATTTTAATTACATAAAATAATTAATAAACTATACATTATATCATATGACATAGAAAATAATCATGAAAACACTTAGGCTTATATACTTAGCTTATTTAACCAGCTTATTTCAAATTATGGAAACTTTCTATTTTTAGAAACTTAATTAAATAAGGCAGCTAATCTATTTATGAAAACCTTCTATTTTTGGAAACTTATTTATTTCAGGCAGCTAATCTATTTATGGAAACTTATTTAATTAAGGCATCTGATCTATTTATGGAAACTTTCTATTTTTAGAAACTTATCTATTTTAAGCATTAACTGTATTTTTGGAAACTTTCTACTTTTTAGAAACTTTCTATTTTTGGAAACTTTCTATTTTTGGAAACTTTCTATTTTTGGTAACTTTCTATTTTTGGAAACTTTCTATTTTAGGAAACCTGCTATTTTTGGAAAGTTACTTATTATTACACAGTAAGTATAATAATACATGAAATACCAGAAATACTTAATCAGATTAAACAGAATATAAGATAAACACAGTTTAAGGCTTAAAATAGTAAAACATGACATGAACATATAAAATAAGCTAAGACATGACGTAAAACCAGTTACGTATTTAGTAAGCAGATACTTATTCACGTATGTATTTATGTAGCATTAGTGATACCGAAGTAGGATTCTCCTTAGTTCGTCTTCTTCGTTCACTGGACATAAGGTACAGATTCCCGTCCTTTCAGTATGGACATTCTTTCCTTATTAGGATTCCCTGTATGCAGCCAACTGTTTCCCGTAGTATAAGTTACGTGTTTGATTGCTTATGTTTAATTAAGAATACATATAGCCATATACATGCATGATCAGTTTCACCTAGTTATGGAGGTACCATAACCATAACATTAGAGGCATTGATGTTATGACTTCACCACGGCGGAGTGATTGCTCGTGGTGTCCCTTCAGCTTTTGGCCATTTATATTATATTTATCATGTGGGGCGTATGGGTGCATCCTAGTTACATGTTTTCAGTCAGTATTTCATGGTGAATGTGGTGTGTGCCTTGCATCCTTCACAAGAAGCTGATCCCTCCTACCCAAAAACCAGTATATTAAATTAGAGGCAGCCCCTCTAATTTACATGATGAGGTCACCCCTCCAAGTATTCATGCACGGTGGATTTTCATGACCTATATTGGCTAATGGTAAAATACGTTAAACAGTTTTTACAAGATAAACATAAGGCTTTTCAAACTATAAAACCAGTTTTATGAACATGTTCCAGGTTTTCCAGGAGTTATACAATTCCACTGCTATTAAGCCTTTATTATGTTTTAGTTACTTATACTATGTCTATATCCGTGCACTGAGCGTTTTGCTTAGCCGTTACTTTCCTTTCCATTTCCCAAAACGGCAGGTACCCTAGGAAAGACTCGAGCATTTGGAGGACGTGCATAGGATGGAAGCTGCTAGAGACTTGTTTTCCTTTTTGCCTTCATATACTTATGCTTGTTTAGTATTTCATTCATTTCTTTTGCTTTATATGTTTTGGGCTTATGTTTGGGAACCGATGTTTGATTCCGGTTATCCTTATGGTCATGTAATGTTTTATACATTTATCCTTGTATGCTTTCATGACACGCCATAATATCACGTGACATTCCATTTATCAAAATGGGATGTTACAATTAGTATTTGGATAAAGGATGTAAGACATTATTGAATTGATGAAATAAAGAATGGATTTTGTTTATTTTTCTGTTATTTGATTTTGTATCCTATTTTACATGTTTTAATCCATGAGCATTATCATGTTTCTAAATGTCCGTTGTCGATTAATAATATGGGAGTATTATTAAATTAAGATAATTCGAAATAGAGACAGAGTATACTTGAAAGTATATTGGTCAATTTTGGATGATATTTGATGGATCAAACATTGGACTTATCCCAACTATATGATTTTACTTTATGGATATTTGTCATTAAGTAAATCATAAATAGTTATCCTTAGACCTGAGATACCAGAAAACTGCATTGAATGTAGTGCATTTCTGTAAGGTAACCTAACGCTAAACGTAACTGGTAGTTATAAGGGTTATTTTCAGAAGTGTTGTAAAGTTCATGTGTTTTGCTTGTAGTCAAAATGGGATTTGTTTCCTTCAAATTATTTTGAAGTATAAATACAGCTGGGCCCCTCGGGGGAGTAGTAAGATGTTTGTGTGGCCACACCCAAATGTGTTTTGGTAATCTTGCTATATCCTTAAACGAGATACAGAATAGTTAATGAAGGAATGACTAAGATCCATATCAACGATGTATTTGAAATGAAAGGATAATAATAATGATATAATCATTAAAAGGTTCTTGTCCAGGAGACCTTACCCGGTTTGTACTAGTGACATTGCTAGTGTAACTAGACGCTAGTCAATGTGATCACGATATTAGAATTTTATCCAAGTGGGAGCTGAAAGTTTATGGACTTAAAATTAATAGTCGTGAGATAGGATCGAACTCGGGATCACGGGATTGCACACATAACGTAAAGGGTTAATTTATTTATTAAATATATTTTATATATATTTATTAAATCAAACCAAAGCTTAACTAACTGGCGATCGTTGATAAATAATAGTTAAGTTTTAACGACCGTTATGGAATTAAATAGAAGCTAAAAGAAGAAGGAAAAATTACACAAACACCCCTTGGGTGTGTGTTAATCGGCGGCAACAAGGGGGGGGGGGGGGGGGGGGGGTGGGGCAAAGGGAAACTTTTGTTTCCTAATTTGTTTATGACTTGGAGCCCAAGGATTGTCAAGACTATATAAAAAACCCCAAGCCTCATAATTTTTCATCCCTCCCTCTTTTCTTGCTCTTTGATCGCCGGCCACCCCAACCCAAATTAGGGTTTCGTTTGGTTTTTGATCAAGTCTTTTTATCTAGTCCTAGCCCCTCTCTAGGTTGTTGGGTAGATATTCCATAAGCGTTGAAGCTCGGTTTGTTCGTGCTAGACTCGCGGTTAACTGGACGTATTACGTGTGTACAAGAACGTGATACAGTCTTACTTTAGACTATATTCTTGGTGGTGTTCGTGATAAAACCTAGTTGTTGTTCGTTCCGTCGTCTTGTGGATCTTGCTAGGATAAATGTATGTAACCCTAATCTTGATTAATATAATTGTGTTAAGTTAATGATCTTGTTAATTTCTTCCGCTATGCGTTCTTTGATCCATATTAGGGTTTTAAATAATTGTTATGAACTATATAAACTTACATGTACTGTTCATAGTATTTTTAATGCGGGTTTTACAAAGCCGGTTGGTAAAAAATGTTCCAAAACTCGGTTTTTGAATTGACACGGTTAAATCGATGGTTTATTGGATCATTGGCTGAACCGACACTAATATATGTATATTTTTCATAATATTTTAGATATGTTTATTTTCGGTTTGATCTTTACGTTTATTAAACGATATAGATGTGATGACTCTATTGGGTTAATTCTTTAAATTTCATACCTAGAATACTAAAAATATATGCCATAACAATCAATTTATAAATCTAGTTTACAAAAATATATAATCCTAGTTTATAAAAATGAGGCGACATCATTTCTTTATTTCTGAACTTTTTAAATCGCACAAATATGATAGAAATATCTTATCTTATATATATATATATATATATATATATATATATATATATATATATATATATATATATATATATATATATATATATATATATATATATATATATATATATATATATTAGTTAAAGTGGTGTAGTATCTTATAATTGTTAAAATAAAAAGTGTTTTGGACCTTTAGATATACTAGTTGAATTAAGATGACACTAATCTCATTAAAAGAACATTAAATTATTAATTAATTTCATTTTTATGTATGTTAGGAGATTCATAAAAAATGGTCTCTTTGCTTGAATTTAACCATATTTATTACCCTTATTAATTGTAATAACTTTAAATGCATGATATTAATTGAAAAAAAACACAACCATATTTTTTGTGAAAACGTAACCATATCGTACTAATATGTACTTATAGTTTTAGTTTTTTTTTATGTTGTATCATGTTTTAATTTCTATAATTCTATACAAGTTATGTTAAGTATATTATATTAAGTTATAATTACAGATATCGATTGGTACATGATTATTTTTTATTTTTTTAGGTAGTGTACGGGTTAAATGTCAAATATGTATCATCATGTTCGTAATTTTAGATGTGGCATAAATTGTATATATTTTTTGTATACCATTTTCTTGTTGATGTATCATATTATTATTTTGTAAAATATTGAATATGTGGTTGTTTGGACTTGTAAAGATTATTATTTAGACATGATGTATCAACACTTTACTATGTATCAAGTCTACCTAATATAAAGAATAAAAATATATATAAAATAATAAATATGTAGATGTATCAACAAAAGCGTTATTATTTAAAAGTTTAGTTAAATAAAAATTAAATATTGTTTAAAAGAATAAATAGTATTGTTTAAATGAAAATTAATTTTAGGTTTATTTATTAATTGTTGTTATTTGACTAGATATTTGCTACATTAATGCAACTTAACTATTTTTAATTTCATTTAATACTAACTAATTAAATTCAATGGTTCATAATACTTTTCATTTTAACAATTTTAAAAAGCTACACCACATTAACCTAACTCTATATATATATATATATATATATATATATATATATATATATATATATATATATATATATATATATATATATATATATATATATATATATATATATATATATATATATATATATATATATATATATATATATATATATATATATATATATATATATATATATATATATATATATATATAGATATATATTTATATATATATATATATATATATATATATATATATATATATATATATATATATATATATATATATATATTTAGTCTACTACGAGGAGTACCCATCGTCCTTAGGACGAATGGACTAATCTCCCGCGGGATATATATATATACATATATATATATATATATATATATATATATATATATATATATATATATATATATATATATATATATATATATATATATATATATATATATATATATATATATATATATATATATATATATATATATATATATATATATATATATATATATATATATATATATATATATATATATATATATATATATATATATATATATATATATATATATATATATATAAAGATTGAGTTTGAATCATTCAATTTTGTAGTCATAATGATTCTGATCAACTTTTATATGCACCTTAAGTTCAATGTCAAGCCTACGAATATTTAACTCGAAGCAAACCAAGAGTCTCATTACAACCGAGTTAATGGAGTGAAATCAAGAGGTTGAGGAGTTGCATAACTGACGGAGTTAATGTTCAATGAAGTCTTTTGAGTATCCTGCTGCTACAACACCTAATATCCTAAGAACCCATCGACTATAAAATCCTAAACTTTCTCTGCATCACCGTTCACCTCACACCTTTCCTTCATCAATCTGCCACATAATACCACCGACAAACAATTATAAACGCATACAAAACACGAATAAAACACACTTTTAATTCTAGAAACACATATTCATGGATACAATACACATCAACCATACAAACACATATTCATGGACACGAACTATCTTAATCTCCATCACCAAATGAAAACAACAAAACCATCCCATACCATTACAACATCTCAACAAAACTCAAATGAAAAACAAACAAGATCTCATTTTTATATCTTTAAAGAAACCCATCATTGATTTTGAATCAACCACAAAAGAAAAACACAAACATAACCTACCCAAGACCCTTAATAAAAGATCTTGAAGCCGTATCTATGTTCTTTTGTAATCACGATTTGGCCCAGAATAGTATATATGTGTAGTGATTGTAGTTGTGATTGAAATCAGTAATGAAGGTTTTTTTTACATGGGTAAAATATGAAGTGTGGTGTATAGGGACGATTTTATGGTGGTTGTGTTATTAAAATAGATTTTGGGTAGATCAGATGTATGATTGAATGTTAGAGGTGTGAGATTTGAGGTGGGAGGATGGAATGGAAAAGTGGGGGCAAAGATATAAAGGTGAGTGTACTAAGTTTTGTCATTCGTAAATACCAAACAGTTGGGTTGTGTAATTAATTGTGGTCCGGTATATCACAAATAAATATGAGTTGTTGTAAGTTCAAAGTTTTGTTACGTAATGATGTAACAAAAATACAAGATTTGCGGTCCATATACTATTTGTTCCATAATAGTCCAGTAGATGAGAAATTTAGTATTGTACTACGTAATTTATAAAGCGTTACTATCTTCATTCTATAATGCAATCCACAAATAAAACACCTTTAAATTGACATTGCCACATCTATAAAACTTAACGTTCAATATAATAAAAATTCAGTAATTGCTTGATATTTAGAATCGAACAATAATTTGAGATATTAGATGAAAAACATGTATGCGACATGTATTCTCTTTTTGGCCACCTTGACAAAAAGAAGAGGTGTCATGTAAAGAAAGATACCTACGGAAATAAAACATTCAAGCAAGTTGTTGGAGCTTCAGAAACGTAAAATATCAAAAGGAAGATTTGAAGCAAAAATGGATCAATGATCCGATCGATCCCCAGCATCGGAGTTGATTAGAAAATGGTAATAGTCACGTGTGTGAAAATAAAGTCAAGAAAGTAAGATGATAGTCTTGAAATAACATATCTTTATAGCTGCATAGATTGGAATAGGAAATGTTTTGATGTATTATTTAACTTTTTTCAATAATAACTTGCTCGGGCTTAAATTAGATACACAATAAACACTTAGTTTCATCACTATTTATATACACAATATCCGCAACACTTAATTACTTACAAAATCATACACATACGTCAATTATTGACACTAAATGCAACGATTATCCGGTTTTAAGACAAACATAGGGGCTGCTTGGTAAAATGAAGGGAATGGGAATAGGTAAGGGTAAAGGAATACAGAGGAATGCAATGATCATTCCCTTGTATTATCATTATCATTATTGGTGCTTGGTTAATATAAGATGCAGTGGTGTTTGGAGATGGTGGCAACAACGGCTAGGGAATCAGGGTGGCGACGATGACGATGTTGGTATGGGAAGCAATAATGAAAATTAGTGGCGGCTAGTGGTGGTTGAGGACGGCAGCCATTGCAACAGACGATTGCAGACTTATGGTAGTCGGTACTAGTGGCGAATCAGAGGTGAAGGTGGTAGTAACAACGATGATTGGTGGTTTTTGGGTGGTTACTAACGGTTGGTGGTTCCAATAAGCGGTTGTGGTAGATGGTACAAGTAGCAATGGGATGTGGAGGTTGTGGCAGTGGTGATGATTGGCGGTGTGGTGGTGGTAGCGGTGGCGTCATCGGTAGCCATTAATGATAGTGGTAGAGTGTGGTGGTCGCTGGTGACCAAAAACACACGTGAATCCATAGTGAAGTGGTAGCGACCGGTGTCAGTGGTGGTGGTGGCGACGGAGAGCGGTGATGGCGCTGGGAAGGTGGTGGTAGCGACAATGGTGGTGGTCAGTACGATATTGGTAGGGGAAAAAATTAATGGAAATTAGTGGTGGTTTAGGACAACAACCATTGTAACAAACGATTATGGACTTGTGGTAGTCGGCAGCGGTGGCGATTTGAGGTGGAGGTGGTGGTAAATGCAATGATCAGTGGTTTTTGGGTGGTTATAGACGGTTGGTCGTTGCGATAAGCTGTTGTGGTATATGGTATAGGTAGCGAAGAGATGTGGAGGTTGTGGCGGTGGTGATGGTCGATGTTGTGGTGGTGGTAGTGGTGGCGCTATCGGTAGCCGTTAATAATGGTGGTAGAGTGTGGTGGCGGCATCGGTAGAGGTGTTTGTCACTGGTGGACAAATAGACACTTGAATCCATGGTAAGGTGATAACGGCCGGTCCCAGAAGTGGTGGTGGTGGTGACGGCGAAGAGTGGTGAGGGAGTCGAGAGGATGGTGGTAGCGACAATGGTGATGGTTAGAGATGGTGGTGGTGTTAGGTGGAGACACACACATAACTGAATCTATTACCTCAAATCGATTACCCTAAATTTACAGGGTAATGGTTCATTACCCAGTAATGGGTAATGATTACTTATATATCTCCTAACCAAGCACTATTTTTTTTAGAACGGCGAGTTAGTAGTTAGTGATTCGAGGTTACAGTGACATCCAATTGGGCATTATGTAAGCCTCGAACCTTCTCCTTAGGGGATAAACCCCACTCCTGCTTCTTAATTCGGGCCCCTGAAAGTTCTTGGTGAGACTCGAACTCGAGACCTCTCCAAGAATACCTCCCCAAGGTTACCCTTGGTGGCCAACTGAGCTAGCTCAGTTGGTTCCTAACCAAACACTATTTATCATTATCATTCCTATTCCTTACCCCCTAAAACATCTAACCAATCACACCCTTAATTGATCACACCTCAACTAAAACATTAACACATAAGCACTTACGCACACCAACCCAACCATATGAAATTATACAACTAACACTATACATACAAAATGGCTCGAATAAAAAAAACAAATCAGTTGCAACTTACGACTTCTTGAACCCTAAGCCGTGAACACTTAGCCACACTTTATAGTGTACTGATATGAAGTTATACGATGCTTTTCAAAAGTAACCATTCAATTTTTCGTCATTTGTGTAACTCACAAAAACACAGATAAACAAATTTTCAAATTACATTATCAGAAACTAAGGAGACGTTTGTTTAGTGAATATTGGAATCAAACAATCACTTTTATAGTTATTTTAATTATATGGTTAAAAATTTATTGTCCAACTATCATAGTAACAATGATAGATTTATACCATTGGGGTGAGGTTCCTTTTGTTAACCATTCCCGTAGGACCCGCGTAATATGTTATTTCCACATCAACTATGAATTTGAGCACTTAAATGGGTCATAGTAATTGTGATACCAATATCTAATATTTTATACCAAACAAAAATAATCGAATTGATATCTCCAATCCCATACATCCTTGTAATCAAAACCATACCTTTAGTGATTCCGAGTAACGTACCAAACACACCCTAATTTATTTAGCAAAATTAGAACCCTCAATCAAACTAACAATTAACGGTTCTACCAATTAAACAATGTTTCATATCTAGCCATCCCAAAAACCAAAACACGATAGTACATCAAACTTTAATAAAAAAATCTAACACAAAACACAACTGCATACACTACACATTACACAATACATCGACTGTCATGGTTGACGAAAGTTAAAATGGATAGTTGCGATGAATGAGGAAATGAAATCCATGGAAATCAATGATGTTTGGATTCTTGTAGACGCGCCTAAAAATGCTAAAGTAGTGGAAAATAGGTGGATCTATAATAGGAAAATCGACATGGATGGTGATGTACAATCCTATAAAGCACGTTTAGTAGCGAAAGGTTTTACTCAAACTTTTGGCATAGACTACGAGGAGACATTTTCTCCTATAGCAGACTTACGAGCTATTAGGATTCTCATAGCTATAGCAGCATACTATGACTATGAGGTATGGCAAATGGATGTTAAAACTGCCTTCTTGAACGGTCGCTTAGATGAAGACATCTATATGCAACAACCGGAAGGGTACGTTGATCCTAAATATCCAAAGCGCGTGTGTAAACTTCAAAGATCTATTTATGGTTTGAAGCAAGCATCACGTCAATGGAATAAGCGATTTGATGAAGAAATCAAAAAGTTCGGATTTATTCAAAATCGTGATGAGCCATGTGTATATCGTAAAGCTAGTGGGAGTAATGTAGTGTTCCTAATTTTATATGTCGATGACATATTAATCATGGGAAGTAACATTCCAAGACTTAAGGAAGTTAAGGATTATCTTGGTAAATGTTTTTCTATGAAGGATTTGGGAGATGCTTCATATATTCTAGGAATTAAAATCTATCAAGATAGGAGTAGACGGTTAATTGGTCTTAGTCAAGATACTTATATTGATAAGATATTGAAGAAATTTAACATGCATAACTCTAAGAAAGGTTTTCTACCGATGGAGGTTAAGCATGAGTTAAGTCATGAGAAATATGCATCAACACCTGAAGAGGTGGCTTACATGAAGAAGGTGCCTTATGCTTCGGCTGTAGGATCTATTATGTATGTTGTAAGATGTACAAGGCTTGATGTGGCGTTTGCTCAGAACTTGGTCAGTAGATACCAACCGAATCCAGGAAAGTTCCACTGGACTCCTGTTAAGCATATTCTAAAGTATTTGAGGAGTACGAAAGATATGTTTTTGGTATTCGGGGGTAAACCAGACACAAATTGAATGTAACAGGATTCTGTGATGCGTCCTGGCAATGTGATAAAGACGATACGAAGTCTCAGACGGGTTACGTGTTTGTCATCAATGGAGGAGCAGTTGACTGGAAGAGCAGTAAGCAGAAAACCATTGCTATGCATGCAACTCAATCTGAGTACATGGCCGCTTCAGAAGCTGCAATGGAAGTTGTTTGAGTTAGGAAGTTTATTGGAGATCTTGGAGTGATGCCTTCAATTAAAGAACCTATTGATATATATTGCGACAATTCTGCTGCAATAATATTCGCCAATGACCCTGGAGTTATGAAAGGTGCCAGACACTTTAAACGTAGAAATCACTACGTTCAAGAACAAGTGGAAGCTCGAGAAATAAAATTAATAAAAGTTCACACAGATGATAACGTAGCTGATCCTTTTACTAAGGCTTTATCTAGGCCAAAGGTAGTTAAGCATGCCAAGGAAATTGGGCTGCAACTAGCTAGCGAATTCATGCAATAAATCAGTTGATTAGTATTTGGATAAAGGATGTAAGACATTATTGAATTGATGAAATAAAGAATGGATTTCGTTTATTTTTCTGTTATTTGATTTTGTATCCTATTTTACATGTTTTAATCCATGAGCATTATAATGTTTCTAAATGTCCGTTGTCGATTAATAATATGGGAGTATTATTAAATTAAGACAATTCAAAATAGTGACAGAGTATACTTGAAAGTATATTGGTCAATTTTGGATGATATTTGATGGATCAAATATTGGACTTATCCCAACTATATGATTTTACTTTATGGATCTTTGTCATTAAGTAAATCATAAATAGTTATCCTTAGACCTGAGATACCAGAAAACTGCATTGAGTGTAGTGCATTTCTGTAAGGTAACCTAACGCTAAACGTAACTGGTAGTTATAAGGGTTATTTTCAGAAGTGTTGCAAAGTTCATGTGTTTCGCTTGTAGTCAAAATGGGATTTGTTTCCTTCAAATTATTTTGAAGTATAAATACAGTTGGGCCCCTCGGGGGAGTAGTAAGATGTTTGTGTGGCCACACCCAAATGTGTTTTGGTAATCTTGCTATATCCGTAAACGAGATACAGAATAGTTAATGAAGGAATGACTAAGATCCATATCAACGATGTATTTGAAATGAAAGGATAATAATAATGATATAATCATTAAAAGGTTCTTGTCCAGGAGACCTTACCCGGTTTGTACTAGTGACATTGCTAGTGTAACTAGACGCTAGTCAATGTGATCACTATATTAGAATTTTGTCCAAGTGGGAGCTGAAAGTTTATGGACTTAAAATTAATATTCGTGAGATAGGATCGAACTCGGGATCACGGGATTGCACACATAACGTAAAGGGTTAATTTATTTATTAAATATATTATATATATATTTATTAAATCAAACCAAAGCTTAACTGACGATCGTTGATAAATAATAGTTAAGTTTTAAAAAACCGTTACGGAATTAAATAGAAGCTAAAAGAAGAAGGAAAAATTACACAAACACCCCTTGGGTGTGTGTTAATCGGCGGCAACAACGGGGGAAAAAGGGAAACTTTTGTTTCCTAATTTGTTTATGACTTGGAGCCCAAGGATTGTCAAGACTATATAAACAAATCCCAAGCCTCATAATTTTTGATCCCTCTCTCTTTTCTTGCTCTTTGATCGTCGGCCACCCCAACCCAAATTAGGGTTTCGTTTGGTTTTCGATCAAGTCTATTTATCTTGTCCTAGCCCCTCTCTAGGTTGTTGGGTAGATATTCCATAAGCGTTGAAGCTCGGTTTGTTCGTGCTAGACTCGCGGTTAACTCGCCGTATTACGTGTGTACAAGAACGTGTTATAGTCTTGCTTTAGACTATATTCTTGGTGGTGTTCATGATAAACCCTAGTTGCCGTTCGTTCTGTCGTCTTGTGGATCTTGCTAGGATAAATGTATGTAACCCTAATCTTGATTAATATAATTGTGTTAAATTAATGATCTTGTTAATTGCTTCCGCTATGCGTTCTTTGATCCATATTAGGGTTTTAAATAATTGTTATGAACTATATAAACCTACATGTACTGTTCATAGTATTTTTAATGCGGGTTTTACAAAGCAGGTTGGTAAAAAATGTTCTAAAACTCGGTTTTTGAATTGACACGGTTAAATCGATGGTTCTTTGGATCATTGGCTGAACCGATACTAATATATGTATATTTTTCATAATATTTTAGATATGTTTATTTTCGGTTTGATCTTTACATTCATTAAACGATATAGATGTGATGACTCTATTGGGTTAATTCTTTAAATTTCATACCTAGAATAGTAAAAATATATGCCATAACAATCAATTTATAAATCTAGTTTACAAACATATATAATCCTAGTTTATAAAAATGAGGCGACATCATTTCTTTATTTCTGAACTTTTTAAATCGCACAAATATGATAGAAATATCTTATCTTATATATGTGGGTTAATATACACAAAAGTTACTAAAGTTTGCCAAAAAATTCGATTTGGTTACCATAGTTTAAAACCTAACAGATAGGTTACTCAAGTTTTGGTTACCTGTTACACAGGTTACTCCGTATGTTTTAACCCATTGTAGCCGGTTAAATTCTGGTGTGGCATTACTTTTTATATCGAGTAAATTGCATTTTTGGTCCCTGTAGTTTGGCTAAATTGCTAGTTTGGTCCTTATATTTTCGAAATTGCAATAAACATCCCTGTTTTAAAATTTGAGTTGCATGTTAGGTCCTTGCCCAAAGTTATTCTTTTTCTATTTTCTTTTTATTTGTTTATCATATATCCATCATTTTTAACCTCGTCTTCACTTATTTTCTTACCAAATTAAATCACTAAAATTTTATATTTTTCAAATAAATTCCAGTTTTTACAAAACTCATATTTAACACCCCACATGAAAAATGCATTACCACCAAACACACATAAAAAACGAACTCTTTTACCTCTTGAGCCATGAAATACTAAACCAAAAACCAATGATAATTTATTCGATCAAAAATCTTGTTGTGGGTTTATTGTGGCAAAGCAGTTAAGGGTGATATGTTCGATTTCTCGAGTTATTTTCTTGAAAAGATTTTGGATTGTTAAGGTCAGTGATGGGTTTTGATCTATCATATTGAAATGAACAAATCCAAGATCTTGTTTCGTTGATCGTGTTCAAGTGTTTGTTTTGATCTTTAAAGATCTAGTGTGGATGGACGAATAGATCTTGAAGAAAGATAACAAAGATAAATGTTCAGTTAGTGTTTTGGATGTGACTGATGGGGTTTTGATTTGGAGAGGATCTTCAATCTTTTGATTATTGTATGAATTGTTTATAGGATAAAAAGATTTAATACTGGTTCCTTATTAAACGATAGAAAAAGAAATAAGATATGTGTTTTTGTTAAGAGGGTGGATAAGAGATAATTGATATGAACGTAGGACCCACAAAAATCTGATGTGGCAAGTGAAAGTTTCTCTCAGCCGGTAGCCCCTCAAAAGAGTAACTGTTGTATAACTTTTATAGACGTTTAGTAACTCAAAACATAAAACCGTATACTTTAGTAACCTATCTGTTAGGTTTTAAACTATAGTAACAAAATCGAATTTTTGGCAAAACTTTAGTAACTTTTGTGTATATTAACCCTATATATATATATATATATATATATATATATATATATATATATATATATATATATAATATATATATATATATATATATATATATATATATATATATATATATATATATATATATATATATATATATATATATATATATATATATATATATATATATATATATATATATATATATTAGTCTACTACGAGGAGTTCCCACCGTCCTTAGGACGAGTGGACTAATCTCCCGCGGGATATATATATATATATATATATATATATATATATATATATATATATATATATATATATATATATATATATATAAAGATTGAGTTTGAATCATTCATTTTTGTAGTCATAATGATTCTGATCAACTTTTATATGCACCTTAAGTTCAATGTCAAGCCTACGAATATTTAACTCGAAGCAAACCAAGAGTCTCATTACAACCGAGTTAATTGAGTGAAATCAAGAGGTTGAGGAGTTGCATAACTGATGGAGTTAATGTTCAATGAAGTCTTTTGAGTATCCTGCTGCTACAACACCTAATATCCTAAGAACCCATCGACTATAAAATCCTAAACTTTCTCTGCATCACCGTTTACCTCACACCTTTCCTTCATCAATCTGCCACATAATATCACCGACAAACAATTATAAACGCATACAAAACACGAATAAAAACACACTTTTAATTCTAGAAACACATATTCATGGATACAATACACATCAACCATACAAACACATATTCATAGACACAAACTATCTTAATCTCCATCACCAAATGAAAACAACAAAACCATCCCATACCGTTACAACATCTCAACAAAACTCAAATGAAAAACAAACAAGATCTCATTTTTATATCTTTAAAGAAACCCATAATTGATTTTGAATCATCCACAAAACAAAAACACAAACATAACCTACCCAAGACCCTTAATAAAAGATCTTGAAGCCGTATCTATGTTCTTTTGTAATCACGATTTGGCCCAGAATAGTATATATGTGTAGTGATTGTAGTTGTGATTGAAATCAGTAATGAAGGTTTTTTGTACATGGGTAAAATATGAAGTGTGGTATATAGGGACGATTTTATGGTGGTTGTGTTATTAAAATAGATTTTGGGTAGATCAGATGTATGATTGAATGTTAGAGGTGTGAGATTTGAGGTGGGAGGATGGAATGGAAAAGTGGGGGCAAAGGTATAAAGGGGAGTGTACT
Source organism: Glebionis coronaria (assembly GCA_025667525.1). Taxonomy (NCBI): domain Eukaryota; kingdom Viridiplantae; phylum Streptophyta; class Magnoliopsida; order Asterales; family Asteraceae; genus Glebionis; species Glebionis coronaria. The sequence goes on along the minus strand of CM046877.1, from coordinate 317,026,784 downwards.
AAGTTTTGTCGTTCGTAAATACCAAACAGTTGGGTTGTGTAATTAATTGTGGTCCAAGCATATCACAAATAAATATGAGTTGTTGTAAGTTCAAAGTTTTGTTACGTAATGATGTAACAAAAATACAAGATTTGCGGTCCATATACTATTTGTTCCATAACAGTCCAGTAGATGCGAAATTTAGTATTGTACTACGTATTTTATAAAGCGTTACTATCTTCTTTCTATAATGCAATCCACAAATAAAACACCTTTAAATTGACATTGCCACATCTATAAAACTTAACGTTCAATATAATAAAAATTCAGTAATTGCTTGATATTTAGAATCGAACAATAATTTGAGATATTAGATGACAAACACGTATGCGACATGTATTCTCTTTTTGGCCACCTTGACAAAAAGAAGAGGTGTCATGTAAAAGAAAGATACCTACGGAAATAAAACATTCAAGCAAGTTGTTGGAGCTTCAGAAACGTAAAATATCAAAAGGAAGATTCGAAGCCAAAATGGATCAATGATCCGATCGATCCCCAGCATCAGAGTTGATTAGAAAATGGTAATAGTCACGCGTGTGAAAATAAAGTCAAGAAAGTAAGATGATAGTCTTGAAATAACATATCTTTATAGCTGCATAGATTGGAATAGGAAATGTTTTGATGTATTATTTAACTTTTTTCAATAATAACTTGCTCGGGCTTAAATTAGATACACAATAAACAATTAGTTTCATCACTATTTATATACACAATATGCGCAACACTTAATTACTTACAAAATCATACACATACGGCAATTATTGACACTAAATGCAACGATTATCCGGTTTTAAGACAAACTTAGGGGCTGCTTGGTAAAATGAAGGGAATGGGAATGGGTAAGGGTAAAGGAATACAAAGGAATGCAATGATCATTCCCTTGTATTACCATCATCATTATTGGTGCTTGGTTAATATAAGATGTGGTGGTGTTTGGAGATGGTGGAAACAACGGCTAGGGAATCAGGGTGGCGACGATGATGATGTTGGTATGGGAAGAAATAATGAAAATTAGTGGCGGCTAGTGGTGGTTGAGGACGGCGGCCATTGCAACAGACGATTGCATACTTATGGTAGTCGGTACTGGTGGCGAATCAGAGGTGAAGGTGGTGGTAACAATGATGATTGGTGGTTTTTGGGTGGTTACTAACGGTTGGTGGTTCTGATAAGCGGTTATGGTAGATGGTACAAGTAGCAATGGGATGTGGAGGTTGTGGCAGTGGTGATGATTGGCGGTGTGGTGGTGGTAGCGGTGGCGTCATCGGTAGCCATTAATGATGGTGGTAGAGTGTGGTGGTCGCTGGTGAACAAAAACACACGTGAATCCAGAGTGAAGTGGTAGCGACCGGTGGCAGTGGTGGTGGTGGCGACGGAGAGCGGTGATGGCGCTGGGAAGGTGGTGGTAGCGACAATGGTGGTGGTCAGTACGATATTGGTAGGGGGAAAATTAATGGAAATTAGTTGTGGTTGAGGACGACAACCATTGTAACAAACGATAATGGACTTGTGGTAGTCGGCAGCGGTGGCGATTTGAGGTGGAGGTGGTGGTAAATGCAATGATCAGTGGTTTTTGGGTGGTTATGGATGGTTGGTCGTTGCGATAAGCTGTTGTGGTATATGGTATAGGTAGCGAAGAGATGTGGAGGTTGTGGCGGTGGTGATGGTCGACGTTGTGGTGGTGGTAGTGGTGGCGCTATTGGTAGCCGTTAATAATGGTGGTAGAGTGTGGTGGCGGCATCGGTAGAGGTGTTTGTCACTGGTGGACAAATATACACTTGAATCCATGGTAAGGTGATAACGGCCGGTCGCAGAAGTGGTGGTGGTGACGGCGAAGAGTGGTGAGGGAGTCGAGAGGATGGTGGTAGCGACAATGGTGATGGTTAGTGATGGTGGTGGTGTTAGGTGGAGACACACACATAACTGAATCTATTACCTCAAATCGATTACCCTCAATTTACAGGGTAATGGTTCATTACCCAGTAATGGGTAATGATTACTTATATATCTCCTAACCAAGCACTATTTTTTTTAGAACGGCGAGTTAGTAGTTAGTGATTCGATGTTACAGTGACATCCAATTGGGCAGTATGTAAGCCTCGAACCTTCTCCTTAGGGGATAAACCCCACTCCTGCTTCTTAATTCGGGCCCCTAAAAGTTCTTGGTGAGACTCGAACTCGAGACCTCTCCAAGAATACCTCCCCAAGGTTACCCTTGATGGCCAACTGAGCTAGCTCAGTTGGTTCCTAACCAAGCACTATTAATCATTATCATTCCTATTCCTTACCCCCTAAAACATCTAACCAATCACACCATTAATTGATCACACCTCAACTAAAACATTAACACATAAGCACTTACGCACACCAACCCAACCATATGAAATTATACAACTAACACTATACATACAAAATGGCTCGAATAAAAAAAACAAATCTGTTGCAACTTGCGACTTCATGAACCCTACGCCGTGAACACTTAGCCACACTTTATAGTGTACCGATATGAAGTTATACTTTGCTTTTCAAAAGTAACCATTCAATTTTTCGTCACTTGTGTAACTCACAAAAACACAGATAAACCAATTTTCAAATTACATTATCAGAAACTAAGGAGACGTTTGTTTAGTGAATATTGGAATCAAACAATCACTTTCATAGTTATTTTAATTATATGGTTAAAAATTTATTGTCCAACGATCATAGTAACAATGATAGATTTATACCATTGGGGTGAGGTTCCTTTTGTTAACGATTCCCGTAGGACCCGCGTAATATGTTATTTCCACATCAAAATCTATGAATTTGAGCACTTAAATAGGTCATACTAATTGTGATACCAATATCTAATATTTTATACCAAACAAAAATAATCGAATTGATATGTCCAATCCCATACATCCTTGTAATCAAAACCATACCTTTAGTGATTCCGAGTAACGTACCAAACACACCCTAATTTATTTAGCAAAATTAGAACCCTCAATCAAACTAACAATTAACGGTTCTACCAATTAAACAATGTTTCATATCTAGCCATCCCAAAAACCAAAACACGATAATACGTCAAACTTAAATAAAAAATCTAACACAAAACACAACTGCATACACTACACATTACACAATACATCGACTATCATGGTTGACGAAAGTTTAACCCCGATGCATCACACGGGCACGCACGCCTCATTACTTTACAACTTTAGTTTATTATATCAACAAAACTTAAACACACTAATTATCATCATTTTAACTTTTGAATTTAGCTATAAAGTTTTCAAATAGTAATATATTTGTATATATAAGTATAAAATTTAACTTTACAAAAATTTAGAATTAAGAAAAATAAATGACAAAAGGATTTGTATTAGTTTTAGTAAAAAGAAAAAAAATAAGTTTATTAAATTGGTAAATTAAGAAGTGAGTTGGTTATATATCAGTACATGACAATAAAGAAAGAGATGAGACGGTGAACAAAAAGACTTGTTGTAAATGGCCCGGAGGAAAGGAGGTGGGGGTTTGGGTGTGGTGGTGGTTGCATATATCAGCGTTGACTACGTGCGACACTTGTCACCATCATGGCGTGAGGAGGTAATACAGCCATTGTTATGGGTGGTACTTGCCATAATAACCTTTCTACAAACACTGGTCAGCTGAGCTTCGTCCTTCACTTGTTTTCATTGCCTCTTTGCTTTTTATGCTTTCCACTTTGCTTTACGAAATGATCTCCGTTCGTTCTGTTACTGTCGTCCTTGGCCTTGATTGGCACATGTATTCCTTTACTTTTTTTTTTATATCATTTCAACCCCCCATTTAGATCTCACCCCTAGATCTTATTCACTTTTGCATTTCTTTACTTATTAATTATTTTCTATGTTTACCTAAATTAACTATGTTATATATATGGAAATTAAGTTATTTAGAGAAACCTTTGTCTTCATTCAAGACTTCTAAGCTTGTTCCAACATTCTTAATTCATTCTCTGCCCCCCCCCTAATAGCATTACAATCTATATATAGATAATAGTCCCTTTTATTTGCTGAATTTCTCTTTTCTAAACACTATACTACACAGCATATTTGACTATAATCATTTAATTCAATGCGTGATAGATTTGATGAAAATGCTTTATTTCATTTTTCTGTCGCGCAGTAAACAACTTAATTGCTTTATATACATGTCATAATGGGCTAAGTACCTAAGAAACTATTCCAGCTTGAAAATGTCTAGAGTTATATTAACTTAAGTCAACTGTCATCATTATTGGCTTTGAAATATCAGGAGTACGCCACCTCTTCCTGACACTGGACAGTGGATCTTGTTGGGATTGAATGAAAAACTTCCTCAGGTGATCATCAACATATTGAGGGCTCGGATTGTTGGATTGCATCATTACCTCATGTTATTTGTTATGCTGGCTTTCTCTGTGCTTTTTGGCTCCATTGAAGCTCCTGGTCTTGGGATTGGTGCACGCTATATGTTCACTATGGCTATAGGAAGGTTATTGCAAGCCTTAAGTTTTGCATCTACAATACTGCCATCACCTCGACCTTGGTGTGCTGCAAGTCGGTTTGATGTCCCTGAACATCCACATCCTTGGGCACATAGATTTTATGTCCCCTATGCTTTTGATTCCTATGCCATAAGGACTGTCATTCATCGAGATATGGTTTATGGTATGTTCTCATTAAGGAGCTTCTTTCTACCCCTTGACTTGTTTATAATGTTTCGCATGCACTAGTTTTTTATTTTTTATCCTTGCGTAAACGGGTTCTAAACTTTATAAAGTAAACATATGGTCATAAATGGTAATTATATACCTAACCATTTAATAACAATGAAGAGTATCACTTAACATCCTTATAAAGAACTTATAATTCAGAAATATAATCTTATTAACAGTTAGTGCTCATTCCTCATATAAAATATTAATGAGGCTGTATGGTTGGAATGGTTTAGTTTTTTTATGTCAATCCAGCTTTATATGTTCATGTTGCCTATGATTGGAGTAATTTATGCTAAGATGAACCTACAAAAGTATTACTATTAGTAAGTATTTATACAATACCTTCTGTTTGCTTATTCCTGTGGAATGTATTTAGACGTGGTCTTTATATGCTCTCTATATGTATCATGTACTTAGAGGCCTTTCTATAACACTATTCGTATGTTGTGTAATGAAATTTTCTCAGCATATTTAAACCCTTCACCCAAAAATGAAATTTTCACAACTTGTATCCTATTAGCTTATAGTTGCAATTAGTAACCACATATGTAATCATTATGCAGACCATGTTATGGTGCAAGATGATGAATATAGACTAAATTAGGGCTTCATGAGCTTCCTTGCTGATTTCCTCCGACCACTTCATTCCGGAGAGTCTGCATGGATTAATTTGCTAAAGAAAGCTGGAGGTGGTTGTAATGATCTTCTGTACAGTGGGAACATGCTTGTTGATGTCCTTACAGCTATGGCTTGGATGGTATGTAAGCTCTCACGATGTTAGTCATATCAGTATTCCTATTAACAAAGTGACTTTATGTTGACAATCATGCATACCACACACAAGCATAAGCTTTGTAGAAAAACATGAATCAAGAGACCTCAAACCTTAAACTCTTTTATTAAACAGATCAAAAGATACCAACAGAAAACAAAAACAATAGGCTACCAGTGCTACTCACGTGTAGCCCTATTATCTACATGATAATAGTTTTACAAGAGAGTGATAAACAAAAGAAAACAAGCTACAAAGATTTCTGAGATCAAGTTTTCTAGAGAGAGAGTAATATGACTGTGTGTATTAACACACAGATGAAGATGAGGCAATATCTCCAAAGTGAGATGCTCCTTCCATATACGAGACTTAGTCAAACATAGCCGTTGTGAATGGGCTAAAGAGATGGCCATCTTGGGCTTGAAGTATAAGTCCAACAGCAACAATCTAATATATGCAACATCGGCCCTTCATTCCATATCATCCAACAACACAAGTCCTTATGATAACTGAAAGTTAAAAAACATACCACAATAGGTCCTTATAGTTAAGTATGTGTAGCAGATTAGGTACAAATTTAACATCCCCCTTAATCTGATAGCCCATACAAATTAGACATCCCCAGTTTTCCAACGAGAATTTTATTCTGATCTATATCCAACCCTTTAGTAAAGATGTCTGCAATTTGATTTGCAGAATCTACTTTAACAGTTTTAACCACCACATTCAAAATCTTTTCTCTCACAAAGTGAAGATCAATTTCAATTTTAAGGTGCTTAGTTCTTTCATGAAAAACAGGGTCGGCTGCTATTTTAATAGTAGAATTGCTGTCACAAAACAGATCCACAGGTAAAAGATTGTAACATTTCAAATCTTTTAAAATTTTGATGATCCATATGAATTCACTAGTCACAGAAGCAAGAGCTCTATACTCTGCTTCTGCTGAAGATTTAGAGAGAGTATGTTGTCTTTTACTCTTCCATGAAATCAAGTTCCCATTCAAGAAAACACAATACCCTGTAACTGACCTCCTTGTCACAATACATCAGAAAAGGCCTTAAGAGACATACCTGAGTTCCTTGCAACATTAATACCAAGACCTGGAGATCCCTTTAGATATCTCAGGATTCTAAAGGCAATTTTCTTATGAGACAACAAGGGAGAATGCATAAATTGGTCAAATAGATTAACTTACCCATAAGCTTTTGATATTCAACAATGTTATCAAGGAAAGGGTCATTTTCAGATGGTTGATTGGAAATAGACATCTTAGACACCAAGGGTGTCTTAGATGGTTTGCAGGCAAGCAACCCATATTTAGACAAGAGATCAATCACATATTTCCTTTGGTTTAAACAGACACCAGAGTCGGTCTTGATAACTTCATATCCCAAAAAATACTACAAGTTTCCCAAGTCCTTAATTTTGAACTTACCTTTCAAAAACATTTTGAAGTTATCAATCTCAGTCTTGTTATTCCCTGTAACAATTATGTCATCCACATAAACAAAAACAACAATGAACAACTTATCATCAGATTTGGTATAAAGAGAGTAGTCTGATTTGCTTTGAACAAACCCATTTTCAATAAAAACAGAAGTGAGCTTAGAATTCCACTTCTTAAGACCATAAATGGATTTTTTCAATCTACACACAAGATTTTTATTACCGGTGTAAAAGCCTTGTGGAGGTTTCATGTAAACAGTCTCATCAAGCTCACCATACAAAAAAGCATTATTAACATCAAGTTGGTATATAGGCCAAGATTGGTTAACAGCTAGATTAATCAAACACCTAACAGTAACCATTTTCACAACAGGAGAGAAGGTTTCCTCATAATCGATTCTTTCCTTTTGACCACAAACCATAGCTACAAGCCTAGCTTTGTATCTATCTATTTCACCATTGAATTTAAACTTAAGCTTCCAAACCCACTTAGAACTCAAGGCATTTCTACGATGAGGCAATTCAACTAAATCCCAAGTATCATTTTCAAGTAAGGCAACAAACTCTAAATTCATAGCATCAACCCACTGTGTGTTTTGAGAGGCTTCAAAGAAATTTCTAGGTTCACTATTCTTATTCAATTGGGTCACAAAACACAAAGCATCACCCTTAATCCTAGAATATCCCACAAAATTTTCAATCCCATATCTGACTTTTGAATTAACAACAAAATCATTGTAGTTTTTAGGAAAAACAGAAGGCCTAGAAGCCCTTCTTAACCCTTGATTACCCTGAGCATTAATATTAGAATTATCACCCAAGTTTTCTCCCATGCTTTGATCATGAAGGGGAAGACTTGGGTTGAAATCCAAATGACCCTCAAAAATATAATTTTCATCAAGTGTGGTCGCCTCATTCCCATTTGAGTTGGCATATGTGGTATCATTGCTATAGGTAATGTGTCCACTGTCACCTAGACTCATGGGTGGGTTGCTAGCACTTGGTGACCCATTGTCACCATTATGTGCGTTAGTTACTCTCTCATCATCATAGGGTAGCTCAGGGTTATCTAAGTCAAAAAAGTCAAAACTTTATCATTTTGGAAAACATCAAACTCTTCATTATTATTCTTTTTTTTCAAAACACCATCTTTAAAAGGAAAAATAGATTCAAAAAACTTCACATCTCTAGAAACAAAAAATTGATGTCTGTCAAGACTATAAAGCTTGTAACCTTTTTGAGAACTAGAAAAACCCATCATAACATATTTTTCAGACCTACTGGACAATTTATCATGACTATTTAAAATAGTAGCAAAACAAATACATCCAAAAGTTCTAATATGAGAGAGGTTTGGGGATGAATTATAAATCATCTCATAAGGAGATACCATTTAGCACAGAAGAAGGCAATCTGTTAATAAGATAAGTAGAAGTTAGAATGCATTCAGTCCAAAATCTTAAAGGTATTCCCCCTGAAACATAAGGCATCTAGTAACATTTAATAAATGCCTATGTTTCCTTTCAGCCACCCTATTTTGTTGTGGAGTATAAGGACAAGAAGTCTGGTGTATAATCCCATGATCATGACAAAAGTTTTGAAAAGAATAATTAACAAATTCAGTCCTATTGTCACTTCTAAAGGGTAATATATAAAGCAACAACCAACAATATAAACAAAAACCATATAAAGCAAATAACAAAAAAAAACCAAGTAAAGGAGAGAGCGTGAGAGGTGTTACCAAACCCACAAATAAGCACAATCGAACTGTTGCTTCTAGATTCACTTAGTCTAGAATGCAACAGAACCTCTAAATCACAAACCCTAATTTCCTTCGAGGGAAAAAAGAGTAAATGACCAAAAAAACACCGAGCCACCAGTATCAGCAACGTTCTTCTTATAAAGAACACCACCAATCAAATGATCTCACAATCAAAGATGAAGTCCCTAATTTTTTTCTCAAGGAAAATTAGGGGAAATCACTTCAATCGAAAGAAAATATCACCAATCGTATAATAAAGTAACCAAAGGATATGAAACACCAGATCTCAGAAACCCTAATTTTTCAAAATAAAATTGAGGCCTCAAAACTTTGAATCTTCAAGTAATATTAACAGATCCTGCTATCTCAATAGCAGATCTACTCAAAAAAGTATGTATTGTAAAAAAACCCCAAAAACTTTGAAACCCTAAAAAAAATTTCATCAATTTTCAAGAACCTGTCTCTGATACCATGTAGAAAAACATGAATCAAGAGACCTCAAACCTTAAAATCTTTTATTAAACAGATCAAAAGATACCAACAGAAAACAAAAACAATAGGCTACCAGTGCTATTCACGCGTAGCCCTATTATATACATGATAATAGTTTTACAAGAGAGTGATAAACAAAAGAAAAGAAGCTACAAAGATTTCTAAGATCAAGTTTTCTAGAGAGAGAGTAATATGACTGTGTGTATTAACACACAGATGAAGATGAGGCAATATCTCCAAAGTGAGACGCTCCTTCCATGTAACGAGACTTAGTCAAACATAGCCGTTGTGAATAGGCTAAAGAAATGGCCATCTTGGGCTTGAAGTATAAGTCCAACAACAACAATCTAATATATGCAACATCAGCCCTTCATTCCATAGCATCCAACAACACAAGTCCTTATGATAACTGAAAGTTAAAAAACATACAACCATAAGTCCTTATAGTTAAGTACGGGTAGCAGATTAGGTACAAATTTAACAAGCTTTAGTAGTTCTTTATTACTATACAAAATGATTGCTCTAAATGCCAGCACTTTGGCATTATGTAGCTTATTTATCTGTAGTGATAGTTATGAATATAAAGTTCTCTCTGTACCCTTTTATAAGTGACTAAGCACACAGTGTCATATGTTAGGCTAACAATTTCAAAGCAAAATTATCTATCTTATCTTACTTCTTATCTTATTTTATCATATTATCTTATCTTATCTTACTATCTTATCTTATTTTACTCTAATCTTATCATACTATCTTATCTTATATTAGCTTATCTTATCTTTATTACTATATAATAAAACATTTGGGACATTCTATTTTTTGAATGTCTGAAAATTAAGACATTAAAAATTAACTTTTATAGATTCATTCATTTTGTAATTAATCATCCATCTCCTTTGTAACAACCTATTAAAAACCATTTTTATCTTTAAAATTGAAATATATATTTTTATAATTATTTTTTTCATAATCTAATTTCATCATATTTTTTAGAATTTTATGCTCTTTGATTCAATATCCATTTTGATATATTTTAGTTAGTTTTTAGTTTTTCTCATTTTTAGAGGGTTTATTTTATTTGATTTAATTTTTTACAACTTCAATCTTTGAATACAAATTTAGCCGGCAAGAGTAGTAACGTTTGCCACCTTAAAATTCGTCACCGGGTACTTGCCGCATTGCTCGGGTACCATGCTAGTCTTACTATCTTATCTTACTATATTATGAAACATTTGGGACAATTATATTGTTAGAAAAATTAAGACAAATAGAATTGACTTTTATGGAAACATTCATTTTTGTAACAACCTATTAAAAAGTCATTTTTATCTTTAAAAATGAAATATCGTTTTATCTATTTATTTTGTTCATTATCTAATTTCATTATATTTTCTAAATTTTTTTGCTCTTTGATTCAATATCCATTTTGATATATTATAACTAATTTTTAGTTTTTCTCATTCATTGAGGGTTTATTTTATTTTGATGTAATTTGTTTACAACTTCAATCTTTGAATACAAATTTAACGGGCAAGAGTAGTAACATTTGTCACCTAAAAAATTGTCACGGGGTACTCGCCGTCGTGTTTCACGGGTACCATGCTAGTATCAATTTATAAAGGGTGTATATCACGGTATTAACATCGAACCTAAGTCCAAACCAAAAATTAAGATAAGAAGAGCAGACCTCAACCATTTGATATTTTTAATATCATTCTAACTCCAAATCAAAAATTAAGATAAAAAAGCACATCTCAACTATTGGATCATTTGTAATTATGATAAAGAGGTGTAATCTTGCATGCATCTCTTTTGTAACAACTTTTTTTTATCAACTTGTTAAAAACTTTTATTTTTAAATGGAAATATCTTTTAGTCTATGTACTCTCTGATATAGGTTCATTTTGATAGTAAACTTTATTTGGATACCAAGGGACTGATCTACACCTTTCCAATGGATAAAGATTAAACACAAAATCTGTTTTCATCTTTTTTTTTCAAACATTAATGTCTCTTAAACCGTTAATCGTTATGCGCAAAAAATATACCGTTACGAAGAACATTTAATTATCTTTCTATAGATATGTTATATGATACACTTTCAATAAAAAATATATTCAGTTTTTTCACGTATCATATATGATATAACTTATCATATAATATCATATATGGTGAAACACTATTATCATATTTAATATTACGAAAGAAAACGAATTTTTTTGTTCAGAAGTATATCATAGTGAATATCGGTAGAAAAAGATAATTAAATGCGCGTCGCGATGGTATATTTTTTTCTTTCAACAATTAACGGTATAAAAAATATTTAAATTATAAAAAATAAGGGAAAAATAAAATATATTTAATCTTATCCATTAGATGCAAATGAGATAGATGATGAGGATGAGTCCCCTCATATCCAAGAAAACTATGGTATCCAAAATAACTCCCTCTTATTCTTTTTATCATCTAATTTTACCGTATTTCTAAAATTTTGTGCTATTTAATTTGATCGAGAAAAAAATAGTCACTAGATGCCCTTCGCCGTATTACGCGGGCACCATCCTAGTGTTAATAGTTTCTAATCGTCTTGTCAAAAAAAAAAAAAAACCAACTGGCTTAGCTCAGTTGGCCACCAAAGTTCCACTAAGTGGTTTCTTTGGGGGAGGTTTCCTGGAGGTCTTGGGTTCAAGACCTGCCAAGGGCCCTTTCAGGCGAAGCGGATAAGGAGTCTAACATAACTAAGCGAGCGTTCGAAGAAGACATTTTAACGCTTGGTTGTCATTGCACGACTCGACTCACTAACCACTAACATTTGCCGTTCTAAAAAAAAAAATCGTCTTGTCAAAAAGGTTATGGGCAAATAGTTTCAGTCTGAAGTGTAATTTTCTGAATGCGGAAATTTAGACTTCCTGAATTCGGAAGTTTAGAAGTTTTTATTTAAAGGCCTAATAATAAGTTGTTGCATATTTTATTGAAGGAGGGAGCATGTCTTTAGCGGTGTTTAAAATGGGAAGTTTGAATCTGTAATTTATTAAAATGGTTCACCACATAATGCACCAAATTAAAACATGATTAAAGTATTACTCCGTATAAATGACAGAGTACCAACATATGTTATTCTCTGTTGTCGGGTTTGACTTATCATTCTGCTAATTACTTTACTTTTGCTTTACAGAAATCGCCATATATTGGAAAATGATTGTGTTTCTCTAGAATTACACAACTCTTTCTGTAAGAATCTTTATGCTAGAGCTAACTATGCAACTAATTTCTGCTAGTATTTTGGGTTCACTTGTTATAGGTATGTAAACTGTGCACAAAGCCGACTATTTTCATTTCCTGGGTAGTAAGTTTGTTATAAATAATGTAGGAAGCATATGGAGGGTGGAGCTCGGGTTTTATCTGGATGCTTGTACTTCATAGTGCCCAAAGAGAAGTGAGGGAAAGGCACCATTATACAATAGACTGCATTGTTGCAATCTATGTTGGGTTCATGTTGTGGAAGATGACAGGCTTTCTTTGGCCACTCAAGAACACATCCCGAGAAGCTAGGTTGAACAAGCTAGAAAAGATTGAGGGCAACCTTTACCAAGCAGCAAAAGATTCAGACATGGATCAAGTGAGAGACCTCTTAAAACAAGTGGACCACTCGAGCAATCTAAAGAAGAATCGAGCTGGCAGGGATAAGGCTATGCAATTTTTTGCTGGTGGAACCATCATTTTTGCTCTTACAATTGTTGTACTGGCATTTGTTTTAACCAGTGACGGGTAATCAAAGTTGTATAATTTTAGACCACGGAATTTCCACTTTGTAGACCGCATACGCTCTATGTACACGGATAGTTAATTTACCATAACTTAATATGTAGCCTTGTTAACTCAGTTAATGTAGTGAGGAGAGTTTTGTTTGTTTTACTAAAAATTGTGCAAAGGTTTTGTTTACAAAGTGAGAGATGGTTTGCACACTTTTTAAATTGATTGACACACTCAAAAGAGTGTGCAAATCACTTTGCTTACAAAATATTGTAGTGTTGGTCATCATTTGGAAAAGAGTTTCGGCAACGAAATGTACTACAGTAGCTAGGTAGGCAGGTAGTTTCTTTGGAATTTGGTAACGTAAAGTCGTGTGATAGTTGCTGCAAAAGTTACGTGTGGGCCTCTCTTACTTGGGCATAAAAAATTAATGGGAGAGGTTGGTGCGGTTTGCACTTTGCAGAAATTTTTATAGAAGGTGAAATTGGTGTTAAAATTATCGTGTTTCGAAAAAAATACCCCGTTAAAAAGAATATATTTATTATAATATTATTTTATTTTTATTTTTTTAAAATAATTTTACTTTGAGTCAATTAATTTAAATTTTTTAAATTTAATAATTATAATTTCAAGTAAAAATAATATAATAAATTTAATTTAACTTTTTTTCTATTATTAGAAGTGACAATTAAACTGAGACATTAAAAATATAAACAATAATATTAGGACCAGAGGAATAAAAACTATGGAGGACTAGAATGAGTAGAATCTCATTTCAAAACATCTACTAAGCTGTCAAAACAAAACAAACAATAAATTCCCTATAACATTGCTATGACATTTTGGGGCTGTGCGGTATGCATATGTCATAGGCCAAAAACTTGCCATTTAACGTGTTATAAGTGACAGCATCGTGTGCTATGAGAATAATGTTGTGTTTGACAAAGCTAGCCTCTAGTGGTAAGATGTGTCTTTTCGCTTTGTAAATTCTTTGGTGAGTTGGAGCAGAAAGTGTGACAAATATACAAAGCCAAAGCCAAACAAGCTTCTAGACATGAAATGGTAAAAGCTTGTTAGGACGAGATAGGCTATTTTTGACAAAACAAGCGATACAGTAAAAGCTATAAAATAAACATGTATTATTCACTTTATCCCATTTTGACAAACGAACTATTTTATTAAATGACTTCACCAACGAACTTGTTAAATATGTTTTGATATTACAAATATGACCGGTGCATTTTGATGGTTTATGAAGATCATAACAATTATTAAAAACCCTAATATGGATCAAAGCACACATAGCGGAAGCGATTTAACAAGATCATAATAATAACACAATTATAATTAATCGAATTAGGGTTACATACCTTTATCCTAGCGAAGATCCACAAGATAACGGAAATTAGGGTTTGTAGAAAAGCTAAAATGGATCCGGTGGTCTAATGTGGTGGAAAATGGTGGTGGAAGCCATTGTTGGCTTAGAGAGAGAGAAAGAGAGGTTGAGAGTAAAAGTGTGTGTATTCCAAATGAACAAATGACAATCAACACCCCTCCTTGGAAGCTAAGGAGGGGTATATATAGTCACGCACACAACCTAAACTTTATAACGAGCCTAGTCTAGTCTAAATGTGCGAGACTATGATAACTAACGGGAATTCTTAAATGTCGTCACATAAAGTGAGTTTCCAACAATCTTCCCCCATGGGACGACGTGTAGAATTCCTTACAATATTCTACCTAACAAGTACAAAATAATTAAGAACAAGAGCTTTCATGAAGCGTCCAATTCTGATGAAGTCTTCTGAGGCCTTTGACTTCAAAACGACTAATCTTTAAAGTAACTTGTAGTAGAAATACTGTAACGGCACGAGCTAAGTAACCCATACACTTCTGGTTAAGGAGAAGCTTCTGAATTAGCTTCCCCCTAATTCATGCCACGTAAACTTGATGTAGAAGCATTTTAATAGCTTCCCCCAAGTAGATCAACAACTTTTCATCTCACGCTTGAATAATTCTTCTGAATTTTTCTTCCCCCTGAGAATTCAAGTTATGCATACCAGAAAGAATCAAGACACTTCTTCCCCCACATAGTTGAAGAAGGTAAATCAATCCCAATTATGAAGCTCAAATACTGAAGTGGACACTTTATCTCATTCATGAAGTTGACATCGTAACACCAGAGTCAATTAAGTCCCGAAAATGCACATGTCTTCTTCCGGAGATGCACCAGAGTCAATTAAGTCCCGGGAATGCATATAGGATAATGATGATGTTTAATTGCAACAATCAAACAATTAAACCTCGAATCAGTAGTGTACCGTTTGGAGATTGATAACGACACGAGTCAAAACACTGATTTTCTCTGCGGCTATGACAAATGTCATCCCGGAATATCTTCAAATCAAAAGAAGGTATGAAGTTCATCACGTGTACTCGTTGTGCGTTCAATGTGTCTTCTTCTTCCCCCTTGATGGTTTCGAAACTCGGAACCATCAATAAATTGTACGCACATGAACCTGAAATCTCGTGAGAATAATAAATAAGCTGAATTATATATTTTGTGAGAATCAGCTGTTGATCGAAAATCTCTTCTCATAAACTCTCTATGGCCACCTTTACCATACCACGTGAAAGCAATTTGAAGTGACCACTGAAAGAATGAACCGGATACATCAAACGTGAAGCTGAATAAAAATCCTTCGATCTTGTGACTTAAGCTTGCATTATTGTTGAATGAAGAACGGTGGAGAAATCTCTAAGTACTCAATGCATCACTGAGGAAGTCTATAAGCACAACACCTCTTGAAATTATCCACGTCGACTAAGCGCGTGACATTGAGTACAACAATGTAACCCCTTTAAGTGATAGTTATCCGAGTCATCAACCATCCACCCCGAACCCGGAAACCAGATAACCAAGTCTTCATTCCAGGATTAAGCACTAGCAAGTTATCTAGTAAAAGATAAAATAAATACACGCCTTCGAAAAATCCGTCTTCAACGTCACGTAATTAATACCCGATCAAACAAAATCTGAAGCCACTAAAAAATCGCCCATTTTTTCTAGGTCTCGTCAATATAAATTCTTGTCACATTTTGTCACTTCATTTTGTCGCGTCACATTTCTCGTCACCCAATCAGTGACAAGAATAAATTAAAGTACCACAAATGCAACAAAAAAACTACAAATTCAAAAAAGGAATTTGTTTGTTTGAGCATCCATTCTCCTTAACAATGTCTCGTCACTTTTGTCTCGACCCGATGTCACAATGAAATCCCGACAATATACACAAAATTTTTATTCAAAATAGTTAATTGTGAAATAAAAATTTGTATATATTGTGTTTAAACACAAGCGGCCCATAGCCATGTGACAAATCAATTCGTGGCCCATATCACTTAGCCTGGCCCAATTGACACAATGTGAAACCCAGTCCAAGACAACTCGGTTATAACACTTACCCAACCCTAAATACATGCACTTAACACCAAATCCTCACATAGAGACTTCCGCCTCACCTAACTCTCTCTCCCAACTTATTTCCTCACCTCCTCGTAACCTCCGTCTAAATCCACCATCTCTTTTCTCTCATCAAAATAATCAGATCAAAACACTTAATCATCTCATCTTTTCTCAAAACCTCCAACCAAATCACCTCACGAATCTCATCACACGAATTCAAAACAACAATTCCAAATCAGTCTCGAATGATTATATGCTAATGAAGTTCATCCTAAATGACTACCATTGTTGTGGGTCATCAAGATCTCAAGAGAGGTCTCGGGTAGGTATAATAATGATTTGTGATTGCATGTTTGCTTTGTTTAATTAAAACGAATCAAAGATTGAATCAAACAAGTTTGTTATGATTCGTTCTTAAAGATTCGTAAATTAATAAAGGTGAGAGCCTTGATAGTTGAGATTCGGATTGCATGTTTGAGTTTTGATAGATCGGAAAAAAAAGGAGCTGATAATAACATAAATGTTATAGATCATTCTTTTTATTTGAACAATAATTACGAATCTATGATGTTAAAATCTAATCACTCAAGATCTTTTAAGATCTGAAAAGATGATATAGAGCTAACTGAGATCTTTTTATTTTACTGTTTTAAGTCCGAGTCAAGAAACGATGTATAGAGGGATTAGGAGACGATGGGTATAAGTTAGATTTGGAGTTGAGGTGATAAAAGGTTGGATGTGAGTCGACTCAGTGAGTTTAACTGAGTCAACTCGGTAATTACCGAGTTGACTCGGTTGGTTTAGACGATGGGTTGGTTTTGGTCACAAAATTTGGTTCACAAGTCTTTTTAAAAAACACTCCAATCGGAATGACAAACAAAAAATCCCATCGGAATATTTATTGTTTTTTAGTCAAAGTAATGTCCAATCGGAATATTTGTTTTTACGTCATCGGAATCAAACGAACACCCCAATTGGAATAACCAATCTGAATGTCAATCTGAAAGCCAATCTGAAAGTCAATCTGAATGTCAATCGGAAACCCAATCTGAATCCCAATCTGAATGTCAATCTGAATAGGCTGTCGGAAACCCAATCTGAAAAGGGTTTTGAAGGACCCGAAAATAGTGGATCTGCACATTTTGTCCTTTTCTAACTGCATAAACAAGAAAGATAATCCCAGAAAGAGTGACCATATATGAAACGACTTTGACCAAGAAGATTGATGAAACCGAGAGTAAATAAATAAGTTTGAGACCCCAAAAACATGTGACAGAATGGACAATTGGACCAAAGAACAAGACGTGACCCAAAAATTTTTTGTGATAATGGACAGAAATAATATAAAACGAGACACAAGAATAAAATAGACCACCAAATCGCATATATGAACACGATCCAAGGATAGAACCGAGGCTCTGATACCAAATCTAGAAAAGCTAAAATGGATCCGGTGGTCTAATGTGGTGGAAAATGGTGGTGGAAGCCATTGTTGGCTTAGAGAGAGAGAAAGAGAGGTTGAGAGTAAAAGTGTGTGTATTCCAAATGAACAAATGACAATCAACACCCCTCCTTGGAAGCTAAGGAGGGGTATATATAGTCACGCACACAACCTAAACTTTACAACGAGCCTAGTCTAGTCTAAATGTGCGAGACTATGATAACTAACGGGAATTCTTAAATGTCGTCACATAAAGTGAGTTTCCAACAGGGTTTATGACGAACAACACCAAGATATAGTCTAAAGTAAGACTATATTATGTTCTTGTACACACGTAATACAACGAGCTAACCGTGATTCTAGCACGTGTAAACCAAGCTTCTACGCTTGTGGAATATCTACCCAACAACCCAAGAGAGGGGCTAGGACTAGATTATTGCTAAACCAAAACCAAAGGATAAAAGGAACCCTAAAAAAGGTGTTTTTCCTTTGGAGTTGATTTGCAATAGAAACCAAACGAATCAAACCAAACGAAACCCTAAAAGGGTGCGTTTGATCCGATCGTAGGAGGGAGAGGGAAGATTAAATATGGGGTGAAAATTATGAAGGCTATGGGATTGTTTATATAGGCCTTGGCAAAACTTTTCCTCCAAGTAATAAACCAATTAGGAAACAAATTCCCCCCTTGGGCCTTGTATAACCGGCGGTGGAAGCACACCCATGGGGTCTTCCGGAACTTTCTAATTTTCCTTTTCTCTTCTATTTAATTCCACAATGACCGTTAATACGTAACTCTTAATTATATAACGAACGTTAGTTAAGCTTCGGTTTAATTTAATAAATATAATAAATATATTTAATAAATAAATTAACTCTTTACGTATTGTGTGCAATCCCGTAATCCCGAGTTCGATCCTAACACACGATTATTTAAATATAAGTCCATAAAACTTTCAGCTCCCACTTGGACATATTTCAAAATATCGTGATCACATTGGTTAGCGTCTAGTTACACGCCAATGCCCTAGTCTGATCTCGAGTAAGGTCTCTTGGATAAAACCTTTTAATGATTTACTATCATTATTATTATCCTTTCATTTCAAATACAACGTTAATAGGATATGGATCTCAGTCATTCCTTACATTAACCATTCTGTTTCTCGTTTACGGATATAACAAGATCACCAAAACAAATTTGGGTGCGGCCGCACAAATACTTACTACTCCCCCGGGGGCCCCAGCTGTATTATACTTCAAAATAAATTTCGAAGGAAACGAATCCCATTTTGACTACAAGCAAAACTTATGAACTTTGCAACACTTCTGAAAATAATCCTTATAGCTACCAGTTCCGTTTTGCGTTAGATTATTTCACGGAAATGCACTAGATCCACGACAGTTTCCTGGTATCTCAGGTCTAAGGATAACTATTTATGATTTACTTGATGACAAAGATCCATAAAGTATAATCATATAGTTGGGATAAGTCCAATATTCAATTCTTCGAATATCATCCAAAATCGATCAATATACTTTCAAGTACACTCTATCGCAATTTCAAATTGTCTTAGTTTAATAATACTCCCATATTATTAATTGACAGTGGACATTTAGCATAACAATTTATTCATGGATTAAAACATGTAAAATAGGATACAAAATTAAATAACAAGAATAAACGAAACCCAATCTTTATTCCATTAAATTAATAATGTCTTAACATCCTTTATCTAAATACTAAAATAGATCAATGCATGAAAAACACGATTGATGCATCATGCCTCTAGTAATGACCCTCATACTTGTTTGGCAAAGCATAAAGCAACCAATCTTGACCTATTGTAATTTTGAGAATACTTTCTTCAATAATTCAATTTATTGAAGCTCTTGCATATGTGCATCCAAATAATTTGATATTGCTACATAGTATCAAAATTGTGAAACATCCTTGATCACTAATTTACTAAACTTCCAAAACAACACATTTGAAGTTCAAAGTATTTTAATTCTTTAATGTATAATGCAACTGTAATCAATCATGTCATCTCCATAGATCCCATGACTAATACTGAGTGTTACCTCAATTATATCTTTTCAAGATTCATAAATTGTCATAAAAAATATAAATACGTTACTTTTAATATCTATTTGTAATGTTTGATTCCAACCAAACCTCCAAGTTTGTTGGCTATGATAATTTGCACAACTATTGACAAATTACCATCCATAGAATATGGAAGCTGATCCAAGATTTAGGATGTTATTCTATATCAAACATATTCCTTCAGAATATTCATTAAACAAGTTATTTAATAACTTTCAATAGATATATTCAAATCATCTTGCATTTTAAGCATGATATAAATACAACTTGATACACATGAAAATTTCCCAAACCAAGTTTAGATTTCTTCATGTTCCAAATATCCATATAAACTTACTACATGACATATTATGTTGTATTTACACCGCATAAATAAACAATTTTTTTGTTCCAAGGTTATGTATATATCTTATTTTCTAAATCCCCAAAGCAAAGTTTCACTTCAAATCTAAACCAAATCAACATTTAATTTGAATGAACACTTACTTTCTTACATGTCTGTTTGACACATATAATTTAAGAAAATAAACATAATACTCCCACTAGCTTTCAGGAATACTCAGAAATTATCTTATTTCAAAATTTAAATCTAATCTTATATTTCAAATTAAACATAAGAATAATCTCCTAGATGCTTGCTTTTATCCATTCATGGATAATTGCACTTTGTACTTTCCAAAGATTTATTTTGAATTAATAAACTCCTTTCGATTACTTAAATCCTAGCTTAAGTAGTCATTCAAGAAACAGTTCATACATATCCAAATTTGTCAATTAAGATATGACCATCAAAATCTTTATATTTTTAATGCATTAAGGAAATAATACTTAATCACAATTAATTACTTAAGTGTGATTAATAATCTATTCATAATACATACATTAAATATGTGTTCAATTTTATCCATATAATTTCGACACAAGGTTTAAACCACCACTTTGGGCGTTTTCCTTCCTTTGACGAAACTCATCTTCAATTTCTAGTCAAACTATTAAGATAAACCAAATCTAAAATTTATTATCTTGTTTGGACAACATCTATAACAATCATAGTATGAGTAATATACCCAAATCAATGTTTGGTAACAAATCATAACAATTATTTGTAACTCATAATTCTCAGCATATTACTCACATATCCAAGATATCCTTGCGGACCTATGAAGTAAATTACTTCATCTTGAGTGCTTAGCATTTACATGCCTACCTCATGATAATTACTAGTGTATTTCTAAACGTTATCTATATGGGACATTACAAAACACAATGGCAGTTCCATACTCTTTAATTTCTAAACAATCCACTTCATAAGTAGTTTAGCAAAATCTGAACTTCATTTAAGATAAAACGTGATTCATCACATTCCATATATAATGGTCTCTTATTAATCTTCTTAGCTCAAGTCATACTCAACTTTTAACCTTGATATCTTTTGGAAGAAAGGAAGATATAGTCATCTTGAATCAATCATTATATTGATTCTCCTAATGAACATACCATAACAAAATTTTCAATTTATTAGGTTAATATTGTAAGTCAATTTAACAACATTTAAGATATATATCTTTAGGCTTACCTATATACCAACTAAATCATCTTAATGGTATAATAGATTTCCTAACCACTTTGCATGCTTTATAACTCAAGTACTTCTAACATAAGTCACTTCATTTTATGTTTTAAAAACATAAAAGTTATAATTCCATTATACGTTTTAAAGTCATTTGAAAATGACTTCATGTATATGTCTTAGTAAAAACATAGACAATACATTAACGCCTTACTTTATATTATACGTCTTTCAAGACTTTATGTTTGTGACTTTATACAATAAATCATAATCATGTATAACTAAAGTAATCATGAACACCACTAGGTTTTAATAATCTTTTCAAGTTAATTTACTACTATGTCTATTTATGTAATTCCAAGAACACACAAATATTTTACTTTAGTAGTATAAGATTACTCTATGTATTTATGTCATTCAAGGAATTGTCCATTTTAAGAAACAGCAAAATGATCCACGCCCGATCTCACGATATGTGGACATTTTACCCCTTGTGTTTATAATTTAGTCCAAGCTCTCACATGACTAAATCAAAACAACAAGTGTTTTTTAATGTGAATGATATATATACTTTTAAGTAGTCTCCTAATCATATTGACACAGGATCTAACTTTCATCTAATATTAATTAGATTATTAGTATCTTATCTTAAAGACAAGAGAATCATATCTTTATGAGTTGTTTCTTGCACACAATGTTCATTTCTCCCACTTGTGCATGGAACAACCTCATATATTAGATAAACATCACGTCTAACGCTTGTCTATACAAAATATGATTGTGTCATTTATACTAGCTTTTACAAGTAGATGTAGAACCTCTTAATCAACAAGAATCAGTACATAACTATCCTTGAAGATATTAGTGTCGAGATTTCAAAAGTAATTATCTTAGGACATACTAGAGATAATTTAGGTTATTACCAATATGACAAAACTTGTAACTCCCACTGAATTAGAGAATGTTTTAATAGACTCAAATTCAGAAATATAACACAGTTCTCCCACTGAATTTGACAACATTGAAAATGTTTCATAATCAGAGAAATAAATTAGTGTTGTGTTTACTTTCTTACACTTTTGAAAAACACATTCGTAACAATTACTTGTAGTGTTAAAGAGTGTACTCTACTTCGTAAATTATGACTTACCCATCAAATGCTTTTAACTTGAAAAATTGGCATGCAATTTCTTCGTTAATAGGTCTACCAACCCCACAATGGTATGTAGTGCCTATAAATGGTCAAAGCACAACTACTAGACAAAATGGCTAGTTTGCCTTATAACCAAATAGCGGTAACTATTAATAACTCAAAAAATGCGTTTTCCTTAATTATTAAAGTTTGCTATGAGTTATGTATTTGAATTTGACATTTGTAAAATCCTTATTACTCCTTCTTCACTCATGGAAAAGAGTTTAGGCTTATCTTTTCATTTTAAATTGACTCTATCCTTAACCATACGGTTTCAGATCAATAAATGAATAAACCACGTTTACGGTGTAATTGCATTAATACATTTGTAAAAGAATTTACAAAATTCAATCTTAGTATTTTCGATAATACCATTCAAGAAAATAAAATTACCCTGGTAATAATAACCATAGTATTTTCCTTGAAAACTAGAATCCAAATTGACATAATTTCATCACATCAGTTGATCTGCTAGCAATAAAAGTATTCAAGATGGTAACTTGTCGAACAATTATTGACAAACAATTTGCAATTTCTAGATTCTTTAAGGGATTTACATTGCCAAAGGTCATTTTGCATTGTAAACATGTTTCATCCCTTCTTTACGCCTTAAGTTTCCAGTTCTCACTGAGTAACTTAATTAAGTCGACTAATCCAAAGAACGTAAAACATTCATGCAAATTCTTATTCTATGAACGTTTTCTTTCCATCACAACATCACCCCGAATCTCATATGACGATAATTGTAACTTCAAGTGTTCGTTAATTAGATGTCATAATACTTAAATTTTAGGGTATAGATTTTGGTGTCAAAATTATCTATGGAGAAGCATGCATACATCTCCATAGCATAAGTTGAATAAAACATTTAGTAAACTTTTTGGTGAGACTAAAAGATTTCGCCACATATTCACAAGTTGAGGTATTGGTTAAACCAATTAAAGATTTTACCCACAACAAAATTCACACATTACGTTCCTAGAACTTGGCTAAAGCACAAAGCAATAACCTTATTCATTGTGTCTCGTATGTGAATTAATGCGGTTAAATCAACCTTATGGAATTATGAAAATAACAACCGTAGGTCATTTCAACTTTGAAGCACAGGCGAGCCGGGAATTTGGTCAGCGCTGAAGCATAACACCTCCTTCATTAACCGGGTACATGACCAGCGGTGCGTTATACCCACTTTATAGTTTGTCAAAATTGAGTAGGCCGTTAAGTTATTATTCCAATTCCAATCAACGCAAATCATATGTAATTTAAATCTCAAAACAATTCATTAATTTTGATATGATTTAGTCCATATTATTTTTCTTGAAAAAATTACCCTTGTTTACAACATATAAATAAAACGCATGAAAACAATAAGGTACAAAAAAACTAAATCATAAACACATAATAACAATTTATATGTGCAATAAATAAATCAAATAGCCACATGCATACGATTTATTCATCAAATCTAGGTTTTTATATCCATATAAAATCTGCCCTAGTTTTAGATTTATTGAATCAAATAAAACAAGTAGCAAAAGACGTAACAATTACCACATTAAATCATATGATCCGTCAAAAACATGCACGTTCATCACGGATCTCCCACATTCTCTTAACAATTAAATACTACGGATCGTAACCATACATGTCATAACAATTAATTCATGCAAACATCTAAAGATCATTACCATGTAATTTTAGGGTTTACAAAAAAACCTTTTTTTTATAAAAAAATTCGGCCAGATTCTATAAAAAATAATAAAAACAAAACCCTAATTTTTGATAAAACCTAAAAAAACAACATGTAATTTTTAACACAAATCATTATTAGTTAAAAAATTTAGATCTCGATAATTATAACATGTTAAAATGGCTCTCGATGCCACTGATGGTTTATGAAGATCATAACAATTATTAAAAACCCTAATATGGATCAAAGCACACATAGCGGAAGCAATTTATCAAGATCATAATAATAACACAAATATAATTAATCGAGTTAGGGTTACATACCTTTATCCTAGCGAAGATCCACAAGATAACGGAACAATCATCAATTAGGGTTTATGACGAACAACACCAAGATATAGTCTAAAGTAAGACTATATTAAGTTCTTGTACACACGTAATACAACGAGCTAACCGTGATTCTATCACGTGTAAACCGAGCTTCTACGCTTGTGGAATATCTACCCAACAACCCTAGAGAGGGGATAGGACTGGATTATTGCTAAACCAAAACCAAAGGATAAAAGGAACCCTAAAAAAGTGTTTTTCCTTTGGAGTTGATTTGCAATAGAAACCAAACGAATCAAACCAAAGGAAACCCTAAAAGGGTGCGTTTGGTCCGATCGCAGGAGGGAGAGGGAAGAGAAAATATGGGGTGAAAATTATGAAGGCTATGGGATTGTTTATATAGGCCGTGGCAAAACTTTTCATCCAAGTAATAAACCAATTAGGAAACAAAATCCCCCCTTGGCCTTGTATAACCGGCGGTGGAAGCCCGCCCATGGGGTCTTCCGGAACTTTCCAATTTTCCTTTTCTCTTCTATTTAATTCCACAACGATCGTTAATACTTAACTCTTAATTATTTAACGAACGTTAGTTAAGCTTCGGTTTAATTTAATAAATATAATAAATATATTTAATAAATAAATTAACTCTTTACGTATTGTGTGCAATCCCGTAATCACGAGTTCGATCCTAACACACGACTATTTAAATATAACTCCATAAAACTTTCAGTTACCACGTCATATTTAATTATTTTATAATAAAATAATTTCCAGGGTGGATTATCTTTTATCTTAACCCGTCCAATTTTATTACCGTTAGACCCGACCCAACCCAACCCTGTTATTACCCGTTACAACCCGACACGGTTATCCAAAAAAACACTTTATATTATACACATCCTTCCTTTCTTGATTACTCTGAATTCGGATTTTGTGGAGGTTGAGTTAGGAGGGAGTGCTTATACTTGGTGTCACAAATCTGCGTAAAAAATGAGCAAACTTAATAGATTTTTGGTGTCGGATAGTTTGCCGAATAATTGTCCAAATGTTAATGCTATTACTCTAGAAAGATATTTATCAGACCATCGACCTATTTTGCTTCGGGAAGCTTACTTTGATTATGGGCCAATTCCATTTAAAACTTTTCATTATTGGTTTGAAATGGATGGTTTTTATAAAATGGTCGAGGACACTTGGAAAAATTATTTGGGAGTGGAGAATAATGCTATACAATATCTCACGGGAAAGATGAAATATCTTAAAAATGCAATTAAGGAATGGAGCTATTCTAGTATATCTTCTGTTTCTAATGATAAAAGGCAATACAAGAACGACTTGGTTACTATTGACAAGATTATTGATAGTGGAAAGGGGGACGAGATGGTTATGAATAAGAGAGCGGATATTGTCAATAAGTTGTTTGGCATTGATAAACTCCAATCGATGGAAGCATCCCAGAAAGTTAAAATCAAGTGGGCGGTTGAAGGGGACGAAAATTCAAAGTTTTTCACGGGATTCTTAAGAAGAAACATAATAGTATGAATGTTCTGTTACTTTGGCAATCTTCCTTTGTTATTATTTGTGTTAGTTTGGTTGTTGTAACAGGTTTATGTTGATGGAACTTGGTGTTTTGTTCACTTGTTACTTTCGGGCTTTTTTCTCTTGATGGGCTCTCAAGGTTTGGTGGGCTTTTGGAACCGTTGGTGACTCCTGAGTATAACACCCTAGATTTCTAACAAAGCTAGGGTTATCACTCATTATACACACACAACCTTGTGGCTTCTCTTTCATCTCTCTCTCTCATCCAAACTATGGAAGTTTTCACCTGGGAGTTTGATTATTCGTCTTGTATATTGTGTGTGATTGAGTGATCTTTGTATGTGAGGGAGATCAGATCAACCTAGTTGGGACGATCTTAATATTTTTTTGTATTGTTTGATTAACACTCGTTTGAGGACTAATCTTTATCTTTTCTGTTTTGTACTTGGATCTTTAAATAAATATCACAAAGGGGAGGTTGGTTGTGTGATTAACTTGGTATTCATGTTATTTGTTTTATCTTTTAACATGGTATCAGAGCCAGGTTGCTAGATCCGGTTTTGTGTATCACACTCAACCCTCGTTTGTAATACTTGTTTTTCGATTCACCAAATTTTTTTATTAGCGTTTCATTGACCCTATACAAATTTTTTTAGAGTTTTTCATACAGTTGGTGCTCTTGGTGATTCTCTATTATTCTGGAAGCTTGTTTTGGTGGTGTCGTTAATTTTTCCTTAAAAAATAATAAGGGTTTTTCACAAACCCTAATTTATTTTTTGGGGATCTTGGTTCTTTGGTGCCCAGGAAGCTTTTATTGGTGGCGCCGTTACTGATAGGTGTGTAAACACCCATCATTTTACCACTTAATTCTGGCTAAAACGAGACCAAAACGCGTATTTAATATCATTAGTTTGGAATTATGCGTGGTTTTTGTGTTTTTGTTGTGTTTTCAGAGCCAACCGGATGAATATTGAAGAAAACATGGGATTGCACGGGTTTTACCGAAGAAAAGGACTCAAGATGAAGTCTATTGTCCAAGAGATGCAAAAGATTTGAAGTCACTGGGCCTATTCGAAGATTTATCGAAGAAAAGGACCAAAGATGGAAGATTTATATAAGTCGAAGAAACTCAAGTCTATTAAACGAAGAAATTAAAAGACGAGTTGAATTTAATCGGCGACAAATCCCGAATCAGAATCGAAAACGTCAACTTTTCTGAAAAGACGAGAAGACAAGAAGAACGGGAGAAAGCCCACTCACCAACCAAAAGGAAGACCTATATAAAGCCCACCCCTCACACAATAATGCCAGTTTTAGTTTTTTAGTTTTTCTTTTCCCCATCTTTTTCTCTCTTTCTGTTTCGTAGGTATCACCAACACCACTAGGGTGTTTGGTGATTTTGATCTTTGTTTTTCAAATCTTGTAATTTCATCCTTGTTTTGTGATTGTTAAAACCTTAATCATTCAATACATCAATCTTTCCATTTATCTTGTTCATCTCCATCTATTTGGTCAAAAGTTTAAGTTCTTATTTGATTGATTTAATCTTTAAAAGTTGTTGGGTTTTGTGTTTTTATTGATGGGATTTGTAGTTTATGGTTGGTAGATGATTAGTGATTAGTTTATTTAAGTTTTTGGTGAAAAACTTGGTGATTTTTGGATTGAATTCGAGTTCCCTGTTCTTTGGTTAAAGTTACTGTTTTTGTGTATTCCTAGGTTCCGAATGAACCAAAACTTCCGAATGAACAAATAGTTCCGGATGAACACAAAGTTCCGCATGAGTCTTAGAAGTTCCGAATGAAAGTGTTTTCAAAAGTTCCGGATGAGTTTTAAAAGTTCCGAGTAAATTTCTTTTCAAAAAAACTTCCGAATCAATTTTCAAAAGTTCCGAGTGAAGCATCTTGACCAAAAGTTCCGAACCAAGTTCCGGATAAACTTCTGAACGAAGTTCCGAATCAAGTTCTGACTCAAAGTTCCGGGTGAAGGATTTTCCAAAGTTCCGAATCAACTTCCGAAAAAAGTTCTGAACTAACTTCCGAATCAAGTTCCGCATGAAGGTTCTGAGTAAAGTTCCGAGTGAAGGGTCCGAATAAACTTCCGGATGAAGGTTCCGAGTTAAGTTCCGAACGAAGTTCCGAATCAAGGGTTCCGAGTAAACTTCCGGGTGAAAACTTCCGAATCAAGGTCAAACTTCCGAATTAATTTTCTTTGAGTACTTTTAAGTGTTACTGTTCCTTACTGTTCCTTAATTTTTACTTTATATTTTAATTCAAGTTTTTCAAGTTTTTTTTTTATTAATTGTTATTAATTTAATTGCTTTTAAATTTAAGTTTACATTTTAGAGCATTTAACATTTAGTAGACTAGAAAACCAATTCCCTTTTTAGTAACCAAGAACAATCATTCCACTTAGAACCAAGATCAATTCGAGAGGATATCGAGAGACATAATTGAACCATACAAAAACCATGTATCAAATGGTGCCGCTGCCGGCTCTTCTCGTTAAGATCAAAAGTTTTTTGTGAGAACTTGGATTTTGGGATCCGTTCCCCGTGAACGTTAATTTTTCATATAAACTTTCAAAAACACAAAAAAAAATATAAAACTTTCAAAAAAATCCTAAAAAGTAAAAAACATAAAAAACCAAAAATATTTTTGCTTTGTTTTTCTCTTGTTAGTTCTTTTGCAAGTGTATGCGCACTCGATCCACGTCTTATCAAGAGCCCGATCCTCTCGATCACTTAGACATGGCCGGTGTACAAAACAACAACAACATACCACCTCCAAACAACAATAATAATAACAACAACCCACCTTTCAACAACATGAATAATAACAACAACAATGAGCCTCTACCGGATAATCGCCCGATGATTGAACTGCTGCAAGCTCATGTAGATGGCAACACTGATCCAATTGTTATACCAGCGATTGCAGCCAACAACTTTGAGCTCAAATCAGGCTTTATCCAGATGGTCTGTGCTCAACCATTCTTGGGGCGTACCATTGATGACCCACATGACCACATCAAGAGATTCTTACAACTCACCAATACGGTCAAATTCAATGGTGTTCCACAAGAGGTAATCCGTCTACAACTTTTTCCCTTTTCTTTAGAGGGACAAGCCCGACATTGGCTTGCTAAGGAACCGCCACAGAGTATTCTTTCGTGGATGGATTTGGAAACCAAGTTTATCAATTACTTTTTCCCACCCTCTCGTACTACCGCTTTGCGGAATGAAATCATAAATTTTGAACAAAAGTACGATGAGTCGTTCAGTGAATCTTGGGATCGTTTTAAAGATCTTTTAAGAAAATGCCCACAACATGGTTTTACCAAAGTACATCAAATTAATACTTTTTATAATGGTTTAAGCATGAGTGACCAAGATTCACTAAACAGTGCCTCGGGGGGTAATCTTTTGGCTAAGACTTCCAATGCTGCTTGGGATATCATTGAGAATAAGTCTCGTGTGCAAACCAAGAGTGTTTGGACCAATGTCGCTAGTGCTAGTACTAGTGACAGCGACAAGCGACTTGAAAAAATCACTACGCTTCTTGAATCGCTTGTTACCCACACCGTTAACAACAACAACAGCAGCAACGCTAAAAACACTCAAGTCAATGCTGTTAGCCAACCATGCGAGATATGCGGGGGTCCTCACTCTTACACCACTTGTACTGCCACCCAAGACTACCCTTTTGAGAATGTGAATGCAGCATATGGCACCTATCCTCAACCTGCTTATCAAGCTAGACCTCAAGGTGACCGTAATTTGCTTAGCTACCGCTCCAACAACTACCTCTCACCACCCAGTTTTCCTCCTAGCAACCCAAACCAACAACAAAACCTTAATCACCCTCCTCAACAACAACAACAACCTCGTACACCATACATCCCACCTCACAAGCAGCAACAACCACCTCAACGAAACAACCAAGTATACCAGCAACTTGCTTATCAACCACCCGCATACAATGCTCCTCCCAACCAACCCAACGCTCTTCACCAAGAAGTGAAAACTTATATGAGGACTAACGATGTGATCGTGGGAAATCTTCAGAAAGAAGTGCTCAACCTGAAAGCAGACCTGGTCAAACAAGGGAACGATCTGAGAGCCGACATGAGAAACACGTTGGATAGTCAAACGAATGACTTGAAGAACATGATGGCTAGTTTCTTACAAGGTAATCAACCCTCTTCTTCGGGTACTCTTCCGAGTAACACCGTTGCAAATCCAAGAGGGGAGATGAAAGCAATCACCACTCGTAGTGCAAAGGTACCAAGGAACCCGAGCTTCCTATACCTCTACCGGTGGTTGTAACTAAGGAGAATGAGTCACCTGCTCCTATTCCTCATCCTTCTCCTTCCCCAATTTCTACACCTCTTACTCCTACCCCTCCTCCACCCAAGGATGTGAGTGATCCTATTCTCCCAAAGCCTTCCTCTTCTTCCAATATACCTTATCCATCTAGGTTGAGGAAAGAGAAGCTCAAAAGCAAGGACGATATTCAGGTTTCGAACTTTCTTAAAATGTTCAAACAACTGAATTTCAATATCTCCTTCGCTGAGGCTCTCGCTCACATGCCTAAGTATGCGAAAGTGTTTAAAGATCTTCTGAGCGACAAGGAAAAGCTTCTCGATATTGCCAACACTCAACTTAATGAGAATTGCTCTGCAGTGCTCTTAAGGAAATTGCCAACCAAGCTTGGTGATCCGGGTCGTTTCTTAATCCCTTGCAATTTCCCGGGAGTTGAGAATTGCATGGCCCTATCCGATCTAGGTGCCAGTATTAATCTCATGCCTCTAAGCGTTTGGAAGCAATTATCTCTCCCTGAGCTAGTCCCCACCAAAATGACTTTGAAATTAGCTAACCGTACAGTTGCTTATCCAGTGGGGATAGCCGAAGACGTCTTTGTAGGAGTCGACAAATTCACTTTTCCTGCCGATTTCGTCGTCGTCGACTACGAGATGGACCCTCGTGTTCCCTTGATCGTGGGTCGTCCATTCCTGAGGACCGGTCGCACTCTTATCGATGTTGAAGCCGGTGAGCTTATCATGCGAGTGGGTGACGATAAAATCGTCTTCAACATGGGAAAGTTGTCTAAACAACCTTATTCATACGAGAGTGTTAAATGTATTGACGTTCTTGATGAGGCTTGTGAAGAACACTTCAAAGATGCTTGTAAAAGTATTCCTACCTCTCTTCCCAATGTTGAAACTGTTTCCTCTATTAATTCATCATTGTCTCTATTTGGAGATAGTGATTTGTTTTGGAACAATCTTGAAGACACCATGGGAGATGTGAATTTAGCTACTGATGATTCTCCCACCGATGGGGATGAAGACATGCATTTCTTTGACAACCTTCTCAACGAAGACAATCCTTCTCCTCCATCTCCCACGGTTATTGCTATCGATACTCCGACTTTGAACACGCCTCCCGTCGAAAATCCTCCGGATTTAGAACTTAAGGAGTTGCCGCCTCATCTCGAGTACGTGTTTCTTGAAGAAGAGAAGAAGTCGCCCGTCATTATCGCGAAGGACTTGAAGGAAGAAGAAAAATCTCGCCTCATCGCCGTGCTTAAAGATCACAAAAAGGCGATTGCTTGGAAAATTTCTGATATTCGCGGAATTGATCCTCACTTCTGCACACACAAAATTCTCATGGAGGACGACTTTAAGCCCACAATTCAAAGCCAACGAAGGGTGAATCCAAAAATCCATGAAGTCATCAAAACAGAGGTTATCAAACTTCTTGATGCGGGTATGATTTACCCTATTTTGGATTCACCATGGGTTAGTCCAGTCCATTGTGTGCCCAAGAAGGGCGGAATAACCGTTGTTCCCAATGAACACAACGAGTTGATTTCCACTCGTCTCGTTACTGGGTGGAGAGTTTGTATAGACTACCGCAAACTCAATGATGCCACGAGAAAGGATCATTTCCCTCTACCTTTTATGGACCAAATGCTTGAACGTTTAGCGGGTAATGAATATTACTGCTTTCTTGATGGTTTCTCGGGTTATTTCCAAATACCCATCGATCCCCAAGATCAAGAGAAGACAACATTCACTTGTC
Organism: Glebionis coronaria; assembly: GCA_025667525.1. Taxonomy (NCBI): domain Eukaryota; kingdom Viridiplantae; phylum Streptophyta; class Magnoliopsida; order Asterales; family Asteraceae; genus Glebionis; species Glebionis coronaria. The sequence continues at coordinate 316,994,387 of CM046877.1, read as the reverse complement.
CCTATGGCACATTTGCTTACAAAAGAATGCCTTTTGGCTTATGCAATGCCCCCGGGACTTTCCAAAGGTGCATGTTAGCTATCTTCCATGACATGGTTGAACAAACCATGGAAGTCTTCATGGATGATTTCTCGGTCTTCGGGACTTCTTTCTCTTCTTGCCACGCCAATTTGGAACGTATGCTTAAGCGGTGCGAAGACACTCGCCTTGTTCTGAATTGGGAAAAATGCCATTTTATGGTCAAAGAAGGCATCGTGCTGGGACACAAGATCTCCAAAGCCGGTCTTGAAGTAGACCGTGCTAAAGTCGATGTTATCGCCAAGTTCCTCCACCTTCAACCGTGAAGGGTGTGAGAAGTTTTCTGGGTCATGCGGGCTTCTACCGTCGATTCATCAAAGATTTTTCTCAAATCGCTCGCCCGATGACCCACCTCTTGGAAAAAGATACTCCTTTTATCTTTTCCAAAGAGTGTCTTGAAGCCTTCAACTCGCTTAAGGATAAGTTAACTAAGGCACCCGTCTTGGTGACCCCTAATTGGGAGCTTCCCTTTGAGTTGATGTGCGATGCTAGTGATTTTGCTATTGGAGCGGTTCTGGGACAAAGAGTGAACAAACACTTCCAACCAATCTATTACGCTAGCAAGACAATGACAGTGGCACAATTGCATTATACGACAACCGAAAAAGAGCTTTTAGCTGTTGTCTATGCCTTTGAAAAGTTTCGCCCCTATCTTGTCCTTTCCACCACAATCGTTTACACCGATCATTCCGCGTTGAAGTACTTGTTGACAAAGCAAGATTCCAAACCAAGACTTCTTCGCTGGGTTTTGCTGCTCCAGGAATTTAAAATCGAAATTCGCGATAAAAAAGGAGCTGAAAACCTAGCCGCGGATCATCTCAGCAGACTTGAGGATCCTTACCAAGGGGATCATCCGAACAAAGAAATCAATGATTCTTTTCCCTTGGAGACCTTAATGTCTATAAATTCGAATTCTGATGAAACCCCGTGGTTTGCGGACTTTGCAAACTACTTGGCGGGTGGAATTCTCAAGGAAGGGTTGACGTCCCAACAAAAGAAAAAGTTCTTCACCGACATTAAGACTTACTTTTGGGACGACCCTTACCTATTCAAACAATGTGCCGACTTGATTATTCGCCGATGTGTTGATGGACCGGCAGCTTTAGAAATCCTTGATGCTTGCCACAAAGGACACACCGGTGGTCACTTTGGTCCCAACTACACCGCCAAAAAAGTGTTTGATTCGGGATTTTATTGGCCCTCCATATATCGTGACGCTCACAATATGGTTAAACGTTGTGATGTCTGCCAAAAACAAGGCACGATCACACATAAAGACGAGATGCCTCAGAATTTCATTCAAGAATGTGAAATCTTTGATGTTTGGGGTATCGACTTTATGGGGCCATTCCCTTCTTCCAAAGGAAACAAATACATCCTTGTAGCCGTTGACTACGTCTCCAAATGGGTTGAAGCCAAAGCTTTACCTACTAATGACGCAAGGGTGGTTTGTAACTTTTTGAAAGCTCTATTCGCTAGATTCGGTGTGCCTCGTGCCATTATTAGTGATCGTGAGACTCATTTTTGCAATGACCAATTTGCTAGAGTCATGGCTAAGTACGGTGTAAATCATCGTCTTTCCACAGCCTACCACCCACAAACTAATGGCCAGGCTGAAATATCCAACCGAGGACTAAAGCGAATTCTTGAAAGGACCGTGGGAGAGCATCGTGCCTTATGGGCTGATAAACTTGATGATGCTTTGTGGGCTTTCCGTACTGCATACAAGACTCCGATTGGTTGCACACCATATCGTCTCGTGTACGAGAAAGCATGCCACCTCCCCATTGAGTTGGAGCACAAGGCTTACTGGGCCTTGAAGTGAGCTAATTTTGATATCAACAAAGCCGGTTTCCTACGCAAGATCCAACTCAATGAGCTCAATGAACTCCGTAATGAGGCTTATGAAAATTCTTTGATCTATAAGGAAAGAACTAAGCTCATTCACGACTCCAAGATCAAAAACCGAGAGTTCCAAGTTGGAGACAAAGTTTTGCTCTTTAACTCTCGGTTGAAAATCTTTTCGGGCAAGCTGAAATCTCGTTGGTCCGGCCCATTCACCATTGCCCAAATTTTTCCATATGGTACTCTCGAGCTCGCTCAACCTAATGGACCTAATTTTAAGGTGAATGGCCAACGAGTGAAGTTGTACTTTGGTGAGGACACCTCTCAGGAGATGATTCCATCCCTCACCACGTTCCCCATCAACTAATTTTGGGTCGAGACAGGCTCGTGACTCGGTTATCAAAAACAAGCGCTCCTCGGGAGGCAGCCCGAGTATCTATCCTTTTATGTTTTAACCTCCTAAGTGTAGGGGGACCTCTTTAGGTGTTTGTATTTGTGTGGTGATGTGATTACAGGGATAAGTGCACTCTTGGAACCTTTGAAGAATCGTGCTCCCGTGTTATCCGAAATTCGGTTCTATCTCTCAACTATCGTGATTCAATTTTCTTCATACTCACATTTGAAATTGATCACTTTAGTCGTCTCTTCCTTAACTTGAGTTAACCAACGTGCACAATGTCATAAGTGTAGGGGAGACTTTTCCCACATGCTTAAACATTGAGGACAATGTTTATCTTAAGTGTAGGGGGGACTTCTATCGAAGTTTTAAGTGGACTTTTCCATGAAAATGCCTTCATTTAACCGGAAAATCCTATTTTTCAACATTTTTCAAATTTTTTATTAACTTTGGCCATTTAGTCGTAATTTTTAAATTTTTATCTTTGCTTTCATATGTATATATCCCGCAATAAAGTCAAAAATATTAATAAAGTGGTGTAGCTAGTTTAGAAATCTTTGACATATTAGGCCTGTTGCGTTTATTTTGACTCAACCCGAATAGACTTATCCAAGTTTATTCTAGCTAGTATCCTTAACCATGTAGACCTTAATTGGTTTATTAGGCTAAGTGTCCACGAGTCTCATTACTTGAGATTTTAAATTGTGGAGGACGAGAAATGATAGAGTCAATTATAAGTCGGTATTCTTGCACAAGCTCACTTGGTGTAATTATTTGCCTATTCTCCCATCACTTGCTAATAAATTATCTGCAATAAGTAAGGTCGTACGATTTGAAAAGTTACTTAGCTTCTAGCCCAAGATCGTTTAAAAGTTGCTCGGTAATGATAAGAGTTCATAGCCAAGGCATAACTTATGAAGCGGGGCGCGAAGATTGGCGAGTCCGAAAAGGCCTAACAAGGCATGAGGATTCAATTTTATTGCTGAAGATCCAAAGTGATGTGAAAAGCATTATTCCCAAAATCAATATGAAGGATCAAGACTCACGACGAAAAGCAATCAACTCCCATAAATATGATGGAGAAGTCTATCCGAAAAGACCCTAACAAGGTATGAGGATAAATAGATCCAAGTCCGAAAAGGAGGCGGATCGTTGTATCTCAAAATCCCAAATAAAGATTGAAGAAATAATCATGAAGTCGTGGTCAACAAAGTTGGAGTACCCCTCAAAAGTCTCCAAGTGAAGAAACTCTATTAACGATGAGAAGACCATTATCTCAAGCACGTCTCTCAAGATATGAAGTATGAAGTACATGCCAAATATCGGCCCGAGAAAGGTCTCAAATCGTGAACCGAGTTATGCCAAGATATGAACTTTTTGATATCCCGAGAAGCCGTTTTAAGAGATTTTGTCCTTTAGCTAACTATTGATCAAATCGTCCTACTTTTCTTTCAGCCTAAATAAACTATCGAAATAAGTCCAAAAATGCATCTTCATGATCATTCTAAGACAAAAATAAAATATAAGAGATACACCTAGGAATAAGGGAGTTTAAGCATTTAATTAAGCCATGTGTGTAAGTGTTTGATTTACTAACTTATAATAACAATGATCTCGTTTTTAAGCTTAGTTTGGGGAACGTGAAACTTGAGGGTGATAAATCTTCGCAGCACCAAAGCCCTAATGTAAGTCATTGGTTTCTTTGCAAGTTATTTCCATCCTTTTGTTTCCTTTAAAGTTTAATTTCTTTTAGTACCTTAATTTTTGTTTAGTAGTATTGGAATAAGGCCAAGGTTGATTGATTATGAGAAAAATGTAAAATTGCTTTATCACTAAGCATTGCATGAGGGCATGGCAATGGTTAAGTGTAGGGGATTTGATAGGTGTGTAAACACCCATCCTTTTACCACTTAATTCTGGCTAAAACGAGACCAAAACGCGTATTTAATATCATTTGTTTGGAACTATGCGTGGTTTTTGTTTTTATTGTGTTTTCAGAGCCAACCGGATGAATATTGAATAAAACATGGGATTGCACGGGTTTTACCGAAGAAAAGGACTCGAGATGAAGTCTATTGTCCAAGAGATGCAAAAGATTTGAAGTCACTGGGCCTATTCGAAGATTTATCGAAGAAAAGGACCAAAGATGGAAGATTTATATAAGTCGAAGAAACTCAAGTCTATTAAACGAAGAAATTAAAAGACGAGTTGAATTTAATCGGCGACAAATCCCGAATCAGAATCGAAAACGTCAACTTTTCTGAAAAGACGAGAAGACAAGAAGAACGGGAGAAAGCCCACTCACCAACCAAAAGGAAGACCTATATAAAGCCCACCCCTCACACAATAATGCCAGTTTTAGTTTTTTAGTTTTTCTTTTCCCCATCTTTTTCTCTCTTTCTGTTTCGTAGGTATCACCAACACCACTAGGGTGTTTGGTGATTTTGATCTTTGTTTTTCAAATCTTGTAATTTCATCCTTGTTTTGTGATTGTTAAAACCTTAATCATTCAATGCATCAATCTTTCCATTTCATCTTGTTCATCTCCATCTATTTGGTCAAAAGTTTAAGTTCTTATTAGATTGATTTAATCTTTAAAAGTTGTTGGGTTTTGTGTTTTTATTGATGGGATTTGTAGTTTATGGTTGGTAGATGTTTAGTGATTAGTTTATTTAAGTTTTTGGTGAAAAACTTGGTGATTTTTGGATTGAATTCGAGTTTCCTGTTCTTCGGTTAAAGTTACTGTTTTTGTGTATTCCCAGGTTCCGAATGAACCAAAACTTCCGAATGAACAAATAGTTCCGGATGAACACAAAGTTCCGCATGAGTCTTAGAAGTTCCGAATGAAAGTGTTTTCAAAAGTTCCGGATGAGTTTTAAAAGTTCCGAGTAAATTTCTTTTCAAAAAGACTTCCGAATCAATTTTCAAAAGTTCCGAGTGAAGCATCTTGACCAAAAGTTCCGAACCAAGTTCCGGATAAACTTCCGAACGAAGTTCCGAATCAAGTTCCGACTCAAAGTTCCGGGTGAAGGATTTTCCAAAGTTCCGAATCAACTTCCGAAGAAAGTTACGAACTAACTTCCGAATCAAGTTCCGCATGAAGGTTCTGAGTAAAGTTCCGAGTGAAGGGTCCGAATAAACTTCCGGATGAAGGTTCCGAGTTAAGTTCCGAACGAAGTTCCGAATCAAGGATTCCGAGTAAACTTCTGGGTGAAAACTTCCGAATCAAGGTCAAACTTCCGAATTAATTTTCTTTGAGTACTTTTAAGTGTTACTGTTCCTTACTGTTCCTTAATTTTTTACTTTATATTTTAATTCAAGTTTTTCAAGTTTTTTTTTTTATTAATTGTTATTAATTTAATTGCTTTTAAATTTAAGTTTACATTTTAGAGCATTTAACATTTAGTAGACTAGAAAACCAATTCTCTTTTTAGTAACCAAGAACAATCATTCCACTTAGAACCAAGATCAATTCGAGAGGATATCGAGAGACATAATTGAACCATACAAAAACCATGTATCAGTTACTTATTCTGAAAATGCTATGGTGCTTACTTGGATTATGAATGTTGTGTCTAGTGATGTTTACATGGGTTTGGTTTATTCTGAAAATGATGCTAATGTGTGGAAAGATTTGAATGAAACTTATGATAAGGTGGATGGTTCTGTGGTTTATAATTTTCTTAAAAAAATTGGGTCTGTTAAACAAGGGGGTAGTACCTTAGCTGATTATTATCATAGGCTTAACTCTCGTTGGAGAGAATTTGATGTTGTCACTAAGTTGCCTAAATGTGTTTGTGCTGTTAAATGTTTTTGTTCTGCTAGCACTGAGTTGGCTCTGCACCAGCAGATAACGAGGCTCATGCAATTCTTAATGGGTCTCGATGAATGTTATCAATCTGTTAGAACTTCTATCCTCACTAGGGATCCCCTTCCTAATGTGAAGGAGGCCTATGTCATAGTATCAAGAGAGGAATCCCATAGGGGCATTCTTGAGAACTCTGATCATACTGAGGCTAAGATTAATGCCACCTATTTCGCTGCTAAGACCTTCAATAAGAATAGGAGGAGTACTCCTAATGCTCCTACTAGACCTCCTTACAAGGGCAATGGGTCCAAAAGTTACAGGGGTCCCAACCCTAATCTTTTGTGCACTCATTGCAGTCAAATTGGCCATAATGTTGATAGATGCTTTGAATTGATAGGATATCCTGCTAATTACAAGAAAGGGGGCAATGCTCAAAGGCGAACTGTTTTCAAGCACAATTTTAATGCTAACTGTGATGTTAAAAATGGGGAAAAGTAGGTTTCTACCTGTAATTCTCCAACCTCTTTTACCACTGAACGAATGCAGAAACTCCTTAACTTGATCAATGACACCTCTGGCCACACTCAGTCCAATATGACAGGTAGAATTTCTTTCTTTAATGCTAATGTTTGGTTTAGTGTCAATTTCTCTAGGTTTTTTTGTGCGAACTCTAAATTTTATGTTAAGACTATAACTCTTGGTTAGATTATAGATTTTGGGGCAAACCAACACTTGACCACCTCCACAGTTGGTATGGTTAATGCTGTAGATATTTCTAATCTCAACATCTCTGTTGGTCACCCAAATGGCACTGTTTCCATCATAAGTCAATTGGTGATCTTAGACTTTCTAATCATGTTGTTCTTCATGATATTCTTGTTTTTCCTGGGTACTGTGTTAGTTTGCTTTCGGTTAACAAACTTATAAAAGATAGCAAGTTATTTGTGGGTTTTGATGAGGATAAATGTTACATACAGGACTTGGTCAAGGGGACCATTCTGGGGACTGGTAGTCAATCTGGGGGCTTTATCTGTTTGATGACAACAAGAATACCAACTTAGGTATTTCTAATTCGGCTATGAACTTTAACCCCTCTAAAGATCTCTGGCATTGCAGACTTGGTCATCCTACTGACCAAGTCCTCATTGCTCTTAAACTTGACCTGAACTTGACTAAAACCACCTCTACTGCGGTTTGTGAAACCTGTCATAGGGCTAAGCAAACAAGGGAAGCTTTTCCCTTGAGTGATCACAAATCCAACAACATTGGTGAACTTGTTCACTTGGATCTGTGGGGCCCTTATAATGTTCAAAGCAAGGAAGGGTACAAGTACTTTCTTACTATTGTGGATGATTATTCTAGGGTTGTGTGGACCTACCTTCTAAAAGGGAAAGATGAAGTTTTTGATTGGCTTGTTCATTTCATAAACATTGTTAAAACTCAGTTTAACTCTAATGTTAAAGTTTCTAGATCAGATAATGGGACTGAATTTGTTAACAAAAAGGTCCACACTTTGTTTTCCAATTTAGGTATCATCCACCAAACCTCTTGTCCTCATACTCCCCAGCAAAATGGGATTACTGAAAGGAAACATAGACACCTTCTTAATGTATCCAGGAGTCTTATGTTTCAGGGAGGGATTCCTATTAAGCTTTGGCCTGAATGTATTCTAACTGCTGTGTATCTAATTAACAGGCTCCCCTCTTCTGTCTTAATAGGTAAACCCCCCTATGAAATGCTCTACAAGAAAAAACCTAACCTCTCTCACCTCAAGTGTTTTGGGTGTCTTTGTTTTTCAACTTTTCTTAACAACAGTGACAAGCTCACATCTAGGGTTGAAAAATGTGTTTTGATTGGATACTCTTCTATTAAAAAGGCTTATAAACTTTTTAGTCTTGACAATAGAAGGGTGTTGTTTTCTAGAGATGTGAGATTTTATGAAACTGTTTTCCCTTTTGTTGGGTCAGCATTTACTGACCCTGATGCAACTCTAGGATTTGAATATAAAATCCCTCTAAGTGTTTCATGCTCAAAAGTAAGGCTAGTCTGTTGAAGGATGACCAGAGGAACAAAGTTCCTACTGAAGACTTTGTAGCTGAAGGACGTTCAGCAATCCCCTTCAAGTTAACTTAAAATACTAAAGAGTCTTTGCTTCAAATACTAGGCGGTCTAGTTGCTGAAGAACAAGAACTGAAGAAGGGCTTTCAGTTCAGTTTAGTTTGACAATACTAAACTGAATGATGTCGATCTCCTCTAGGATACTGATGATACTTCAGTATTCTGAAGGTTTGAATTAGGCGGGAAAATATAACTTTAAGTCAAAGTAGGTTGCTTGTATAGTTGGGTATAAGTACAACCTTGATATTTTCTAGAATAGTTTAATATGTACTTTGTACTATTTATCCAACATGGGCATCAACCACCCATTGGATAGGCTTATGCATGGGAACATGCGAAATGCAAACCCTAATTCACACTACCTATAAAAGGAGTGTACAGTGAGAGAGAAAGGGTTAACCAATACAAGAGTAGAAACTCTGGAAAACCTTTCTCTCTCGATAACAACTAAACCATATAGCCAAGAAGCATATGAACGTTTAGATTAGAGCTTAGACTTTAAATGTGGTTATACGTCTAAGTAGAGGAGATCAGAACCCATTGTTATTCAACCACTTTGTTATTCCGCAAACAAAGTGGGTTATAGATTCTTTATTTGATTCTAATAAAATTCTATACGTTGAAAAGTTATTGCTATTGTTGTTTTAATTGTTCATAGTTCTTATCTATTGTTAAAACAACACACTTGAGTCTTGGTAAAGAGTTATTACTTAATGTTGATAAGTAATAACGATTTACAAGGGACCAACAAGTGGTATCATAGAGGTTTGATTAGCTAAACTCTTATTTTATTAAACTGCTCATTTAAAGTTTCAAATCAAGATCCAAAAATGGCTCAAGTTATACCACAAACCCTAGAATATAGGGGTGGCCAACTCAATGTTGCTCCTGTGCTAGAGGTAGCAAATTTCACAAATTGGAAGAAGTGGTTTCTTGTCCACATGGTTGGGATTGAACCTCAATTCCTTGGAATCATTGAAAATGGTTTGTTTGTTCCCATGGTTGGGGACAATAGAAAACCTGAAGTACAATGGACTGCTGATGAGAGAAAAGCTGCTAACCTAGACCAGCGTCTCAAAATTCTCATCATGTCTGTGCTTCTTGATGACCAAATGAATATTGTTGTAAATTGCAAAACAGCCAAATCTACATGGGAGGACCTTATTCTTTATCATGAGGGACCTTTTGATGTGAAGGAAACTAGAATCATGGATTTAAAGCTTCAATACAATACCTTCAAACACAAAGAAGAGGAAACCCTCACACAAACATTCACCAAGTACAAAGCACTGATGAATGAACTAGTGAATGATGGCGTTGAGCTTTCAAAACTTGAAATCGACACAGTTTTTGTTAATGCATTTCCAAAAAAGTGGCTCGGTTTCTGTCAAAGCTTGAGAGATGCTAACCACATTAAATATTGTGATCTAGCTTCTCTTTTTGGGAAACTAAAATATGAAGAAAACCTAGTTGATAGGATTTATGAAGGCTCTAGCAAGAGTAAAGCATTAACCATTGTTACACCCTTGTCAACAGCCTTCTTTAGTGAAGCTGTTATTCCAGACTACCAAGATAGTCCTGACGATGAAGAGGACACTAGAACTAGTGAGTAATATATGAATGACCTCAAAGAGGAATTTCATGAAAGATTACTTCTGGCCAAATCTAGAAGGTTCTTTAAGAAAGGAGGCAAATTCACCAGCACCTTAAAAGCTACAGCAGACACTGTTTGCTATAAATGTGGGAAGTCTGGTCACTTTGCTAAGGATTGTTACTCCAAAACATCCATTCCTTCTTATTCATCACCAGCACAATCAAGACAATCTGGTCAATCTCCATCTCAACAGAAACAAATTACATCATCTCCCTTTCAGCAAAACATGGTTGAACTTAGGCCAACTAAAGATTTTGAAGCAAAGTATAGAGAAATCAAGGCTAGACTAGCACTAATGAACCCTAAAGGTTCTTCCACTAAGTCTTCCAAGCAAGACAAGAACAAAAGGCTCGTTGTTGAAACCTATGAATGGGATGAAGAGGAAGCTTCTTCAAATGATGATAATGAAATGGTTAATGTGAAAGTACTAAGGGCACTTGCTGATGATGAAGAATCTAACTCAAATGTTGTAGCCAAAGAAAGTGCTCGAAATGGTGAATGGGTCAACATCACGATAAAAAAGGTACAAACACTTCTTGAATTAGAAGATAAGGAAGACATTAAGTTTGTCTTTGACTACCTGTGCATTGAACTAAAATATGTTTAAGACCAAAGAAGCAATTTGCTTGAAAAATTTTACAAATTTGTTCTTAAACTTGTTGATTTTGAAAGTAAGCTTATTGAACTAAAAGAAGCTAAACTTGAAGTTCTTACTTTTCAACAATTAAACAAAGATGTTCTTGAAGAAAACAAATCCTTAAGGGTTGAACTAAAAGAAGCAAAAGATATTGTAAAATCTTGGCTTAGAAACTCTAACAGGGTAAATCAATGCATCAATGAACAAATTCCTACACAAAAAAGGAAAATGCTTGGTGCTGAAGGATCCACCAGCACCAACTCTCATGATACTGTCTTTGTCAAAGCCTCAAATGAGGATGGTAGCTCGATCCCTGACTTTGTAAGGTCAGGTGAAGAGAATTAACCCAATCATGATACTGGACGTATCCTTCTCCCTGAGTTTCAAGCAAATGCTGATTCTTCAGCACTTATTGAGTCCTCAGTTACCGAGGATGACTCAAATGATGATTTAGAGAATGAAGCAAGTATCCCACTTTCTCCTTTGGAGAAGCTGGCTGGTGATGAACCCTCTACTGAACCTAAATCAATCCAGTCAATCATCATGTTTCACACCACACACAAAAGTAGTTCTTCCAAACATGTCAAAATTGACACATCAAAGAACTCTTCAGCTCTTGCTGAAGGCTCACATAAGGAAACTACATCTTCAGTTTCAACAAATAAACTGAAGAACGCTAGAACTGTGGAAGATGAGAGAATATCTCTTGTCATGAAAGAGATCAATGATCTTAAAATACAACTCAGGCAGCAGTAAACACCAACTCGATTAAGAGACGATCCACCAAACTCTCTACATTATATGTACACGACACTATTAAAAAAGGCTTGTGATTTATGTGGTCTAAACAACCATCTAACTAAAACTTGCCATTAAGTGATTTATTGTACCAAATGTGAGAAAACTGACCATCGCACTTGTGAACATACTGAATATATGATTGCAAAAACTAGTGCTAATGCTCAAAGCTTTGGGGCATCTCATTCCAGGAGAAACATTACTTTCCCACCATGCATCCACTGTGGTATGGGAAATCATCTCTCATATGACTGTTATCATTACCCAGTTTGTGACATTTGTGGGAGCTATGACCATGACTCTCATGGACATAATCGAATAATCTCACTCTGAGGGGGTATTAAACCTAGGAAACCTAACCCTTTTACCAAATGTTGTGAAATTTGTGGAAACAATTTCCACACTACATCTGATCACGATCATATAGAGGGGTTCAGTAGAGGTGAGGATCTTTAGACTAAAAAGGCCAATGTTGTTCAATCCTCACCCTCTTCCTCTGAGCAATCAACTTCATCATCCTCATCAAAAGGACACTTCAGATCTAGAACTCCTTCTAGATCTAAAACACCCACTCAGCAAAAGTGGGTTTTAAAACAAAACTGACCATTGTTGATGGTTTCTCCTAGAGTCAAAGAATTTTATGTCATGAACATGAACTCTACTCTGGAGACTTGCTTCTTTGCTAAAGCCTCAAACATCACCAACTGGCTTTGGCATAAGAGGCTTTCACATCTTAATTTCAAAACAATCACTCTACTGGTAAAACAAAATCTTGTTATTGGTCTTCCCTTACTAGTCTACTCCAAGGATAAACCATGCTCAGCATGTGAAAAAGGGAAGCACCATAGGGCCATTTAAAAAAAAAAACTTTCTCAAGTAAAGAAAGTCTTCATCTTCTTCACGTGGACCTTTTTGGCCCAGTATGACCTAGGGCCATTTGTCATGAAAAATATACACTTTTCATTGTTGATGAGTACTCTAGGTACACCTGGGTATATTTTCTGGCAAAGAAAATCCATGCACCAGTTGCCATTATGTCTTTCATCAAAATAGTTGAAAAACACTCATGTCAAACAACTTAGAACTGACAATGGAACTAAACTCAGAAATCACATACTGATCAAATTCTTTGATTACAAAGGAATTTCCCAAAATTTCTCATCTCTTTACACACCTGAACAAAATGGTGTGGCTGAAAGAAGGAACAAAACTTTGATTGAAGCAACAAGGTCAATGCTTGCTGGATCTACTCTCTCTCAGCATTTTTGGACTGATGTTGTAGCTACTGCTTGCTACACTCAAAATAGATCCATAATTGTGAAGAGACATATGAAGACTCCCTATACAGTCTTCAGGGGGAGAATTCCAAACATCTCATTCTTACATGTATTTGGGTGTCCAGTATTCATTCACAATCCAGTTCCTCATATTTATCCATTTGAAGATATGACAAGTCCTACAAAAGGAAATTCTTCAGTATCAAATACTGATGGATGTCAATCAAATGACCAATATGGTCAATCTCAAAATGATCAATATGCTCATGAACAAAATGATCTATCAATTCAAGCTCTACAACTATCTGAGCCTCCTGCTCAAAGCTCTACAACTATCTCTAGGGAATTAGGTCTTGGATGTGTTTCTTCTGACCAAGAAGGAAGCCCTCAATTGATTGAACCTTTGTCTATTGAATATCCTTCAACAGACACTAGAGATAATCCAATTCCAGTGCCATGTTATGGACTTCCAAGCTCTAGTTATCATCATAATACCAGTGTCTATTCCACAGCTCCACAAAAATCTTGGACTAATAATAGTCACATACAGCTGGTGAACATAATAAGCAATCTTGGAGAAGGTAGAGTAACTAGTTCTATGACAAAGAAATTGACATCTGGAGAGTGTCTCTATGCAAACCTTCTTTCAAAAATTAAACCAACAAAGATTTCTAAAGCACTCACACACCCTGGATGCGTGGATGCTATGAAAGAGGAACCAAATGAACTTGAAAGAAACAAAGTCTGGAAATTAGTTCCCCTTCCATATGGCAAATCAACCATTGGTACCACATGGGTTTACAAGCTCAAAAGAGATGAAACCAATATGGTGACCAAAAATAAAGCTAGGGTGGTGGCTCAAGGATTCAATCAAGAGCCTAGAGTTGATTTTGATCAAACTTATTCTCCAGTTGCACGTATGGAAGCCATATGTATATTCCTTGACAATGTCACTTACATGAACTTTACCATCTACCAAATGGATGTCAAAAGTGCATTCCTAAATGGTGACCAAAAAAGGGGAAGTTCATGTTACTCAGCCTCCAGGTCTTGAGAGTTCGAAATACCCAAATCATGTCTACAAGCTTTACAAAGCTTTGTATGGACTGAAGCAAGCCCCGAAGGCATGGTATGAAACTTTCTCAAACAATTCTTATTGAACATAAATTTGTCAGAATAAACATAGATTGCACCTTGGTTATCTATAAATCTAAAACCTAACACCATTCTGGTAAAAATTTATGTGGATGACATCATCGTTGGTTCTCAAGCTTGAAACCTTGCAAATAAATTGCCAAGCTGATGACCAGCAAGTTCGAAATAAGTATAATGGGGTGAACTCACATACTTCCTTGGCTTTCAGATAAAACAATCCGACCAAGGCATCTCCATCAATCAAGAAAAATATGTCAAGGACTTGCTGAAGAAGTATGATATTAATTGTGCTTCAGTTAAAACACCAATGGTACCCCTTAACAACTTAGGACCTGATCTCAATGGACATTTAGTCAATGAGACTCAGTATAGAGGTATGATTGGATCACTCATATACTTAACAGCAAGCAAACCTGACATTCAATTCTCTCCTTGCCTTTGTGCAAGATTTCAAGCAAATCCAAAGGAATCACACCTTACTGCTATAAAGAGAATCTTCAAATACCTAAAAGGTACACCAAGTCTAGGTCTTTGGTACCCCAAATCCTCAGGGTTTAATCTTAAAGGGTATTCAGACTCAGTTTACGATGGATACAATATGGACAGAAAAAGCACTTTTGGTGCTTACCAATTGTTAGGTGGCAAACTTGTGTGTTCGAGTGCTAAAAAGTAACAAACAATTACCATGTCTTCAGCAGAAGCTGAATATGTGGCTGTTGTTGGATGTTGGGCCAATGTTCTTTGAATGAAAAGCCAACTGGCTAATTATGATATAGAATATGAAAAGTTACCAATCTTTTGTGATAACACTAGTGCTATTGCAATATCCAATAATCCAGTCCTTCACTCAATAATTAACACATTGATATCAGATATCGCTTTATCAAAGATCACATTATTAAAGGGGACATTGATTTACATTTCATCCACACTCATTACCAATTGGCTGATATCTTCACCAAACCATTTGATGAACTAACATTGAAAAGATTGATAATGGTGCTGATATGCTGAACATTGATGATATAAAACCTGAACCTTCAGCATTGACTGAAAAAGCTTAAAGGTTCAACACTTCTTAAAATTTTGATTTATGTAAGTAGTAGTGTCTGAGTAAAGGAGTGTGAAATGTCATGTGTCTATATCACAAATGTGATTGTGTACATGGTGTTTTGTCGCCTTATCCGATTCAGTGAAGCTGAACAAATAATCAAAAAAATTCATCAAAGTTTTGATTTATGCAAAGTAGCAGTGTCTGAGTAAAGGAGTGTGCAATGTCATGTGTCTATATCACAAATGTGATCGTGTACATGATGGTCTGTCGCCTTATCTGATGCACTGAAGCTGAAAAAAATCATAAGTCATCAGTATTTCTTTTCTTCAGCATTCTAAACAAAAAACAACTTTAATACAAATGAGTAGCTAGGCCCGAGTAGAGGAGCATGCAACGTCATATGTCTTGTTCACTTATGTGAACATGTATATGGGGTTTTGTCGCCTCATCTGACGCACTGAAGCTCACAAGTATTCTCTTCAAGTTCAGCATATCTGGCCAACAGTTTTTAAGACAAATCAATCATGTGATTCAAAAGAGTTAGTGGCATTAAATGTCTTGAGAATAAATACAAAACATTCTTTCAAAATTTTTCAATTGTTTATTTAGGAAATATCAAACGTCCATATCACAGTCAACAACTCCCTGACACAATGAGGCGTTTCACTGTTCAAAGCAACAGAAAATCATACCACTTTTCAGAACATTAATGAGAGAGTTTGTGCCATTTGTTCAAAAGAAACCCTAAAAGTTTTTAATTCTTTCAAATGTTTTAAAAACTTTTACAAATCAGCCGAAAGTGTTTATTTATATCTCCTTGAAGATTGAAGTTTCATAACATTTGCAAAGCCTTCATAAAAAAACACACAAAGTCTCTCTCTCTTTCAAGAAAAACACACACATAAACAATGGCTTCCGAATCATCTTCACAATAACAAGATGTTGACATCACCCTCAATCCCTCCATCCATGTTAACTATCCTATTGAGGATATCTTTTTTAAACCAAACAACCTCACCTTGATCAAACCAAAAACCCTAACATCTGATCCTGGAAACCAAGTTTTGAACTTTTTATCGAAATGTGTATCCGTGATGCCTTGTTCAAAGATCCAGTTGTGATGTTTCAAAACGTTTAAAAGAATTTTGGTTCACGGCACAAGGGTCAAAGAACAAGAAATCAATTGAGTTTGATTCTACAACTTCTGGTATTCATGGGAAAACAGGGTTGAAGTTGTTTAGAAGGGTTTTAGGGTTAAACTATTTGGATGATCCTAATGAGTATGAGGCTGTATCCAATGATTTCTCTGTTGTCAAAACATTTTTCAAAGAAATTGGGTACACTGAAGAGATTAGTGATAAGGGTGGGCTGAAGAGAAGTTGTTTACCACCTAAGCAGAAACTTTTGATGTCTATTTCAATAGAGTGTCTGGGTGGGAAAACTGGAGGGCTTGATCAAATCAATCAAAAGGATGACCTGATTTTATATTGTCTGGCAAAGGGTATAAAGGCTGATTTTGGGAAATTAATCTTTGAAGATCTCCATGGAAAACTGGAGAAGAAAACTAGGGAAAAGAATGTGGTCTACACAAGTTACTTGTCCCTCATTTTTGCTGACCACCTTGGTAATGATTATTCTAACAACCAAGGAGTTAAATTAATTTTTCAACCCTTTGATGTTAAACGCCAGAACATTCCAGTAAGCACAACTGACCCTCCTTTCACACAGTCCATGCTGGACATTTGCTCAGCAAATGCTCTAGTAGTGTATAAAGCTCTAAAAGACACTCCTCCAACTAGAGAAGGGGATCTAACATGAACAAAGCCTGGAGCTTCTTCATTTGGACCACGTTAGAAGCATACATCAGTGAATACTATTAAGTGTAGACGTGTGTCCAAGAAAAGGAGGCACCCCACAGGATCTTCATCAAAGAAGAATACTAATGATCCCTAAGGCCAAGCTTCAAAGAAACATAAGTCCTCGGCCAAGGATCAGAACCCAAGCAAGCCGCCACCTTCAGTGTCTGTTGGAGGTGACATGCATAAAGAGGCCCTGAAGGCAACCCCTCTCTCGACTTCTTTAGGAGAGAAGGGTGAAGATAGAGCGCACCCTCAGCTCAGTAGTGTGGAGTCAGCATTGGTAAGTAATCTAAATCTGAATACATCTTCAATTTCATTACCAATTTCTATCACTTGTCACTCTGAGTCTGCATCAGGGCATGAGGCTTCAGCAAATTCAATAGCTGACGCTGACCTGGACTATCTGTTTCTGATGATGTAGTCCCCCCACAACAGGGTCCTACTGAAGGAACCACAAACATTATCATTAATCGTAACTTATCAGGGACTCTTTCTCAGGATCCATCAGGTAAAACCAAACCTAGTGGTGAAGGACTTGAAACTGACCATCACATTGGAGGTGATGATCAACAGACAACAAACAAAGTGCTTCTCTCCACTGGCGCCAAGGGGGGACACTTGCCAACATTTATGTTCAGCATGTCTGCTGAAGACTTGGAGAAAGAGTTGGGGTTCAGTGAAAGAACTCCAGTCAACCTGGATGACAGTGAACATAAAGAGGAGAATGCTAATCAAGCTCCCAAGCCACCATCCCCTAAATCTATTCAGGTAAAAGAATTGACGAATCAGGTGTTGGTTCTTCAATCACAGGTGGTCAAACTAAAGGAACAAAAAGCCATTGCTAATGTTGAATTAGTTACTCTCAAAGCCAGGCCAGTTCCTCCCACTGTTGAGCAAACCAAATATGACATTCTCGCTGCTCTCAAGCCCCTAGTAAAAGATGTGGCCACCATCACCTCTGTTAAGAATGAGGTCCAAACTCTCATGGACTCTATCAAAACTGCCTCCTTTGAGTTCCCAGCTGATTACAAGCTAGTTCCCACTCAGCTGAATGAGTTATGTGATACTGTTTCAAAAATCAAGGATAGAGTGGGTCTACTGGAACAACAAAAACTGAGCCTATCGGAGGAGGTTCAGCTGAAACTGAACGAACTCGCAAATGTTCCAGCAATACTGGCCAAGGTATCCTCTACCTTAGATTCTTTATGTACGTTTATGCCTGCTGGGGGTTCATCAGAAGTTGTTGGGCAATCTTCTGATGAGGGGGAGAAAATCACTATCCAGCACCTCTTTCAAAGGCATGTACAAAAAGGCCAAAAAACAACCTGAAAAACCTATTGTGTATGATTCACCTTATAAGAGCCCAGCTAAGACTCAGGGAGAGTCTTCAGTTAAAGACAGTCACACTGATGGTCTTAAAACCAGCAATGACTCTACTGATGATGGTTCTTCTTCCATCAAATCCAAAAGCAAAGGTGAAGTCACACTGGATGAAAGGATAATCAATTCTGGGTTGGCCACTTAAGAAGAACTTGACAAATTGTACAATCTTCAGCAAGAAGAAAAGCTAAGAGACCTGAAGCTGAGCTTGTATAAAAAAATAGGGATAGTTGAAGTTGAAAGTTTTTTCAAGAAGAAAGTGTTATATGAAAAGTTTTGTATTACAAGGCTGAACAGAAGAAATATCTCACCAATCACCAATGTTGATATGCTGACAAGCAGAGGTGATACTCATCTCAATTTATATAGGGGTGATGGAACTGATGAGATCATCAAAAAATTCCAAGGAAAAAACTTTCTTACACTGAGTGGACTGAAATGAGTGTGAAGATTGAGGAAAGGAAATCCAAGAGATGGGATGAAGTCAGCACCATAATTTAACACTTCATGAGAAATCATGAAAAGCTTGGTGAGATCCTCAACATCAGCAATCAGGTTTCACTGAAAGATCAAGATCCACTACTGGAGCTGAACAAAAGAGCCAATCTGGTTCAACTTGGTGTTGGTGACATCTTTGTCACCACAAAGAAATACAAAGGCTTTGTTCAATTTCAAAATCATCTCCCTGGGAAAGTACTAGAAGAACTAGAATTGGGAATGATCATGTTAAATCACTGTGAACGTCAAGACTATGTGGGTATTAGTGACCTTGATGATCTGAACAATGAATTTCATGGAAACATTCAGAAAATCTTCTTTGCTCACCATGGTGGTCCAGGACTCACTGAAGCTGCAAAAACCTTCTACATGTGCTTACTATCAATACTGGACGTAAGAAATTCAGATCCATCCATTCAGACTCCTGTCATTAAGAACTTAGGCCTAAGGAAAATTAAATAATCATTTGTATTATTTTTGTTGTAATTTGTAATGTTTCAATAAATGATTACCTGATGTTTTTAAGTTTAATATTGTTCAGTGCAAGTAAGAAGAAGTTGTTATGCTCACTTACTACTCACATTAGACTTAGGCTATTTGTATATCCAAATAGGGGGAGATTTTTGGGTCAGCATTTACTGACCCTGAAGCAACTCTAGGATTTGAATATAAAATCCCCCTATGTGTTTCATGCTCAGCAGCAAGGCCAGTCTGCTGAAGGATGACCAGAGGAACAAAGTTCCTACTGAAGGCTTTGTAGTTGAAGGACGTTCAGCAATTCCCTTCCAGTTAACTTAAAAGACTAAAGAGTCTTTGCTTCAAATACTAGGCGGTCTAGTTGCTGAAGAACAAGATCTAAAGAAGGGCTTTCAGTTCAGTTTGGTTTGATAATACCAAACTGAATGATGTCAATCTCCTCTAGGATACTGAAGATACTTCAGTATTCTGAAGGTTTGCATTAGGCGAGAAAAGATAACTTAAAATGAAAGTAGGTTGCTTGTATAGTTGGGTATAAGTACAACCTTTATCTTTTCTAGAATAGTTTAATATGTACTTTGTACTGTTTATCTAGCATGGGCATCAACCACCCACTGAATAAACTTATGCATGGGAACATGCGAAATGCAAACCCTAATTCACACTGCCTATAAAAGGAGTGTACATTGAGAGAGAAAGGGTTAAGCAATACAAGAGTAGAAACTCTTGAAAACCTTTCTCTCTCGATACCAACTAAACCATATAGCCAAGAAGCATATGAACGTTTAGATTGGAGCTTAGACTTTAACTTTGGTTATACGTCTAAGTAGAGGAAATCACAACCCATTGTCATTCAACCACTTTGTTATTCTGCAAACAAAGTGGGTTATAGATTCTTTATTTGATTCTAATAAAAGTCTATACGTTGAAAAGTTATTGGTATTGTTGTTTTAATTGTTCATAGTTCGTATCTAGTGTTAAAACAACACACTTGAGTCTTGGTAAAGAGTTATTACTTAAGGTTGATAAGTAATAACGATTTACAAGGGACCAACACTTTTTAAGATGAAAAACAAAAAGGAAACTGATTTGGCATATGTATCTTTTACAAGTGATGCTGAACTTATAAACTTTTTTGATAATCAAAATACTTTAAGTCTCAATGATGAAGAGAGATCTACATCTAATGAGGATGGCAGGGCTCATTCAGGGGATGATCCAAGTGATGAGGACACCCCTGATGAAGACCCTGCAACCCAAATAGATGATAATGCAATTTCTGAGGGCAACTTTATTGTCCCTCCTAACACTTGTGATGAGCATTTTGGGGATACCACTGAGGAAGGGGTTCAGCTTGTTAGAAAGTCTTCTAGACCTACTAAACTGCCTGCTAAACTCAATGATTTTGTGCTTGATAGTAAGCTTAAGTATGGTATAGAAAAGCATGTTAACTACTCTAATTTGAACACTACCAACTTCTATTTTGCTACCACTCTTAATCAATATGTTGAACCCTCTACCTACTATGAAGCTGTGAAAGACAGTAGGTGGGTTGAGGCTATGAATAATGAAATTGAGGCCCTTTTAAGGAATAAAACTTGGACTTTATGTGACTTACCTGTTGGCAGAAAAGCTATCAATAACAAATGGGTCTATAAGATCAAATATAAGTCTTCTGGTCTTGCTGATAAGTTTAAAGCTAGGGTTGTTGCTAAAGGGTATAGTTAAAAGTAATGTATTAACTTTGATGAGACTTTCAGTCCTATTGTAAAGATGGTTACTGTTAGGTGTTTGGTTAGCATTGATGTCTCTAATGATTGGCCTCTTTTTCAACTTGATGTGAACAATGCTTTCTTGTATGGTGATCTTGACGAGGACATTTATATGACTTTACCTTTGGGTTTTAATTGCAAAGATAAAAGTAAGGTCTGTAAGCTTAATAAAGCATTGTATGGTCTTAAGTAAGCCACATGGCAGTGGAATGCCAAACTAACCACTGTCTTGGTTGAGCATGGCTTTATCAAAAGTAATTTTGATTACTCTCTCTACACTAAACGGAATGGGAATATGTTTATTGCTCTTCTTGTGTATGTTGATGACTTTATCATTACTCGTAGCTGCATTGAGGAAATTGAATAATTTAAAAGCTTTCTAAAAACCAAGTTCATGATTAAAGATCGTGGCATAATGAAGTTTTTATTAGGTATTGAGGTTCTTGAAAATGCTAATGGAATATGCATGACCCAAAGGAAATATTGTCTTGAGCTTATTCATGAGTTTGGCTTGCTTGCTGCTAAACCAACAACAACTCCTTTGCCTGAAAATTGTGTTTTGGTTGTTGATGAAAGTGATATTGATAAATTACTCTTAAACATTTTTTAGTATCAAAGATTACTCGGGAGACTTATTTACCTTACTCATACCAGACTTGATATATCTTATGTTGTTCATTGCCTTAGTCAACACATGCATGCCCCTCTACAATTTCATCTTAAGGTTGCATTGAGAGTTATTAGATATCTTAAAAACTCTCCTGGGATAGGTATTCGGTTCTATAAAGATACATCCTTAAGGATATCTTACTTCACTGATGTTGATTGGGAAAAATGTCTTAAGACAAAAAAATATGTATCTTGATACTGTGTTTTTCTTGGAAGGTCTCTTGTCTCTTGGAAGAGCAAGAAGCAACCCACAGTATCCAGATCATCAGCTAGGCTGAATATAGATGTATGGCAAGTTCCACCTGTAAAGTAATATGGATCACTAATTTACTTAGTGATCTCAAGTTTAAAAACTTGTTTCCTGTGAACCTTTATAGTGACAGCAGCTCTGCTATTCAGATTGCTGCCAATCCTGTTTTTCATGAGAGAACCAAACACTTTGAAGTTGATGTTCACTTGGTGAAGGAAAAAGTTCAAGATGGTGTGATTAACGCTATCAAAGTTGCTTCACTTGATCAAACTGCTGACATTTTTACCAAAGCCCATTGCATTAACCAACACTTGAAACTGTGTAAACAGTTGAGGCTTGTAGACATGTTTGGCAGATAATATATTGCTCTCTCTTGTGTCAGATTGAGGAAGGGTGTTACTTTGGCAATCTTCCTTTTTTATTATTTGTGTTGGTTTGGTTGTTGTAACATGTTTATGTTGATGGACCTTGGTGTTTTGTTCACTTGTTACTTTCGAGCTTTATTCTCTTGATGGGCTCTCGTTCAATAGCCATCCAAATTTCTTTCGCAGTAGAACATGCATCGACTGTTGAGTAAATGTCATCCCCAATCTCACTTAGAATCAGATAGATTGCTTCCTTCTCTGCATCAATCCTAGCACGATTCTCTTTCGTAGTATTCTCATATGTTTCCTCAATAGTATGCTCATCGGCACCTGGCGTCGAGTCGGCTGCTGTAGTTGCAGGAATGGTGATTGTAGTGAGAGTATAGGTTCCTTCTTTGATGCAACGTCGGAGAAGATCACCATTTGGTCTTGTATCAAGATATCGAAGAAATCGTGATTGCCATTGTGCATATCGACCAGTCACGAGCATTAGTGGTCTCTCTTTGTTACCCGCTACCATAATGTTGTTATTTGTAACACGATACTCTGTAGTAGAATCCATCTTGATAATCTCTGAATGTTGAAATGAATATGGATCTTAAGTAGATGTTGTAGTGATTGTTGTTGAAGAGAAAAGTAGTTGAAATCCCTTAATCATGTGTGCTTAGGAAACCAAAAATTCCAAGACCAAAAAACTCACGATTTTCAAATTCACGTTTTTCAGAAAATCTCGGAAAAGGTTTCACAATATGAAAGTCCAAATTTCGCAATATCACAAATCTATATCTTCGCAATATTGGCGAAGTCAAATCTTCGCAATGTCAGTATCACAATCTTTGCAATGTTCAAAACTTCCAACCTTCCAATCTTCGCAATGTTCACAAATCCCAAACTTCTCAATGTCTTCGCAATGAGCAAATGCAAGCCTCTCAATATCCAAAAGATGATTCTTCGCAATGTCTTCACAATGAGCAACTGCAATCCTCGCAATATCCAAAAGATAAGTCTTCGCAATGTCAAAAGAAAGAATCTTCGCAATATGCAAAAAAACTTCAAACTTCGCAATATTTTTCATAGTATTCGCAATAAGAGAAACCCTTCTTATTGCTATTTCGCAATATTAAAACCCTAGAGTATTGGGAAGAGTTATTAATGCCCAGATTTCGCCATAAAAACACTGTTTCGAGATTTTTGAAGAAAGATGAGATTTTTTCTTAGAAATCCGCGATTCTAACCAATCCAAAGCACCCAAATCCCTACCACAACTATGTAGGAGATATGTGGATCACTTGAAATAACAAAAACACGAAAAAATTTTGAAACTTGGGTAAAAACTATCAAAAACTCACGAATACAACTAAAACAATCACTAATCTACCCCATGGCGATTGATACCAAATTTTGTCCCTAATTATATGATGATAGATCTAAGAAAGAAAGAAAGAAAATAGATGAAAGTAGATGAAAGTAGATGAATTCTAGAGAGAGAAAGTAGATAGAGAAAAGAGAGAGATGTGTGAAACTTAGGGAATATTAGATTAAGAAAAAATGAACAACCAACCCTCTCCTAATATGCTAGGAGAGGTATATATAGTCGGGCCCACATGTGGCATAATGGGCTATATTGTTTGATTGGGTCGGGCTTGAATAAATGCTTAGTACCTTGAAAGAGGCCTTTTAAGCTAGCCATCAAGCCCGTAATGTCACGACTATTTAACTAACTATTACAAAATTATAATAAATGTTACAACATAAACCTATGACCGAACATTCTTGTTTGACTCAATATTTTAAGGCTAACAGTTCTTCTGACTTTTAGTGCACAATAATCCATTATCTTGGACATACCAAGTTTCACCAAGACTTCTTAGAAACGTAGAGTTAATGTCTTCATCATCAATCTATATTCCATGAAATCCAACTTACTATTAAGATCATGTAACCGACTTCTGACTTCACTAAGCTTTTCATTTGGAAGAGCTTTGAAAGTAGTGAACTCCTTTACCAGTTTCTTTCTCCTTTCCTTAGTAGTATCTTCATTGCCACCAAAGGTGTTCTTGATTACATCCCATAGCTCTTTAGCAGTATCATACTGTCAGAACTTAAATTGCTCTTTTTGGCCAAGAGCTAGTTGAAGACAATTGAGTGCCTTCATGTGATTCCTCCTTGCAGCAATTTCATCAATAGAAGTAGCTCTTCCATCTTGTGCATTGGAACCTTCAGGTTCATCTTTACCATCACTTGTTGCTTTTAGTTTCCTCTTGGCTTCATCATCTATTTTCTTCTCTTCATGATCAAAGGAGTTTCCAAATTCAATGATCTCCCAAAGGATGTAGTAATCCAATTGGAGATATTGCTTAATTAGGAATTCCCATAATTCAAACTTGTTAGGGTCAAGAAATGGGAGTTTGATGTTTCTAGTGGGATGAGTAGGGTTTGATGATTTTTCAGTTAGGTTTGACATGGTTTAGGGTTGTGGTTTTGCGTTTAGGTTTAGTACGATTTAGGATTTTGTTCTTTTGATCAAAGTTCCTCAACAAGCTCTGATACCACTTGTTGAACCCAAACTTAGATCGATTAGCTTTGTATTATCAAGATAAATCAAGTATAATACGTAGAGAAACTTTATGTAATCTAAAAATCTAAGTGTTATGCGGAATCTAACACTTAGAACAAAGAACAAAGTGACAAGAACGTATACCAAACTTTCAATCGATTAATATCAATAATAGGGAACAAAGTATGAAAGTCGTATATGAATACCTAACCCTTAGGCCTCCTTTTATAAACTAAAGAGCCTTGTACAATAAGCTAAGGATCAACTATTATAGGAAGTTATACAAGATAAACATAGAAAATAAACTTATTTGAACATACCTTCCTAAATAAACAAAACATGTTGATCCATGCAACTTATGCAATCCCACAGTGGGTAGGAGTCGTGCCTTCAGTGGCTTCATGTCAGCGGCTACACAATGCGTGACAGTGGATAGAATGTTTCTTGTCAGCGGCTAGATCTTCACTTTTCAGCGGCTAGGGACTTGGTCATTTTATTCCCAACATTGCCGTATCTCTTTATGGTTTAGGCGGGATAATCTGATAAAGCACTTTATACAGGATAAAGTGGATATTCATGTTAAAGTTACCCTAGCACGACCTAGTGAGGAAAGGGAACAGTTGGCAGAACTATTCACTGAAAGTTGGTTAAAGGCATGTCCAAGAATATACATGAATTTAATGTAGTGTACGTCTTCCACTCAAAAGACGACAAGTCACAACTACCCCCACTAAGGTAGCAACCTCGTACCACTATAAATAGAGATTGATGACGTATAGTCCCCAACCGGGTCATGAACCCGACCCATGGGTACTACCCGTATCCGGACCATCACTAATGAGTTGGATTAATGTTATTTGAGCTTATGGGCTTCGAATGAATAGTGACCGCATAGGGTAAGTGCGTCCCACGGCCCGGCACGGCCGGTACAGGGTTAGACAGAATCACAACCTAATTAGGATTGTGATTTACCCTAAAGTAGAGGATATACACTAACCATATTAGAAGATAAAAATCAAGATAATTATGGTACTTATCCTATTCTTGGCACCGAAGCATCGGTAAAAGCCCACTACGGTTTTACCGCCTATATAAGGAACCCCCAAGGGTTCCACAAAGGTATCGTATTCTTCACACTCTCACACCTCATCCGATTACTAACCCTAAACCGATTACTTACTCTCACGCCGAAGTCTAATCGTGGGATACGCTCCCATGGTAAGCCTAACAGCGTGTTACTTTTAGTGTGCAGGATCCCAACCCGAAGTTTACTTGGTGCAGGAGCCGGAGCCCAAGCACCCGAATTAAGCCTATATCAGGTCAAGCTAGGATCATCCAAATTTTGTATCAACAAGTTGGCGCCATCCGTGGGACCTTACACTAAACGGAACTCTACCAATGACGAAGGGACATCCTCATGGAAACCCAAGGAGCACGAACCTTGGGAACCGAAAGTCCAAAGCTGACATTCTAGTTACCCTAACCCCGCCTCCAGGTAGACAAACAGGAGGGTCAAACAACCAGAACACATTGTTTCAATCCCCTGGTGGGGCACGCACGATTACCAATTCCCCACCACCAACCCTCACGTTGAACAACCCCCACCCGAGATTAGAACCTAACGCTCCCAACAAGGAGGTGCAAAAGCCACATGCAGTCAAGGCAGGGATAGAAGTCAATTCACTTGATGATGAAGATCTCGAGTGCGTACTTACGTAAAAAATCGAAAGGATCATCCCAGCCATCACGGCAAGGTTGAATCTGGTAAGGAACCTACAATCCAGACTCAACTTCAGTAGTGCCGGACGCGGCACCCTACCCAAACTCGAAAAAGGCAGAGGAAGCCCCGGACCCAGGAACAACCTCCCTTGGAGGAACCACCTAGACCACGGAATGTGTTCGAGCGTATAGGATATCGAATCATGAAAGAATTACAAGAAACCCAGAGGGAGGAAGATAACTCTGACGGGTCCATATGAAGCGCAGTGTTAGAAACTCCTCCTAACAATAACCGCCGCACTAGTGTGTAGCGTAGAATGGATTCTGGTGGGAAGAAAACTCCTACCTCCTCTCATAGAATCGGCTATCGTAATCAGTCAAAAAGTGGGGCGCGACCGCCTTATCACGATCCTTCAGGATCTGATTCAGACGATCAACACCCCAGACGTCACCGACCGAGGTATTCCTCTCCTGAACCATCGAACGACGGAGGACGCTACGGAGACTCCTATTATCACACCGGGGAGGAAGAAGACCTCTCCCTTCCATGGTGTAGTGAGAGGGAGGACGCCTTCACTCTTCGCATACGAGATTACTCCGAGGAAAAGAAGCGCCGCATGCCGGTCTGTGTCAAAAATATGACGGATCCAGTGACCCAGATGACCATCTAAAAGTGTTTGACACTTAGGCTAAAATCGAACGATGGCCGATGCCTATATGGTTCCAGATGTTTAATTCAACCTTGATTGGCAATGCTAGCGACTGGTTTGAAAAACTCCCTCACCGGAGCATCAACAGCTTCGATGAACTACGCGTGGCGTTCAAGAGAAATTATACCCAGCGAAAGAAGTACAACAGGGACGCGGTCTCATTGGAAACAGTCAAACAGAGGCACGGAGAATCTATAGAAGACTTCACGGAGCGTTTCAATGACGAGTGTACGCGTACAGAAGCGTGCTCAGAAGTCCTCAAAATCTCTGATTATATGCACGCCATATTAGGCAAGTAGTTAATCAGGTGCCTCAATGATAAACGTCCAGAGAAGTTTGATGAACTCATGGAAAGGGTCAGAAACTTTGTGGAAAGAGAAACCGTTGTTGCTGCAGCTTACCCCACAAAAGGAAACCAATGTTATCGATCGAACGATCAGCCTAGGAGGCAATCGGGTGGTAAAGCAATCATGACAATGGGAGGAGTGATGAGATGGCATTTATACATGATCGCATCGTTCTTTTTGGGCTTTAAATGCATAAAACATCATCAAAAATGCCAAATATATGCTTGTGTTTGTTCAATGTGTATTTTAGGTACGGATATTGAGAAAATGGCAAAAGATCACAAGAAACAAGCAATAACGAACACGAGAAACTAAGCCGCACAATGAACCAAGCCCTAATGTTGATTTTCCAAGAAAAGTCCTTGAAGAAATGAAGATTGTACAAGAAGGGTCCTTCATTATTGAAGAATTGACACTTTAAACCCTTGTATATTCATAATTACAAGTTTGGTCCTTAAAGTTTGTCAAAATTACATAAAGGACCCTCAACTTTGAAGAATTGGAAAGAATGGCCCCTCAAATATGAAGACTTGTGACTTTTAGTCCTCCAAGAAGTCAACCATACAAGTCAAGACATTGAAGAATGAAGTAACACCAAAAACAACCCTTCAAATATCATCAAATGGCAAAACAAGTCCCTTAATAAACTTTTGGAAAGTTTTTATGGCAAAAGTGTGAAAACCAAAACTTGGTTTACAAAGTAAAACGGATTGAATATGTAATGAAAGGTGAAAGAAAGACAAGGGATATATTCTGTCAAACATCCAAAGTTACCTTAACCACTTACACTATGCCACGTGCCCCACTACACCAAATCCTCCAATCATAGCCCATTATTTGGCCACGTCAAAACCCACTCACACCCATTTATAACTAACCCCTAATTATTTATTTAAATTAGGCGGTTAACACTTTTCATAAACATAATCTGGATCAAAACCCATTATGCATATTATGAACACGAATTGGGGATTCTTGTTTAAGCCACAATTAGACCCTAATCATTTCCAGATTTATGATTAGGCTCCTAATGAACAAAACCCAACTCACAAATCCCTTGCCACCTCATCCACCAAGTCACATGTATATTGCCCTGCTATACTTTTGGGGAAGAAGCCAAAAACATGCCAGAAATCCAACGAACCACAAGCAAGCTTACATTTTAAGTTTATTCTAAGCCTTTGGATCAAATTGCACCTAGCTAGCATCAACAAAACGCCAAGGAACTTCACATGTTAGCAAAAATTTAAAATGCTGTAAGGGAAATCTTTGAACTTCATAGTTAGGGTTTCATGATTTTTATTCATTATTTTAGTATTCTTGTAGCCTATATAAAGGCCTTAGCATTCTACATTTACCTTTGTTCTTGGATTCCTAGGTCAAAACTTTGTAAATCCTTATTTTAAGTGAATGAAAAAGTGTGAAAGTTTGTGACGAATTCCAAGTTCCAATTTACTTATTCTATTATTGTTTACATGTTATGAGTTTAAGTTTGAAGTTTCAAAGATTGGTTAAAAGTTTTGAGCAAGAAATTGCAAGATTTTCCAAAATCTGATATTTTTCTAAGTCTTGGTTTAAACCTTTGAAATTTTTGGATTATAAGTGGTCATAACACCCTGATAAGGAGATTATCAAGTTGTAGTGAGCTAGTGGTTTTGGGATATTCAAGGAGTGGGAACAAGCTTGAATCAGTCAGTTTCATTTTCCATTTTTCTGTTTCATATAATCTGCTTGTTCTAACCGTGTTGTTCTTAGCAGCTTGTTGGAATCTTGTGCCTTGTTTAGCTAGGCACATAAGCTCAAACATTCGTGAGTGTGGATGTGCATTCATGAGGTTTGAACCTTCTTTCCTAAAAATCTGTTAAAAAGGGTGTTTTATATGATTTGGTGTTCTGCTGTTGTATGTGTTGTTCTTGTGGTTTAAATCTTGTTGTTTATGCTTAAGAATGTTGTTATGGTGCTTTATTGGGCTTAGTATAACCTGAAAACGCTTTTAACTTCATAAATTTTGATTTTGAAAAGTTAAAGGGGTGTTTGGGTCTACTGCATGCTTGTGGTTTGGGTGAATTTGAGTTAGTATAAGATCTTGGGTTGAGTTTGTTCTTGTTTATATATAGTAGTTGAGTGTTTATCTACATGCTTTGTGCTTTGTATCACACTAATCAAACAATTGGCTATAAAATCTTGAATACTTGTTGTTTTGGGCTGTGATTTTGTGGACACCTAGAATATATGATATAATAGGGTTAACAAGTGCTAAATCATAGTTTGTGTAACCTGTTAAGAAGATTTGAAGCTTTGAATTTGGGTTTGTGGTCAAGTATATCAGCAAAAGGAGTTTGTGTCTGACTGTTTACATCAACAAGTGATTTAGGGTTTTAATCTAGTTCAAATCTTGGAATCATTGCATGAAATGAGTTAATTTGTGTGTTACTAAGTTATATTGAGCTTGTGTATGCAATTGGTGGTTTGTGGTTAGGTTATACTAGCTTAAACATTAGCTTATATCACCAGACCTGCCTGTTTCATATCTGGATCATATCTGGGCACAAATTGATTAAACTGTACTAATTGGCTGGTTGAATCTGTGTTTGTGTGCTTGTTATTGACTCCTTGTAACCCAGTGGTTACAAGGGTACCTTGTTTGTTCTTTGATTCCAACAAATACTCACATCAGACAAAAAGTCATTTAAGTCAATCAGTGGAAACCATTCCCACTGAAAGACACCAAAAGTTCCCACTGGTAGTGCAATTTTCCAATCAGCTTATCAATAAGCTATTCTAGCTTATTTAGACGTGTAAAAACTTTGTTTTTGTAATCAATCTTCATCATTTGACCCATTTGTCTAAACTGGAGCTTTATAGGTTTTGACTTTTAAGTTTGACTAGAAAACGAATTGACTTTTGTTTTTGAAAATAGCTTATTGATTTTTCCAGCTTATTCAGTGTGCTTATTTGAAATCTTTTTGATTATTAAGCTTAGTTAAGTCATTTGTAAAACTTTGCAACTTGAATCAGTCCTTGAAGTGGTCTAGAACTCGAAAACGACTATTTCGTCGTTTTGTGTAGAGAGCTTGTTAGATATTGTAAATCTTTAGAGAGAGAAAGAGATAGAAACTTGGTGGATTTCACACACTTCTAGAGAGAGGAAATGAAAGAACTATGTTAATTATGAAATGAAAACCACACCCTCTCCAACTAAGGAGAGGGTTTATATACCCAACCCGCAAGACGGGCTTGGGCTTACTTATTGGGTCGGCCATACAATACATGGACCGGGCCTTTCCTTGTTTATATAATATAACGATACATTTACTATGAGCTACTAACTAATATATTGTCGGAGTGACCGAATCTTCCTAAATACGTAAAACGTATTTCTAACAATCTCCCCCTAAGGGAGGTCACTCCAAACAAGGGTGTTACCCGAGTTACAATAATAAAATAAACCTAGCATACTATGCTTGTCTTGAGCTCGTAGTCTTCGTTTTTCTTTTCTTTTTCTTTTATGGTGAATATGTTGAAGTGATCTTTGATATCAATCTTGAGCATTAATCTCTTGTCTTGATCTTGTGCATCACTTGTGATCTTCGCCTCTTCGTGACTTCATGTCCCACATACTTACACCTTTGTAATTCTTGAAAGCTTCAGAGTTTGATACAGCGGAAGACTTGACTTTTAGGCTTTCTTGAATTTGTTGAAGTATTGAGTGCAAAAAGTATAAGCATGCGGAGACGACTTCTTCTTGGATTCCGTAACGCCACCGTCTTCAAATGTAGTAACATAAATAGACATGAACTAAATGGCTTTGAACATTTCATTCTATTTCGGTAGCATTTTACCTCCGGTCGGTGAAGACCGTTAGACGATATAAAATATCGTACTTGTGGCAGGTAGATTTAATAAAAAAATCTCCTTGACAAGATTTCGAGGGTAAACCCGTTCTCTTTACTCGACCGTCCAAAGCTGACTACGAACGTAAAGAGTGAATCATTTGGATAAATTATCCGCATGATTGAAGCCGTTAATTCATGTTCCTGGAACAAGTGAAATTCAATTAAGAACCGCACCATCGTTGCTTTCCAGTTGTCACGAGCTTGATTCGTATAGAATCTTGCAAGTTACCTACCAAGTGCTGTTTGAGGTTAACACTAGAAGGATTTCCACTCATCGCTGTGAACACTAAGGTGTCACTCTGAGTGTTCTGGCAAGATCACTAAGATATTACGTAGAGGCCTGGAACGTGTTTAAATTCAATTAAGAATTAAACCACTGTTGCTTTCCAGTTATCACAAGTTTGATTCATAAAGAATCGCACAAGTCACCTACAATGAGCTTTTTGAAGTTCACTCAAGAAGGATTTCCATCTTCATTGTAAATACTTTCGTATTACTCGGATGTTCAGGCAAGATCATGAAGATTTTACGTAGGACTCTTAGTATCTTTCTTACTTTTCACAGTGTGTGAAGAAGCAAGGAAATATGGAAGTGTATCCTACTGAGATATTTGATGATCTCAAATGGCTCTAGACTCGATCGTGCACTTTGGATTTTTAGCGATCTGAGGCTGGAGAGGAGTGCCACCTTTTCAATATCAATATATTCGAAGTGAATAAATCGATAGATAATGCGTTGTCTCCGTGTGATTAAAACAAATATCTTTTGATAGATATCTGAGTTAGCTGGGATGGGTTGTGCATTGCATCATTGGGTCCGGTTTCTGCCTAAGTTGTAAGGAGGGCTTCTTTCTTTACACCCTTTATCTTTAAAATTCTTTTTCATTCTTCAACCCCTTCAATGCTTACCAATACGTCATTACTAGCACCTTGTTGTGATTGTTCCAGTGCTAACTTAAGTACTTGGTCGGCATTGAGCTACATTCACAAACTTTCTCCAACTTTCCTAAGGACTACTATTTCTAGCTATGGAATGTCCTTGGGAAGATTCCTCTAGTTCTAGAAGAATCATTGGACTTAACCTATCCTACCATCCTTATGTCACCACAATCTTCATCTTCGTGAAATAAATGGGTTGTGGGTAAGTATATGTCATCATGAAAATCCATTTTGATATAGCAAATCTATTTTGCTCCCCCTTAACATGTGCCACGATATTCGAAAACATTTCGAACATGCCGGGATGAGCTATCACGTTAAGTCAAACCATTTGTGATAATCTCTCATATTAAATCACATTTTCTCCCCCATATTAAAAATATTAACCCAACCGATATTTTTGATATCAATTGATTTAATGAAGTTTGAAAAGTTTTTGGGAAGAAAAATGCAAGTCCGTTTTAACTCCATAAGACCACATGTTGAGATATGATACCGATTTGTAACATGATTACATATTCACCATATTAGAATGTATTGACAAGGTTGGACCTGATTGATGAGAACATCATATGATAAGATCAAATGGTTCTTGTGAGCAAGTGTTGGTCACCTCGTCACATCTGAATTCATCTCTTGACACCACATGTACGATTGGTATTGTTGTCTTGACACCAATTAGTGGGCTTGGCACGTTCGGCATTGAAGATTCTGAATGCTGGAAAATTGCTCCCCCTCAATTGTTGACCCGTGTTCTATCGAAAGAAATGCAGTCATCGTTTGAGTAGTCGCATCGTCGAGTATGTAGATACCAATTACAAAGAACTTCGGTTGGTAGAGAGGATGACTTCATAAAAAACAAGATTTCTCTTGTTGTAGCAAATAAATTCACTGATGCGTACATATATCCGTGTTAGATTGTGTTACGAAGTAAACACAATCCCTTACATGGTTATAAAGTAAACCATGCCCGATAAAATTAATTCCCGTTATTGAGCCAAAGTTTTCATAAGAAATACTTGACTTCAATATGAAAACCGGGTTGTAGTCTGAAATAACTACAACCCAAATAGGCATGTTTTAAAATATTTACAACTTTTGTACGAACTCTATTTATGGCACCGTGTCGATATTATCAACATTTCTAAGGCCGTAAATATTATCGTACCAAAAGACATGCCTTTGAAAAAATAAAGTAAAAATATTTTTGGATTTTTATGAAATTTTTCAATTTTTTTAGCGTTTTTTATATGGTTTTATATTTTTGTATTTTGCTTTTGTGGATAAAAATATAAACAATATATACGAATGATCATCAAGGATACGGAGAATAGTTTTACCACCACTATTCTTTCGCTTCATCTGCCAATTCCTTCAGAGTCTCGGGCGAGAAAGTTTTCAATCCTAGCTTGTCGACCAAAAATTCCAAGCGAGCGCGATCTAAAGCCTTCGTGAAAATATCCGCCAATTGATACTCAGATCGGAAAAAGTAAAGCTCGATCACTCCATTTTCCACTTGCTCCTTGATAAAATGGTAGCGAATGTCAATATGCTTCGACCGGGAGAATTGAACGTTGTTGCAACATAAGGCAATTGTACTTTTGTTGTCACAGTACATCGGGATTTTGTTGAAACCTAGACTATAGTCGGTTAATTGTGATCTCATCCAAAGAATTTGAGCACAACAACCGGACATAGCTATGTATTCTGCCTCCGTACTTGAAATTTCAGCGCTTTTCTGCCTTTTCGATGCCCAACTGATTAGTCGATCTCCTAGTAGTTGCAAAGTTCCACTCGTGCTACGGCTTGTATCTTGACAACCCACGTGATCCGCATCTGTATATGCCATGAGTGCAATCGAAGAATCCTTCGAATACCAAAGTCCCCGATTAATGGTTCCTTTAATATATCTAAAGATCCATTTAATAGTAGCTAAGTGTAACTCAGTAGGCCTAGTTTGATACCGAGCACACATACAGATAGCAAATTGAAGGTCAGGTCGACTAGCTGTAATATACAGAAGGGTACTGATCATTCCCCGATAAAGTGTCCGATCAACGGCAATCCCATTTGGATCTGTATCTAGCTTAGTTTGTTCCACCATTGGAGTATCCACGGGGTCGCAAGACTCAATCTTATATTTCTTAAGCGATTCAAGGGCATACTTGGATTGATTGATGAAGATGCCTCTGGGACTCTGAGATATCTGAAGACCTAAGAAAAATGATACCTTGCCCATCATTGACATCTTAAACTTGGAAGACATGAGTGTCCCTAACTCATCAGATAAGGTTTGGGTTGAGGCTGCAAATATAATATCATCAACATGTATTTGTACCATAATCATATCTTTACCTCGTTTCTGAATGAACAGCGTGGGTTCCACCTTGCTTTTAGAGAAGCCTTGCGTAACGAGGAATTGTGATAATAGATCGTACCACGCGCGTGGAGCTTGCTTCAACCCATAAAGAGCTTTCTTAAGCTTTTACACGTGATTAGGATATTTAGAATTCATAAAACCATCTGGTTGTCGAACATAGACCTCTTCCTTGATTTCATCATTTAGAAATGTCGTCTTCACATCCATCTGATAGACGATCATATTCATGTGGGCTGCATAAGCGAGGAATAGTCTAATTGCTTCTAACCGGGCAACGGGTGCAAAGGATTCCATAAAGTTGATTCCCAATAACTGCTTGTATCCACGAGCTACTAGTCGAGCTTTGTTCTTCAAAATTTCACCTAACTCGTCGAGTTTCACCTTGTAAACCCGTTTCAAAGTGAGTAACTTCACTTGATCCGGGCATGGGACAAGTTCCCATACATCAAGACGTATAAATTCATTAAGTTCTTCTTGCATAGCTTCTATCCAACAAGATTGAGTAAAAGCTTCTTGCCACATCTTAGGTTCAACTACAGTGAGAAAAGCATCAAAATAACAAAACATTGCATTTTCTTGTAGCTGACTTCGTGTGGATACCGGACGATTAGGGTCACCAATAATAGAATCTATAGGATGATCCTTTGTCCACTTGCTGTCATGTTCACGAATTCGTAGATTGGAGTAGACGGTAGTAGAATCTACAGATGTTGGTTGAGAATTACTCGTTGATGGTATATCTTGACCAATTGTAGGTATGGACGTATCTGATTGTGCTTCGTTTGCTGGAGCGACAACTTCGGTAACCGGAGCTATTACTACAGGTTCTGGAGCAACAACACTTGGAGGAGTAAAGAATTCATCAAAGAACGGTTGAAACAGCGTATCCCATTCAGTCCTAGTAGGTGGTTTAAATGATGATGAAGTAGGGTTGTTTGGGACAAGACCAGCGCTAATGTTACTAGGTCCCATTTCATGAAGTGCGGGTTCAGAGCTGCTTTGCTCAGAAGCCATTGCTGTCAGCTCATCAAAATCAACATTCATAGTTTCGAGGATCTTACGAGAATTACGATTGTAGATTCGGTATGCTTTCTTTGCGGTTGCATAACCAATAAAAATACCAATATCAGCCTTTGGTTGAAGTTTTCCCAAATTGTCACCATCATTATTTGGATAGCAAAGAGAACCAAATACATGAAGATATGATAAATCTGGTACTTTACTATGGAGAAGCTCATACGGTGTTTTCCCATGTCGTTTTCGAATTAGTGACCGGTTCTGGGTGTAAACTACTGTAGTCACTGCTTCTGCCCATAAAAATAATGAAGCCTTTGCGTAAATTAACATCGTTCGAGTAGCTTCCGTAAGTGTGCGATTTCATCTTTCAACGACACCGTTTTGTTGTGGAGTGCGAGCAACGGATGTTTCGTGAGATATTCCAACTTCTTCGTAATACTTACGCAAGGTTTGATTCACAAATTCGGTTCCATTATCTGTACGAATGCGTCGGACAGTAGTGTTGAGACGCACTTGAATCATCTTGAGAGTCGATGATGATTTTAGGTGCCTCATCTTTTGTTGCAAGAAATATCACCCATGTAAACCGTGAGTAATCATCCACCATGACAAGGATGTACTTTTTACCACCAAGACTTTCAACTTGCATTGGCCAACAAAGATCCATATGTAACAAATAAAGTTTCTCTTGGTTGGTGTCTTCAGTCTTGGGTTTGTATGATTTCTTAGTGCTCTTCCCCATTGTACACGCGGAACACAAATGCTCCTTGTGAAATTTAAGTTTAGGAAGACCACGAACAAGTTCGTTTTTCGCCAAATGATTAATAGCTTCAAAGTTAAGATGAGATAACCTTCGATGCCATAACCATGACTTAGTCTTCGAGGCTTTAGAGAGAAGACATATTGGAGAAGCGGCCATCATGTCTTGTAGAGACAAAGTATACAAATTATTCCCTCGGGTACCTTTCAATAAATCAAGCCCTTCTAAATTACGAATGAAGCATGTATGCTCTCGAAAAGCCACTTCTAGGTTTGCATCACAAAATTGTCCCACAGAAAATAAATTGTGACCGAGTCCTTCCACATAATACACTCTTGAAATAATAACATTCCCAATATGATATTCACCATAACCCATTATTTTTGCAATATGATCGTTACCGAATCGAACCGTACCAAGAAACTTGTTGACGAAATTTTTGAGCTGCGAGCGATCTCCGGTCATATGCTTGGAGCAACCAGAGTCCAAATACCAGTGAACAATTTGGACCACCTATTTTCAGCAACAACAGTAGACAATGCATTGGAAACTATTGGTTCTGGAGTGTTAGCAGATATAGATATAAAATTATCAGGACTACTAACATTTGTGTTATCCTTAGGTTTCCAGCATTTTCTAGTGGTAAGTGTAGTAACAGGTTTTATCATTCCAACTTTCTGAGGTTTTGGATTTTTAACGGGCACTACAATGGGAGTAGACCTGTTTAAAGGGCACTTTGTTCCTACAGTAGTGTTGGTGTTCCTAATTAAAGGACACACTTGTGTTGTGGTAGCCTTGGTACGTAAAGGGCACGCTTTCTTCGCTTTAGTGGGAGTGATCCTAGTTAAAGGGTACACATTTCCTACTATAGTGAAGGTTCTACCAGTGGGACGCCACAACCATCCAACTTGGGTTAACACTTTCCCAGTCGGTTTCCATTCTAAATTATGCTTTCGGGCATTCATCTCATTCACATGGTCAATAAGGCAAGAATCATGACAACTAGAAAACATACATTCATTACAACTCCAACATTTCAAATTAGATATCACAATAGGCTTTGAACACTGCACAACCGCAGAGCCTTTAGGTTTAGTTACATGATTCTTTTTATTCAAAACAGAAATAACATTCCTAGGGTGGGCTTCCACTTTCTTCTTCACTTGACTACTAGATGAGGGAAAGATCCTATCATTCTTCATGCTTCTTGTAAGCTTAGATCTTTGAGCCTTAGTAGTGGTGTTTACTCCTATAGAAGGCAACATGGGAATATTAGAAGCTGAGTTTGATTTTATCTTATCTTTATTGACCAATATTTGAGATGGTTTAGTCCTAGGGCCCTTGTTAAGTGGTGTGACGACTATAAGGTTCCTTTTGATTGCACTGGAGGACGATGCTGAGACATTGGCTGCGTTATCCACAACATTCTTACCTTTTAGGGTACGAATTATTTCCTTTAACTCACCCAAAGCCAAATTTTTATCACAAATTTGTTCCCTCAAATCAGATGTTTCCACCGACTGTCGATTCAGTCTTTCAATCAATGATTGATTATGTGCAGTGGTATTAACACATGCGGGCTTTACTGAATCGAAAAGTTGTGAATTTTTCTGTTTTAAGTTATCAACTTTGGACAAAATCTTGGAAACTCGATTATATAGATCAAGTTTAAAATTCTCAGCGGCCTCAAGTACGTTCACACAGTTAATCTCCTTAGATTTCTCTATGTCTATTGGCACTGAGTTAGCAACCTTATCACTTGTCTGACGCTGTTTTGATTGTAAAGTCAATCAAAAATCCTTTTGAAAATTTGGATCATCTATATTAACACCTTCAAATTACGTTTCAAAAATCTCTTGAATAAATTGTTGCTTACATTCAAGCGAAATACAATATTTTTGAATCTCATCAAAACGTTTTGAAAGCGAAGTATAAGAATCTTGAAGCTTTAAAAATTCAGCGGCAGATTTGTGATAAGTACTATCTACCATATTATCCACAGATTCAACATTATGCACAATAGAATCATTATCAACACTATTATTCACACAGACAGAAACAACATCATGCGACATCACTTGCTTTAGAAGCTGATCATTTTGGCGTAAAAGACGTTCTTTTTCAAGTAAACCGTTTTCATAAGCATCATCCATTTCATTGAAAACACGTCTAACTTCTTCGATTTCCAAAAACAAATTTTGATCAATAGTGCTAAGACAAGATTTAACATTCTTTACAAACGGAACAATTTCATCTCGAAACGCAGCTCTAGTGTGCTCAAAACTCCTTTCACCTTCCGTTATGGTCGTAGCCGTCGTACGTTCCAAAATGATCTTGTCAAAATCGGCAAAGTATTGGTGCACCGCTTGTAAACTAACTGACACCTTACTTACCAGTGGAATTAACTTAGTTAAATCCTTTTTGACGAGTGTAGGAGACGTACTAGGAAGGTTTTCATTTGACAAACTTGGGGGCACAAAAGCTGACAATTCAGATAATTCCATTTGTAGTCGAATGCGGGTATTTTTATCAAATTGATCTTTGTTATGCTTATCGTAATCAATCGTATGAAATTTTGAAAGAATTTTAAAACAAGTTTCATCCGAAAGTGACTGTGTCTGCTCATCACTACGAACATAAGGTGCTTCTTTCGATTTGCCAATTATGGTCATATCATAAAGACAAGGAATATATTCCTGAGCTTGTTTTGCATAACCGGGATTAGGTGGTAAATCTTAAGACGCTTAAGTTCGAGTTCTTTAAACGATTTAGTTAAAAGATGAATCTTTTCTGTGGAAGCGTATTGTTTTAAAAGCTGTTGTTCCTTGAATTTAAGAAGTTTGGTAGCATTAATTTCTGATTCAAACTTTTTAGACTCGAGAGTTTCGAAATCCTTTTTAATTTTTTGAAAATCATTTACAACCGACTCTTTTTCTTTTAATTCATTAGAAAGATTAGCTCTTAATGATTCTATTTCGTTTAAGTATTTTATCCTCTCAGAGCCAAATTGGTCAAATTTAGAAAGAGTTAGTTTCTCTGCTTGAGGGACCTTCTCAAAAAATTTGACCTTTTCCTTATACAACGCAAGCTCAGCTGTTAGGGTGGTATTAGTCTCTACGGTTTGTCGGACAACCATATTCATTTCATCAATAATATGTTTAGGCACCATTACCAAATCATGTTGAGCATAAGATTCCATACCCATCGTAGCATTTGGTTGAGGTTCACTCAAATGTGTATGATTGGATACTACATCATTTGAGTTACTAGTTCCCGAATGTTGTTCGGGGTTGTCATTTTCATGCCCAACTTGATGTGGGTTATCATTATTAACAAGATTGGTAGTGGTTGGTACCTCACTGACGACATCAGTACCGTAGTGTGAGAGATTAGCAACGAGAGCAGCTGAGGCTGAGTGAATGTCATCACAATCCGAATCATATGCATCAAGATCATCCGCTTGATATGCTGCATTTGAAGTAGAGACGACTACAATGCCTTCATTATCCGGTGCCCCTGGGTCTGCAAGAAATGCTAATTCCTCTGAATCCAAAATCTTCCCCCTTAGACTGAGCATCGACCAGATACATCTTCTCCTGAAACCATGTTGCATCCCTTCTCCTTTTCGGCTGAGTGCATTCCCTAGCTATATGACCTTGGCCTCTACAATTGTAGCAAGTCACAACCTTTTGTGGACCAATAGTGCTTCCATTTCCATGAACTTGAGAATTCACAGCTTGAGCGTTCACGGTCCTTGTAGGAGGTCCATATGAATTTTGCCTTCCCTGAATAGATTGCACCGTCACTTGACCATCTTGAATAGTGGCTTGTTGGCGAGGATTTGAAGATGCGCGGAGCTGATTGTTCGTTGGTGGAAATCCTCTGATTGCAACAAGTTTTGATAAGTAGGCAGTGAGATGGTTCAAGACATCAGTTGGCGAATCATTTGGAGTAAAAACCGGTGCTTGAAGTGGTGGAAGTTCATTGGAGTAGAAGGCTTGTGCTTGTGATGCTTCAATTGGAAAATATCCTTGCTGAGGAGTATAGCCCATTGGAGAAGTAATAGCTTGTGATGGTGATGCCTGATATGTTGGTTGTTGTGGAAGAACACTTGGTTGATATGCTTGTTGTGGTATCATCAGTGGTTGATAAGATGGTTGTTGTGGTTGCTGATATGTGTGTTGTGATGGCTGCTGCAAGTATGATTGTTGTTGATAAGTGTAAGCCATGTTTTGTTGGGGGGTTATTTGTTGAGAAGCATACATGACAAGTGGATCACGAACTTGTGGCGTAGACAACCGAGCCTCGATCAAGTGGCATTCATTTTGTTGAAGAAAAGCTTGAATTTGATCCACGTTGGTTTTATGCAAATCCTTAGCCAATTTAACATCCGTCACATACTTACACCATTCGGATAGAAGGGTGTTCAAATACTTGGTGTTTAATTGGAAAGTAGGAATTTCCATGCCATAGATATTGAGCTCATTCAACAATAAAGTAAATCTCAAATAATAATCATTGAGAGTCTCCCTGGGGACATAGGCAAACTTATCAAATGGATCATAGAGCTTACACTCTCGTTCTTGTTTAGTTAACGAGGTTCCTTGCATTAGAACACGGATTCTATTCCATAGCTCTTTGGAAACTTTATGTTTACTCACAAGTTTGTAGACATCTGGAGGAAGGGCTTGGAGAATGATGTTTGTAGCATATTTATCACATTTGTCTTGAATCTTCATATCTCCCGTCAATTCACCTGTTGTGCGAGAACGAGTAACTGCACCTTCCGTCAGTGTACCATAATCTAATGGTCCATTGAGCACCGATGCCCAAATGAGATGTCCATTCTCTTTGTTTAACATATAAAGTTCCATTCGGGAAGTCCAATCCTCATACATAGTCTTCTCCAACATTGGTGGACGATTGTCCGTACCCGAGAGGATGGAATTATCCGCGAGAGATGTGTACTCCATTTTAATAGCAAAAGATTTACAACGTTGGATCAAACAATGAAAGAAAGTAAATGTGTTTGATTTCGTGTGTTGAAGTCGAGAAACATTGTTAAAATCCCCTAAGATATGTTCAGATAAACCAAAAATTCCAAAGCAAACTCAAAAACTCACGAATGTTCAAAATTTTTCTGGATGAAAAATGTAGAAACTTTAGAGAGAGAAAGAGATAGAAACTTGGTGGATTTCACAGACTTCTAGAGAGAGAAAATGAAAGAACTATGTTAATTATGAAATGAAAACCACACCCTCTCCAACTAAGGAGAGGGTTTATATACCCAACCCACAAGACGGGCTTGGGCTTACTTATTGGGCCGGCCATACAATACATGGACCGGGCCTTTCCTTGTTTATATAATATAACGATACATTGACTACGAGCTACTAACTAATATATTGTCGGAGTGACCGAATCTTCCTAAATACGTAAAACGTATTTCTAACAGAGCTTTTGCTTATTTCAGGCTTATTTTTTGGACTTTTTCCAAGTTTCTTTTTACAAAAGGCTTATTGAGGTCAAGAGAAGTAGGTGTGTAAAATTACAGCTTATGGCATTGGCTTATAGCTTAATGGGCCAAAAAGCCCATTAAGAATAAGCTGTTTTTAAATAAGTTGTGATAAGCTCATTTTCAACTTTTGAGCCTTTAGAGTTTTTTGTTTAAAACGTGATTTTAAGCTAGACTAGAAGTTTTGGGCTCATTTGGTAATCATTTTTCCTATTGGGCCCAATTCATCCCATTTAGCTCACTGTTTGGGTTTTTGGCCCATTTGGAGGCCCATTAGGGGTATTTAGGTCATTTCAAGTTTATTTTCATATTATTTAGGTTAAAATAAGTTACTTTGCAAGTTTTTAGAATTTTTAATAACTTTTGAATTTATTATTATTATTTTATTATTAAAATATTGATTTTTGGATTTAATTAATGTTTTTTAACTTTTAAACTTTTCCTAGGTCAAATATATTAAGTTAGGGTTTTTAGAACTTTTAGATCATTTTTAGCATCATTTAATTAATTTCGAGGGTTATTTTAAGATTTTAATAGTTTTTAATCATTTAAAAATAGTTTAGATAGGTTTTAAAATTTAGAAAAACACTTTTTAGTTTAATTAAGATATTTTTGAGGTTTACAAACCAAAAAAACCTTTATTTTTACTTTTTATTAGTTATATTGATTTTTAGGGCTTTAATTAGCATTTAAAAATTAATATTTAATTATATAAAAGGTTTGATAAAGTTTTGATTTTTTGTAAACCCTTAGTTTATTTTTTTGGATTTTTAGTAATTTTTTCAAATATTTTTTAGAATAAATTTTTATTTTACCCCTTTTTATGGTTTTACGTTTACGTCATTCGCCTTAGTTTAATTTTATTCGTAGCCGTCACCATTTTCTCTTTTCTTTCTTCATAATATTAATCACAAACATTTAATCAAGTTTTAATACATAACACACTAGCCTCCTTGAGAACGAGCTTCACATTTGGGTCATTAGTGTTTGATTTTCCTAAATCAACACTTAATACTTTCCACTTTTAAGCTCTTTTTCCTAAAAGACGTATTTTTACTACAATCATTTTAGCACCGCTGCCAGGGAGGCGTGTTGTGTTTAGCACTCTAGTCATACGTATTATCGTTTTTCGTTTTTTGTGAAATATTATTACTATATTATATACATATCACAATAAATATACAAGTACTCCAAAAGTGTGAAAACACAACCTTGATTTGGGATTTCATCACTCAATCCTTGTATTCGAATCTCAAACAAAGAAAAAAGGCAAAATAGATAAATACTTTTGTGAAGCTTGATTTCAGTTAACACAAACTATAAGGTGGGTATAAGGCGGTTGTATTTCACGACCTAAGAGAAAAAAGGCTCTTAAGTGCTTCGCGCCGCCTCGTTCCCCCCGCTTGCTTGTGCGTGTTTTGAGAAAAAGGGCTAATCGAGGGTTTGCCACCCAAAGTATTATCTACGTATCATATATATTTTCTTGGTTTCAAAGATTAAACCCTCTTGAACGTTTTGGTGTTCCACCAACGTTTTAAAGTCGTCGAAGGCGTTCACTTCACGTGATCGTTTTCATTCCTTGAGGCTCCTTTAATCGAGAGATTTGATTTGAGGAGAGATTTGCACATTTGTGTCTACGTAATACATCACAAAAATCCAAAAAAAAAGTAAAAACAATCAAAAACAACAAAAAAATTGAAAAAGTAAAAACACCCAAAAGAATCTTCTTTGCTCATCCCCACGTTGTACGTTACGTTTATGCAAACTCTCTCCAAGGCAAAACATTCACGTAAACGTCGAAACAAAAAGGAAGCAACACTAACGTTTTCTAGTGAAGACTCTCCTATTGACGACCTATTATAGAACAAGAAGTCACCATGGCTAATCGTACTATGATGGAGTTGCTTCAAGCACCCATCGAGGGTTATGGAGAAGCGATTGTGATTCTCGCTATCCATGCGGGGAATTTCGAGGTTAAGACGGGTTTGTTTCCATGATCCAAGCCAACAAGTTTCGTGGTGACGAAATGGACAACCCTTATAACCACGTCCGCCAATTCAATCGTCTT
Source organism: Glebionis coronaria (assembly GCA_025667525.1). NCBI lineage: Eukaryota > Viridiplantae > Streptophyta > Magnoliopsida > Asterales > Asteraceae > Glebionis > Glebionis coronaria. Next base: position 316,950,389 of record CM046877.1, on the reverse strand, counting down.
ACGACAACTTCCAAATTTAAGGACGTCTCGAACGACTCGATCAAGATGATGCTTTTTCCGTATTCCTTAGCGGGGCCCGCAAAAATTTGGTTAGAGAAAGAGCCACCCAATTCTATATTGACGTGGAAGGATCTCGTTTCGAAGTTTGTGAACCAATTTTTCCCGCCCTCTAAGACTACGCATTTGAAAAAGAGATTTCAAAATTTTCACAAGAGTTTAACGAAAGTTTTTCAACGGCTTGGGATCGGTTTAAGGAAATGTTACATGAGTGTCCTCATCACGGTTTTTCCGATTTGCATCAAATCGATACGTTTTATAATGGTTAAAATGATCATGAGCGTGATCATCTTAATGCCGCCACGGGTGGTAATTTTTTTGTGTAAAACGGTCGAAGAAGCATTGACGATAACTGAGAATAGGTCAAAGGTCTATAGTCCTCGTAACACATCGAGTGTTAACAAGGCTTCGTTTACACCCTCATCATGGTCACGTACCATTAATGCTTGCCAAATCGAGGCAAATTTGGAAAACAAAATCTTTGAGAAGCTTAAGGGATTGTTAGTTGAGTTTAAGGTTGGTGAACAACCCGCTCCCGCTACGATTAAAGCGGTTGAGGTTTCTTGTATGTATTATGGTGGAGCTTACGATTTCTCCGAGTGCATTACCAACGGTGGTAACACTTCAAGTGCCTACGCGGCCAGGCGAACTTATAACCAAAACGTTCAAGTTACCCGCACTAATTAATTGACTCCACCGAGTTTTTCACCAAATCAAAATGCTAATAACTATCGAAACAATCAAGTTGGTTACCAAGGAAATCAAAGGAACAATTATAAGGGTAACTATGGGAATCAAGGGGCTAATAATCAAGTGCAAAACAAAAATCAAAACCATGATTTTCAAAACAACAACAAGAGTTTGCAAAACTTAAAAGATCTTCCAAATGAATTTGTTGAATATGCAAATGGTAATGATGCTAGGTTTGATAATATACAAAGGGAGATCATTAGCCTAACATCCGAGTAGAATGATTTGAAAAAGGAGTTGAAAACCGAGCTCGCTAATAAACTTAAGATTCATACAAATAAAATGGAGATCAATGTGACTAGGTTACAACAAAGCCAACAAAAGATGGAACAAGGCCAACATGAGATAAAACAAGAGATGCTTAAGGCTGATAAGAGGCAATCTATGTTTGAGGATAAAATCTTAAGTATGTTTGAGACTATAATGTATAAACCGTCTTCGCGTGGTCTTCCTAGTAACACCGTTTCGAATCCTAAGGGAGAGATGTTTCGTGACTTGCATTTCAACATAAGTTTCGGCGACGCATTAATTATGATGCCTCAATTTGACGCTAACTTTAAGAGTATGTTGAACAACAAGGAGAAACTGCAAAAGTTGTCTAGTTTTTCATCGGTTTATCTTAATCGCATACCTCAAAAAGTCGGTGATCCCGGTAAATTTTTAATTCCGTGCGATATTCAGGATATGGAAGAATTCTATGTCTTGGCGGATCTTGGTGCTAGCATTAATTTGATGCCTCTTTCGATCTTTAAGTCGCTCAATCTTACTAATCTTACTCCTTTAAGAATGTCTATCGAAATGGCCGATCATTCTATGATTCCCGCATGTGGGGTGGCCGAAGACGTTTTTGTGAAAGTGGGGAAGTTTTACTATCCGATAGACTTTATCGTTTCCGATATTCCCACGGATCCTCAAGTTCCTCTCATTTTAGGACGTTCGTTTTTAGATACGTCGAAAGGTTCATGCTCGAAAAATCACTTTACGAATCAACGACGAGGAATTTGTTATAAACGCAACTTAAAACTCAACACTTTCTCATGTTTATTCCATCGCGACTTTAAACGATGTTGACATGATCGACGTCGTTTGCAAAGAATTTTCACAAGAAATTCGGGGTTTTGTTGACGAAGCAAATTGTGGCAATCCCACGATGCTCGATCCTATTCTTGATAATTCGACACCTTCGTTCACTCCATTTGAAGGATGTGGTTTTACGTTGGAAGAATTTGATGTTCCACGTACTTGTGACGAAGACCTCGATGACGATGAGTACTTCTCTATTATCAAGGATTTTCTTAACGATTTCCCATTTCCTCCGCCGGTGGAGGTTATCAGTATCGAACCCACATCTTCAATCGAGGAACCACCAACCCTCGAATTGAAAGATCTTCCTCCTCACCTCGAATACGTATTCTTGGAAGGAGACGATAAGTTGCCTGTTATTATTACGAAGGACCTTTCCGATGATGAAAAAACCACACTTATCGATGTTCTAAAAACTCACAAGGGAGCAATTGCGTGGATACTTTTCGACATTAAGGGAATCGACCCCAAATTTATACGCACAAAATCTTAATGGAGGAAGACTACATGTAAAATCTAGGATTTTACCATGATTGAATATAATAAAATTCCACCCAATAATCCTAGAACACTCATTCATTGTGTTATACCTCCTTAAGATGTATGTGAACTTGTCCATTACATACTTACACTTTTGTAAACTTTTTCTATTTACAAAACTTGAATCATGTCTTAAGAACTAGGGAAAACAAGTAATGAAGTTATAACTAGCAATGTGTGTACCACACTTAACACAATTTGGAAATATACTACAATAGGTAATTGTAGCCGGGTATATGTGTGCATGTAGACTAGCAAGATTACATAAACCCTTAGACAAGCCCAATAATAGGTACCCTTTGTGTGCAAGCCCAACACAAAGCCCATGACCAAAGCCCATCTTCCCCTTTTGGTGAGTGTTACACGGCACATAGGCTTGTGTGGAAGGAGAAGAGTTGCCTTGGAAAGGCAAGGGATGACACTTGGCACAATATGTCTTACCAAGGTAAATCATACCTTTTGTCATTCCATTTCTCTCTCTCTTCTTTAAGCCGAAACACACACACATTCTCATTACACATGCATCCAATCTCACTCTCCTCATTTCTCTCTCAAACATTTCGGCTATAAGCCACAAACATCCAAGTTTTAAACATAAAATCAACTAGATCTTTGTCTCATCTTAACTACTAATCATTTAGTAGCATCATCATCTTTGGAATCATCCTAACAAGCCCTAGCCGAAACTTCAAAGGCCACGTCTTGGTTCATACATAGGGTTTTCTTCATCAACTAGATTAGATCTCTAATCTCCTTGTTCATCTAGATCATCCTTGGTACTTTTAAGCAAGAAAGGTATATTCCTTATGCTCCTTCATTTTTACTTGCATGCATCATCATTCATCTATAAACTTAAAGTAAATAACTTGATAAAATCAAGATTTGGTAAAGCCATGGCCATTATAGGTCTCGGCATATTCATGAACATGATAGTCATGATTAAAACTTTTTAATAAAGAAACCTATGGCTTGTATTTTATGTTTTAACATTGATTAAAAATCATATGAACCATTTTATGAGTTTAAATGTTGCATGGGTTACAAATCTTACTTTTTGGGATCTTGGTTAACTAATACTAATGGATCTCATAAGTAAACTTGTGTAACTCAAAAATCATAAAAGATCATGACCTAAAGGGTCACGGCAAGATTTAAATGGGTACTTATGATTTATGTATTAAGTTTTAATGATGGAATATGTATTATTACATGTGAAATGGAATACTAAAAATCACTAAAACAAGTTATGTGTATATATGTAGCCGTGGGTTACATATGACCTTAAATATGTTAGATGTACATGCATGCTATTATAAACCTAGATCTAGTGATAAGTGTTAACTTAACATGATAAACATGAAATAAGCTTATTGATCTTATGATAACATTGGAGATAACAATTAGCCGTGAGCTATATGTTGTTTTCTTGGAATTATAGAAATCTTGGAAACATACAAGTAGCTTAGGTAATCATGTTGTATTTTATAGATATTTATAAGACATAAAACTAGCCAAAAATCATATCTTGGAATCACCAAGATTAAAAATATAGTCGTGGGCTATAAATGAGTGTACATGGATTTATGATTGATTTTTAGGTCTAGACATAGTTTAGATCTCCTTTTGGACTTGTGACTTCGTTTCTTGACATGTACATAGCTAGATCTTATTTTGGGGACACTTATAAGAAAATGTAACCTTAAAACAAGTTTGACTCATCTTAATAAGCTATAATTAATTATAGCCGTGAGTTATAAGCTTATATTAGGGTTTATGACTTGCATGCAACCTTGTAACACATCTAGATCTCATTTGGTACATCACATAGAATAAACCATAAGTTTTATTATTTTACTTGGACTTATAACTTGAAATTGATAAGATAATGACAAGCTTATAAGAAAATCTTAGGTTAATACTTACATGAAATGAAAAGTAGTATTAAAGGACTAATTAAGCCCATGCAACCCTAAATCCAAGACTTAATGGACCCAATAAGCCCTTTTGATAAATCTTAGTATCTTAAAGGACTTAAGAATATGCTTAGGCCCATTTAAATGATTTATGGACTTGAAAATATACTTTTATGATTTAAATGGCCCATTTAACAAGTTAGTGGACTTAAAATATACTTAGGCCCACTAGATGGCCCATTAGATATTTTAGCCCATTTAATGAGCCCATGTAATGTTATGAATGTTTAAATAAAAGTTCTTATAATGAAATATAACTTATAAAAACTTTTTAGATCAAAATGACAATTTATGAAACATAAGGACTAAAACCGTAACTTACGAAACTTATTTTGATAAATTAGTAAACACAAGGACTGAAAATGTAAATATCTGAAAGTCTAGGGTTTAATAAATACCATCCGTGGCATATTAAACCTTAGGGACCATTTTGGGAAGTTTCTAAAAGTTATTTTGTCATTTTATAATCCTAAGGACCATTTTTGTAATTAGCCGAAACCTAAAGAAGCCCTAGGGGCTGTTTTTGTCATTTAATTAAAGTTACAAAATCTAGATATAACTAGGGGGACTAAATCTGCCATAAGACGAAACTTTAACAAGCCCTAGGTACCAAATGTGTAAAATCCGAAAGTTATACTTTATTTAAAATATGGAGGGACTAGTTTTGCCATGTTCCGAAACTTTAACAAGCCCTAACCCTAAAACTATTTTAAATTTAGTAAAACATAATTAAAATCCTAAACCATAAGGATTAATGTATAAATTCTTAAATTTGTAATTGATAAATTATTTTATAAATGTTAAATAATTTATGGAAACTTTAAAGTTAAATAAAATATTTTATTTTATTTTTCAAAATAAAATATTATTTATATTTGCTTTATGAAATAAATTGTATAAACAATTATTAATATGTATTATTAATGCATGAACTCATATACTTTTGGAAAATAAAATTATATGAACGTTGGATAATTTGAATACTAGTATTTTAAGTAGAACATTTTTATGTTTACTTAAACATGAAACTTAATAGTAAGTTTAAATGAATGATTATGCTACATGAACTGCGAACGTAAACTAACATTGTAAGTTAAACATTTTATGTTTACTTAACTATGAAACTTATATAGATAAGTTTAAATGGATATTGTTAATACTTGTACTACGATTATTTAGATAAATGCCGTAACTTAAATGAACTAACTAAAATCTGTATAAGCATACATATATGTTCTGTGTACTATCTATTAAGAATGTACTATTTGATTAGGCATAACTTTTGGCGTGAGCTTTATTTGGATATTCGTATTAAACAGCTATTGTCTACTCCCAGGTGAGTTTACAGCCCCATATAAATTTTTGATAAACTTTTCCTCTACGGGGGAGAAAACATGCAAACACTTAATGGACATAACGGAATTGTATAAACTTGACTATGATTGATTATTATTGAAACTATTAAATTGTTGTAAATCGCCCGAATGTTATAAATAGATCTATTAGGGATTGACCATCCCCATCTGGGTGAGTCATGCTCACTGTGCCTTGGCCGGGACAACAGATGTATACCATGTTGGAACTGGGTTTGGGTGTCTTTTTGTAAGGCACTACGTCCTCATCTGTTGAGGACTATGGGAGGTTAAGCTTCAGTTTCCAATAATAAGCAAATGTAATCTATATTTTAGTAAGAATGCTTTGTGCATTGTTACTTCTATAATTGTTGTATGTCCAAACTAATAAATGTTAAACATGTAAATTCACCAACTTTATGTTGACCCTCTAGCATGTTTTTCTCAGGAAAATTAAGTTAGTACGTGGTGTGTGCATGGATTCCAGCATCTTAGTAATCTGCATTGTAGGACTCGTCAGGGGATCTATTTGGGAAACATAAACAATCTACTTTTATCATGTTGAAGACAATTTTTATAAATTTGTTTAATAATCATGTAATCTGATTTGAATAAATCTTTATCTTATGTTCTATGAACTATGTGCTATCGATCCACCCTTGTGACATCTCTGTGGATATTTCTGCATATTTTGACCCTACCCGGGGTGTCACAGAGAATGGTATTAGAGCATTAGTTATAGAGAACTAGATAAATTTTTAAATAAAATAGAAATAAAGTAATTTTTCTTTTATTTAAAACTGGACTATAACTGATAAAAATCTTTTTGGTGTTGGGAATAAATTAAGGCCAGATCACTTGAGCGCTGACAAGACTAAAACAAGCGTTGACAAGAACAAACAAGCGCTGACAGCTCAAGCGTTGACAAGATAAAGTCAAGCGTTGACACATTGAAGACAAGCACTGATGGAAAGATATACTCTACGTGTTTATTGTATTCTAGACTACTTCTAGTAAAGATAGGAACAACAATGTATTTTCTATATTTATCTTTACCTAGAATAGCTGATACGTAGATTATTGTACAAGGCTTCTTATGTCTATAAAAGAAGACCTTTAGGTTAATGTTTCATATAAGTTTTCATTCGTAAACTACTTTCATTGTAAGCAAGTTTGATATCATTAATCAAAGTGAAAGTTTGTTTATATCATTGTGTGTTCTTGTTTAAGTGTTAAATTTCGCATAACACTTAGATTCATAAGCATATACAAAGGTTTCTCTAAGTGTATTACTTGATCTAATCTCGTATACATAAAGCTAAATCGATCTAAGTTTGGGATCAACAAGTGGTATCAGAGCTTGTTGAGGAACTTTTGATCTTAAAGAACAAAAGAACCCTAAAAATCATCAAAACCCTAATTTTCTCAAAAACCCTAACAACATCATGTCTGAAGCAATAAACTCCTCCTCCTTATCTTTACCAAACATCAAGATTCCCATGCTTGATGCAACCAACTTTGATTTGTGGAAATTCAACTTTGAGCAATATCTGGGAATCTATGACTACACACTCTGGGAGGTTATTGAATATGGAAACACATTCAATAAAGCCCAAAAGATTGCTAATGTTATTGCTCAAAGATCAGCTGTTGCTGGATGTTCTGAAGAGGATAAGAGAGAAAAACCTGGAGATGGTAGAGTTGTGGCTGCTGATGACATAGCAAAGAAAAGGGTCGACATGAAAGCCCTAAATATTCTGAAAGTCTCTTTGGGACAAGAGAACCAGCATAAATATAGAGGCTATGAATCTGCTAAAACCCTTTGGGAAGCTCTTGAAGTTGCATATGGTGGCAATGCAGACACTAAGGAAGAAAAGAAAAAGCAACTCATGCATGATTATGCTGTCTTCAAAGCTCAACCCAATGAGAAACTGAGTAGTGTGAGAAGCAGATTGCTTGACATTACAAGCAAGTTGTCCTTCATGGGGACACAACTTGGTGATGTTGACATTAATGCTACCTTTCTTAAAAGTCTTGGTGAGGCATGGAAGATTGAGGCAAGATCTATTCTTGCCAACAATACTTACAAGAGTTCCTCGTTTGATGACATCTACAACAAACTAAGGCTGTTGGAAGATGAAACTCTTTTAGAGCATGGAAGCAAGTCTACCAACAGTAACATGGCCTTCTTCTCTCATAGTGAAGGTCAATTCAATCAGAAGGACTCTTACATGCATCCAGTTACTGGATCATCATATGTCAGCGCTGGAACAAGTCCTGTCAACGTCTCCTATTCAGACGCTAACACATTCAAGAGTGACTCCCCAAGAGTTAAACCTGCTGGTTTAGATTTGGATACTGTATGTTCTTATATTGCTTCTTTGCCCAATGGTTCAGTGATTACATATGAGGACCTTGAGCAGATAAGTGATGACCACTTGGAAGAGATGGACATTAAGTGGAACATGGCTCTTGCTAGTATAAGAGCAAATAGATGGAACAGAAGGTTTAAGAAGAAGATGACCTTCAATGCAAAAGACACAGCTGGATTTGATAAATCCAAAGTTGAATGCTACAACTGTCATCGTATGGGGCACTTCATGAGGGAATGCAGATCTCCTAGAAGATCTGATGCTGGTAAACCCTCAAGTCAAGTTGTCAAAGCTCATGATTCCAAAGCCATGGTTGTAGTTCAAGGAATTGATGGTATGGGATGGGATTGGAGCTTTCTGGCTAAGAATGTTGAAGAGGATAAAGCTTTGGTTGCTGAGGTTGAAGAAGAAGAGCATGTTGAATATGCTCTCATGGCACACTCCTCCTCTTCATCTGATAATGAGGTATACAATGATGCTTTTTGTAGTAAAGGTTGTAGGTTAAACACTGAGAAACTTAACAAAGAAGTGTTAAGATTAATGAGTGATGTGAGTACTGAAAAGTGCAAACTGTCTAATTACCAAGTAGCTCTCACTCAAACTGAGAAAACCGTTTCTGAATACAAGAAAATGGAATTTGACTTAAAAGATAAAATAAATATCTTAAAACATGAGTTAGAAGCTAGTATGGATATTAGAAACATCATGGAAAGGGTTAATGGTGAGTTCCAGGCTAAATTAGATGAGGCCATTAAGAATAAAGACAATGTTGGCCTTAAAATTCAAAGATTTGATAGAGCCACCCAAACCCTAGGAGACTGTGTGGGTAAACAAAGGGATCCTAAGGACATGACTGGGATTGGGATGAATGATTACTCTTTGGTTCCACCACCAGCTGGTGACTTCTATGGTGTCCAACAAAAGGACTTATCTTTGACTGGTTTGCCAGAATTCCAAGAGGAGGAATTTATTCCTCCACCAAGAGTTGTCACTCCAGTTGAAGAGTACCAACAAAAGTTGACTGATCTGAATGAATGGAAGAAAGCTAACCCTACTTTGTTTGTTAAGGGTGGCTTACTATGTGAAAGTCCCAATGAGTCAACTCCCATTAAGGTTACAAACCCAGTCACTGGTAAAGCTGTTGACCTAGGCTCAAACACTGATAGAATACCTAGCATTAAATATGCAGAGATGTATAGGAATACTAGGTTACCCAAGAGCCAAGTTAGCAATAATGGAACAGGCTTCTTCGCTTCTAGACCTAAGGTTGTGTCTAGAAAAGCATGTTACACTTGTGGTAGCTTTTCACACTTGGCATACAAGTGTGTCAACGCTCCCAAAGCCAGCGCTGACAGGAACAATTTCAGCGCTGACAGGAACAAAGTCAACGTTGTTAGGAAGTCAAATGTTGTCAGACCCAAACCTTGTGTGCAGCAAAGTCCACAAGTGATTAGACCTGCCCCATTCTTTACTAGAGGGTCTAACACTCATGGACAAAGACCATTTCAAAAGACAAACACCTGGTCTAATAGGCAATGGGTTTCTGTAGCAAACCCTAGGTTCAACGCTGACAAGGGTAATTTCAGCATTGACAAGACTAATTCCAACGCTGACAGAAACGTGACCAGACCTAAATATTTGCAACCACAGGGTAAGAGGTCCAAAGCTTCTTCAAGTTTAACATGGAGACCCAAGAAAGATCAAAACCCTAATGATAATGGGATTTCAATGACCTGCAACAGATTTAATTACATTTCAAAGGTCATTACAAAACCTATTGGGGTTAACTGGGTATTTCATCCTAAGAAGGATGAGAATGGGGTTGTTGTGAGAACTAAGTCTGTTCTTATTGAACAACCAGATGAATCCAAGTCTTTTAAGACTTGGGTTCCCGAAGAAAACTAATTTGTTTTCTTTATGTGCAGGGCATTCAAAGACAGGTCATTGATTATGGATATTGGGATAGAGGATGCTCAAGGCACATGACAGGGAAGGAAGACTATTTAACGAACTTCACTCCCATAAAAGATGGTGATAAGGTTTACTTTGGAGGAGGATATGGTACTATCACAGGAAAAGGAACGCTTCTCACCAAGAATTTGTGTTTTGAAAACGTCTTTCTGGTAAAAGAACTTGATTACAACCTTTTTAGTGTATCACAAGTTTGTGATAACAAAAATAAAGTTCTGTTTACTGATACTGAGTGTTTGGTGTTAAGCAAGGATTTTAAGATCCCTGATGAGAAATATATTGAGTATAGAACACCTAGGCATAAAGACATATACAATGTGAATTTGAATGGGATTAAAATGAACAATAATATGTCTTGTTTTTATGCTAAAGCCTCAGTAGATGAAAGTAATTTGTGGCACAAGAGACTAGGGCACATAAATTTTAAAAATACAAATAGACTTGTGAGACTTGGTTTGGTTGATGGTTTGCCTGAGAAGGCCTTCCACAATGACCACTCTTGTGTTGCATGTCTTAAAGGCAAGCAGCACAAGGTCTCATTCAAGTCCAAACAGGTGCATACTAGTTCTAGACCTCTTCATATGCTACACATAGACCTCTTTGGTCCAACCAATATAGAAAGTCTGAATGGTAAGTCATATTGCTTTGTTATCACAGATGACTTCTCTAGGTTTACTTGGACATTCTTTCTAGCTATGAAGAGTGACACAGCTGATATTCTAATTGATTTTATCACTCAGATTGAAAAGAGGTCTGGAAATGAGGTTAAAATGCTTAGGAGTGATAATGGTGGTGAATTTAGGAATAAGAAGCTAGATGATTTCTGTGCCAGGAAAGGAATTACTAGGCAATTTAGTATTGCTAGAACCCCACAACAAAATGGGGTTGCTGAGAGGAAAAATAGAACCCTAATTGAAGCAGCCAGAACAATGTTGGCTGATGCTCATTTTTCTATAGCCTTTTGGGCTGAGGCTGTTAATACAGCTTGTTATGTTCGAAATAGAGCATTGGTTAACAAAATTCAGAATAAAACACCTTATGAGTTGCTTTGGGGAAGAAAACCTAATATTGGTTTTCTCAGACCTTTTGGTTGTCATGTAGTAGTTTTGGACACTAGTGATGCCTTAGGTAAATTTAGTGCAAAAGGTGATGAAGGCTACTTCATGGGGTACTCAGTGCAGAGCAAGGGATATAGGGTTTATCTTAAAGAGGAAAAACATATACTTGAAAGAGTACATGTTAGGTTTTTAGAAAATAAACCTAGTGATACTGAAAGTGGTCCTAATTGGTTGTTTGACTTGGAACCCTTATCTAGAACTTTAAATTATATGCCTGTCACTAATCCAGACATTGTGAAGGTAGCTTCAAATGTTGTGGAGGAACAAGTTGTTGATGTTTCAGGTACACAGGTTCATGAAAAGGTTGGATCACAAGTAGAAAAGGCATCTCCTATACTAGAATATGTCACAATTCCCATTTGGACAGATGCTTTTGCTGCTGCTGCTGCTGCTGGTAAAGATAATGGTGGTTTCCAAATACCACCAGATACAAACATGCATGATCCTTCAGGCGCTGACAAAGGCAAATCTAGCGCTGACAAGACCAATTCAGACGTTGATAGTTCAGACGTTGACAACAACAGTTCAAGCGTTGTTAGCCCAAGCGCTGACAATCAAGATTCAGGCGTTGACAACACCTTTGCACATCTTTTCTCTTCCACTTTTGAACAAGGTGAACCTTCCAATTCATATGAAGAAGGTCATCCTTATGTTGATATAAGAGAGTCTGATGAAGAAGATATTGGCAACATGGAGAATGAAGTTGAAGATACCAGACTTTTTGAGGGAGGAGTACTTACTTCAGTCATGAAGAATCATCCTCCTTCTCAAATCATTGGTCATGTTAATACTCCAGTTCAGACTAGAAGATCTCATCAAGGTCTTGGTGGGTTTATTGCCAATATACACAAGAAGGTTGATACCCCTCTTGTGCAAGCATGTTTGTTTGCCTGTTTTCTGTCACAACAGGAACCCAAGAAAATATTTGATGCTCTCAAAGAACCAAGTTGGGTGGAAGCAATGCAGGATGAGCTTCACCAATTTGCAATTCAGGATGTTTGGGAGCTGGTTGACTGTCCCAGACTTGGTTTAAAAATGCGTTTTGCGATCCATTGCGTTAAAGGTTTGAAAAGCCATTGTGTGATGCGTGATGCGATTGCGAGCGCATTTTGGACGCGATGCGTTTAATATGAAAAAGGTACACAAATTGTTTAGAAATAGTATTGTCTACCAAATACCAAGTAAATGTAATAAATTTACGAAATAAGTTAAATTAGGCTTACAATCCTTTTGTAAAACAAATAAGACGAAAGTAAAGTTTGACAAAAAAACACTTAGCAAAACACAAGATGCTAAATTTTTGTTATTGTGTTTATTTTAGATGTACTTTTAACAAGTTTTATCTTTAAACAGACATTATGATATGTACGTCTCTTTTATATGATTAAATTTTGACAAAAATGACCTAAGTACTAGATTGCGACAATTGCTACCGTTGCTAGCATTACAAAAATGCGATATATTGCGGCATATTGCGAACGCAATCTGAGATGGCAATGCATTAGGCACCTTGATGCGAAATTTTGAATGCAACGCATTAATGCATGCAATTTGCGCAACGATGCGCACATTTTTAAACCAAGGTCCCAGATATGTAAGACCTATAGCGACAAGATGGGTTCTAAGGAACAAGAGAGATGAAAGAGGCATTGTGGTCAGAAACAAGGCAAGGTTAGTGGCTCAGGGATATACACAAGAGGAGGGGATAGACTATGAGGAGGTCTTTGCACCAGTTGCAAGGATTGAAGCTATTAGGATTTTTCTAGCCTATGCATCCTGCATGGGCTTCACAGTCTATCAAATGGATGTCAAGAGTGCCTTCCTCTATGGAACTATTGTTGAGGAAGTATATGTAATGCAGCCTCCTGGTTTTGAGGATCCAGAGCATCCAAATAAAGTGTATATAGTCAAAAAGGCTATGTATGGCCTTCATCAAGCCCCTAGAGCATGGTATGGTACTTTGTCTACCTATTTGGTGGATAATGGATTCAAGAGGGGCACCATAGATCAGACATTGTTTACAAAGAAGAAAGGCAAGGATGTGTTGCTTGTCCAGGTCTATGTTGATGGTATCATTTTTGGGTCTACTGATCCAAAGATGAGTGAGGATTTCTCCAAGCTTATGACAGACAAATTCAAGATGAGTGCTATGGGGGAGATGAACTTCTTTCTTGGTTTACAAGTTCAGCAGAAAGAAGACGGTATCTTCATCTCCCAGGATAAATATGTGGCTGAGATCTTGAAGAAGTTTGGCTTTTCTCCACATGAAAATAGGGCTACTACTCCTATGGATAGAGAACACCCTTAGGGAAAGATTGGAGATGGGAAAGATGTTGATGTCAGGCACTATAGATCCATGATTGGATCCTTGATGTATCTTACTGCCTCCAGACCTGACATCATGTTTGATGTGTGTGCTTGTGCACGCCATCAAGTGACTCCTAAAGAATGTCACCTTTATGCTGTGAAGAGGATCTTTAGGTACCTAAGATGCTATCCTAGTCTTGGTTTGTGGTACCCAAAGGATTCACCATTGGAGCTGATTGCATATTCAGATAGTGATTATGGAGGTGATAAATTTGATAGGAAATCCACAACTGGTGGATGTTAGTTTCTTGGGAGCAGGTTGATATCTTGGCAATGCAAGAAACAAACAGTGGTGGCTAATTCTACAACTGAAGCTGAGTACGTTGCTGCAGCTGCTTGTTGTGGACAAGTTTTGTGGATTCAGAACCAGCTGTTGGACTATGGGTATAATTTCATGCATACCAATATATTTGTTGACAATAACAGTACTTTATGCATCATTAAGAATCCTGTACATCATTCTAAAACTAAACACATAGAAATTAGACACCATTTTATAAGAGATTGCTTTGAAAAAGGTTTAATACAACCAGATAGGGTTGACACTGAGGAAAATGTGTCAGATTTACTAACTAAACCTTTTGATGCTGGGAGGTTTCAATACTTGGTAACAAATATTGGAATGGTCAATCTCACATAATATGTGTTTTGGAGTCTTTTTGTAAAAGTATGTACAGGATGATGCATTGTTATTGGTCTTATGATGATTTAGATTTTCCACTATATTTTTCTAACACTGACAAAGGTTGCTTGAACGCTGGTAAGTGTTTTTGCAATTTTGTCAGCAATATAATTGTTTAACGCTGACAAAGCTTCCCTCAACGCTGTCATGTATTATCGGGGCGTTGTCAGCAACAATGTTAGTTTTGTGGTTTTCAATCTAAATGTGCAGATGGTGTTAGCAGTATACCATTGGATACAGAGTTGCTTATGGATCAATGGAGAAGCATTTGGACAAGTTTTTATTTATGGATGATGGTTGGAATTTTAAATTCCTATCTTGACATAAATTTTTATGTTCATGCATATTTTGGCAAACTTTTGTATCATAGTTTAAGGGGAGGTTTTAGGAACCTTTAGGATGTTTGGGTATCCATATGATACTCTTATCACAATTCTAGATTGTGTCCACAGGTGAGTATGAGTTAGTCTTACTAAATCATGAGGCACTGTAGCATGCAAAGTTGATATACTATGCATGCTGCCAAGACATTTTTGGCCTAGAATTGGTTGTGGTCTGTTGGGAGACTTGGGAATAATTTTGTTATGGGATTTACCTGGGAGTAACAAGGAATTTTATAAGGTAACTTGGTTGTTAAGAGTTTTGGTTAGCAAGGGACACTAGAGGACTGTTATGTCTATCTTGCTTAAGCAAGTGTGCATAACTGGACAGTGCTTGCCGCCCTATAATAATTATCATCTTTTTGGTTATCTTCTCTAGGATAAATTACTTTGTTAAGGTCATTTTTCATTTTTAAACATTTTTATTTTTGGACGCTGACAAGAATTTTCCAAGCATTGTTGTGACCAAATTAGACGCTGACATGGCTATAGGCAAACGTTGACAAGATTATAGTCGTTGGGCGTTGATAGGTTATTTTTGACCGTTGACACTCAATGGGACCTACCCAGTTGTTACTTTTTGACATATTTTTAGGCCGTAATTTTGGGAGTTGTTACCTCTCATTTAATGCATGAGATAAACTTATACTTTTTCAATATTTTCATGATTGTGTTTTTGAAAATACTTGCCTATTTTTGGGCCAATCACATGCATTTTCTTCTCCTATAAATTTGGCTCCTATTTTTAAACAGGGTATCTATAATTCTTGTCTAACACAATTTTCTCTTATCTACTTCATCTTCATCACATATTTTTAACAGCTTTCATCAATGGCACCAAAGTTTAGACCATCAGAATTGGAATTGGGGTTCAGAACTCAACACAACATGATCGCGTATCTTGAAGCTGATGATACTCTTTTTCCCCAATACACACAAATGGTGGCGTATTTGAACGCATCCCCCTTTAGGTATGCTCTTTCTCATGCACCACTCATTCCAGTCACACATATTAAACAGTTTTGGAACACTGTCAGTTCCTCAACAGTTAATAGAGTGACTACATTGACTTCTATTGTTCATGGGAGACCTTGGGTGGTTACTGAGGCTTTGGTACGCCAAGCCTTGCATCTTGATGATACTGATGGTATAGCCACCCTTCCCATTAATGAAATAGAACAAGGGCTAAGGGCTTTGGGATATCCTTTTCCTGATGAAGGTACCTTAAACAAGTATCATAAACAGGAATTTCCCCTAGCCTGGAAGTACCTCATACATGTCCTCCTTCAATGTTTGAGTCCCAAATGCACTGCACACAATGAGATCAATAGATCTATTGAAAGTGCTATTGGGTGCATTGCAACAGGGCAAAATTTAATTATTCTAAAATGATTTTTGAGGGCATGTGTAAAAATAAGGGGAACAAAATGACTTTAGCTTATCCCCGATTTTTGCAAATGGTTTTTGATGTTCAAGGATACTGCACAAGGGATCATAATGATTTTTATGAGATCCCTGTGCAAAAGAAAGCTATTTTTATGAAGATGAACTCACCACCCCATCGTGACCTACCTTTAACCCAAGCTATGCTTGCTGTTTTTGTAGCAGCACAACCCCAACCAGACCCCCAACCCCAAATTGAACCCCAACCAGACCTCCAACCACAAATTGACCCAATACCTGAACCCATACCTTCACCTGCACATATGCAACTTGACCAAGATCCCTTCAACGCTAACACATTAAATGTTGGCGTTGATGTGCCTATTTCCAACGTTGACACACAACCTACACAAACCCAAACACCCCTTAACCAACCCACATCCACCCATTCTTCCACACCATCTTCCACACCTCTGAATATAGGTTGATGAAACGCCAAAGGACTACTGGAGTGTTCTCCTCTGGTGGTCCTAGCCATGTAGCAGAGAGAAACACTACCACAAGTGTGGCTGGTGACCTGGATGAGGCTGGGACTATTGGTTCTGGCTTAGATGCTGGCCAAGGCAGTCCCACCATCATTAAGTCCTCATCCATTCCCAATGAATCTGACTTGGGAGGTCAAATCCCCATTTTAGAAGAGGGCAGACTGGAACCAATGACTCTTATGGAATTGACGGCAGTTTGCATGAGCTTGCAAAAGCAAAATGCAGACTTAGTACAAGTTGTCAGCTCACAAGGCCTTGAACTCAAGCAATTGAGGGAGAGGATTGTTATTTTGGAGAGTGCTAGTGTAAGGAGGGGTATGGAGGAATCTTCCAAAGGGGAGGAAGATCCAATAAATCTGAGTGATAAGGGCAGTCATAATGGTCAATCCTTGGATGTTGCTGAGGCCCTTACAACTTTGAAGAAACAAACAGGTTTTGATACGTCCTTAGTTTCTCCTACCAACTTGAATTTATCATTTACAGCCATGTTGGAAGAAGTTACAAAAGGCGCTGAGGCAGGATATTTGGGCGTTGACAAGGAGAAATTGGACGCTGACAGAAATATTTTGAGCGCTGATAGAACAAAATTGGGCGTTGACAGACCTGCACATGAGGGTGATTATTGTGGAAACCATTAATTCACGGATCGATTAAGCTTACTAGGATAATCAACTTTCATATGATAAACATAGCGGAATTAGAACATTGATTATGAACAAGGTGTTTCTTTTCCAACGATTACTTGTATTAAACTTCAAACGATTACAAGTAACAAACCTAGACGTGTTTACAAGGTTACACACGTCTAGAACACACGACTCAACTTTAAGACTACATTGTGAATGATGGGATAAATAAAACCTACGGTCATTGTATTCTATATATACTAGAATACAAGACTTTTCTTACAAGAAAACTTTAATTAGATTAGAAGTCCCTCCATCTTTTGCTAATAAGTCCTCCTTGTTGTATGAAAGGGCTCCATATTCTTGTAAAGCTTGATATTTGCATATAAGTCCTTCTTGTTTCATTATTCTTGTTTTGTCTCATCAAATTAATTCCCAACGATCTTCCCCTATTTGATGATGACAAAAGCAATCTTCAAATCTTGATCTTTCATGAATGAAACAAGCTTCCCCTTAAAGTAAGATTTCTTGTAAAACATATCACCACATAATAATAAGTTGCATACCTTGATCTTTGAATCTTCTTCCCCTTTTTGTCTCATCCAATAGGGGTCTTCTAAAGATAAACAACTAATAAACGCTTCCCCTTAAGTGGTGCATGTAAATAAATCACGAACCATGTAGACTCTAATTGTATATTACGAATGAAGAAAAACGAATATAACCTATTTGTTGAAGAAGTGGAATCTCCCAAGCTTGTACCTTATATCTTTCACTATCCATATGACGTCGAACTTATATGAAAACGTAAAAGTATAAGCAGACCTCGATCTCTTGTCAATATTCTCATCCTTTGTGAGACACTGAGCACGATAATGTAACTCCTTCAAGTGTTATAACAAGTCTTCGTCACCAATCTTTTAAACGAACAAGCAAGTTATCTCAAAAGAGAGGCGAGTCTTTTGAGATATGATAAAATACAAACCTGCGAAAAACAACTCCAACACCAAAGAAGCAATAATCAATCGTCTTCATTGAAACCTCCAATTTGCAATGAAAATCATCTAAGTACAATATCATCCTCTTCTTTTATGCAACTGCTGCCTATGTCGGCGTTCTTCTTCTAATCCAAGTCGGTACGTAACCGCAAGGTTAGCCTCGTCACATAATCAAATAAAACTTCATTGCACCAAACACAATCTTCAAAAACGAGCCATAAAATTTTAAACAGTCAGTTCTGTCCGAGATCCTTTGTCATCCAATATATCATCTGTATGTACTGTCCTATATCGGACAATACGTGTCAGCGTTTGAAAACCATATATCGGACAACACTGTCAACGCTGTCAGGTAATTTTGAAACACAAGGCAAGTAATATTCTCTCAGAATTGAAAAGGGATAGAAGGGAGCTATACTGCATGTTGCTCAGATGTCATGGAGTAGGATGGACTTATCAGAAGTTGAAGGCATTGACATTTGATGAGTTGGAATGCAAGGCTTATCCTATTTGGGTGAGATTGCATGAAGAAAACACTCTCAGACTTCTTTCTGATGAAATAAAGGAAGAACTTGCAGAAGAAATGGAGCTCAAGAAAGCTATGTTTGTTCCCAGGCCAGTGAAAAAGGGAATTTTTCTTGAGTTTCCCAAAGATATGGATCCACTATATCCAAGTGAAGCTGTCATAAGAAAGAGCCTCAAGCTCTCACCATTAGAAGCTTCAGATATGGTGCAAGTGTCACCATTAGATTCCAGGAACCCAATTGTGAGCTATGAAGAAGATGAATGTGGGTTTTGGAAGATTAGCAGATATGGCCAAGAGGTACACACTTTTACCACTCTCATATCTTTGTTTGCAAGTTGTGATAGAGAAGACTTGGTGGACCTTTGGAGGTTGTTGGAGACCAAGTATGAGGCTGAAGAACCAACTTCAGCTAATGGAATAAAACTATGGTCCACATTCAAAAGAATGTGTGGACCAAAAGATGAGGATCCTGCTATTTGGAAGGATCTTGAAGATGACCTCAGTGGTCTTCAATGGAGGATATATTCAGCTGCTGGTGTTTACCATTTGAGTTCTACAAAGTTTGCTGAGTATCTACTTGTGGATGGTCAGTATTTCATATCCAAAGCTATTTTGGAGAAGATGAAGGACACTCAGCTGGAAATAGATTATTCAAGTGACGTGGCAAAAGATTTGATCAGATTTATTCATTACCAATATGAGAAGGTTTGTAAGATTCCTCCTAGTCCTTAATGCTTATTCAGAAACTTGATCATAAGAGTGGATATCAAGTTTAGGGGAGGATTGTTGGGAATAAATTAAGGCCAGATCACTTGAGCGCTGACAAGAGTAAAACAAGCGTTGACAAGAACAAAACAAGCGCTGACAGCTCAAGTGTTGACAAGATAAAGTCAAGCGTTGACACATTGAAGACAAGCACTGATGGAAAGATATACTCTACGTGTTTATTGTATTCTAGATTACTTCTAGTAAAGATAGGAACAACAATGTATTTTCTATATTTATCTTTACCTAGAATAGCTGATACGTAGATTATTGTACAAGGCTTCTTATGTCTATAAAAGAAGACCTTTAGGTTAATGTTTCATATAAGTTTTCATTCGTAAACTACTTTCATTGTAAGCAAGTTTGATATCATTAATCAAAGTGAAAGTTTGTTTATATCATTGTGTGTTCTTGTTTAAGTGTTAAATTCCGCATAACACTTAGATTCATAAGCATATACAAAGGTTTCTCTAAGTGTATTAGTTGATCTAATCTCTTATACATAAAGCTAAATCGATCTAAGTTTGGGATCAACATTTGGGATTTTTTTGGGACCGTATTAGTTAAGCATATAGATCGTAGGGCATTATATGCTATGTGAACTAAGTGTGTACAAATTGTTAAATGAACTGCTTTAATGATACATATATATAAGTATTAATATATGTAACCTTAAAACATTATGAAAATTGTTTAAAAAGGGGATATATTTCATAAAACATGTAATCTAAAATAATATTGTTCTTTGTTTGTAAGCTCATACAAACTTTAAACTTAAAATAATACTATTTCAGAGCATCATGCCTACTGCACCTTCGACTCTTCTACCCATAGTAGCTCCTACTCTAGTTGTTTGTTCATCTCCACGATCGACACAGTGTGGATGGTTATCAACCTCAGATTCAGAGGATGACCCGAAGCTGTACTTCCAGATGACCCTTTTTCTATCTCAGCATCAGCCATATTGGTCCCCACCTCCATGGAGGAGGACCATGTACCTCCTGTCTTACCATTTTCTATACCTTCATCTTTACCATCGGGCTATTTTTCCGGGTCTGTACCCGTCTTCACTTACAAGACCGGGGGAGGCTCCGGGGCAGGGTGTGTCGATTCTGTCCAGGCCCAGATCGCCGCACTGGCCGCACGCCGGGAGCAGAAGATATCGGACCTTCGCAGCCTGTTAACAGCCGGTCAACAAGGCCACACCGTCATCCACGATCGTATCGACTCTCTCTTTCGCACTATGAGGGGAGAAGCCCAGACTACTAAAGACATTCATGCTAGGACTGACGAGGCATTGAAGTGGCTATTGGAGGAGAACTACCGTCTCCACCAGCGCATTCAGGTCATGGAGGGTCTTCAGCATCAGACCCATGCTTCTTTATCTGCTTAGGAGCAATCGTTGTCTATTTTCTTTGATCTTGCCACCGTCCGACATGATGGGGTTACTGGGGAGATGGCTTATCTCCGAGGGGTCATCGGCAGACTCCGAACTCAGCTGCCATCAACACTCTGTATGATTAAGGAGACCCGAGCGACAGTTTGGACATTATGGAACACCAGGAGGAATTATGCAGCTCCATCAGCACCAGCAGCCCCATCGGCTCCATCAGCACCATCAGCACCGGCCTCATCCAGTAGACCTTCTAGGCAGGATTAATATAGATGTACTAGACTTCTTGTACATCATGACAAGCTTACGGGTTGCATCCCGGCTATCATGATATAGGGCCTTTGTACTTTTATTTCTTTTCAGCTTTTGGTGATGTATCCTTGTACTGTACTCTTCCTTTTCGGACATGTATTTTGGATATGATGTACTTATTACAATGTGTACCACTACCCAGGACAAGGCTAGCTAAGTCTTTGTCCCGGATTTGCTATGATCGATGAATGTTTAATTTCTTACAGAAATTTGCATGTAATCATTCTCGTATGTTATATCTGTTGTGCAATGTATTATTATGAAATCCTGACAGGTTATCCAAATTTGTTATGAATTTTATGCATGAAATCATCTCTTGCAAATTATATATAAAAACTGTACTAATGTTTGAACTAATAATCTCATTTTGTGTATGATTATAGACAAATGGTGATTACGCGATCAAACCCCAATAATGCAACTACTTCTAACGCCGCTAATACCGAAGTTCCTAAAGCTACTCATAATGTCACCGCTGCTCAGCTCAGGGAGATGATAGGTGAAGGCATTTCGGCAGCTATGGCAGCCAGAGAAGCTAAT
This sequence comes from Glebionis coronaria, assembly GCA_025667525.1. NCBI lineage: Eukaryota > Viridiplantae > Streptophyta > Magnoliopsida > Asterales > Asteraceae > Glebionis > Glebionis coronaria. The sequence continues at coordinate 316,928,656 of CM046877.1, read as the reverse complement.
CCAAATGTGAACAATGATCCAAACCACAATATGTGCAGAAACAACATCAACATGGGTTGTTCTTATCCCGACTTCTTGAAGTGTAAACCCTCATACTACCAAGGAAAAGAAGGAGTTGTTGAATTGATGCAATGGTTTGAAAGACTAGAGACAGTTTTCTGCATCAGCGGTTGTGCTGACGAGAACAGAGTTAAGTTTTCCACATGCACACTACTCGAGAGCGCCCTTACCTGGTGGAACTCTATGGTCACTACCCTTGGACATGATACTGCTTATACTCTCACTTGGGCCAACCTCAAAGAGAGGATGACTGAGAAGTACTGTCCCAGATGAGAAATGAAGAAGTTGGAAATCGAGCTGTGGGATCTAAAGTGTAAGAACAATGATATCCCTTGGTATAACCAAAGATTTCAAGAGTTAAGCTTGATGTGCACCAGAATGTTCCCTCAAAGGAGCAACAAGATTGAGAAGTATGTCAGCGGACTCCTTGACAACATCCATGACAGTGTGCTAGCTTCACGACCCACTACCGTTGAGGGTGCTATGGAATTAGCGACTGAACTGATCAACAAGCGAGCCCGCAATTTGTCTGAAAGGCAAACGGATAACAAGAGAAAGGCGGATGAAAATGCTCGTATCCAGCACCAGCAGCCTTCCAAAAGGCAAGACATTGGGCAAACTTATGCTACCACTCCCACAACACGTACCAAGAACTACTCAGGATCCAAGCCTAAATGTCCGAAGTGAAACTATCACCATGTTGCCGGAGTACAATGTCAGGGATGCTACAAGTGTGGCCAACAAGGCCATTTTGCTCGTGAATGCCAAGAAAATGTTTCTACCTCGGTTCGACCCAATAACAACCCTGGAAATAACAACAAGGGCAAGTCCAATGCTCGCCGAAGCGGAAGTGGGCAACAGGGAAACAGAAACCCCGCAGGTGGAAGCACTAGTGGACCCAAGAAAGTTGTAGTGTGACACGAGTGTGGAACCCCTGGACATGTGAGACCTGATTACCCCAAGTTGGCCAACCAGAAGAAGGACAACAAGGGAACTTCATCACAAGCGTACATGGTTGGCAATGCCCAAGCCAATCCCGATTCCAACATCGTCACCGGTACGTTTTTACTAAACCAACGATATGAAATTATCTTGTGTGACACCAGGATAGACCGAAGTCTTATATTTACTAAATTTAGTAAGGTATTGGGAATCACTCCATTAGTTTTAGACCCCTACTATAAGGTAGAACTAGCCGACGGAAAAGTGGAGATAGTTGACACCATCATTCGAGGTTGTACCATAAACTTTTCCAAACATCCGTTTAACATCAATCTGATTCTAGTAGGTCTTAGTAGTTTTGATGTCATCATTGAAAGGAATTGGCGGGCAAAGTATCACGTAGTTATCCTAGGTGGTCAAAAAGTGGTTCGTATACCTTGGGGAGATGATAACATGATTATACGAGGAAACGGTAACCCCGATATAATCAGCACTAGACTTAGTGTCATCTTGTGCACCAAAATCCAGAAATGTTTGGTCAAAGGATGCCCCATTTTACTAACACGCTCCTTCCCAAGTGACGGGGTAGGAAACCTTGAACTAAGAAAACATGTCCAACCCATCATGAGTGTATTTTTTAGGGTTATGTTTACCATCTTAGGCAACCCTAAACCTAGAAAACATGTCCAACTCATAATGAGTACGTTTTGTAGGGTTGCGTTCGACATCCCTCGTAAGGAGATGTTGAATGCCCCATGCTTTTGGACACCCCCCCCCATTTTCCCTCTTCGGGTCCAATTAGTTCGACAATACCATCATCCACCAAACCCTGAGAGGCGTATATTTCCTCTTCTCTTTTTAGACGTCAAAATTTGTGCAAATCTTGAACCAGTGATAGTGGATGCATGACCCCTTTTTGCCGCACCTCGCAAGATGCGCACTTCTTTATTCTTGGTATCTTCTTTTATTTCCACCATTTGAGGCATTTCTTTTCCGTGCCTCTTTCGTCCAGCCCAACTACAAATGAAGCAGATTCTTTGCAAATTCCTGCCCAACCACCATCAGCAATAACCTAAACCGTTCTGTTGGGTAGAAATTTTTTGTGCTATCAACTAATGTTGGTATCCCACAGGCTTGAAGTATATCAGCAAGTCTTTCGCATATAGTTGTTAACGCATGAGGGGTTCTAGATAAAATGCTCTTTTTACTTTATTTTACCTCAAACCCCCAATTTTTCACCATCGTGTGTGCAAATATAACATATATCTCACAAGTGCAAAGAGTGCAGAATTAGCACATTCCCCAGCTTTCCCAGCATATAAAGCAAGTTGTCATGTCCTCCTCATATCAGAAACCATTTGCAGTGGATTTGCCCTCCTAACCAAATCCACAACACCATTGGTCCTCTCCCCGCTCTTGGAAAAACGTTGCTGCAACCCCCGTTGAAAGGCCCGCCCCTATCCATCCACAGCAGCAGTCTCCTTTACTGCTCAATCGGATGTATAGTGCGACCCGGATAAAGATCTCTTTGCATTCCCTTTCTATCCATCCACAGCAGCAGTCTCCTTTACTGCTCAATTGGATGTATAGTACGACCCAGATAAAGATCTCATTGCATTCCCTTTCTATCCATCCATAGCAGCAGTCTCCTTTACTGCTCAATCGGATGTATAGTGCGACCCGGATAAAGATCTCTTTGCATTCCCATTCTATCCATCCACAACAGCAGTCTCCTTTACTGCTCAACCGGATGTATAGCGCGACCCGGATAAAGATCTCTTTGCATTCCCTTTATATCCATCCACATCAGCAGTCTCCTTTACTGCTCAATCGGATGTATAGCGCGACCCGGATAAAGATCTCTTTTCATTCCCTTTCTATCCATCCACAGTAGCAGTCTCCTTTACTGCTCAATCGGATGTATAGCGCGACCCGGATAAAGATCTCTTTTCATTCCCTTTCTATCCATCCACAGTAGCAGTCTCCTTTACTGCTCAATCGGATGTATAGTGCGACCCGGATAAAGATATCTTTGCATTCCCTTTCTATCCATCCACAGCAGCAGTCTCCTTTACTGCTCAATCGGATGTATAGTGTGACCCGGATAAAGATCTCTTTGCATTCCCTTTCTATCCATCCACAGCAACAGTCTCCTTTACTGCTCAATCGGATGTATAGTGCACCCCGGATAAAGATCTCTTTGCATTCCCTTTTCTATCCAGCCACAGCAGCAGTCTCCTTTACTGCTCAATCGGATGTATAGTGCGACCCGGATAAAGATCTCTTTGCATTCCCTTTCTATCCATCCATAACAGTAGTCTCCTTTACTGCTCAATCGGATGTATAGTGCGACCCGGATAAAGATCTCTTTGCATTTCCCTTTCTATCCATCCACAGCAGCAGTCTCCTTTACTGCTCAATCGAATGTATAGTGCGCCAAATAAGGATCTCTTCGCATCACCTTCTGTCCACCTGTGATGGCAGCAGCCTCCATTACTGCTTAAACAGACATATAAGGGTAACATGAACATAGACCAGTCCGCATTAATGTCACCATCCGTTATTAGGAGAGAGTTCGAGATGAATCATGTACTTAGAACATCTTTCACTTAAAAGATAACTACGATTTTAGTAGCTTTGAGGACAAAGCTAAAATAACGGGGTGGTGTAATAACTATAATTTTACTATGTTAATTAAGGGCTTTTGCAAGATCTTTGTTTGTGTTTGTTCGTTCTCGATTGCAGTAGTGGTTTTGTCGTTTTCGTTCTCGGTATCTCTTCGAATTGATCACGGTTCAAAGTGGAATTATTGTTCTTGGTGACTAAAAGGGGGAGCTTTGGATTATCTATTTCTAAACATGAGATAAACAATAAAATAATTAAATGACAAGATAAAAATAAAGTAAAATGATCTAACCTTAACTGGCGAAAAAGATAACACTTGAAGATGAAAATGGAATGAACACAAAAAGCTAATCCGGAATCCGTTTTTGCAGTCTTATCCGGAATGTGGCTTGTCACCCTTATCCGGAAAACGTCTATAGTGGCTTATTTGGAATTGGTCTTTCTGAGCTTATCCAGAAAATGAAATTCTGGGACTTATCCGGAATACGGATTCTATAGCTTATCCGAAATATATCTTCGAGCTTTTATCCGCAATATGGCTTTCAGCAGCTTATCCGGAAAACGTGATGCTTATCCGGAAAATGTATGTAAAAGCTTATCCGGAAAGCGGTATTAAGGAGCTTATCCGGAATCTATCTAGAAATACTTATCCGGAATGTTGGCTTCTATTGCTTATCCGGAAAAAGACTTTTGGAGTCTTATCCGGAAAATGAAACAAAGTGGCTTATCCAGAATACAAAAACAAAGGCTTATCCAGAAATGGGATTATGAAGCTTATCCGCAATGTGGGCTTTTGGGCGTTATCCGGAAATGGTAATGATGGAGCTTGTCCGGAAAAATGGGTTTAGAACTCTAATCCGGAATACTCTTTTGTATGCTTATCCAGAATGAGGGTTTTGAAAGAAAGATTCTGTAACAAGAAAAACTTAAGCCAAAAGAAAATAAGCTAAAAACCAATAAGCACTTTACCAAAAGTTACACCAAAATGATTTTAAGAAAAAGTAAATAAGCTAGAATTTGAAAACTTTTAAAACACCAAATAAGCTAAATATCAAAAAGCCCTTTTTTATAAAAATATTAATCTATCAAAAACAACTTATTTAGAAGAAGCCAAACACACCAAAATCAACAAAATCAAATCCACTACATGATTAACAAAGCAAAACCATAGATTATCAAGAAAGGTAGAATGAGAGATTATTAAAAGCTTGATTATATTAAAGATTAAGATCCAAAATACAAGATTTAAAATGAAAGATTAAGTAAAATTAGAAAGAGAAAATTTTAGAGAGAGAAAGTAATTTAAAACTAAAAACTAAAAAAAATTAAAATTAACTAACTAAATCCTCCCCAAAATGAATGAGGGGAGTATATATAGGAGGAGGGTGTTGTGGTGTGTTGTTTCTTCCTTTTTCTTTCTTTGTCTTCTCGTCTTTTAAATAACACGTCTCTCTCGACTTTGTCTCGGGATTAGTCATATGAACTCGTCTTCTAATTTCTTCTTTTTAGTAGACTTGGTTCTTCGACTTTGTTAAACTTCCGTCTTTAGACTTTTTCTTCGATAAATCTTCAGAATAGGCCTTGGACTGCCGTTCTTCTTTCACTTTTGATCTTCTTACTTATCTTTTGTCTTTTTATTCAATAAAAGCCCGTGAAAGCCCGTGTTTTCTTCCTTTTTCATATTTTGATCCTAAAACACAACAAAAACACAAACCACACATAATTCCGACATTTACGACATAAAATACACGTTATGGTCTCGTTTTATATTGTTTTAAGTGGTAAAAGGATGGGTGTTTTCACACCTATCAAATCCCCTACACTTGACCATTGAAATGACCTCATGCAATGCATTAGTTTCAAAGCAAATTTACATTCTCCATCATAATCAACCCACCTTGGCCTTTATAAGATATACTATTACTACTAAACTAAATAACGATGAAACGATAAAACTTAAATCAAGGAAACAAAAGATAAAAAATTTCCACCTTATTTATTTACTTGAAATTGTTCGATGGAATAAGCTTGTAAAGAAATCTAAGACTTACATTAGGGCTTTGGTGTCATGAATACTAATCATCCTCAATTTCCACGTTCCCCATGCCAAGCTTAAAAACGAGATCATTATAATTACAAGTTAGCACAACTAACACTTACTCATGCGGTTTAATTAATCACTTAGACTCCCTTATTCCTAGGTGTATCTCTTATATTTTATTGATATCATGAATGATCACAAGGATGCATTGTTGACTTATTTTGATAGTTTATTAGGGCTGAAAATAAACTAGGACGATCTAATCCATAGTTAGCTAAAGGACAAAATCTTTTAAAACTGCTTCTCGAAACCTCATAAAGTTCATATCTTGGCATAACTTGTTTCACGATTTGAGACCTTTCTCGGACCGATATTTGGCATTTACTTCATACTTCGAATCTTGAGAAGACGATCTTGAAATTATGGTCTTCTCTATGTATATAGTGTATATCTTCACTTGTAGTAGTTGAGATATTCTTCAAATTGTGACCACGACTTCTTCATTATTTCTTCAATCCTTATTTGTGATTTTGATATACAACGATCCGCCTCCTTTTCGGACTTGGATCTATTTATCCTCATACCTTGTTAGGGGTCTTTTCGGATAGACTTCTACATGATCTTTATGGGAGTAATTGCTTTTCGTCGTGTGTCTTGATCCTTCATATTGATTTTGGAATAATGATACTTCACATCATCTTGGATCTTTAGCAACAAAATGGAGTCCTCATGCCTTGTTAGGGCCTTTTCGGACTCGCCAATCTTCGCGTCCCGTTTCAATAAGTTATGCCTTGGCTATGAACTCTAATTAATCCCTAGCAACTTTTAAACAATCTTGGGCTAGAAGCTAAGTAATTTTTCAGACCGTACGACCTTACTTATTGCAGTTATTTATTTACAAGTGATGGGAAAAAAAGCTCAGAACTAACTCACATAAGTTAATGAAAGAATATCAAACTTATAATTGAGTCTATCATCTCTCGTTCTCCACAATTTAAAATCTCAAGGAATGAGACTCGTGGATGCTTAGCCTAATAAACCAATTAAGGTCTACATGGTTAAGGATACTAGCTAGAGTAAACTTGGATAAGTAAACTCGGGTTGAGTCAAAATATTCAAGACGGGCCTAATATATCAAAGACATCTAAACTCGCTAAAACCACTTTATTTATTCATTGTTTTTCCTTATTGACTTTATTCTAGAAATGGAATATACGATAGTGATACTAAAGAAAAAGAGATAAAAGAAAATAAAAGAAAGATACTATAGGCCAAAATAGATTAAAAAATTTTGAAAAATGCCAAAAAATCGATTTTCCCATTAAAATGAGGTCAAATTCATGGAAAAGCCCACTTATTCGATAGAAGTCCCCCTACACTTGATATAAACATTGTCCTCAATGTTTAAGCATGTGGGAGTAAACTCCCCTACACTTAGGACATTGTACACGTTGGTTAAATCTCGTTAAGGAGAGGACAACTAAAGTGATTTCAATGTTTACATATAAGATATGAAATATTGAATCACAAGAGTTTAGGATAGAACCAGGAAGACGGGTACACAGGATCACGGGTCATCAAAAGTCATCAAAAGTGCTTTGTTGAAAGTTCGAATCCCTGCACATCATAAGAAACAAAGAAACAAACACCTACTAGCTCCCCCTACACTTATGGTGAAAAACAGGAAAGGAAGGATAGATACTCGGGTTGCCTCCCGAGGAGCACTTATTTTTGTTAACCGATTCACGAGCCTGACTCGGTCCCGAACTAATTCAAAGGAAAGGTGGAGAGGGATGGAATCATCTCATGAGAGATTTCCTCTCCAAAGTACAACTTCACTCGTTGGCCATTAACCTTGAAATTTGGTCCATTAGGTTGAGCTAGCTCAATAGTTCCATATGGAAAAATATTAGCAACGGTGAATGGGCCGGACCAACGAGATTTCAGTTTTCCTGGAAAAATTTTCAACCGATAGTTAAAGAGTAAAACTTGATCACCAATTTTGAACTCTCGGTTCTTGATCTTAGCATCATGAATGAGCTTGGTTTTCTCCTTATAGAGCAATGAATTTTCATAAGCCTCATTCCTTAGTTCATTTAGCTCATTGAGTTGGAGTTTTCGTAAGTCACCGGCTTTGTTGATGTCAAAATTAGCCCATTTCAAGTCCCAATAAGCCTTGTGTTCCAACTCAATTGGGAGGTGGCATGCTTTCCCGTACACAAGACGATAAGGTGTACAACCAATCGGAGTCTTATATGCGGTACGGAAAGCCCACAAAGCATCATCAAGTTTATCGGCCCATGAGGCACGATGCTCTCGCACGGTACGTTCCAATATTCGTTTTAGTCCTCGGTTAGAGATCTCGGCTTGACCATTAGTTTGTGGATGATACGCGGTGGAAAGACAGTGATTGACACCATACTTATCCATGACTCGTGCGAATTGATCATTGCAAAAATGAGTTCCGCGATCACTAATAATAGCCCGAGGCACACCGAATCTAGCGAATAGTTGTTTCAAAAAGTTAACAACTACCCTCGCATCGTTAGTGGGTAAAGCTTTTGCTTCAACCCATTTAGAAACGTAGTCAACGGCTACGAGGATGTACTTGTTCCTTTAGACTAAGGGAATGGCCTCATAAAGTCGATGCCCCATACATCAAAGATTTCACATTCTTGAATGAAATTTTGAGGCATCTCATCTTTATGTGTGATCTTGCCTTGTCTTTGGCAAGCATCACAATTTTTAACCATTTCGTGAGCGTCACGATAAATGGTGGGCCAATAGAATCCCGAATCAAACACTTTCTTCGCGGTGTAGTTGGGACCAAAGTGACCACCGGTGGGTCCTTTATGGCAAGCTTCTAGAATATCTAAAGCTGAGGGTCCATCAACACACCAACGAATGATCAAATCAGCGCATTGTTTGAAGAGATAAGGGTCATCCCAGAAGTAAGTCTTAACATATTTAAAGAACTTCTTCTGTTGTTGGGATGTTAGCCCTTTGATGAGAACACCACCCGCTAAGTAGTTTGCAATGTCCGCAAACCACGGGGTCTCATCAAGATTAGAATTAATCGACATTAAGGCCTCAAGGGGAAAAGAGTCATTGATCTCTTGATTCGGATGATCCCCTTGATAAGGATCCTCAAGTCTACTCAGATGATCCGCGACTAAGTTTTCGGCTCCCTTCTTGTCACGAATTTCAATTTTAAATTCTTGAAGGTGTAAAACCCAACAAAGAAGTCTTGGCTTATAATCTTGCTTTGTCAACAAGTACTTCAATGCGGAATGGTCCATGTATACGATGGTGGTAGATAAAACAAGATAGGGGCGAAATTTTTCAAAAGCACAGACAACAGCTAAAAGCTCTTTTTCGGTTGTCGTGTAATACAATTGAGACCCTATCATTGTTTTGCTAGCGTAATGTATTGGTTGGAAATGTTTGTTGACCCTTTTTCCCAAAACCGCTCCAATAGCAAAGTCGCTAGCATCACACATCAACTCGAAAGGTAGCTCCCAATTAGGGGTAACCAAGACCGGTGCCTTAGTTAGCTTGTCCTTAGGAAGATTGAAGGAGTCAATACACTCTTGAGAAAAGATAAAAGGAGTAACTTTTTCCAAGAGGTGGGTCATCGGGCGAGCGATTTTAGAAAAATCTTGGATAAATCGACGATAGAAGCCCGCATGACCCAAGAAACTTCTCACACCCTTCACGGTTGAAGGTGGAGGTAATTTGGCTATGACATCAACTTTAGCACGGTCCACTTCAAGACCGGCTTTTGAGATTTTATGTCCTAGCACAATGCCTTCTTTTACCATAAAATGGCATTTTTCCCAATTTTGAACAAGGCGAGTGTCTTCACACCGCTTAAGCATACGTTCTAAATTGGCAAGGCAAGAAGATAATGAGTCCCCAAAGACCGAGAAATCATCCATGAAGACTTCCATGGTTTGCTCAACCATGTCATGGAAGATAGCCAACATGCACCTTTGGAAAGTCCCGGGGGCATTGCACAAGCCAAAAGGCATTCTTTTATAGGCAAATGTTCCGTAGGGACAAGTGAATGTTGTCTTCTTTTAATCTTGGGGATCAATGGGTATTTGAAAATAGCCCGAGAAACCATCTAAAAAGCAGTAATATTCATTACCCGCTAGACGTTCAAGCATTTGGTCCATTAAAGGAAGGGGAAAATGATCCTTTCTCGTAGCATCATTGAGTTTGCGATAGTCTATACAAACTCTCCACCCTGTAACGAGACGAGTAGGAATCAACTCGTTGTTTTGATTGGGAACAATGGTGATTCCGCCTTTCTTAGGCACACAATGGACCGGACTAACCCACGGTGAATCCGAGATAGGGTAAATCATGCCCGCATCAAGAAGTTTAAAAACCTCTTTTTTGATAACGTCATGAATCTTGGGGTTCACCCTTCTTTGGCTTTGAATAGTGGGTTTAAAGTCGTCCTCCATGAGAATTTTATGTGTGCAAAAGTGAGGATCAATTCCACGAATATCGAAGATTTTCCAAGCAATAGCCTTTTTATGTTTCTTGAGAACTTCAATGAGACGAGTTTTCTCATCGGCTTTTAAGTCCTTAGCAATGATAACGGGAAGTTGATCAATGCCATCTAATAAAACATACTCGAGATGAGGAGGTAAGTCCTTAAGCTCAAGAGTCGGAGGGTCCTCAATAGATGGTGTAACTAACGATGGATCAATCTTAGTCACCTCTTTAGGAGAAGGAGGAGAGAAAGAGTCCTCATTGAGAAGTTTCTCAAGGGTACGAATATCTTCTCCCAATCGGTGGGAGAATCATCATATTTAAGATCAATTGTACCTAAGCTAGCTTCGAATTCATCCAAAAGAAAGTCACTTTCTCCAAAAGGAGTCAATGACGGAGCAATTGAGGCAACGGTCTCAACATTGGGAGGAGAAGAAAGACTACTGTTGGAAATACGTTTTACATATTAGGAAGGATCGGTCACTCCAACATTAGTTCGTGTAATAGCTCGTAGTTTAGTCATTTGCATTTACTTAAACAAAGCCCAAAACCGAGCCCATGAAATGTATGGGCCGGCGGCGAAATGTAAGCCCAAGCCCATGACAAGGGCTTGGGTATATAAACCCTCTCCTTTGATGGAGAGGGTGTGGTTTTTTCATAATTTACACATAGTTGTTCTTAACTTTCTCTCTCTAGAAGTGTGAAATCCACCATCTTTCTATCTCTTTCTCTCTCTAAAAACATAAGCATAGATTTACAAATCAACAAATGGTATCAAGAGCTTGGGATGAAATATAGGTTTGTTTTTGTGTTGAGTATTGTGTTCTAAACATTTCGTAGATTGTGGTTTGTTTTTAGCCGAATCTTCAAAATTTTTTGGTGTTGGATCGGAGTTTAAAGTAGTATAACATAGGGATTCGTGTTAACTGTTCTTGGTATCTTGGTTTTCGTTAAAACATCATCTTTCTTGGATCAAAAGTGCAAAAAAGTTGGGTGTTCTTCATTCCGAAATTTCAGCAGAAGCATCCATCGGAAAGTACAATTGTACTTGGGCTTCCATCGCAATAACCGTCCATCGGAAAGGGATTGGTTTCCACTTTGCGATCTGAACATTCCGATAGGGCTTTGCGATCTGAACATTCCGATAGGGCTTTGCGATCTGAACATTCCGATAGGTCTTTGCGATCTGAACATTCCGATACCAACAACATTTCGACAGGGCTATATTCCGATCTGGTATTACGATCTGACATTCCGATCAAGTATTACGATCTGACATTCCGATCTGACATTCCGTGTGTAATTTTGACTTGGAATTTTTGGTTTATCGAGAACATATTTTAGGGGATTTTAACATTGTTTCTCGATTATAACTCACAACAACACAAAAATACTTAACCTTATTTCATTGTTCGATCAACTTTGTAAATCTTAACTTATTGAAATGGAGTACACATCTCTTACGGATAAGTCCATCCTCTCGGGTACGGATAATCGTCCACCAATGTTGGTGAAGACTATGTATGAGGAATGGGCTTCCCGAATGGAACTTTATATGTTGAACAAGGAGAATGGACATCTTATTTGGGCATCGGTGCTCAATGGACCATTAAATTATGGTACTGTGACGGAAGGTACGACCACTCGTCCTCGCACAACGGGTGAGTTGACTGGAGATATGAAGATTCAAGATAAATGTGATAAGTATGCTACAAACATCATTCTCCAAGCCCTTCCTCCAGATGTCTACAAACTCGTCAGCAAACATAAAGTTGCCAAAGAGTTATGGGATAGAATTCGTGTTCTAATGCAAGGCACCTCGTTAACTAAACAAGAACGAGAGTGTAAGCTTTATGATACTTTTGATAAGTTTGCATATGTGCCAGGGGAGACTCTCAATGATTACTATTTGAGATTTACCCTATTGTTGAATGAGCTTAATATCTATGGCATGGCAATCCCTACCTTTCAATTGAACACCAAGTATTTGAACACTCTTCCTCCAGAATGGAAAAAATACGTGACGGATGTTAAATTGGCTAAGGACTTGCATAACACCAATGTGGATCAACTTCAAGCTTTTCTTCAACAACACGAATGCCATGTGATCGAGGCTCGGTTGTCTACACCTCAAGTTCATGATCCACTTGCAATGTATGCTTCTCAACAAAACATGGCTTATACTTATCAAACATCACCATCACAAGGCAACACTTCTCCATTGGGCTATACTCCTCAGCAAGGATATTTTCCAATTGAAGCACAACCAGCACAAGCTTTCTACTCTAATGAACTTCCACCAATCCAAGCACCGGTCTTTACTCCAAATGATACGCCAGCTGATGTTCTAAACCATCTCACAGCCTACTTGTCAAAACTTGTTGCAACTAGAGGATTTCCACCAACAAACAATCAGCTCCGCACCTCTTCAAATCCTCGACAACAAGCCACTGTTCAAGATGGTCAAGTGACGGTGCAACCTATTCAGGGAAGGCAAAATTCATATGGACTTCCTACAAGGACTGGGAACAATCAAGCTGTGAATGCTCAAGCTAGTGGAAATGGGAGTCCTATTGGTCCTAAGAAGGTTGTGACTTGCTACAATTGCCGAGGACAAGGTCATATGGCTAGGGAATGCACTCAGCCGAAAAGGAGAAGGGATGATGCATGGTTTCGTGAGAAGATGTATTTGGTTGATGCTCAGTCTAAGGGGAAGATTTTGGATTCAGAGGAGTTAGCATTTCTTGCAGACCCAGGGGCAGCAGATACTGAAGGCATTGCAGTCGTTTCTACTTCTAATGCAGCTTATCAAGCGGATGATCTTGATGCATACGATTCGGATTGTGATGACATTCACTCTGCCCAAGCTGCTCTCGTTGCTAATCTCTCTCACTACGGTTCTGATGTCATTAGTGAGGTACCAACCACATCTAATAATATTGATGATAACCAACATCAAGTTGGGCATGAAAATGACAACCTCGAACAGCATTCGGGAACTAGTAACTCAAATGTTGTGGTATCCAATTCTACACATTTGAGTGAACCTCAACCAAATGCTACGACGGGTATGGAATCTTATGCTCAACATGATTTGGTCATGGTGCCTAAACATATTATTGATCAAATGCATATGGCCCTCAGACAATCCGTAGATACGAATTCCACCCTAACTGCTGAGCTTGCGTTGCATAAAGAAAAGGTCAAAACTTTTGAAATGGTCCCTCAAGAAGAGAAAATAACATGTTCTGAATTTGACCAATTTCGTTTTGAAAAGATTGAACACTTGAAAGAAATAGAATCATTAAAAGCTAATCTTTCCAATGAATTAAAAGAAAAAGAGTCGGTTGTCAATGATTTTCAGAAACTTAAAATGGATTTCGAAACTCTCGAGTCTAAAAAGGTTGAATCGGAAATTAATGCTACCAAACTTCTTAAATTCAAAGAACAACAGCTTTTAAAACAATACGCTTCCACAGAAAAGGTTCATCTTTTAACTAAATCATTTAAAGAATTCGAACTTAAGCGTCTTCAAGATTTACCACCTAATCCCGGTTATGCAAAACAAGCTCAGGAATATATTCCCGGTCTTTATGACATGACCATAATTGGAAAATCGAAAGAAGCACCTTTTGTTCGTAGTACTGCGGAGACACAATCACTTGGGGATGAAACTCATTCTAAAATGCTTTCAAAATTCCATACAATTGATTATGATCAACATAACAAAGATCAATTTTCGAAAAAGACACGCATTCGCTTACAAAAGGAATTAGCAGAATTAACAGTTCTTGTGCCCCAAAGTTTGTCAAGTGAAAACCTTCCTAGTACGTCTCCTACACTCGTCAAAAAGGATTTAACGATGTTAATTCCACCGGTAAGTAAGGCGTCCGTTAACTTAAATACGGTTCACCAACACTTAGCCAATTTTGACAAGGTCATTTTGGAACGTACGACGGCCACGGCCATAACGGAAGGTGAATGGAACTTTGAGCACACTAGAGCTGCGTTTCGAGATGAAATTGTTCCGTTTGTAAAGAATGTTAAGGCTTGTCTTAGTAATCTTGATCAAGATTTGTCTTTGGAATTAGACGAAGTTAGACGTGTTTTCAATGAAATGGATGATGCTTACGAAAACAGTTTACTTGAAATAGAACGGGTTTCACGCCAAAATGATCTGCTTCTGAAGCAAGTGATGTCTCATGATATAGTTTCTGTCTGTGTGAATACAAGTGTTGATAATGATTCTATTGTGCATAATGTTGAATCTGTGGATACTGTGGTAGATAGTACTTGTCACGAATCTGATGCTGAATTTTTAAAGCTTCAAGATTCATATTCTTCGCTTTCAAAACGTTTTGATGAGATTCAAACACATTGTATTTCGCTTGAATGCAAGCAACAATTTATTCAAGAAATCTTTGAAACGTCATTCGAAGGTGTTAATATCGATGATGCAAATTTTGAAAAGAATTTTCGATTGAATTTACAATCAAAACAGCGTCAGCCAAGTGACAAGGTTGCTCAATCTTTGCCGATAGAAATAGAGAAATTTAAGGAGCATAACTGTGTGAATGTACTTGAGGCCGCTGAGAATTTTAAACTTGATCTAGATAATCGAGTTTCCAAAATTTTGTCCAAACTTGATAACTTAAAACAGAAAAATACAAGACTCTTCGATTCAGTACAGCCCGCATGTGTTGATACCACAGCACAGAATCAATCATTGATTGAACAATTGAATCGAAAGTCGATGGAAATATCTGATTTGAGGGAACAAATTTGCGATAAGAATCTGGTCTTGGCTGAGTTAAAGGAAACACTTCGTACTCTCAAAGGTAAGAATGTTGTGGATAACGCAGCCACTATCTCAGCATCGTCCTCTAGTGCAATCAAAAGAACCCTTATTGCCGTCACACCACTTAACAAGGGCCCTAGGACTAAACCATCTCAAACTTTGGTCACTAAAGATAAGGCGGAATCAAAATCAGCTTCTAATATTCCCATGTTGCCTTCTACAGGAGTAAGCACCACTACTAAGGCTCAAAGATCTAAGCTTAAAAGAAACAAGAAGAATGATATGATCTTGCCCCCATCTAGTAGTCAAGTGATGAAGAAAGTAGAAGCCCATCCTAGGAATGTTATTTCTGTTTTGAATAAAAAGAATCATGTAGCTAAACCTAAAGGCTCTGCGGTTGTGCAGCGTTCTAAGCCTACTGTGAATTCTAATTTAAAATGTTGGAATTGCAATGAATGTATGTTTTCTAGTCATCATGATTCTTGCCTTATTGACCATGTGAATGAGATGCATGCCCGGAAAAATGGATTAGAATGGAAACCGACTGGGAAAGTGTTAACCCAAGTTGGTTGGATGTGGCGCCCCACTGGTAGAACTTTCACTATAGTAGGAAATACGTGCCCTTTAACTAGGATCACTCCCACTGAAGTGAAGAAAGCGTGCCCTTTAACTAGGAGTACCAAGGCTACCAAAACACAAGCGTGTCCTTTAACTAGGAACACCGACACTACTGTAGGAACCAAATGCCCTTTAAATAGGTCTACTCCCACTGTAGTGCCCGCGAATAATCCAAAACCTAAGAAAGTTGGAACAGCAAAACCTGTTAGTGCTAAAACTATCATTAGAAAACGCAGGAAATCTAAGGGTCTCAAAAATGTTAGCAATTCTGATAATTCTATATCTGTATCTGCTAACACTCCGGAACCAATAGTTTCCAATGCATTGTCTACTGTTGTTGTTGAAAACAGGTGGTCCAAATTGTTCTCTGGTATTTGGACTCTGGTTGCTCCAAGCATATGACCGGAGATCGCTCTCAGCTCAGAAATTTCGTCAGCAAGTTTCTTGGTACGGTTCGATTTGGAAATGATCATATTGCAAAGATAATGGGTTATGGTGAATATCATATTGGGAATGTTATAATTTCAAGAGTGTATTACGTGGAAGGTCTCGGTCACAACTTATTTTCTGTGGGACAATTTTGTGATGCAAACCTAGAAGTTGCTTTTCGAGAGCATACATGCTTCATTCGTAATTTGGAAGGGGTTGATTTATTGAAAGGTACTCGAGGGAATAATTTGTATACTTTGTCTCTACAAGACATGATGACCGCCTCTCCCGTATGTCTTCTCTCCAAAGCATCGAAGACTAAGTCATGGTTATGGCATCGACGGTTATCTCATCTTAACTTTGACGCTATTAATCACTTGGCGAAAAACGAACTTGTTCGTGGTCTTCCTAAACTATCATTTCACAAGGATCATTTGTGTTCCGCGTGTACAATGGGGAAAAGCACTAAGAAGTCTTACAAACCCAAGACTGAAGACACCAACCAAGAGAAACTTTATCTGTTGCATATGGATCTTTGTGGGCCAATGCGTGTTGAAAGTCTTAGTGGCAAAAAGTACATCCTCGTCATTGTCGATGATTACTCTCGGTTTACATGGGTGAAATTTCTTAAAGCAAAAAATGAGGCACCTAAATTCATCATCAAATTTCTCAAGATGATTCAAATGCGTCTCAACACTACTGTCCGACGCATTCGTACAGATAATGGAACCGAATTTGTGAATCAAATTTTGCGTGATTATTATGAAGAAGTTGGCATATCTCATGAAACATCCGTTGCACGCACTCCACAACAAAACGGTGTCGTTGAAAGGCGAAATCGCACACTTATGGAAGCTGCACGAACGATGTTAATCTACGCAAAGGCTCCATTGTTTTTATGGGCAGAAGCAGTATCTACCGCAGTGTACATCCAAAACCGGTCACTAATTCGTAAACGCCATGGTAAAACACCTTATGAGCTTCTCCATGGAAAAATACCAGATTTATCATATCTTCATGTATTTGGTTCTCTTTGCTATCCAAATAATGATGGTGACAATTTGGGAAAACTTCAACCAAAGGCTGATATTGGTATTTTCATTGGTTACGCACCCGCAAAGAAGGCATACCGAATCTACAATCGTAACTCTCGCAAGATCATAGAAACTATGAATGTTGATTTTGATGAGCTGACAGCAATGGCTTCTGAGCAAAGCAGCTCTGAACCCGCACTTCATGAAATGGGACCCAGTAACATTAGTTCTGGTCTTGTACCAAACAACCCTACTTCATCATCATTTATACCACCTACCAGGAATGAATGGGATAAGTTGTTTCAACCGTTCTTTGATGAATTCTTTACTCCTCCAAGTATTGTTGCTCCAGAACCTGAGGTCATAGCTCCGGTAACCGAAGTTGTCGCTCCAGCAACCGAAGCACAATCAGATACATCTGTACCTACAATTGGTCAAGATATACCATCCACAAGTAATTCTCAACCAACACATGTAACAACTACCCACGTCATGCCTATTGATGATGAAGAGGATGACGATGATCACGATTTGGAATTCGCTCAAATGCGTGAACTTCCATTCTTTGGTGTATCTATTCCCGACCCTAATCAAGCCGGGTCGTCCACCTCAGAGGAAGGTCCTTCTACAGTTTACTCCAATCCACGGATTCGTGAACATGACAGCAAGTGAACAAAGGATCATCCTATAGATTCTATTATTGGTGACCCTAATCGTCCGGTATCCACACGAAGTCAGTTACAAGAAAGTGCAATGTTTTGTCACTTTGATGCTTTTCTCACTGAAGTTGAACCTAAGACATGGCAACAAGCTTTTACTCAATCCTGTTGGATAGAAGCTATGCAAGAAGAACTTAACGAATTCATACGTCTTGATGTTTGGGAACTTGTCCCATGCCCGGATCAGGTGCAGTTACTCACTTTGAAATGGGTTTACAAGGTGAAACTCGATGAGTTAGGCGGAATATTGAAAAACAAAGCTCGACTAGTAGCTCGTGGATACAAGCAATTATTGGGCGTCGACTTTATGGAATCCTTTGCACCTGTTGCCCGTTTGGAAGCTATTAGACTATTCCTCGCTTATGCAGCCCATATGAATATGATCGTCTATCAGATGGATGTGAAGACGGCATTTCTTAATGGAGAAATCAAGGAAGAAGTCTATGTTCAACAGCCGGATGGTTTTGTAAATCCTAATTATCCTAATCATGTGTACAAGCTTAAGAAGGCTCTCTATGGGTTGAAGCAAGCTCCACGCGCATGGTATGATCTATTGTCACAATTCCTCATTACTCAAGGCTTCGCAAAAGGCAAGGTGGATCCCACGCTGTTCATTCAGAAACGAGGTAAAGATATGATTATGGTACAAATATATGTTGATGATATTATATTTGCAGCCTCGACCCAAACCTTATCGGATGAGTTTGGGACACTCATGTCTTCCAAGTTTAAGATGTCAATGATGGGCAAGGTATCATTCTTCTTAGGTCTTCAAATATCTCAGAGTCCCAGAGGCATCTTTATCAATCAATCCAAGTATGCCCTTGAATCGCTTAAGAAATATAAGATGGAATCTTGCGACCCCGTGGACACTCCAATGGTGGAGAAAACTAAGCTTGATGCAGATCCACATGGAGTTGCCGTTGATCCGACACTTTATCGTGGAATGATCGGTACTCTTCTGTATATTACAGCCAGTCGACCTGATCTTCAGTTTGCTATATGTATGTGTGCCAGGTATCAAACTAGGCCTACTGAATTACACTTAGCTACTGTTAAAAGGATCTTTCGATATCTTAAAGGAACCATTAATCGGGGACTTTGGTATTCGAAGGACTCTTCTATTGCACTAATGGCATATGCAGATGCGGATCACGCGGGTTGTCAAGATACAAGGCGTAGCACGAGTGGAACCTTGCAACTACTAGGAGATCGACTAATCAGTTGGGCATCGAAAAGGCAGAAAAGCGCTGCAATTTCAAGTACGGAAGCAGAATACATAGCTATGTCCGGTTGCTGTGCTCAAATTCTTTGGATGAGATCGCAATTAACCGACTATGGTTTAGGTTACAACAAGATTCCGATGTACTGTGACAACAAGAGTGCAATTGCCTTATGCTGCAACAATGTTCAATTCTCCCGGTCGAAGCATATTGACATTCGCTACCACTTCATCAAGGAGCAAGTGGAAAATGGAGTAATCGAGCTTTACTTTGTCCGATCTGAGTATCAATTGGCGGATATTTTCACGAAGGCTTTAGATCGCGCTCGAATTGAATTTTTGACCGATAAGCTAGGAATGAGAACCTTCTCGCCTGAGACTCTAAAGGAACTCGCAGACGAAGCGAAAGAATAGTGGTGGTAAAACTATTCTCCGTATCCTTGGTGATCATTTGTATATATTGTTTATATTTTTATACACAAAAGCAAAATACAAAAATATAAAACCATATAAAAACCATAAAAATTGAAAAATCTAGAAAAATCCAAAAATATTTTTACTTTATTTTTCAAAGGCATGTCTTTTGGTACGATAATATTTACGGCCTTAGAAATGTTGATTAATATCGACACGGCGCCATAAATAGAGTTCGTACAAAAGTTGTAAATATTTCATAAAACATGCCTAGATGGCTTGTAGTTATTTCTGACTGCAACCCGGTTTTCACAATAAAGTCAGGTATTTCTTATGAAAGCTTTGGCTAACAACGGGAATTAATTTTCTCGGGCAAGGTTTACTTTAAAACCTTGTAAGGGATCAAGTTTACTTTATAACTTGGTCTAACACAAATTTATGTACGTTTCAGTGCATTTATTTGTTAAAACAAGAGAAGTCTTGTTTTTATGAAGCTATCATCTCAACAACCATTGCTATCTACAATTGGTATCTACATACTCGACGATGCGACTACTCAACTGACGACTACAGCTCTTTCGGTAGAACACGGGTCAACAATTGAGGGGGAGCAACTGTCAAGCATTCAGAATCTTCGATGTCGATCGTGCCAAGTTCACAAGTTGGTGTCAAGATAACAATACCAGTCGTACATGTGGTGTCACGAGATGACTTCAGACGTGACGAGGCGACCAACATATGCTGACAAGAACCATTTGATCTTATCATATGATGTTCTCATCTATCAGGTCCAACCTTGTCAATTCTTTTATGATGAATATGTGATCATGTTACAAATCGATATCATATCTGATACATTTGGTATCATGAAGATAAAACGGACTTGCATTTTTCTTCCCAAAACCTTTGTTAAAACTTCATTAAATCAATTGATATTAAAAACATCGATTGGGTTAATATTTTTAATATGGGGGAGAAAATGTGATTTAATATGGGATATTATCACAAAGGGTTTGACTTAATGTGCTAGCTCATCCCGACATATGCGAAATGTTTTCGAATATCGTGGCATATGTTAAGGGGGAGCAAAATGGATTTGCATATCAAAATGGATTTTCATGGTGACATATACTTACCCAAAACCCATTTATTTCACGACGATGAAGATTGTGGTGACATAAGGATGGTAGGATAGGTTAAGTCCTATGATTCTTCCAGAACCGGAGGAATCTTCCCAAGGACATTCCATAGCTAGAAATAGTAGTCCTTAGGAAAGTTGGAGAAAGATTGTGAACGTAGCTGAATGCCGACCAAGTACTTAAGTTAGCACTGGAACAATCACAACAAGGTGCTAGTTATGACGTATTGGTAAGCATTGAAGGGGTTGAAGAATGAAAAAGAATTGTAAAGATAAAGGGTGTAAAGAAAGAAGCCCTCCTTACAACTTTAGGCAGAAACCGGGTCAATACATATGTTATTGAGGTCATTTTAATGATTCTCGATATTGAAGACAGACATCATGGACCCAGTGATGCAATGCACAACCCATCCCAGCTAACTCAGATATCTCTCAAAAGGTATTTGTTTTAATCACACGGAGACAACACGTTATCTATCGATTTATTCACTCCGAATAAATTGGTATTGAAATGGTGGCACTCCTCTCCAGCCTCCGATCACTAAAATCCAAAGTGCACGATCGAGTCTAGAGCCATTTGAGATCATCAAATATCTCATTAGGACACACTTTCATATTTCCTTGCTTCTTCACACACTGTGAAAAGTAAGAAAGATTTTAAGAGTCCTACGCAAAATCTTCATGATCTTGCCTGAACATCCGAGTAATACGAAAGTATTTACAATGAAGATGGAAATCCTTCTTGAGCGAACATCAAAAAGCTCATGGTAGGTGACTTGTGCGATTCTTTATGAATCAAACTTGTGATAACTGGAAAGCAACAGCTGTTTAATTCTTAACTGAATTTAAACACGTTCCAGGCCTCTACGCAATATCTTAGTGATCTTGCCAGAACACTCAGAGTGATACCTTAGTGTTCACAGTGATGAGTGGAAATCCTTCTAGTGTTAACCTCAAACAGCACTTGGTAGGTAACTTGCAAGATTCTATACGAATCAAGCTCGTGACAACTGGAAAGCAACAATGGTGCGGTTCTTAATTGAATTTCACTTGTTCCAGGAACATGAATTGACGGCTTCAAATCATGCGGATATTATTATCCAAATGATTCACTCTTTATGTTCGC
Source organism: Glebionis coronaria (assembly GCA_025667525.1). NCBI lineage: Eukaryota > Viridiplantae > Streptophyta > Magnoliopsida > Asterales > Asteraceae > Glebionis > Glebionis coronaria. Next base: position 316,906,987 of record CM046877.1, on the reverse strand, counting down.
AGTCAGCTTTGGACGGTCGAATAAAGAGAACGGGTTTACCCGCGAAATCCTGTCAGGAAGTTACTTAATTGAAACTATCCGTCACGGGTACGATATCTAATATCGTCCAACGGTCTTCACCGACCGGAGGTAAAATGCTACTGATTTAGAATGAAATGTTCAAAGCCATTTCGTTCGTGTCTACTTATGTTGCGGCATTTGAAGACGGTGGCGTTGCGGGATCCAAGAAGAAGTCGTCCCCGCATGCTTATACTTTATGCACTTAATACCTCATCTAATTCAAGAAAGCCTAAAAGTTAAGTCTTCCGCTGTATCAAACTCTGAAGCTTTCAAGAATTACAAAGGTATAAGTATGTGGGACGTGAGGTCACGAAGAGGCGAAGATCACAAGTGATGGATGCACGAGATCAAGGCAAGAGATTGATAATCAAAGATTGATATCAAAGATCACATTAGCATGTTCACCAGAAAAAGAAAAAGAAAAAGAAAGACGAAGACTACGAGCTCAAGACAAGCATAGTATGCTAGGTTTATTTTATTATTGTAACTTAGGTAACGCCCTTGTTTGGAGTGACCTCCCTTAGGGGGAGATTGTTGGAAATACGTTTTACATATTAGGAAGGATCGGTCACTCCAACATTAGTTCGTGTAATAGCTCGTAGTTTAGTCATTTGCATTTACTTAAACAAAGCCCAAAACCGAGCCCATGAAATGTATGGGCCGGCGGCCAAATGTAAGCCCAAGCCCATGACAAGGGCTTGGGTATATAAACCCTCTCCTTTGATGGAGAGGGTGTGGTTTTTTCATAATTTACACATAGTTGTTCTTAACTTTCTCTCTCTAGAAGTGTGAAATCCACCATCTTTCTATCTCTTTCTCTCTCTAAAAACATAAGCATAGATTTACAAATCAACAACTACTTTTGCAAGCATCATTAAAGTGTTCTTCACAAGCCTCATCGAGAACATCAATGACATTAACACTCTCATATGAATAAGGTTGCTTAGAAATCTTACCCATGTTGAAGACAATTTGATCGTCACCAACTCTCATCATTAATTCGCCCGCGGCTACATCAATGAGAGTGCGACCGGTCCTCAAGAATGGACGTCCAACGATCAATGGAACACGTGGGTCCATCTCGTAGTCAACGACAATAAAATCCGCCGGGAAGGTGAATTTATCAACGCCAACGAAGACGTCTTCGGCTTTTTGGTGGGGACTAGCTCGGGGAGAGATAATTGTTTCCATACGCTCAATGGCATTAAATTGATACTAGCACCTAGATCGGCTAGGGCCATACAATTCTATACTCCCGGGAAGTTGCAAGGAATTAAGAAGCGACCCGTATCACCAAGTTTTGTTGGTAATTTCCTTAAAAGAACCGCAGAGCAATTCTCATTAAGTTGGGTCTGAGCAATGTCAAGAAGCTTCTCCTTGTCACTAAGAAGATCTTTAAACATCTTCACATATTTGGGCATGTGAGCGAGAGCCTCAACAAAGGAGATGTTAAAATTCAATTGTATAAACATTTTGAGAAAGTTAGAAACTTGAATATCATCCTTGCTTTTAAGCTTCTCCTTCCTCAACCTTGAAGGATAAGGTATATCGGATGAAGAGGAAGGCTTTAGAATAGTAGGATCACTCACATCCTTGGGTGGTTGGGGAATGAGGTTAGAAGGTAAAGGAGTTGGGGAAAGTTGTTCTTTTTCCTTAGTCACAATCACGGGAGTAGGTGTAGGAAGCTCGGGTTCCGTATAACCTTTTCCACTACGAGTAGTGATTGCTTTCATCTCCCCTCTTGGGTTAGCAACGGTGTTACTCGGAAGAGAACCCGAAGAAGACGGTTGATTACTTTGGAAAAACGAAGCCATCATATCGAGTAAATCATTCGTTTGATTGCTCAACGAAGTTCGCATGTTGGTCCTTAGCTCGGCTCGAATATTGTTCCCTTGTTTCGCCATCTCGTCCTTCAAGTTAATGAATTGGCTTTGAAGGTTCGTCACCATCTCTCTATTGTTCCTCATGTAAGTTCCGAGGTCTTGGTTCAATGTCGTTGGTTGACTGATAGGTGGGGCTTGGTAAGCTTGATTGTTTCCTTGAGGTGGATATAGGTTTCTTTGGGATTGATATTGATTTGTAGCACGAGGCTGGCTTTGATTGTTTCTATTGAAGTTTTGTTGGTTTTGATTTAGAGGGGTAAAACCGGGTGGTGAAAGAAAGTTGTTGGAACGATAACTTAGCAAGTTACGGTCTCCTTGAGGGAGAGCTTGATAGCCTCCCGTGGGATAGTAACCGTATGTTGCGTTAACGTTTTCACAAAGATTACCTTGGGTAGAAGGGCAATCATTGTAAGAATGAGGACCACCACAAGTCTCGCAAGAAGGTGTTACAGCTTTCACTTGTTGTAAGTGTTTTGTAGCCATGGTTATGTAATTTTTGTTCATCTCAGCAATTTGGCGTGTGAGTTCGGTGATCTAGGGGTTGGAGGATGTAGAAGAGACATTGACTCTCGGATTTAATCTTGAGGATGCGGATGAATCCTAATTCTTGTGGTGAGTAGTCATGTTTTCAATTAACTCTCTACACTCCTCCGGTCTCCTTTTCATAAAAGTACCACCGGCGGCGGCATTAATCGTATCACGATCACGAAAAGTGAGACCATTGTAGAAAATATCAATGAGAGTGACGGGGAGCATGTTATGATTTGGACAACAGTCGATCAAAACATTGTAGCGTTCCCAAGCATCAAATAGTGATTCGTCATTTTCTTGAGTGAATCCACTAATTTGGATACGAAGGCTCGTTACCATGGATGGTGGAAAGTAGCACGACAAAAATCGTTGAGTCATGTCGTCCCATGTGTGAATTGAATTCTTAGGGAGACAGTCAAACAATTTCTCGGCATGGTGGGATAAAGTGTGTGGAAAGAGGTGAAGGCGAAGAAAATCCAAGGTAACACCGGGTAATTTCATGCTTTGGGTGACGGTAATGAATTTGTCGAGGTGTTTATTGGCATCATCATCCGGTAATCCGCGAAAAGGACAAGTGTTTTGCACTTGTTGGATCATGTGATGCTTCAACGAAAATTCAGGAGCCGTGATTTGCATCGGCGCAATCGGTCCTCCACGTCCATTCATCGTAGGTTGACAAAGCTCCTCCATTGTTCGAAGGTCGGGTTGAGGGTTGTTATTATTCATGTTGGGGTGAGGTGGATTATTCTTGTTGTGTACACCGGCCATGTCTAAGTCTTCAAGAGTCTCGGGCTCAGGATAAGACGTAGATCGAGTACGCATACACTAAAAAGAAAATGCAAGAAAATATTTTTGGTTTTTATAGGTTTTTTTATGTGTTTGTATTTTTGAAAATTTTATGCGTTGAAAATAACGTTCCCAAAAGAACGGATCCCAAAATCCAATTTTTCTCACAAAAAACAGTGAATCTTTACGAAAAGAGCCAGAAGCGGTGCCATTTTAATAACTATAAATTTACTATGTTAATAAAGGGCTTTTGCAAGATCTTTGTTTGTGTTTGTTCGTTCTCGATTGTAATAGTGGTTTTGTCGTTTTCATTCTCGGTATCTCTTTGAATTGATCACGGTTCAAAGTGGAATTATTGTTCTTGGTGACTAAAAGGGGGAGCTTTGGATTATCTATTTCTAAACGTGAGATAAACAATAAAATAATTAAATGACAAGATAAAAATAAAGTAAAATGATCTAACCTTAACTGGCGAAAAAGATAACACTTGAAGATGAAAATGGAATGAACACAAAAAGCTAATCCAAAATCCGTTTTTGCAGTCTTATCCGGAATGTGGCTTATCACCCTTATCCGGAAAACGTCTATAGTGGCTTATCCGGAATTGGCCTTTCTGAGCTTATCCGGAAAATGAAATTCTGGGACGTATCCGGAATACAGATTCTACAGCTTATCCGGAATATATCTTCGAGCTTTTATCCGCAATATGGCTTTCAGCAGCTTATCCGGAAAACGTGACTTATGATGCTTATCCAGAAAATGTATGTAAAAGCTTATCCAGAAAACGGTATTAAGGAGCTTATCCGGAATCTATCTAGAAATACTTATCCGGAATGTTGGCTTCTACTGCTTATCCGGAAAAAGACTTTCGGAGTCTTATCCAGAAAATGAAACAAAGTGGCTTATCTGGAATACAAAAACAAAGGCTTATCCGGAAATGGGATTATGAAGCTTATCCGTAATGTGGGCTTTTGGGCGTTATCCAGAAATGGTAATGATGGAGCTTGTCCGGAAAAATGGGTTTAGAACTCTAATCCGGAATACTCTTTTGTATGCTTATCCGGAATGAGGGTTTTGAAAGAAAGATTCCGTAACAAGAAAAACTTAAGCCAAAAGAAAATAAGCTAAAAACCAATAAGCACTTTACCAAAAGTTACACCAAAATGATTTTAAGAAAAGGTAAATAAGCTAGAATTTGAAAACTTTTAAAACACCAAATAAGATAAATATCAAAAAGCACTTTTTTATAAAAATATTAATCTCTCAAAAACAACTTATTTAAAATAAGCCAAACACACCAAAATCAACAAAATCAAATCCACTACATGATTAACAAAGCAAAACCATAGATTATCAAGAAAGGTAGAATGAGAGATTATTAAAAGCTTGATTATATTAAAGATTAAGATCCAAAATACAAGATTTAAAATGAAAGATTAAGTAAAACTAGAAAGAGAAAATTCTAGAGAAAGTAATTTAAAACTAAAAACTAAAAAAAATGAAAATTAACTAAGTAACAACTCCCCAAAATAAATGAGGGGAGTATATATAGGAGGAGGGTGTTGTGGTGTGTTGTTTCTTCCTTTTTCTTTCTTTGTCTTCTCGTCTTTTAAATAACACGTCTCTCTCGACTTTGTCTCGAGATTAGTCATATGAACTCGTCTTCTAATTTCTTCTTTTTAGTAGACTTGGTTCTTCGACTTTGTTAAACTTCCGTCTTTAGACTTTTTCTTCGATAAATCTTCAGAATAGGCCTTGGACTTCCGTTCTTCTTGCACTTTTGATCTTCTTACTTATCTATTGTCTTTTTATTCAATAAAAGCCCGTGAAAGCCCGTGTTTTCTTCCTTTTTCATATTTTGATCCTAAAACACAACAAAAACACAAACCACGCATAATTCTGACATTTATGACATAAAATACACGTTATGGTCTCGTTTTATATTGTTTTAAGTGGTAAAAGGATGGGTGTTTTCACACCTATCATGGTGTTGTAAAATCCAGGATTTTACCATGATTGAATATAACAAAATTCCACCCAATAATCCTAGAACACTCATTCATTGTGTTATATCTCCTTAAGATGTATGTGAACTTGTCCATTACATACTTACACTTTTGTAAACTTTTTCTATTTACATAACTTGAATCATGTCTTAAGAACTAGGGAAAACAAGTAATGAAGTTATAACTAGCAATGTGTGTACCACACTTAACACAATTTGGAAATATACTACAATAGGTCATTTTAGCCGTGTATATGTGTACATGTAGACTAGCAAGCTTACTTAAACCCTTGGACTAGCCCAAGAATAGGTACCCTTTGTATGCAAGCCCAACACAAAGCCCATGACCAAAGCCCATCTTCCCCCTTTGGTGAGTGTTACACGGCATATAGGCTTGTGAAGGAGAAGAGTTGCCTTGGAAAGGCAAGGGATGACACTTGGCACAATATTTCTTACCAAGGTATATCATACCTTTTGTCATTCCCTTTCTCTCTCTCTCTTCTTTAAGCCGAAACACACACACATTCTCATTACACATGCATCCAATCTCACTCTCCTCATTTCTCTCTCAAACATTTCGGCTATAAGCCACAAACATCCAAGTTTTGAACATTAAATCAACTAGATCTTTGTCCCATCTTAACTACTAATCATTTAGTAGCATCATCATCTTTGGAATCATCCTAACAAGCCCTAGCCAAAACTTCAAAGGCCACGGCTTGGTTCATACATAGGGTTTTCTTCATCAACTAGATTAGATATCTAATATCCTTGTTCATCTAGATCATCCTTGGTACTTTTAAGCAAGAAATGTATATTCCTTATGCTCCTTCATTTTTAATTGCATGCATCATCATTCATCTATAAACTCAAAGTAAATAACTTGATAAAATCAAGATTTAGTAAAGCCATGCCCATTGATTAAAAATCATATGAACCATTTTATGAGTTTAAATGTTGCATGGGTTACAAATCTTACTTTTTGGGATCTTGGTTAACTAATAGTAATGGATCTCATAAGTAAACTTGTGTAACTCAAGAATCATAAAAGATCATGACCTAAAGGGTCACGACAAGATTTAAATGGGTACTTATGATTTATGTATTAAGTTTTAATGATGGAATATGTATTATTACATGTGAAATGGAATACTAAAAATCACTAAAACAAGTTATGTGTATATATGTAGCCATGGGTTACATATGACCTTAAATGGGTTGGATGTACATGCATGCTATTATAAACCTAGATTTAGTGATAAGTGTTAACTTAACATGATAAACATGAAATAAGCTTATTGATCTTATGATAACATTGGGAGAAAACAATATAGCCGTGAGCTATATGTTGTTTTCTTGGAATTATAGAAATCTTGGAAACATGCAAGTAGCTTAGGTAATCATGTTGTATTTTATAGATATTTACAAGACATAAAACTAGCCAAAAATCATATCTTGGAATCACCAAGATTAAAAATATAGTCGTGGGCTATAAATGAGTGTACATGGATTTATGATTGAGTTTTAGGTCTAGACATAGTTTAGATCTCATTTTAGACTTGTGACTTGGTTTCTTGACTTGTACATAGCTAGATCTTATTTTGGGGACACTTATAAGAACATGAAACCTTAAAACAAGTTTGACTCATCTTAATAAGCTATAATTAATTATAGCCGTGAGTTATAAGCTCATATTAGGGCTTATGACTTGCATGCAACCTTGTAACACATCTAGATCTCATTTGGTACATCACATAGAATAAACCATTAGTTTTATTATTTTACTTGGACTTATAACTTGAAATTGATAAGCTAATGACAAGCTTATAAAAAAATCTTCGGTTAATACTTACATGAAATGAAAAGTAGTATTAAAGGACTAATTAAGCCCATGCAACCCTAAATCCAAGACTTAATGGACCGAATAAGCCCATTTAATAGATCTTAGTATCTTAAAGGACTTAAGAATATGCTTAGGCCCATTTAAATGATTAACGGACTTGAAAATATATTTTTCTGATTTAAATGGCCCATTTAACAAGTTAGTGGACTTAAAATATATTTAGGCCCACTAGATGGCCCATTAGATATTTTAGCCCATTTAATGAGCCCATGTAATGTTATGAATGTTTAAATAGAAGTTTTTATAATGAAATATAACTTATAAAAACTTTTTGGATTAAAATGACAATTTATGAAACATAAGGACTAAAACCGTAACTTATGAAACTTATTTTGATAAATTAGTAAACACAAGGACTGAAAATGTAAATATCCGAAAGTCTAGGGTTTAATAAATACCATCTATGGCATATTAAACCCTAGGGACCATTTTGGGAAGTTTCTAAAAGTTATTTTGTCATTTTATAACCCTAAGGACCATTTTTGTAATTAGCCAAAACTTAAAGAAGCCCTAGGGGCTGTTTTTGTCATTTAATTAAAGTTACAAAACCTAGATATAACTAGGGGGACTAAATCTACCATAAGCCGAAACTTTAACAAGCCCTAGGTACCAAATGTGTAAAATCCGAAAGTTATACTTTATTTAAAATATGGAGGGACTAGTTTTGCCATGTTCCGAAACTTTAACAAGCCCTAACCCTAAAACTATTTTAAATTTAGTAAAACATAATTAAAAACCTAAACCATAAGGATTAATGTATAAATTCTTAAATTTGTAATTGATAAATTATTTTATAAATGTTAAATAATTTATGGAAACTTTAAAGTTAAATAAAATATTTTATTTTATTTTTCAAAATAAAATATTTATTTATATTTGCTTTATGAAATAAATTGTATAAACAATTATGAATATGTATTATTAATGCATGAACTCATATACTTTTGGAAAATAAAATTATATGAACGTTGGATAATTTGAATACTAGTATTTTAAGTAGAACATTTTTATGTTTACTTAAATATGAAACTTAATAGTAAGTTTAAATGAATGATTATGCTACATGAACTGTGAACGTAAACTAATATTGTAAGTTAAACATTTTATGTTTACTTAACTATGAAACTTATATAGATAAGTTTTAATGGATATTGTTAATACTTGTACTACGGTTATTTAGATAAATGTCGTAACTTAAATGAACTAACTAAAATCTGTATAAGCATACATATATGTTCTTTGTACTATCTAATAAGACTGTACTATTTGATTAGGCATAACTTTTGGCGTGAGCTTTTTTTGGATATTCGTATTAAACAGCTATTGCCTACTCCCAGGTGAGTTTACAGCCCCATATAAACTTTTGATAAACTTTTCCTCTACGGGGGAGAAAACATGCAAACACTTAATGGACATAACGGAATTGTATAAACTTGACTATGATTGATTATTATTGAAACTGTTAAATTGTTGTAAATCGCCCGAATGTTATAAATAGATCTATTAGGGATTGATCATCCCCATCTGGGTGAGTCATGCTCACTGTGCCATGGCCGGGACAACAGATGTATACCATGTTGGAACTGGATTTGGGTGTCTTTTTGTAAGACACTACGTCCTCATCTGTTGAGGACTATGGGAGTTAAGCTTCAGTTTCGAATAATAAGCAAATGTAATCTATATTTTAGTAACAATGCTTTGTGCATTGTTACTTCTATAATTGTTGTATGTCCAAACTAATAAATGTTAAACCTGTAAATTCACCAACTTTATGTTCACCCTCTAGCATGTTTTTTTAGGAAAATGAAGTTAGTACGTGGTGTGTGCATAGATTCCAGCATCTTAGTAATCTGCATTGTAGGACTCGTCAGGGGTTCTATTTGGGAAACATAAACAATCTACTTTTATCATGTTGAAGATATTTTTTATAAATTTGTTTAATAATCATGCAATCTGATTTGAATAACTCTTTATCTTATGCTCTATGATATATGTGCTATCGATCCACCCTTGTGACATCTCCGTAGATATTTCCGCATATTTTGACCCTACCCGGGGTGTCACACTACAAGCCCGCAATCCAATGTCAACGTAGGGTAACCCCCAAAATTCACGACGTCATCCAAAAGGAAGTTCTTAAACTACTTAACGCGAGAATGATTTACCCTATATCCGATAGCCCTTGGGTGAGTCCCATTCATTGTGTCCCTAAAAAGGGAGGGATGACTGTTGTGCCAAACGATGACAACGACTTAATTCCCAGTAGATTCGTGACCGGTTGTAGGGTGTGCATCGACTATCGTAAGTTAAATGACGCCACTTGTAAAGACCACTTTCCTTACCCTTCATGGATCAAATGTTGGAGCGTCTTGCGGGAAATGACTTCTATTGATTTTTAGATGGTTTTTCCGGTTACTTCCAAATCCCCATCGATCCTCGTGATAAAGAAAAAACTACGTTTACGTGTCCATATGGAACATTTGCCTATCGTAGAATGCCATTCGGACTTTGCAATGCACCAGGGACTTTCCAACGGTGTATGATGGCTATTTTTCATGACATGATCGAGAAGACGATGGAAATCTTCATGGATGACTTTTCCGTGTTTGGTAGTTCGTTCACTTCGTGTTTGCCGAACCTTGAGAGAATGTTAAAACGTTGTGAGGAAACCAACCTTGTGCTTAATTGGGAAAAATGTCATTTTATGGTTAAAGAAGGAATCGTCTTAGGGCACAAGGTTTCGAGAGCGGTGATTAAGGTAGACAAAGCTAAGATATACGTCATCGCTAAATTACCTCATCCAAAACCATCAAGGGAGTTAGGAGTTTCCTAGGCCACGCGGGCTTTTATCGTCGATTCATCAAGGATTTTTCAAAGATATCTCGACCTATTACACATTTTCTCAAAAAAGATGCTCCTTACGTTTTTAACGAAGATTGTGTATGAGCCTTTGAAATCCTAAAGAGGAAACTTACGAAGCTCCCATTCTTGTTGCTCCAAATTGGAACCTCCCCTTTGAGCTCATGTGTGATGCTAGTGACTACGCTATAGGGGCCGTTTTGGGGCAATGTCATGAAAAGCACTTCTTGCCTATTCACTATGCTAGCAAGAAGATGACCGAGGATCAACTTAAGTATACCACAACGGAAAAGGAATTCCTTGCCGTGGTTTATGCATTTGAGAAATTTCGACGTTATCTCGTCTTGACGAAAAGCATAGTGTATACGGACCATTCGGCAATCAAGTACCTCTTGGCTAAACAAGATGCAAAGCCAAGATTGCTTCGTTGGATTCTCCTCCTACAAGAATTTGATGTCAAAATCCTTGACAAAAAAGGAGTCGAGAATCTAGCGGCCAATCATCTCTCTCGTTTGGAAGATCCTCACCAAAGTGTTTACGAGAACAAGGAAATCACCGAAACTTTTCCTCTCGAAACACCTGGTGTAGTGAATTCTACGAAAGACTCGTCCACCCCATGGTTTGCGGATATCCCAAATTACCATGCGAGAAACTTCATCATTAAGGGTATGACGACACAACAAAAACGAAAATTCTTTCGTGACGTCAAGTTCTACTTTTGGGATGACCCTTATCTATTTCGGACTTGTGCGGATCAAATCATTCAACGTTGTGTTTTTTGCACCGAAGCTTCTAATATCCTTAGATCTTGTCACGAGGGACCCACGGGTGGTCACCATGGTGCTAATCTCACGGCGAAGAAAGTTTTCGATGCGGGCTTCTTTTGGCCCATTATTTACCAAGACGCGCACGCACTTATCAAGTCGTGTGACGCATGCCAACGTCAAGGAAAGTCTTCACAAAAGGATGAAATGCCTCAAAATATAATCCAAGTTTGTGAGATCTTTGACGTGTGGGGCATTGATTTTATGGGGCCGTTCCTATCGTCTTGTGGTAATAAGTACATTCTTGTGGCCGTTGACTACCTATCCAAGTGGGTTGAAGCTAAGGCTTTGCCCACGAACGATGTTCGTGTGGTAGTCAAGTTTTTGAAGCAATTGTTCTCTCGGTTTTTAACCCCTCGTGCTATCATAAGCGATCGTGGAACCCATTTTTGTAACGATCAATTTGAAAAGTTTCTTAAGAAATATGAGGTTACACATCGTCTTTCTACGGCTTATCACCCACAAACGAGTGGGCAAGTCGAGGTTTCAAACCAAGCTTTAAAGAGGATCTTGGAAAGATCCATAGGAGAAACCGACAATCTTGGTCGGATAATTTAGACGATGCTTTATGGGCCTTTCGTACCACCTATAAGACACCCATTGGGTGCACTCCGTATAAGCTTGTGTATGGGAAGATTTTCCACTTGCCAATTGAACTCGAACACAAAGCTTATTGGGCCCTAAAGCACGCTAACTTTGATTTGAAGACCGCGGGGGATCACCGGAAAATACAATTGAATTAATTAGATGAATTGAGGGATAATGCTTATGAAAATTCATTGATTGACAAGGAAAAGACTAAAAAGTTTCACGATTCTAAAATTAAAAACCGGGGTTTTTACATTGGTGATCAAGTGTTGTTTTTTAACTCTCGTTTGAAAATATTTTTCGGTAAATTGAAATCCTGTTGGTCCGGTCCGTTCATCGTCACACAAGTTTTTCCTTATGGGACCATCGAGCTAGCTCAAAATGATGGTCCTAACTTTAAGGTGAATGGACATAGGTTGAAGCACTACTTTTGTGGGGAAGTCCTTTCTTTGGACGACCTCGAGCAAGTCACCTTCCCCAATGATAATTAGTATTGAGGGGATCGAGTCGAGCTCATGACTCGGTAATCAAAAACTAGGTGCCTCGTGGGGGAGATCCCATGTTTATCCATGTACATATTATCACTTTCTAATGTAGTAATGTGAGGGGATTTGTGCCCTTCCAACCTTCGCTCTGTGGTTGTTTGTGACTTGTGGCTATTAGATCATCATCTTCTTCATGATTCAAGCGTCTCGTGTTCGTTTTCCATGAGCCTTGATCGTTTGCTTGGAAGAATTTCTCAATATCCACATGATGTATTCTTTATTGTTCTAACCTTAGGTTTTTAGCACACTTCATAAACGGCTATTAATTTAATGGTTCCACCCTTTCCATGCTAGATTAAGCATTCGACTACGTCTCTAGTATGGGGGTATCCCACCCTTAGACTCGAAACATTGAGGACAATGTTTAACTTTAGTGTGGGGGTGAATAAATAGTTGCCTTCCCAAACCTTCACGCTTTCCAACTTTCATGTTTTTGTTTCTCGTTTTGTTGCAAAATAAGGCTAAAAATGGCCAAATTTTAAATTTTTCTCATGTTTTTATAAATGTTTAGTGACACGAATGTAGATTTTCCGATGGCGAGAATAAGAGTACTTTTTGACTCGACCGTGCGTGTTGAGCACTTAGCTTCGATTCCTTAACTTTTTACGCTAAGACTCTTAAATGAGGACGAGAAATGATAGCGTTAATTATAAGTTACTATGTTAAACGTAGAAGTCGCTCTTCTTTCAAAAACTCATGTGTCCTAGTTGTTTTCTTATTCTCCCTTCGCTTGTATATAAATTTTGCTAATAAGTATTAACTTAGCGGTTTAGTCTTAATTGTTGGTTTCTAGCTTTTTCTAGTAGCTTCCATGTAATTAAATTAGGAAAACATTTGAGAATCGCCAACGTCACGGTTTTGAAGTATTGGCAACCCGAATAATCGAAAGCTTCATCCAATAACAAGATTTCAAGTGCTACACCTAAATCAAGCAAAAATTTGAAGCTCACAAGGTCGAAAAATCTATGCAAAACTGAAAGTGATTAAGCCTTAATCTTTGAAGCTTTAAAGATCCAAAATTCTCTTTTAGCGTGAGGATATATGTCTTTGGCCATAATAAACACCTCACGGTGAGGTTAAATAAAAGGCAAGGCAAGACCGATCCCAAAAGGTGAAGGTAAACCTATGATAATAAGGCCCATTCGGTAGGGGCGTATAAAAGTGTTGGTAATAAGTCTCATGTTCAAAACCGTTCTAAAACCGTGTTTATCGAATCTCACTTGTTAACTTATTTTTTTGACATCATTGTGTATTAGGGGAGGTTATTAATTCGATGGTTTTGATTTACCGTTTCGTTTCTATTTTTGGACATTAATCTCTATCATCGCATAAGTCAACAATGTATCATCACCATCATTCAAGACAAGAATAAAATATAAGAGATACCACTTAGGAAAATGGGAGTCTAAGTACGTTATTAGAGCATATGAGTAGTGTTAGCATTACTAACTTATAATGACAATGATCTCGTTACACGCTTGGCATGGAATTGGGTGAAAATTGAGGATGATGAACTTATCTCTATGAGGCACTCACATGTTCTTATTCTATGAACCTAAACGTCCCATTTTGCGATGAAAATCATACATTATGTCTAAAACACAAAGTAGTAGTAGTGTAGTAAGATTACCTTTTAATAAAAATGCATAAAAATTTTTTTGGAGATGCTTAGATACTGATGAGACTGCAATTATACATAGTCTCATCGTCCAAATCGGGCTTAAAATGCATAAAATATCATTAAAACTGCCAAATATATGCTTGTGTTTGTTACTTGTGTATTTTTAGGTACGGATATTGAGGAAATGGCAAATTATCACAAGAATCAATCAAAAACGAACACGGGAAACGAAGCCGCACAATGAACCGGGCCCAAGTTTTGAATTTCTAAAAATACCCTTGAAGAATTGAAGATTATCAAGTTTGGTCCCTCATCTTTTGAAGATTTACACTTTATACCCTTCAAATATTCAAAATTATGAATAGGGTCCCTAAAGTTTGAAGACTATACAAGATCAATCCTTGAAGAATCCAAGAATTGCATTTAAAGCCCTTGGAAAAGTTTTGAAACATTTTGTGCCATTTTTGACAAGCTGTCCAAAGTTGTCAAAGGGAAAATGGGCGTTGATGGCTTTTATTACAACATGAAGACAAGAGGAAACTTCAGGGGGCCATATTGCCAGACCATCAAACCAATCCCCACCTTACACGTCACCCCACTCAATCCCTCCACCAATCAGCAACCCCCACATCCTCCACCCCATACACGTCTGCTTTCCACTAAATAAACTTAATTAGTTTATTTATTAACTTTCCCACTAAACAAAAATTTAAAAATCTTAATCCCCAACATAAATCAAAACGTCACCTGCTTCCACCCATAAACCCTAAAAAACCCAGGGTTAATTAACTTAAATCATTAGCTATTTTTTTAATTACCTTGGGGGTTTTACTCCTTACCCCACTCCCAACATAAAACCCCACCCAGAAAACGACCACTCCACCCCTTGTCCCCTCCCCTGCTACCCTCTCACATGGTACTTGACCAAATCAATGGACCAACTTCACTCCTTGGCCCCCAAGATCACTTTAAACGCTCAAGATTGAATGATCACAGCTGGCATCTTCACATGACACCAACAAGATCACATGAAGACGAATTTTGACCCATTTTCAGTCAAAACAGCAAGGGCATTTTAGGGCATTCCATTTCTAGGGTTTTAGTATTCCAGATTGTTCTATAGACTAGTATATAAAGGAGACGCATGTGTCCCTTTATTTTTGTTCCAGTTTTTAGCTCTCAAGCATTTGTAATTCCTTTTTTACAAAATATATAAAGTTGGTATTTTTAAGAAAAAGTGTAATTCCTTTTATTTGTTTTTAAAAAGTTGGTGTGTGATTGAGCAGCTAGACTGAGTTCCACTTGAATTTACTCAAACACTTTGTGTTTGAGAATTTCAGAAACATAGTTTCTAGAAATTGGTAATTTGTGGTGAAATTTGTTTCATGGTTTGGATTCCTGGATTTTAAGTGTATTTGGTATAAGTGTTTTTGAAAGAAAAATCACTTAAGGAAGTTGTGAGAAAAGGTTTTTAAAAGGTGTGATAAAAATCAGATTTTGAATATACTTGTGTTCTTCATTTTTTTCTTAGAAGGTTCTTGGAGATTTGTTGTTCAAGTGTCAGCATAGGCCCGGGCCTATAAGGAGGTGACATACAGTCATTGAGGGACTTGGATGTAAGTCCCTCAAGGTAAAATCCTGGACCTTGTTTTAAGTTTTCAGAAAATATGGATTTTGTATGATTCATGTGGAAGTTGTTAAATGTTTGTTTGAGCTGCTAGATATTGCTCATGTTAGTTGTTTGATGTATGTTAGAAGATTTTAAACCAGTTTGGTGTGATTTTATAAGCCTTTGCTTTGAAAAAGTTGATTCCAGTTTTTAAAGGTGTGTTTGGATACGGGTTTATTTGAGATTTTGTGACAAGATTTTGAGTAAAAACTTGTTTAGATACACTCAGTAGGATATTTATAGGTTGTATGCTACTTAGGGGTTCAGTTTTAGTGAAGTTTAACAAGTTTGGGTGATAAAAAAGTGAAAATATAGCTATAATCAGTCACTGCTTTCTTTCTGCTTATTTTTGTGAAATTTGTGCTTGATTCTTGATAAGCTGCTAGATTTAAGGTCATTTGAGGATTGTGAATCATTTGTATGTCAGTTTGTGAGCTTATTTGCAAGATTTGAGCCTTGGAAATTCACTTTTGTGCATGTAATATAGCTCAACTGTTCATCAGACTACCTATAGCTTAATCAGTAACTTTGTGGCTTGATTGTGTGAATTTTTGCTAAGTAACTTGTTGTTTTTCTTGTTGATTTGACTTCCCACAACCCAACTGGTTGTGGGAGTGCCCTTATTGCCAAAGAAAAGCTTTCAAATAAGCTTTCCTAAGCTTATTGGTCAACTGACCATTATTTTGCACTAGCAGTGGGAAGAAAGTTTACCCTGCTATCACACAAGTTCTCACTGCTAAGCTAAAGGACAAAAGTCCAACCACATGTCACTATCAGATTTTGTCTTTTTTGTCTTTAGTGGGTGATTTTAGGAGTTAGGACCTGATTTTTGTTTTGTTATTTTTCTTATTTTATTTCTGAATTTTTAGTTTAATTAAAATTTTTATTACTGTTCATTTGCTATTTTTCACAATTATTAGCTATTTTTAATTAACTTTAAAGTTTCTGTTTTTGTCTTTTAGTGCCAAAAATTGGTATTTTTCAGTATAAACATTTTTATTAGACTTAGAATAATATTTTAAGATTTTTAGTAAAAAAGGTTTTTACTGTTCATCTTTTAATTATTTTTTATAATTAATTTAAGTTAATTAGGGTTTTATTTTAAACTAGTTTTGTCATTTAGTGAAAAATTTAATATTTTTCCAACCTTTTCAATTTTCTATTGTTCATTAGAGTAAATTAGGATTTTTAAAATTGGTAAATTATTTTTAGCATTATTTTATTATTTTTTATAATTATTTTAGTTTTAAAATAGTTTTTAGTAATTTAAAAATAGAAAAATTGTTTTTAAAAATTAGGAAAAATACTTTTTAGTCTTTATATAATATAAGTAAGTTATTTGTTCAATAAAATCGTATTTTGGACATTTTGATTAATTATATTTAATTTTAGGGCTTTAATTAGCATTTAAAATTGAATATTTAATTAATAAAAGGTTTTAAAATATTTTTATTGGATTTTTATTCTTATTTATATTATTTTAGACTTGTTTTAGCTTTTAATTAATTTTTAGGTTTTAAATTTTAATTTGTAGTTTTTACGGTTTTGCGTGAACGCGTTTTCGTCTTAGCTCGATCCGTCTTCGTAACCGTCTTTTCTTTCCTTTCTCATTTCTATTCTCTTTTCTTCTTGTTAATAATCACAATCATCAATCAAAATCAATTCATCACACAACACACGTGCCTCCTCGAGAACGAACTCACCTTATTTGGTCATTAGTGCTTGGTTTTCCTAAACCGACACTTAACGCTTACCACTACTTTGCCTCTCTTTTCCTAAAGGGTTGCAAAAACACTACTATCATTTTGGCGCCACTGCCGGAGAGGCGTGTTGTGTTTTGATTGAACATTGTTGTTTTTTTATATTAGCCATAATTAGTATTTGTATTAGTAGCACTCTACTAATACGTATTATCGTTTTTCGGTTTTTATGTGAATACTATTACTATATTGTATACGTAGAACAATAAATACACAAGTACTCCAAATACGTGAGAAATCACAACCTTGACTTGGGAGGTCATTACCCAATCATTGTATTCGAATCTCAAACCAAAGAAAAAGGCAAAAATAGATAAATACTTCTGTGAAGCTTAATTTTGAAAATACAAACTATAAGGTGGGTATAAGGCGGTTGTATTTCACGACCTAAAGGAAAAAGGCTCTTAAGTGCTTCGCGCCGCCTCGTTTCCTCCGCTTGCTTGTGCGTATTTGATTTTGAGAGTGAATCGAGGGTTTTGCCGCCCAAAGTATTATTACATATCATATATATTTTCTTGGTTTCTATTGATTAAACCCTCTTGAACGATTTGGTGTTCCACCATCGTTCTAAAGTCATCGAAGGCGTTCACTCCACGTGATCGTTTTCATTCCTTGAGGCTTCTTTAATCGAGAGATTTGATTAAGGAGGAGATTTGTAGATTTTTGTCTACTTAATACATTTCACCAATTTCCAAAAAAAGTTAATACCATCAAAAACCACAAAAAAATTGAAAACACAAAATACCAAAAAGAATCTTCTTTGCTCGTCTCCTCGTTGTACGTGACGTTTATGCTCACTCGTAATCAAGCAAAACGTGCACGTAGATGAAAGAACAAAACTCCCACTCCAACTCATTCTAGTGAGGAGTCTCCTATTGACGAACCCATTGTACGAGAAGCACCTACCATGGCAAATCGAACTATGATGGAGTTACTTCAAGAACCCACCGAGGGTTATGGAGAAGCTATTGTGATTCCCGCAATCCTTGCGGAGAATTTTGAGGTGAAAACGGGTTTGTTGTCGATGATCCAAAACAACAAATTCCGTGGTGATGAGAAGGACAATCCCCACAACCATATCCGCCAATTTAATCGTCTTACCGCCACTTGCAAATTTAAGGATGTCTCGAATGACTCGATTAAGATGATGCTTTTTCCGTATTCCTTAGCGGGGCCCGCTAAAATTTGGTTAGAGAAAGAGCCACCCAATTCTATATTGACGTGGAAGGATCTCGTTTCAAAGTTTGTGAACCAATTTTTTCCGCCCTCTAAGACTACGCATTTGAAAAATGAGATTTCTAAGTTTTCACAAGAATCAAATGAAAGTTTTTCAACGGCTTGGAATAGGTTTAAGGAGATGTTACATGAATGTCCTCATCACGGTTTTTCCGACTTACACCAAATTGACACGTTTTACAATGGACTTAACGATCATGAAAGAGATTATTTGAATGCCGCCGCGGGTGGTAATTTTTTGTGTAAAACGGTTGAAGAAGCTTTGGTCATAATTGAGAATAGGTCTAAGGTTTATAGCCCTCGTAACACACCGAGTGTTGCCAAAATGGGCTCATCATCGTCTCGTAGTATCAATGCCTTACATGATGAGGCAAATGAGGAGAATCGGTTTTTTGATAGGTTTTCGACTCTTATGTCCCATTGGAAAGCTCAAGAAGCTTTGAATTCCGCTTCGGTTAAAGCGGTTTCTAAGAGTTGTTTATCGTGTGGTGGAGCTCATGATCTTTCCGAGTGCATTACCGCGGATGGTAACACTTCGAGTGCTTATGTAGCCACGGGAATTTATAACCAAATCGGTCAAGGTTCCCGCTAAAATCAAGCTCCACCAAATCAAAATGCTAATAACTATCAAAACAACAATCAAGGTGGTAATTATCAAGGCAATCAACGTAACTACAACAAGGGTAATTATCAAAGTGGAAA
Organism: Glebionis coronaria; assembly: GCA_025667525.1. Taxonomy (NCBI): domain Eukaryota; kingdom Viridiplantae; phylum Streptophyta; class Magnoliopsida; order Asterales; family Asteraceae; genus Glebionis; species Glebionis coronaria. The sequence goes on along the minus strand of CM046877.1, from coordinate 316,888,015 downwards.
TGGGCAAAATTTCAAATCAAAACCAAAACCGTGATTTTCAAACATCGACTCAAGGTTTTCAAAACGATCAAACCAAAAATCTTCAAGGAGAATTTTTGAATTATGCAAAGGCTAATGATGCTAAGTTTGACAATATGCAACGTGAAATGGTTAGCTTAAGGTCCGAGTTGAAAAACGAGCTTAAAAACGAACTTGCTAATGAACTTAAAACTCATGCTAATAAAATGGAAGGAAATGTCACACGTCTCCAACAAAATCAACAAAAAATGGAGCAAGGTCAACATGAGATTAAGCAAGAGTTGTTAAAAGCGGATGCTAGGCAATCTAAGTTTGAGGACCGTATGGCTAAAATGTTTGAAGCTATCATGTGTAAGCCCTCTTCTTCGGGTGGTCTTCCTAGTGATACCATCGTGAACCCGAAAGGAGAATCGAAGGTTATTACTACTCGTAGTGGTAAAACTTTCAAAGAACCCATTTCTCGTCCAAGTACTTCTATGGAGAAGGAAAAAGAGAAAGAACCCGAGGTTGTGGTTGAAAAGGAGCAAATTACAAGCCCACGAAGTACCGCTCAAACCACACCTACGGTTGAACCAATACCTATCATGGAACCCGAGATTTCAAGGCCGATGCCTATGCCTACTTTGCCCCAACCCACACCACCTTTACCCTACCCTTCAAGACGAGACAAGGAAAAGGCACAAGAACGAAATAATTATCAATTTGAACTCTTCATGAAAATGTTTCGTGACTTGCATTTCAATATAAGTTTTGCCGACGCCTTAGTCATGATGCCTCAATTTGCCGCGAACTTCAAAAGTATGTTGAATAACAAAGAAAAACTGCAAAAATCGTCTAGTTGTTCATCGGTTTTTCTAAGCCGCATACCTCAAAAAGTCGGTGATCCTGGAAAGTTTTTAATCCCATGTGCTATCCAAGACATGGAAGAATGCTACGCCTTGGCCGATCTTGGTGCTAGTATTAATTTGATGCCTCTTGAGATTTTTAAATCGCTCAATCTTCCCAATCTCACTCCTTCAAGAATGTCAATCGAGATGGCCGATCATTCTACGATTCTAGCTTGTGGAGTTGCCGAGGACGTCTTTGTGAAAGTTGGAAAGTTCTACTATCCCGTAGACTTTATTGTTGTTGACATTCCCATCGATCCTAAAGTTCCGTTAATTTTAGGTCAATCTTTTTTGGATACCTCGAGAGCACTTATCGATGTGCATGCAAGAAAAATCACTCTTCATTTCAATGAGGAAGAACTCGTCATTAATGCAACCCAAAACTCCACTCTTTCTCATGTGTATTCTATCACATCTTTGTATAATGTCAATCCCATCAAAAGCATTTGCAAAAAGATTTCAAATAGAGTTTTAGGAGTTGTTGAGAAAAATGAAGTTCCGTCCCCTCCACCGGTGGAGGTTAAGAGTGTTAAGCCTACGATTCCAATCTCGAGTGATTCTTCGGATGATGAATACGTTGATCCCGATGGGGGAGTTTTCTTTGTTGACAAAAGATTTGAAAACTTACCACCACCTTTACCAAAACGGTTTCAAAATGTGAGAATTTTTAGTTTGACTAACATTGCTTTAGATACACCAAATATTTTTGACATAATTAAATCGGGTTTTCACAAGGAGAGTTTAAAAGATGAAAAAGGAAAAGATTTTGAATTGAATTTAAAAGATTTTTCTACAACTCTAACTCCGTCATCACCGCGTGTATTGAGTACTACAAGCTCGTCTTCTCCTTTTGACGATGCTTTGTGTGGACTTAGTGTGGGGGGAAGCCCCTTATGTTCCCTCCCCTTTCTCCACCGAGGACGAGATATTTAATCCTAGAATTGCTTATATAGGGAAATCTCGGTCTTCCACCGATGCAATAAATGGAAAATCTTTTCATTTGATTGGTGCGAGTCTACCTCGAGTAGCTCATGTTTTTAGAGACTTACCCATTGTCCCACCCTTCTATTTCTTCTCTCCTATTTTCTTGAAACTCTTTGAGTTTTTGTTGACCATTGATGAAGTGGCGTTGATTTGTTTTTCCAATGAAAACGAGAACGCCATCTTTGATCCCGGTATTTTGCACCATCAAAGGACTTAGTCCTTAATACCGGTTGTTTTTGGGCCTTGTTTAACATGTAAGCCCCACCAAAATTGACCATACCATGATTATCCCTAAATGATCACATTTATGGGGATTCGAGTCGAGCTTTTGACTCGGTTATCAAAAACAAGGTGCCTCGTGGGGGAGACCCATGCTTATCCATGTACATATTATTGCTTTCTAATTAGTTAATGTGAGGGGATTTGTGCCCTTCCAACCTTTGTTCCGTGGTTGTTTGTGAATTGTGGTTTTTAAATCATGATCTTCACGATTGGAGCCTCTCGTGATCATTTTATGAGAGCACTCGATCGTTTGCTTTGAAGACATTTCTCAATATCCAAATGATATATCCTTTGATGTTCTAACCTTAGGTTTTTAGCACACTTCATAAACGGCTATTAATTTATTGGTTACACCCTTTCCATGCTAGATTAAGCATTCGACTACGTCTCTAGTATGGGGGTGTTTGCACCCCTAGACTCGAAACATTGAGGACAATGTTTTACTTTAGTATGGGGGGGTGAATAGATACTTGCCTTACCAAACCTTCACGCTTTCCAAAGTTTATCATTTTGTTTATCGTTTTGTTGCAAAATAAGGCTAAAAATGGCCAAATTTTAAAAATTTTCTCATGTTTTATAAGTGTTTGATGAGATGGCATTTATACATGATCTCATCGTTCTTTTCGGGCTTTAAATGTATAAAAATGTCATAAAATACCATATATATGCTTGTGTTTGTTTACTTGTGTATTTTAGGTATGGATATCGTGAAAAAGACAAAAGATCACAAGATACAAGGAAAAAACGAACACGAGAAACGAAGCCGTACAAAGAACCGGGCCCTAATCATGGAATTTTCATCAAATACCCTTGAAGACAAACAAGATTGATCCTCAATGAATGAAGAAATGACACTTAAAACCCTTGTATATTAATAATTACAAGTTTGGTCCCTTAAGTTTGTCAAAATTGCAAAAAGGTCCTTCAACTTTGAAGAAATGGCAAGATTAGTCCCTCAACAAATTCAAATTGCCAAAAATGGTCCCTCATGAAGATTAAGATACAAAGAAGACCTTGGAAGATCAACAATGTTCAAAATCAGCCTTGAAAATATTCAAAATGGCAAAAATCATCCTTGAAACACTTTTTACAAAGTTTTGTGCCAAAAATGACAAAACTTGGAAGTTGATACAAGCTTATTCAGGCGCTGATGGGTTTTTAAAGTAAAAGGACAAAAGAAAGAAAGGATAAGGACCAAATGTGTCACAATTGGAACTTTCAAACAAAAAATGCGCCTAACATGTTCTCTCCCCCAAATTCGGATTAAAATACTTACTGTGCATCATTCTTACTCCCCAGGTTTCACTTTCATATTTACTTGGGTAAAAACCAATTAACCTTGCACACAAGTAATTCACACACTCACAAACCTTTCCCACTCCTAAAAACCTGCATCCCACTCATGTGCACCAAACCCCCAATTCCCCAATCCACCAATCACCTCATTCCTTTGTCCCCAAGTTATGTGACGTGGCAAAATGGACGTCCAAGATGCTATGCTTGCTCACAAAGCAAAATTTAAAGGCCAAGATCAAGAAAGGACAAAATGCACCAAAATCATTCAAGGGCACATTTGGGATTTTCTATGTATTAGGGTTTATGTTTTTATGCTTCTAGGATGTTCTATAGGCTCTATAAAAGGAGACCCAAGCTGTGGTGATCCCTTTGTTCCAGTTTTTAAGCTTGCACATGTAATACCTTTTTAAAGAAATAAAAAGTTTGGTTTTTGAAATATTCAAGTGTAATTCCTTTTTTATTGTTTTTAAAAGTTGAGTGTTGTGTTAAGCTTAATTCTGAGTTCCACACTTTTATTTGGTTAAGCAACTTTGATTTTCAAAGTTGTTTAAGGTTTTGAGATTTTGAGAGATTTTGGTAAAATCTTCTCAAAAGGTTTTTGGTGTTAGGAGTTCATGTTTATTGGTGATTTAAGTATAATAGAAACGTTTTAGAAAGATTTGAAAAAAGTTTTGCAAAGTTTTTAAGAAGAAAGAAAGAAAACAGAAAAAATATATATTGTTATATTATTTTGTTGTTTTCTTGTTTTGTGATTGCAACAGGTAGTTCGCTTGTTGATTTGGTTCAGCTCCAACCCGGGTTGGATTGGAGGAGGGTTATACACCCTCTAGGGCTTTGGATGTAAAGCCCTAAGGTACAAACCTTGTTCCTTGTTTAAATTTCAGAAAAATAGCTAGTTGGTATGATCTTAAGTGATTTGGTGATTAAGTGTGTTTATATGGCATGATTTGTGTTCTAGTGTGTATGTTTACATGTTAGATGCACTTGGAATCAATTTGGTAGCTTTTGTAAACATTTTGGTTTGATAATTTTGGTTTACAAGTTTTTAAGTGGTGTTTGGCAATACGTTTTAGCAGGACATAGTTTTGATTAGTGATAATTAAAAGGTGTTAGATTGCTTGTTTAGGGTTGATTAAGGTTATTAGTAAGTAGTTAATTAGTTTGGAACAAGATTTGAACAAGTTTGTTAGGTTTTTAAGGAAAGAGTAAGTTAAAAATCTGCATCTTCACTTATTTGCCAGTTTTCTTGTTTTTTTTTGTGCTTGATTCTTTGAAATTGGTAAAGTAACAGGTTGATTTTAAGCTTGTTATGGTTTGAGTGCTATCTTGTGTAGTTGTATACCAAATTTGGTGGTTTGTAGATCAATAGGTTGCTAGAAATTAGCCTTATAAGCCCACTGATCTGCATAAACATCTCAGCAACTTGGCTTAGCTTATGGTGTATTTGATTTCTTGAATTTGAGTGCTAGGTGTTTGTTTCCTTGTTGTCATTGACTTCTTGTGGTCAAAGGATCACAAGAGTGCCCTTATTGTCCAATAAGCATCCTCCAAATAAGCCATAGGACCAAGCACCTCTTGGTCCTTTTGAAATCTGTGAAAGCTTGAACACAAGCAAAAACCAGGCACGTTATACAAATTGCGCCGCAAGACCTACTAGTTGCGGCGCAACTGAAGGAGCTGCTGATCAAGGTACTCCCGTTTCACTAGTTGCGGCGCAAGACACAAGCGTTGCGGCGCAACTAAGGAATAAAAAGTGAAAAAAAAGGGGTTATCTAGATTCGAACCCGTGACCAACCGTTCAACAACCCAACGTGTTAACCAAACGCGCCCTGGGGACTTTGACTGATACTTTTGGTTTTGAATTCTAGTTAACACGTTTTTCATTGCTTTGCTTATTAATAAGCCGTAGCATTTAAGCTTATTTCCTGCTTATCTTTCTAGCTTATTTCACTTTTCTTATTTTTCCTAGGTAAGTAATAGGTTTGTAGATTTTTTAAAATTGGTTTCATATTTTTCACTTTATTAGTTTGTTTTTTAGAATTTATTTAATAGACGTTTTTATTAAATCATTAAAAAAATTCCAAAAAGAGTTTTTATTTCTAGAAAAAATAGTTTTAAGGTTTAAAATTATATTTTTGAGGTTTACATATAATTTTGGTTTCAAAAACTTTTATTTTTAATTTTATAATATTTTAAGGTTTTTTATAAACTTTAAGGATTTTTATAAAATTATTAAAAAAGGTTTAGAAGCTCTAATTTGTGTTTTTCTCTTAGTTTTATTATTTAGGATTTTTAGATAATTTTTAGAATTTATTTTATAAACTTTTTATTTTTAGTATTATTTTAATATTATTTTATTAATTAATTTTCAAAATTTTATTTTTCTTTCTTTTTCATTTTTCTTAGGTTCTTTGTCATTAATTAGGACATTTTCCATTTTTAGAATATTTTTATCACTTTTAGATTTATTTTTATAATTATTTTAAGTTTAATTAGGTTTAAATCATTTTTAATCATTTTTAGGGTTTTAAAAATAGTTTTAATAGGTTTTAATTTTTAGAAAATTACTTTTTAATCTTATAATAATATAAGTTGAGTAATTATTCAATAAAATCATATTTTAAACTTTTGAATTAGTTAAATTTAATTTTAGGGCTTTAATTAGCATTTAAAATTAATTATTTAATTAATAAAAGGTTTTAAAATATCTTTGTTGGATTTTTATCTTTATTTATATTATTTTAGACTTCTTTTTAGTTTTTTTTATTTTTGATATTTTGTTTTTGGTTTTAATAATATTTAATTTTTGTGGTTCTTCTACGGCTTTACGTTTTCGTTTTTTACGTCATAGTGTAATTTCCAAGAAACCGTCATCCCATTCTTCTTAATATTAATCTCAAATAAATACAAGTTAATTCACAACACCATACCTCCTTGGGAAACGAATCTTTCATCTCTTTCATTTGATTGTGGGTCATTAGTGTTGATTTTTCCTAAAAATCATCACTCGATACTTACCGCTCATATTTAGTTGCTTGTTTTTCCTAAAGCAAGTTATCTAAATTTACTACAATCATTTTTTGGCGCCGCTGCCGGGGAGGTGTGTCGTGTCTTAATTTGGAAAATTTTGTTTTTGATATTATCCATAAATAGTATTTGTGTTAAGTGGAACTCCCTTAACACGTATTATCGGTTTTCTTGGTTTTTCTTTGTGAATATTATTAATATATTGTATTAAGTATCACAATCAATATACAATATCTCCAAAAGTGTGAAAACACAACCTTGATTCGGGATTTCATCACTCGATCATTGTATTCGAATCTCAAACAAAAAGAAAAGGCAAAAATAGATAAATACTTTCGTGAAGCTCGATTTTGAAAGATACGAACTATAAGGTGGGTATAAGGCGGGTATTATAAAATATACCCTAAGGAAAAAGGCTCTTAAGTGCTTCGCGCCGCCTCGTTTCCCCGCTTGCTTGTGAGTATTTTGAGATTGAAGGCTAATCGAGGGTTTTGCCGCCCAAAGTATTAATACGTATACTATATTTGCTTGGTTTTCTTTGTGATTAAACCCTCGTGAACAATTTGGTTTTCACCAAAGTTCTAAAGTCATTCGAAGGCGTTCACTCCACGTGATCGTTTTCATTCCTTTGAGGCTTCTTTAATCAAGAGTTTGATTCGAGGAGAGATTTTGTAGATTGTTGTCTACGAAGATACACCAAAATCCAAAAAAAATTAAATATCATCAAAAACACAAAAAAATTGAAAATCCACAAAACAACCAAAAAGAATCTTCTTTGCTCACCTCCCATTCTTCGTGAAGTTTATGATCACTCGTAATCAAGCTAAACGAGCTCGTAAACGTCTTCAAAAGCAAGCAAATCAAGGATCGTTGATTGTTGAAGAACCTCCAATTGTTGAACCTATTATAGAACAAGAAGTCGTAATGGCTAATCGTACTATGATGGAGTTGCTACAAGCACCCACCGAGGGTTTTGGAGAGGCAATTGTTATTCCCGCCATCCTTGCGGAGAATTTCGAGATTAAGACGGGTTTAATGTCGATGTTGCAAGCAAACAAATTTCGAGGTCACGAGAAAGACAACCCGCATTACCATATTAGGAATTTCAACCGTCTCACCGCTACTAGCAAATTCAAAGATGTTCCGCATGACGCCATTAAGATGATGTTGTTTCCATATTCGTTGGATGGACCCGCAAAAATTTGGCTCGAGAAAGAACCGCCAAATTCGATTTTGACATGGGCCGATCTCGTCTCTAAGTTTGTGAACAAGTTTTTTCCACCATCAAAAACAACACACTTAAAAAATGAGATTTCACGATTTGTGCAACGTAACAATGAAAGTTTTTCTATGGCATGGGAACGATTTAAGGAGATGTTACATGAATGTCCTCACCATGATTTTTCGGAATTGCATCAAATAGATACATTTTATAATGGGCTTAATGATCATGAACGAGATTATTTGAATGCCGCCGCGGGTGGTAATTTTTTGTGCAAGACGACAAATGAGGCTTTACAAATCATTGAAAATCGATCTAAGGTTTATAGCCCTCGTAACACACCGAGTGTTGCCAATATGGGTTCGTCATCGTCGTCACAATCGTCTCGTAGCATTAACGCCTTACATGATGAAGCTAATGAGGAAAATCGGTTTTTTGATAGATTTGCTAATCTAATGTCCCATTGGAAGGCTCAAGAAGCTTCCAATTCCGCTTCGGTTAAAGCGGTTGCTAAGAGTTGTTTATCATGTGGAGGAGCTCATGATTTATCCGAGTGCATTACCGCGGATGGTAACACTTCGAGTGCTTATGTAGCAACGGGGACTTACAACCAAAACGGCCAAGGTTCCCGCCAAAATCAAGCTCCACCAAATCAAAATGTTAACAATTATCGAAACAACAACCAAGGTAATTACCAAGGCAACACACGCAATTACAACAAAGGGAATTATCAAAGTGGGAATGGACAAATCTCAAATCAAAACCAAAACCGTGATTTTCAAAATACTACACAAGGTTTTCAAAATGCTCACACGAAAAATTTGCAAGGAGAATTTTTAGATTATGCTAAAGCAAATGATGCTAAATTTGATAATATGCAACGTGAGATGATTAGCTTAAGGTCCGAGTTGAAAAACGAGCTTAAAAATGAACTTGCTAATGAACTTAAAACTCATGCTAATAAAATGGAAGGAAATGTCCAACGTCTTCAACAAAACCAACAAAAGATGGAATTAGGACAACATGAGATTAAGCAAGAATTATTAAAAGCGGATGCTAGGCAATCAAAATTTGAGGACCGAATGGCTAAGATGTTTGAAGCTATCATGTGTAAACCCTCTTCCTCGGGTGGTCTTCCTAGTGATACCATTAACAACCCGAGGGGAGAATTGAAGGTTGTTGCTACACGAAGTGGTAAAACTTTCAAGGAACCGATCTCTCGTCCAAGTACTTCTAAGGAGAAGGAAATCGAGAAAGAACCCGAGGTGATGGTCGAAAAGGAGCACATTACAATCCCACGAAGTACCGCTCAAACCACACCTACGGTTACACCAAAACCAATTGTGGAACCCGAGATTCCAAGGCCGTTGCCTAAAGACCAACCCACACCACCCTTACCTTACCCTTCGAGTCGAAACAAAGAGAAAGCACAAGAAAGGAACAATTATCAATTTGAGCTATTTATGAAAATGTTTCGTGATTTGCACTTTAACATAAGTTTTGCCGACGCTCTAATCATGATGCCTCGATTCGCCGCAAACTTCAAAAGTATGCTTAACAACAAAGAAAAGTTACAACAATCGTCTAGTTGTTCATCGGTTTTTCTAAGCCGCATACCACAAAAAGTCGGTGATCCCGGAAAATTTTTGATTCCGTGTGCTATACAAGATATGGAGGAATGCTACGCCTTGGCCGATCTTGGTGCTAGTATTAATTTAATGCCTCTCGAGATTTTCAAATCGCTTTCGCTTCCGGCTCTTACTCCTTCGAACATGTCCATCGAGATGGCCGATCATTCTACGATCATGGCATGTGGAGTAGCCGAGGACGTTTTCGTTAAAGTCGGAAAGTTTTACTATCCCGTTGACTTTATCGTTGTAGACATTCCCATCGATCGAAAAGTTCCTCTCATTTTGGGTCGTTCATTTTTGGATACATCACGAGCACTTATCGATGTTCATGCTCGAAAAATCACCCTTCGTTTCAATGAAGAAGAACTTGTCATCAATGCAACACAAAACTCCAATCTTTCTCATGTATATTCTATTGCAACTTTAAACCATGGTGACTCGACCAATGTCGTTTGCAAAGAATTTTCACCAAGAGTTTTAGGGAATGTCTCCAAAAACAATTTACCATTTCCTCCGCCGGTGGAGGTTATGAGTGCTAAGCCTACCAAGAAGAAACCATCAATACTTGAATCGAAAAATTCTTCGCCTCATCTCGAACATTCATTCTTGAAAAGTGTTGATAAGTTGCCGGTTTCTACGGAAGATCTTTCGGATGATGAATACGTTGATCCCGATGGGGAGGTTTTCTTCGTCGATAAACGTTTTGAGAACTTGCCACCACCAAAACCAAAACGGTTTCAAAATGTGAGAATTTTTAGTGTAACTAACATCGTCTTAGAAACACCGAATATTTTCGACATAATCAACAAGGGTTTTCATAAGGAGAGTTTAAAAGATAACAAAGGAAAAGATCTTAAATGTGATTTAATTGATTTTTCTACAAATCTAACTCCGTCATCACCACGTGATTTGAGTACTACAAACTCGTCTACTCCTTTTGACGATGTTTTGTGTGGTTCTAGTATGGGGGAAGCCCCTTATGTTCCCTCATCCTTGTCCACCGAGGACGAGATATTCGATCCCGGAATTTCATGTAAAGGGAAATCTCGGTCTTCCACCGATGCAATAAATGGAAAACCTTTCTATTTGCTTGGTGCGAGTCTACCTCGAGTAGCTCAAACGTTTGTCTTACCAATTGTCTCACCCTTCTACTTCTCATCTATTTTCTTCAAACTCTTTGAGTTTATGGCACATGTTCAAGTGGTGTTAATTTGTTTTCTCCATGAAAACGAGAACGCCATTTTCGACCCCGGTATTTTGCATCATCTAAGGACTTAGTCCTTTTTACCGGTTACTTTTTGGGCCTTGTTTATCATGTAAGCCCCATCAAAAATTGACCACACCATGATTTCCCTAAATGTTCACATTTTGAGGGGATCGAGTCGAGCTCATGACTCGGTAATCAAAAACGAGGTGCCTCGTGGGGGAGATCCCATGCTTATCTTTATGCTTTATGTTCACTAATAAGGGGACTTGTACCCTTCCAACTCGTTGTCTCGTGGTTGTTTGTGATTGTGTTATCTAGATCATCATCATCATCTACGATTGAAGACTCTCGTGTTCGTTTACGTAAGCCTCCATCGTTCGTTTGAAGAAGTTTTTCACGATTCCATGACATATCCTTTATTGTTCTAACAATTATCTTTTAGCATAATTAATAAACGGCTTTAGATATATTGTTGATCACCCTTTCCATACTAGATCCTAAGCATTCGACTCTTCGTCTCTAGTATGGGGGTGCTCCACCTTTAGCCTCAAAACATTGAGGACAATGTTTACTTTTAGTATGGGGGGGTGAATAGGTACTTGCTTTGCTACGCCCTCACGTTTTCCAATTTTCAATGTTTTGTTTTGTTAATAAGGCTAAAAATGGCCAAATTTTAAAATTTTTCTTAGTTTTCATAAGTGTTTTTAAGACACGAATGTATATTTTCCGATGGGTAGAATAAGAGTTAATTTTTGACTTGATGGGCATTTGGAGCCATTTACATTCCTTAACCCGCTCAATTCAAGTTTTGCTAGACTTTTATATAGGGAGCTTTAAAACGCGAAAGTCTTAATTCATTCGGGTTAAGAACAAGAACTTTTCGCAAGTTCCTATAATTGATTCTAGAAAGTCACTTATCAAGGGAACTTTAAAACGCATTTTCTAAACTTGAAAAAGTCCAAGAAAGTGCAAGATCCTATAGGTGGCTTGAAAACCCAAAACTTTGATTTGATATAGTCTTAATGAAAGCTAATCCAAATTTGGCTTAATTTTGACTTGCACGGCTAAGTATTCACGAGTCTCTTTAATTAGAGGTCTTTAAATAGTGAAGAACGAGAAATGATAGAGTTAGACAAGTGATCATGCTAAACGTAGAACATGAAAATGTTCTTTCAAAAACTCATATGTTTTTAATTGTGGCTTTTTCTTCCCATAAGATCAATGCATTAGGAATAAAACATAATTGCAATAAGTAAGGTCGTACGATTTGAAAGGTTACTTAGCCTCTAGCGCAAGATCGTTTAAAAGTTGCTCGGGGTTGAATAGAGTTCATAGCCAAGGCATAACTTATTGAAGCGGGACGCGAAGATTGGCGATCATCCAAAAAGGCCCTAACAAGGCATGAGGAGCTCTATTTTTGCTAAAGATCCAAAGATGATGTGAAGTATCATTATTCCAAAATCAATATGAAGGATCGAGACACACGACGAGAAGCAATTACTCCCCTAAAGAATGGAGAAAGTCTATCCAAAAAGACCCTAACAAGGTATGAGGATAAATATATCCAAGTCCGAAAAGGAGGCGGATCGTTGTATATCAAAATCCAAAGTAAAGATTGAAGAAAAATGATGAAGTCGTGGTCCTATATGAAGAATCTCTCAAAAAAAAGTCAAGTGAAGAAATTCCAAACATATGAAGAGAAGACCATTATTTCAAGAACGTCTTCCCAAGATTTGAAGTATGAAGTACATGCCAAATATCGGTCCGAGAAAGGTCTCAAATCGTGAAACGAGTTATGCCAAGATATGAACTTAAGGAGATACACGAGAAGCCGTTTTAAAAGATTTTGTCCTTCGGCTAACTATTGATCAAATCGTGCTACTTTGCTTTCGGACTAATAACTACTCAAATAAGTCAATATGAATCACTTGTGATCCATGACAAATAGATAAAAAATGCTAGTAACCTATTTCCTTTTATAATAACTAGGATTGCGGGGAGAAAAAGTATTACACAATTTGAACGTATGAGTAGTGTTAGCATTGTGACTTGTACCAACAATGATCTTGTTTTTGCACTTAGCATGGAATGTATGACAATCAAGGATGACGAAAATTACTCTAAGGGACATTAACTTGTTTCTATTCTTAGACCCTAAAAGTCACCTTTTGGTAATGAAAATCATACATTATGTCTTTACACATTCTCGTGGTATGATTGCAAGTCTTTTACTCTTCAATAAAGGTTAATAAAATTGAACTTTGGTGATGCTTAGATACTTTATTCTAGCATTGCGTGAGGGCACGGCAATGGCTTAGTATGGGGGAGTGATGAGATGGCATTTATACATGATCTCATCGTTCTTTTCGGGCTTTAAATGTATAAAAATGTCATAAAATACCATATATATGCTTGTGTTTGTTTACTTGTGTATTTTAGGTATGGATATCGTGAAAAAGACAAAAGATCACAAGATACAAGGAAAAAACGAACACGAGAAACGAAGCCGTACAAAGAACCGGGCCCTAATCATGGAATTTTCATCAAATACCCTTGAAGACAAACAAGATTGATCCTCAATGAATGAAGAAATGACACTTAAAACCCTTGTATATTAATAATTACAAGTTTGGTCCCTTAAGTTTGTCAAAATTGCAAAAAGGTCCTTCAACTTTGAAGAAATGGCAAGATTAGTCCCTCAACAAATTCAAATTGCCAAAAATGGTCCCTCATGAAGATTAAGATACAAAGAAGACCTTGGAAGATCAACAATGTTCAAAATCAGCCTTGAAAATATTCAAAATGGCAAAAATCATCCTTGAAACACTTTCTACAAAGTTTTGTGCCAAAAATGACAAAACTTGGAAGTTGATACAAGCTTATTCAGGCGCTGATGGGTTTTTAAAGTAAAAGGACAAAAGAAAGAAAGGATAAGGACCAAATGTGTCACAATTGGAACTTTCAAACAAAAAATGCGCCTAACATGTTCTCTCCCCCAAATTCGGATTAAAATACTTACTGTGCATCATTCTTACTCCCCAGGTTTCACTTTCATATTTACTTGGGTAAAAACCAATTAACCTTGCACACAAGTAATTCACACACTCACAAACCTTTCCCACTCCTAAAAACCTGCATCCCACTCATGTGCACCAAACCCCCAATTCCCCAATCCACCAATCACCTCATTCCTTTGTCCCCAAGTTATGTGACGTGGCAAAATGGACGTCCAAGATGCTATGCTTGCTCACAAAGCAAAATTTAAAGGCCAAGATCAAGAAAGGACAAAATGCACCAAAATCATTCAAGGGCACATTTGGGATTTTCTATGTATTAGGGTTTATGTTTTTATGCTTCTAGGATGTTCTATAGGCTCTATAAAAGGAGACCCAAGCTGTGGTGATCCCTTTGTTCCAGTTTTTAAGCTTGCACATGTAATACCTTTTTAAAGAAATAAAAAGTTTGGTTTTTGAAATATTCAAGTGTAATTCCTTTTTTATTGTTTTTAAAAGTTGAGTGTTGTGTTAAGCTTAATTCTGAGTTCCACACTTTTATTTGGTTAAGCAACTTTGATTTTCAAAGTTGTTTAAGGTTTTGAGATTTTGAGAGATTTTGGTAAAATCTTCTCAAAAGGTTTTTGGTGTTAGGAGTTCATGTTTATTGGTGATTTAAGTATAATAGAAACGTTTTAGAAAGATTTGAAAAAAGTTTTGCAAAGTTTTTAAGAAGAAAGAAAGAAAACAGAAAAAATATATATTGTTATATTATTTTGTTGTTTTCTTGTTTTGTGATTGCAACAGGTAGTTCGCTTGTTGATTTGGTTCAGCTCCAACCCGGGTTGGATTGGAGGAGGGTTATACACCCTCTAGGGCTTTGGATGTAAAGCCCTAAGGTACAAACCTTGTTCCTTGTTTAAATTTCAGAAAAATAGCTAGTTGGTATGATCTTAAGTGATTTGGTGATTAAGTGTGTTTATATGGCATGATTTGTGTTCTAGTGTGTATGTTTACATGTTAGATGCACTTGGAATCAATTTGGTAGCTTTTGTAAACATTTTGGTTTGATAATTTTGGTTTACAAGTTTTTAAGTGGTGTTTGGCAATACGTTTTAGCAGGACATAGTTTTGATTAGTGATAATTAAAAGGTGTTAGATTGCTTGTTTAGGGTTGATTAAGGTTATTAGTAAGTAGTTAATTAGTTTGGAACAAGATTTGAACAAGTTTGTTAGGTTTTTAAGGAAAGAGTAAGTTAAAAATCTGCATCTTCACTTATTTGCCAGTTTTCTTGTTTTTTTTTGTGCTTGATTCTTTGAAATTGGTAAAGTAACAGGTTGATTTTAAGCTTGTTATGGTTTGAGTGCTATCTTGTGTAGTTGTATACCAAATTTGGTGGTTTGTAGATCAATAGGTTGCTAGAAATTAGCCTTATAAGCCCACTGATCTGCATAAACATCTCAGCAACTTGGCTTAGCTTATGGTGTATTTGATTTCTTGAATTTGAGTGCTAGGTGTTTGTTTCCTTGTTGTCATTGACTTCTTGTGGTCAAAGGATCACAAGAGTGCCCTTATTGTCCAATAAGCATCCTCCAAATAAGCCATAGGACCAAGCACCTCTTGGTCCTTTTGAAATCTGTGAAAGCTTGAACACAAGCAAAAACCAGGCACGTTATACAAATTGCGCCGCAAGACCTACTAGTTGCGGCGCAACTGAAGGAGCTGCTGATCAAGGTACTCCCGTTTCACTAGTTGCGGCGCAAGACACAAGCGTTGCGGCGCAACTAAGGAATAAAAAGTGAAAAAAAAAGGGGTTATCTAGATTCGAACCCGTGACCAACCGTTCAACAACCCAACGTGTTAACCAAACGCGCCCTGGGGACTTTGACTGATACTTTTGGTTTTGAATTCTAGTTAACACGTTTTTCATTGCTTTGCTTATTAATAAGCCGTAGCATTTAAGCTTATTTCCTGCTTATCTTTCTAGCTTATTTCACTTTTCTTATTTTTCCTAGGTAAGTAATAGGTTTGTAGATTTTTTAAAATTGGTTTCATATTTTTCACTTTATTAGTTTATTTTTTAGAATTTATTTAATAGACGTTTTTATTAAATCATTAAAAAAATTCCAAAAAGAGTTTTTATTTCTAGAAAAAATAGTTTTAAGGTTTAAAATTATATTTTTGAGGTTTACATATAATTTTGGTTTCAAAAACTTTTATTTTTAATTTTATAATATTTTAAGGTTTTTTATAAACTTTAAGGATTTTTATAAAATTATTAAAAAAGGTTTAGAAGCTCTAATTTGTGTTTTTCTCTTAGTTTTATTATTTAGGATTTTTAGATAATTTTTAGAATTTATTTTATAAACTTTTTATTTTTAGTATTATTTTAATATTATTTTATTAATTAATTTTCAAAATTTTATTTTTCTTTCTTTTTCATTTTTCTTAGGTTCTTTGTCATTAATTAGGACATTTTCCATTTTTAGAATATTTTTATCACTTTTAGATTTATTTTTATAATTATTTTAAGTTTAATTAGGTTTAAATCATTTTTAATCATTTTTAGGGTTTTAAAAATAGTTTTAATAGGTTTTAATTTTTAGAAAATTACTTTTTAATCTTATAATAATATAAGTTGAGTAATTATTCAATAAAATCATATTTTAAACTTTTGAATTAGTTAAATTTAATTTTAGGGCTTTAATTAGCATTTAAAATTAATTATTTAATTAATAAAAGGTTTTAAAATATCTTTGTTGGATTTTTATCTTTATTTATATTATTTTAGACTTCTTTTTAGTTTTTTTTATTTTTGATATTTTGTTTTTGGTTTTAATAATATTTAATTTTTGTGGTTCTTCTACGGCTTTACGTTTTCGTTTTTTACGTCATAGTGTAATTTCCAAGAAACCGTCATCCCATTCTTCTTAATATTAATCTCAAATAAATACAAGTTAATTCACAACACCATACCTCCTTGGGAAACGAATCTTTCATCTCTTTCATTTGATTGTGGGTCATTAGTGTTGATTTTTCCTAAAAATCATCACTCGATACTTACCGCTCATATTTAGTTGCTTGTTTTTCCTAAAGCAAGTTATCTAAATTTACTACAATCAGTGTTTGAAGACACGAATGTAGATTTTCCGATGGCGAGAATAAGAGTAATTTTTGACTCCGTGCCTGTGGAGCACTTAGCTTTGATTCCTTAACTACACATTAGGCTAAGTCTCTTAAATGCGGACGAGAAATGATAGAGTTAATTATAAGTTACTATGCTAAACGTAGAGTACTCGTATTCTTTCAAAAACTCATGTGTTCTCGTTATTTGCTTATTCTCCCTTCGCTTGTAAATATTTTTTGCTTAATAAATATTGACTTAGCGGTTTAGTTAGGATTGTTGGGTTTCTAGTCTTTTCTAGTAGCTTCCGTGTAATTAAATTGGGAAGACATTAAGATATCGCTAGCGTCACGGTTTTGAAGTATTGGCACCCTAATAATCGAAAGCTTCACCCAATAATAAGATTTCAAGTGCTCACCTAAATCTAGCAAACAATTTGAAGCCCCACAAGGCCTAAAATCTATGCAAAAATTGAAAGTGAATCAAGCCTTAATCTTCGAAGCTTTAAAGATCCAAAATTCGCTTTAGCGTGAGGATATACGTCTTTGGCTAATAAAACCACCGATGATGGCGGATAATAAAAGGCAAGGCAAGACCGAAGTCATAATAAAAGCTTCATGGCGAAGTTGAATAAAAGATGGAGGTAAACCAAAGATAATAAGGTCCTTCCGTTAGGGGGCGTATAAAAGTCTTGGTAATAAGTCTCATGTTCAAAACCGTTATAAACCGTGTTTATCGATTCTTCTTGTCGACTTAATTTTTTTTACATCGTTGTCTATTAGGAGGGGTTATTGATTTGATGGTCTTAGTTACACCGTTAGGACTCTATTTTTAGACCTAAATCTCTATTATCGCATAAGTCAGCAACGTATCCTCGTGATCATTAAAGACAAAATAAAATATAAGAGATACAACTTAGGAATAATGGGAGGATAAGTACGTGATTAGGGCATATGAGTAGTGTTAGCATTACTAACTTATAATGACAATGATCTCGTTGCACGCTTGGCATGGAATTAAGGTGAAAATCGAGGACGATGAAATTATTTCTAACGAAGCATTCACGTGTTCTTATTCTATGAACCTAAACGTCCTATTTTGCG
The DNA here is from genome assembly GCA_025667525.1 of Glebionis coronaria. Classification (NCBI taxonomy): domain Eukaryota; kingdom Viridiplantae; phylum Streptophyta; class Magnoliopsida; order Asterales; family Asteraceae; genus Glebionis; species Glebionis coronaria. The sequence goes on along the minus strand of CM046877.1, from coordinate 316,870,240 downwards.
ATGAAAATCATACATTATGTCTAAAACACAACAAGTAGTAGTAATAGTAGTAGTGTAGCTAGTTTATTATTCCAATAAAGTGAATAAAATTGAATTTTGGAAGTGCTACGATACTTTATTCTAGCATTGCGTGAGGGAACGGCAATGGTTTAGTATGGGGGAGTGATGAGACTGCAATTATACATAGTCTCATCGTCCAAATCGGGCTTAAAATGCATAAAATATCATTAAAACTGCCAAATATATGCTTGTGTTTGTTACTTGTGTATTTTTAGGTACGGATATTGAGGAAATGGCAAATTATCACAAGAATCAATCAAAAACGAACACGGGAAACGAAGCCGCACAATGAACCGGGCCCAAGTTTTGAATTTCTAAAAATACCCTTGAAGAATTGAAGATTGTCAAGTTTGGTCCCTCATCTTTTGAAGATTTACACTTTATACCCCTCAAATATTCAAAATTATGAATAGGGTCCCTAAAGTTTGAAGAGTATACAAGATCAGTCCTTGAAGAATCCAAGAATTGCATTTAAAGCCCTTGGAAAAGTTTTGAAACATTTTGTGCCATTTTTGACAAGCTGTCCAAAGTTGTCAAAGGGAAAATGGGCGTTGATGGCTTTTATTACAACATGAAGACAAGAGGAAACTTCAGGGGGCCATATTGCCAGACCATCAAACCAATCCCCACCTTACACGTCACCCCACTCAATCCCTCCACCAATCAGCAACCCCCACATCCTCCACCCCATACACGTCTGCTTTCCACTAAATAAACTTAATTAGTTTATTTATTAACTTTCCCACTAAACAAAAATTTAAAAATCTTAATCCCCAACATAAATCAAAACGTCACCTGCTTCCACCCATAAACCCTAAAAAACCCAGGGTTAATTAACTTAAATCATTAGCTATTTTTTTAATTACCTTGGGGGTTTTACTCCTTACCCCACTCCCAACATAAAACCCCACCCAGAAAACGACCACTCCACCCCTTGTCCCCTCCCCTGCTACCCTCTCACATGGTACTTGACCAAATCAATGGACCAACTTCACTCCTTGGCCCCCAAGATCACTTTAAACGCTCAAGATTGAATGATCACAGCTGGCATCTTCACATGACACCAACAAGATCACATGAAGACGAATTTTGACCCATTTTCAGTCAAAACAGCAAGGGCATTTTAGGGCATTCCATTGCTAGGGTTTTAGTATTCCAGATTGTTCTATAGACTAGTATATAAAGGAGACGCATGTGTCCCTTTATTTTTGTTCCAGTTTTTAGCTCTCAAGCATTTGTAATTCCTTTTTTACAAAATATATAAAGTTGGTATTTTTAAGAAAAAGTGTAATTCCTTTTATTTGTTTTTAAAAAGTTGGTGTGTGATTGAGCAGCTAGACTGAGTTCCACTTGAATTTATTCAAACACTTTGTGTTTGAGAATTTCAGAAACATAGTTTCTGGAAATTGGTAATTTGTGGTGAAATTTGTTTCATGGTTTGGATTCCTGGATTTTAAGTGTATTTGGTATAAGTGTTTTTGAAAGAAAAATCACTTAAGGAAGTTGTGAGAAAAGGTTTTTAAAAGGTGTGATAAAAATCAGATTTTGAATATACTTGTGTTCTTCATTTTTCTCTTAGCAGGTTCTTGGAGATTTGTTATTCAAGTGTCAGCATAGGCCCGGGCCTATAAGGAGGTGACATACAATCACTGAGGGACTTGGATGTAAGTCCCTTAAGGTAAAATCCTGGACCTTGTTTTAAGTTTTCAGAAAATATGGATTTTGTATGATTCATGTGGAAGTTGTTAAATGTTTGTTTGAGCTGCTAGATATTGCTCATGTTAGTTGTTTGATGTATGTTAGAAGATTTTAAACCAGTTTGGTGTGATTTTATAAGCCTTTGCTTTGAAAAAGTTGATTCCAGTTTTTAAAGGTGTGTTTGGATACGGGTTTATTTGAGATTTTGTGACAAGATTTTGAGTAAAAACTTGTTTAGATACACTCAGTAGGATATTTATAGGTTGTATGCTACTTAGGGGTTCAGTTTTAGTGAAGTTTAACAAGTTTGGGTGATAAAAAAGTGAAAATATAGCTATAATCAGTCACTGCTTTCTTTCTGCTTATTTTTGTGAAATTTGTGCTTGATTCTTGATAAGCTGCTAGATTTAAGGTCATTTGAGGATTGTGAATCATTTGTATGTCAGTTTGTGAGCTTATTTGCAAGATTTGAGCCTTGGAAATTCACTTTTGTGCATGTAATATAGCTCAACTATTCATCAGACTACCTATAGCTTAATCAGTAACTTTGTGGCTTGATTGTGTGAATTTTTGCTAAGTAACTTGTTGTTTTTCTTGTTGATTTGACTTCCCACAACCCAACTGGTTGTGGGAGTGCCCTTATTGCCAAAGAAAAGCTTTCAAATAAGCTTTCCTAAGCTTATTGGTCAACTGACCATTATTTTGCACTAGCAGTGGGAAGAAAGTTTCCCCTGCTATCACACAAGTTCCCACGCTAAAGGACAAAAGTCCAACCACATGTCACTATCATATTTTGTCTTTTTTGTCTTTAGTGGGTGATTTTAGGAGTTAGGACCTGATTTTTGTTTTGTTATTTTTCTTATTTTATTTCTGAATTTTTAGTTTAATTAAAATTTTTATTACTGTTCATTTGCTATTTTTCACAATTATTAGCTATTTTTAATTAACTTTAAAGTTTCTGTTTTTGTCTTTTAGTGCCAAAAATTGGTATTTTCAGTATAAACATTTTTATTAGACTTAGAATAATATTTTAAGATTTTTAGTAAAAAAAGTTTTTACTGTTCATCTTTTAATTATTTTTTATAATTAATTTAAGTTAATTAGGGTTTTATTTTAAACTAGTTTTGTCATTTAGTGAAAAATTTAATATTTTTCCAACCTTTTCAATTTTCTATTGTTCATTAAAGTAAATTAGGATTTTTAAAATTGGTAAATTATTTTTAGCATTATTTTATTATTTTTATAATTATTTTAGTTTTAAAATAGTTTTTAGTAATTTAAAAATAGAAAAATAGTTTTTAAAAATTAGGAAAAATACTTTTTAGTCTTTATATAATATAAGTAAGTTATTTGTTCAATAAAATCGTATTTTGGACATTTTGATTAATTATATTTAATTTTAGGGCTTTAATTAGCATTTAAAATTGAATATTTAATTAATAAAAGGTTTTAAAATATTTTTATTGGATTTTTATTCTTATTTATATTATTTTAGACTTGTTTTAGCTTTTAATTAATTTTAGGTTTTAAATTTTAAATTTTGTAGTTTTTACGGTTTTGCGTGAACGCGTTTTCGTCTTAGCTCGATCCGTCTTCGTAACCGTCTTTTCTTTCCTTTCTCATTTCTATTCTCTTTTCTTCTTGTTAATAATCACAATCATCAATCAAAATCAATTCATCACACAACACACGTGCCTCCTCGAGAACGAACTCACCTTATTTGGTCATTAGTGCTCGGTTTTCCTAAACCGACACTTCACGCTTACCACTACTTTGCCTCTCTTTTCCTAAAGGGTTGCAAAAACACTACTATCAGATACTTTATTCTAGCATTGCGTGAGGGCACGGCAATGGTTTAGTATGGGGGAGTGATGAGATGGTATTTATACATGATCTCATCGTTCTATTTGTGCTTTAAATGCATAAAACATCATCAAAAATGCCAAATATATGCTTGTGTTTGTTCAATGTGTATTTTAGGTATGGATATTGAGAAAATGGCAAAAGATTACAAGAAACAAGCAAAAACAAACACGAGAAACGAAGCTGCACAGTGAACTATGCCCTAATGTTAATTTTCCAAGAAAAGTCCTTGAAGAAATGAATATTGTACAAGAATGGTCCTTCATTATTGAATAATTGACACTTTAAACCCTTGAATATTCATAATTACAAGTTTGGTCCTTAAAGTTTGTCAAAAATTACAAAAAAAAAACCCTCAACTTTAAAGAATTGGCAAGAATAGTCCCTCAAATATGAAGACTTGTCATTTTTAGTCCTCCAAGAAGTCAACCATACAAGTCAAGACATTGAAGAATGAAGGAATGCCAAAAACAACCCTTCAAATATCATCAAATGGCAAAACAAGTCCCTTGATAAACTTTTGGAAAGTTTTTGTGGCAAAAGTGTGAAAACCAAAACTTGGTTTACAAAGGAAAAAGGATTGAACATGTAATGAAACGGGAAAGAAAGACAAGGGATATATTATGTCAAACATCCAAAGTTACCTTAACCACTTACACCATGCCACGTGCCCCACTACACCAAATCCTCCAATCACAGCCCATTATTTGGCCACGTCAAAACCCACTCACACCCGTTTATAACTAACCCCTAATTAATTATTTAAATTAGGCGGTTAACACTTTTCAAAAACATAATCTGGATCAAAACCCACTATTCATACTATGAACACAAATTGGGGATTCTTGTTTAAGCTACAATTAGACCCTAATCCTTTCCAGATTTATGATTAGGCTCCTAATGAACAAAACCCAACTCACAAATCCTCATCCACCAAGTCACATGTATATTGCCCTACTATACTTTTGGGGAAGAATCCAAAAACATGTCAGAAATCCAACGAACCACAAGCAAGCTTACATTTTAAGCATATTCTAAGACTTTGGATCAAATTGCACCTAGCTAGCATCAACAACACACCAAGGAACTTCACATGTTAGCAAAAATTCAAAATGTTGTAAGGGCATTCTTGGAACTTCATAGTTAGGGTTTCATGATTTTTATTCAGTATTTTAGTATTCTTGTAGCCTATATAAAGGCCTTAGCATTCTACATTTACCTTTGTTCTTGGATTCCTAGGCCAAAACTTTGTAAATCCTTATTTCAAGTGAATGAAAGGGTGTGAAAGTTTGTGACGAATTCCAAGTTCCAGTTTACTTATTCTATTATTGTTTACATGTTATGAGTTTAAGTTTGAAGTTTCAAAGATTGGTTAAAAGTTCTGAGCAAGAAATTGCAAGATTTTACAAAATCTGATATTTTTCTAAGTCTTGGTTCAAACCTTTGAAGTTTTTGGATTATAAGTGGTCATAACACCCTGATAAGGAGATTATCAAGGTGTAGTAAGCTTGTGGTTTGGGGATATTCAGGGAGTGGGAACAAGCTTGAATCAATCAGTTTCATTTTCCATTTTTCTGTTTCATTAAATCTGCTTGTTCTGACCTTGTTGTTCTTAGCAGCTTGTTGGAATCTTGTGCCTTGTTTAGCTGGGCACATAAGCTCAAACATTCATGAGTGTGGATGTGCATTCATGAGGTTTGAACCTTCTTTCCTAAAAATCTGTTAAAAAAGGTGTTTTATGTGATTTGGTGTTCTGCTGTTATATGTGTTGTTCTTGTGGCTTAAATCTTGTTGTTTATGCTTAAGAATGTTGTTATGATGCTTTATTGAGCTTGGTATAACCTGAAAACGTTTTTGACTTCACAAATTTTGATTTTGAAAAGTTAAAGGGGTGTTTCGGTCTATTGCATGCTTGTGGTTTGGGTGAATTTGAGTTAGTATAAGAGCTTGGGATGAGTTTTTTCTTGTTTAGATATAGTAGTTGAGTGTTTATCTGCATGCTTTGTGCTTTGTATCACACTAATCAAACAATTGGCTATAAAATCTGGAATACTTTTTGTTTTGGGCTGTGATTTTGGGGACGCCTAGAATATATGATATACTAGGGTTAACAAGTGTTAAATCATAGTTTGTGTAACCTGTTAAGAAGATTTAAATCTTTGAATTTGGGTTTGTGGTCAAGTATATCAGCAAAAGGAGTTTGTGTTTGACTGTTTACATTAGCAAGTGATTTAGGGTTTTAATCTAGTTCAAATCTTGGAATCATTGCATGAAATGAGTTAATTTGTGTGTTACTAAGTTATATTGAGCTTGTGTATGCAATTGGTAGTTTGTGGTTAGCTTATATTAGCTTAAACATTAGCTTATATCACCAGACTTGCTTGTTTCATATCTAGATCATATTTGGGCACAAATTGATTAAATTGTACTAATTAACTGGTTGAATTTGTGTTTGTGTGCTTGTTATTGACTCCTTGTAACCCACTGTTTACAAGGGTGCCTTCTTTGTTCTTTGATTCCAACAAATACTCACATAAGACAAAAAGTCAATTAAGTCAATCAATGGAAACCATTCCCACTGAAAGACACCAAAAGTTCCCACTAGTAGTGCAATTTTTCAATCAGCTTATCAATAAGCTTTTCTAGCTTATTTAGACGTGCAACAACTTTGTTTTTGTAATCAATCTTCATCATTTGACCCATTTGTCTAAACTGGAGCTTTATAGGTTTTGATTTTTATGTTTGACTAGAAAACGAATTGACTTTTGTTTTTGAAAATAGCTTATTGCTTTTTCCAGCTTATTCAGTGTGCTTATTTGAAATATTTTTTATTATTAAGCTTAGTTAAGTCATTTGTAACACTTTGCAACTTGAATCAGTCCTTGAAGTGGTCTAGAACTCGAAAATGACTATTTTGTCGTTTTGTGTAGAGAGCTTTTGCTTATTTCAGGCTTATTTCTTGGACTTTTTCAAAGTTTCTTTTTACAAAAGGCTTATTGAGGTCAAGAGAAGGACGTGTGTAAAATTACAGCTTATCGCATTGGCTTATAGCTTAATGGGCCAAAAGCCCATTAAGAATAAGCTGTTTTGAAATAAGTTGTGATAAGCTCATATTCAGCTTTTGGGCCTTTAGATTTTTTTTGTTTAAAACGTGATTTTAAGCTAGACTGGAAGTTTTGGGCTCATTTGGTAATCACTTTTCTTATTGGCCCAATTCAGCCCATTTAGCTCACTGTTTGGGTTTTTGGCGCATTTGGAAGCCCATTAGTGGTATTTAGGTCATTTCAAGTTCATTTTCAGATTATTTAGGTTAAAATAAGTTAGTTCGCAAGTTTTTAGAATTTTTTATAACTTTCGAATTTTTTATTATTATTTTATTATTAAAATATCGATTTTTAGATTTAATTAATATTTTTCAACTTTTATATTTTTCCTAGGTCAGATACATTAAGTTAGGATTTTTAGAACTTTTAGATCATTTTTAGCATCATTTAATTAAATTCTAGGATTATTCTAAGATTTTAATAGTTTTTAATCATTTAAAAATAGTTTAAATAGGTTTTAAAATTCAGAAAAATACTTTTTAGTTTAATTAAGTTATTTTTGAGGTTTACAAACTAAAAAACCTTTATTTGGACTTTTTATTAATTATATTGATTTCTAGGGCTTTAATTAGCATTTAAAAATCAATATTTAATTACAAAAATGGTTTGATAAAGATTTGATTTTTTGTAAACCCTTAGTTTATTTTTGTGGATTTTTAGTAATTTTTGGAATATTTTTTAGAATAAATTTTTATTTTACCCCTTTTTACGGTTTTACGTTTACGTCATTCGCCTTAGTTTAATTTTATTCGTAGCCGTCACCATTTTCTCTTTTCTTTCTTCATAATATTAATCACAAACATTTAATCAAGTTTTAACACATAACACACTAGCCTCCTTGAGAACGAACTTTACATTTGGGTCATTAGTGTTTGATTTTCCTAAATCAACACTTAATACTTTCCACTTTTAAGCTCTTTTTCCTAAAAGACGTATTTTTACTACAATCATTTTTGCACCGCTGCCGGAGAGGCGTGATGTATTTAGCACTCTAGTCATACGTATTATCGTTTTTCGTTTTTTGTGAAATATTATTACTATATTGTATACATATCACAATAAATATACAAGTACTCCAAAAGTGTGAAAACACAACCTTGATTTGGGATTTCATCACTCAATCCTTGTATTCGAATCTCAAACAAAGAAAAAAGGCAAAATAGATAAATACTTTCGTGAAGCTTGATTTCAGTTAACACAAACTATAAGGTGGGTATAAGGCGGTTGTATTTCACGACCTAAGGGAAAAAGGCTCTTAAGTGCTTCGCGCCGCCTCGTTCCCCCCGCTTGCTTGTGCGTGTTTTGAGAAAAAGGGCTAATCGAGGGTTTGCCACCCAAAGTATTATCTACGTATCATATATATTTTCTTGGTTTCAAAGATTAAACCCTCTTGAACGTTTTGGTGTTCCACCAACGTTCTAAAGTCGTCGAAGGCATTCACTTCACGTGATCGTTTTCATTCCTTGAGGCTCCTTTAATCGAGAGATTTGATTTGAGGAGAGATTTGTAGATTTGTGTCTACGTAATACATCACAAAGGCCATGGCACGGACGAGTGCATTCAGCTCAAGAAGCATATCGAGCCACTGATCAAATCAGGCGAACTTAAACATCTAGTCAAGGATTGGAAGGACGGTAAGGATAACAAAAAGAATGACAAAAAAATATTTCCAAAAAGACAAGCCTGTGACCATATACATGGTTCAATCATGGCAGCGCATGACGAAGCAGAAAATGTGACAATCCGTCATTTTCAGGTCGATATTTTAATCTCGTCTATTAAGTATATATGTTTACTTTAACAAGGAATACATTAAGTATCGATATTATATTCTCAAATTATCATATGAATGATTTTATTGTAATTATTTTTATTTCTCTGTTTTACGTTTTAACAAATGACGAGAACTATTAGTGATTATAACAACCTGAAAATTTTGACCAACGTTTAAACAAAGATTTTTCGATACATTTACGCAACTTGTTAATTATTTTCGACAATTCAACGAAGATCGTGTTAACTAAATTCAAATTTATTTTGAACATTTTTCTATAATTGGACGAACTGGGAAATTTAAAACTTTTACGTTTACGTTTCATAAATTAAATAATTAGTATTTAATTACTTGTAGTATTTTTCGACGTTTTAGAGTCGGACTAAGCAAAAATAACAAAAATAATAGTTGAAACGATTCAAAACTAAAAGTTTGAAAATATGAAGAAATAATATTTTTCATTATATCCTAAAACGTTGTTAATAACGTGAGTCTTAGAGTATACGTTTTGTTTTAACGTTAAAATCTAACCGAAATAGCTAAATTGATTAAACGAGCATTTAAATTAATGATAGCAAATGTTTTCGAAACGCGACGAAGTAAGGACTCTTTTTTATTGGAAAAATGATTTTAAAAATGATGGCTCAACTCTCGCGACTTGAGTCGTCCGTTAAGTCGTCCAAACGAGCCTCGAACGCTTATTTTACAAAAGTAAATAAAACATTTACAAAAAATACCCTAAAGTATTATCTAGTTCCCACTTTGTTTAAAATTATTTTAGTATAAATAGTTTATACCCTCATTTTCTTTCATTTTTACTCTCAAACAAAACACACACACATATAGAAGCTCTCTCCCACTTCTCCCATGGCTGCCACCGGCTAGCCGCCACCGGAAAATTTTTCCAGCGAACTCCATTATTTTCGGCGAGACCAAAAATGATCCAAAAGTCCGGATCTATCCATTCATGGTGGTTACATCAAGTGAAACTTGTAGATCTAGTCCGGATCTATCCATGCATGGTGGTTTCATCAAGTGTTGACAAGATCTTGGATGGTTACTTGCATGCATCACTCACTAGTACAACGACTATAGGCCTTGTAAGATCTAAATCTCGTTCTTAATTATTATTCCTTTTATTTTTCTTGATCTTATATATATATTCCGAATATATATATATATAAATTGATTAATGAGTAATGGTACATTGTATATGAATTTTTGACACTAAAATAAAGCTAAACGAACCCTAGTAATGATTTGATTTATACGATTTTTGAACAGTAGCTAAAACAGATTTCATGTCAAACTCAGTAGGTTTAGGATACTGAAAACTTACATATTAAGATAGATAATTGTCATGTGATTATATCCGCGGGTGGCTCGTCCTGTGACGAATTTTAGATAGTGAGATATGACCAAAATAGTGAAAACTAGACAGATCTGAACATACTATTTTGATGGACTGTTTTCTCGTACAATTTGTATACTGACCTATGATTATGTAAAACTAAACGTTGTAGGTAAAATCATGAAGAAGTAAAATCAATCGGATGGTTTTCCAATTATTTACGGTTTGGAAATGGTGGCCAAAATAGTAAAAACTAGTCAGATCTGAACATACTGTCTTGACGGACTGTTTTCACATATAAGAAGTCAGAATCATTGAAAAAGGTATAACTGTAGGTTGTATATAAAATCATTAAAAAGTAGAATAAATCGGATGGTTTACCAATTATTTGCGGTTTGGAAATGGCGGTCAAAATGGTGAAAACGATTTTGGCTGCCCAAAAACAGCTAACTCTTCTAAGTGACAAAATGGGTTAATTAGCTATGAAAAGTATAAATTGGGGATAATTAGACTTGTAATCAGTAAAGTACATGAGTTAATAATTTTTTTGGTAAAAAGAACATACTTAGATGATTTAGGGTTCAAGAGATATGAGTAAATTAGCGGGACATGTCAGAAAAATTGTAATAAACGGACTATACCCCATTAACGTAAAAAGTGATGTTTTCATACAAACCTACGTGGTAGGACCCACTTGTCAGGAATTTTAGACTTAGTTATATACTGATAATTATGAAACCCGATACCCGACCAACATAAAATATTAAGTGTACGTGTTTGTGATGCGTTCTAGAACCAAAAACTATATAAAGTGGACTTGGGCCATAAAAGCCCAACTTACACTTGTAATGACTATTGGGCCATTATTGGGCCTGAGATTTATAACCAAGTTAGAAGTGAGATACTGATTTTTAAATAGACCTAAGTTATATAATCTTGTAATGGGCCACTATTGGGCTTAAGATGGGCTAAAAGTGTCAAATTGGATACTACACTAAAATGGTTAAATTTTCATCTAAAAGTTTTATAAAGAATAATAAAACTTATGCAATGTCCAACAACTTATTAAAATATACTTATTACATATATGTACGATTCATTTATCGTCTCGAGCCTAAGACATGCCTCGTTATCTTTAGGTCTCGTGTGATCATGTATCGACCATTGACATTTATCCTCGATTGACGTTCGTTCTCTATTAACTATTGTGACGATTGTATCAGGTGAGTCTATAGCCTCGCTTTTAACATGTTTACTTGTTTTATTAAACTTGCGAGGGGGATAACATGAAAATTGTTTTATTAAAAACTAAAGGGTACAACTATAGGTTGCGGCAAACCCATTAATGGGTGCAACTAGAAGTTGTGTGAACCCTATTTATTGGAAATTGATTTATTGAAAATGAATGGTACAACTATAAGTTGTGGAAAACCCATGTTTGTTTAAAATTTAGAATACAAGGAAATGTTTAATGCCATGGTTATGATTATTATAGGTTTGTTATTTCGCTAAACGAAAGTCCCAATTATATCATGAATTGTTAGCTACTGATTTATGGTAGGAGCTTATACATGGAATAGTACTATTCGGGAGGACCGGCCTCCTCCCGTCCTATAACGACTAGCTATCGTTAGGGCACACTTGAGGCCCAAGGGGGATACATGCGTGAGAGTTTAATATACACTTAGCGAGGTGTATGGTGGGAAAATATTATGGAAACGTTTCAATGTCATGAGGCCTATAATAATCCATATAACGGTGTTTGATCCACATCGTTATTTCCTGATGGTTTTAAAACATATTAGTGTTCAGTAATGTTTATTTATAAACTCTATAGATTCACTTAACTTTTGTTGACAAGTTTTAGCATGTTTTATCTCAGGTCCTTGATGGACCTGGCAAAGGAGGGATTTCGGTGCTTGCGGTTTAATAATAAAGATGTTTAAGCTCACCATTTTGGAAATAATTGTTCAATGATTTTTAATTATAATAAATGTTGTTTATTTGGTTTGTTATATGTTTGGGGCCATGTTGTGAACGATTTGTAAACTTTTATTACAATCCAATGCTTACTTTTAAAACAATTCTTTTCGAGTCGTTTTCTATTACTTGAGCTGTTATATTATGAAGTAGCACCCTTATGAGCTTCCGCATATGACCCGAAATTGGGGGTGTTACAGATTGGTATCAGATCTTAAGTTATAGAGAACAGCAGATTTTCCAAAATAAAAGGTTTTGAAATCTTTTGACTATAACTATCGCAAGCGAAATCTCCGAATAACCGATGGGACCGGAAAGAGAATATTTATATATATATATATATATATATATATATATATATATATATATATATATATATATATATATATATATATATATATATATATATATATATATATATATATATATATATATATATATATATATATATATATATATATATATATATATATATATATATATATATATATATATATATATATATATATATATATATATATATATATATATATATATATATATATATATATATATATATATATATATATATATATATATATATATATATATATATATATATATATATATATATGAGATATATACATGTTTTAATTTTGGATTATTTTTACTTGTAAATTACAAGTCATGTATTCATTTATTTAATTATAAATGTTAATTTTGTATTAATACGAGGTATTATTATGACGTAGATTGTCACGAAGTCATTTCCAAGCTAAATTCCATTATTCCTGAGTTTAACTAAGTTGTGGATATCCATGATCCCAACGAAATGGGTAATATTCCCAATGATAATTATTTGGTTTCAAAGATTTTGATTCCATGATTCTTGTTCTTGAATTAATGATCCATTCATCTTCTTTAGTAGATTTAATCTTCGATCTCATTGATCTTCGATTCTTTATCATTTTTTTGGAAATCTGTTTTCTGAAATTATACTTGTTGTTCATACGGAATTTGTATTGATTGGTACGATATTTACATGCCTACTAAAATGCCATACCATATCTGCCATACCATATCACTAGAATTTCGTTATATCGGTCTTTGTTGTATTTAATCTTGATCTTTTGTGTTAAACGAGGATGCTCAAATAAGGTAATTTATCATTATCTTGTTGAAATAAATTGACCATTTATTTGAACAAGGAAATTATAAATTATTGAACTATTTATTTATAAAAACTCATTTGCATAGGTTTGGTCGACCCATGGAAATAAGGGCTTATAAACATGTGGGCTTAAGCATATGGAGTTTGCACGAATAAATTTGTTGCTTGACTTCTTCTTTGTCCTGTTCCTCTAATTCTATAATCGTGTGATGGTTCATTTTGGGGCTGTTCTAAAGTCGCCAATTTAGGAGGGTGTCAAGCGTCCCGGAAAAACATTGAAGAAATCTTCTTCTAGTGGGACCAAGGAGCCTTCTTAGTCACGTGAATTACCTAGTAACTCTTGTGTATTAGTTTATCAATTGTAGTATCTTTCAAATCACTAACTAAACTATGACAACAGTTAGTAGGACTAGTCTTTTAAGTTGTATGGCATTAGACGATGGTTATCTGTAACGTTTGAAAATACAACTTGTACAAGTTTATGATCAATGGAATGACTATCTTTTGATTCCTGATTCTACATCGTTCTATTATTATCTTCCTTTGATTTTCTCTTTAAATTCCTGTGGTACAACGCAACCATTGAATGAATACTCATTATGATTTGATTTGCGTTGCACAATAATCATGCAATCAATGAAAGCTAAGACTGAAGCACGAAAGCGCCAAGTTATTAGTGAATAAGTTGATCAATCTTTTAACCGAATTCATGGTCAACATGAATGATGGATCTGGAACTGGAGCTGAAGCTACAGCTGGTGGAACTTGAACTAGTGGAGCTAAAGCTGGATCCACTAAATGTTCGTGGTACTAATGGAACAAATGTACCCGAAATTAGAGGCTATAACTACACTTCATTCATTAAGTGTTAACCTTAGACTCTTAAGGGGACTAAAGATGATGGATGATTATGTCAGTTGTTGAAAAGCTGGCGTCAGTCTTTCGAATCAGTGACCCTAATCTGGAGGATAAGGTGCAGTTTGAAATCGCTACTCTCCAAGGTCGTGCATTAATTTGGTGGAATTGCAGACTTGCTTCCATAGGTATCGTTACTTATGGGACACCATAGACTAAGGTGAGGAAGCGGTTAACTGATGAGTTTGTCCTCGAAGTATTTCCAAAGTATGGAGAAAGTGTTGCACAACCTAAAACTAAAGGGAACTAACATTGGTAGATATATCAAGTGTTTCCACGAGCTGACTTATTTATGTCTAAGAATTGATGATCTATTTGATCAACTCCAAATTTCTCGTGTTTTCTTCAAGATTGATCTTTGTTTTGCTTAACATTAACTTTGCATACGCGAGGAAGATATACCTATTACGGCGTTTAGAACTCGTGATGATCATTATGAGTTTAGGGTTATGCCTTCTGGTTTGACCAATACACCTGTGGTATTCATTGACTTAATGAACTGTATGTGTAAGCCGTTTCTTGATAAATTCGTAATCGTTTTCATTGATGAAGAGAGAGCTTTTAAAACCATGAAAAGGAAACTCTGCATCACGCTGGTCTTATCATTATCCGAAGGAAGTGAAGATCTTGTTGTTAACCGTGATACATCTCGTAAAGGATTTAGAGTTGTCTGATTTGTGTATGCTTCTAGGAAACCTAGGAAGACTGAGAAAACTGCACAAGCCATGACCTGAAATTGGGTGCGGCGATTTTTACTCTTTGTCTATAGAGACATTAATTGTATGGCACTAAATGTACGGTATCCACCGATAGTAAGAGCTTACAAGGTATTATGGATTAAAAGAGATAAAATAAGCCTTTAAGTGATTACGATTGTGTTATTCGTTATCAATTGGGAGGTAGGAGCAAATTACAATGGATTCATTGTTAAGCTCTCGAAAACTCAGTCTGGATTTAATTCAACTTATGTCAATGTTGACTGATTGACTTTGCTCATTTCTCTCCGATAAAGATCTTATTATCCTTTTGACAAAGTATGAACCGACGGTAAGTTGACTTTCATCAACGAGCCTGTTGATGTTATCGATAAGGAATTTAGACAACCGAAGCAAAGTCGAATTCCTATTGTCAAGTGTGATGGAACTCAAGACGAGGACCAAAACATAATTACCTATTTGATTTTAACGAGTGTTCGAGGAAGAACGCAAGTTGATCTTCGGGACGAAGATCCAAATTTGGTGGGGATAATGTGACAATCCGTTAATTTCAGGTTGATACTTTAATCTCGACTATTAAGTATTATATATTTATTTTAACAAGGAATACATTAGGTATCGATATTATATTCTCAAATTATCATATGAATGATTTTATTGTAATTATTTTTATTTCTCGTGTTTTACGATTTAACAAATGACGAGAACTATTAGTGATTATAACAGCTGAAAATTTTGACCAACGTTTAAACAATGATTTTTCTATACATTTACGGAACTTGTTAATTATTTTTGACAATTCAACGAAGATCGTGTTGACTAAATTCAAATTTATTTTGAACATTTTTTCTATAATTGGACGAACTGAGAAATTTAAAACTTTTACGTTTACGTTTCATAAATTAAATAATTAGTATTTAATTACTTGTAGTATTTTTCGAAGTTTTAGAGTCGGACTAAGCAAAAATAACAAAAATAATAGTTGAAACGATTCAAAACTAAAAGTTTGAAAATATGAAGAAATAGTATTTTTCATTATATCCTAAAACTTTGTTAATAATGTGAGTCTTAGAGTTTACGTTTTGTTTTAACGTTAAAATCTAACCGAAATAGCTAAATTAATTAAACGAGCATTTAAATTAATGATAGCAAATGTTTTCGAAACACGACGAAGTAAGGACTCATTTGTATTGGAAAAATGATTTTAAAAACGATGGCGCAACTCTCGTGACTTGAATCGTCCGTTAAGTCGTCCAAACGAGCCTCGAATGCTTATTGTACAAAAGTAAATAAAACATTTACAAAAATACCCTAAAGTATTATCTAGTTGCCACTTTGTTTAAAACTATTTTAGTATAAATAGATTATACCCTCATTTTCTTTCATTTTTACTCTAAAAAAAACACGCACACATATAGAAGCTCTCTCCCACTTCTCCCATGGCTACCACCGGCCGCCGGCCAGCCGCCACCGGAATACTTTTTCGACGATATTTTTCCGGCGAACTCCATTACTTCCGGCGAGACCAAAAATGCTCCAAAAGTCCGGATCTATCCATGCATGGTGGTTAAATCAAGTAAAACTTGTAGATCTAGTCCGGATCTATCCTTGCATGGTGGTTACATCAAGTGAAACTCTTAGATCTAGTCCGGATCTACCATGCATGGTGGTTGCATCAAGTGTTGACAAGATCTTGGATGGTTGCTTGCATGAATCACTCACTAGTACAACGACTTTGATAGGCCTTGTAAGATCTAAATCTCGTTCTTAATTATTATTCCTTTTATTTTTCTTGATCTTATATATATATATATATACATATATATATATATATATATATATATATATATATATATATATATATATATATATATATATATATATATAAATTGATTAATGAGTATTGGGACATTGTATATGAATTTTTGACACTAAAATAAAGCTAAACGAGCCCTATTAATGATTTGATTTATACGATTTTCGAGCAGTAGCTAAAACAGATTGCATGTCGAACTCAGTAGGTTTAGGATACTTAAAACTTACATATTAAGATAGATAATCGTCTTGTGATTAATTCTCCGGGTGGCTCGTCCCGTGACGAATTTTAGATAGTGAGATATGACCAAAATAGTGAAAACTAGACAGATCTGAACATACTGTTTTGATGGACTGTTTTCTCGTAAAATTTGTATACTGACCTATGATTATGTAAAACTAAAATTTTTAGTTAAAATCATGAAGAAGTAAAATCAATCGGATGGTTTACCATCTATTTACGGTTTGGAAATGGTGGCAAAAATAGTAAAAACTAGTCAGATCTGAACATACTGTCTTGACGGACTGTTTTCTCATATAAGAACTCAGAATCATTGAAAAAGGTAAAACTATAGGTTGTAGATAAAATCATGAACAAGTAGAATCAACCGGATGGTTTACCATTTATTTGCAGTTTGGAAATCGCGGTCAAAATGGTGAAAACGAGTTTGGCTGCCCAAAAACAGCCAACTCTTCTAAGTGACAAAATGGGTTAATTAGCTATGAAAAGTATAAATTGGGGATAATTAGACTTGTAATCAGGAAAGTACATGAGTTAATAATGATTTTGGTAAAAAGAACACACTTAGATGAATTAGGGTTCAAGAGATATGAGTAAATTAGTGGGACATGCCGGGAAAATTGTAATAAACGGACTGTACCCCATTAACGTAAAAAGTGATGTTTTCATACAAACCGATGTGGTAGGACCCACTTGTCAGGAATTTTAGACTTAGTTGTATACTGATAATTATGGAACCCGAGACCCGACCAACATAAAATATTAAGTGTACGTGTTTGTGATGCGTTCTAGAACCCAAAAACTATATAAAGTGGACTTGGGCCATAAAAGCGCAACTTACACTTGTAATGACTATTGGGCCATTATTGGGCCTGAGATTTATAACCAAGTTAGAAGTGAAATACTGATTTTTAAATAGACCTAAGTTATATAATCTTGTAATGGGCCACTATTGGGCTTAAGATGGGCTAAAAGTGTCAAATTAGATATTACACTAAAATGGTTAAGTTTTCATCTAAAAGTTTTATAAAGAATCATAAAACTTATGCAATGTCCAAAAACTTATTAAAATATACTTATTACATATATGTACAATTCATTTATCGTCTCGAGCCTAAGATGTGCCTCGTTATCATTAGGTCTCGTGTGATCATGTATCGACCATTGACATTTATTCTCGATTGACGTTCGTTCTCTATTAACTATTGTGACGATTGTATCAGGTGAGTCTATAGCCTCGATTTTAACATGCTTACTTGTTTTATTAAACTTGCGAGGGGGATAACATGCAAATTGTTTTATTAAAAACTAAAGGGTTCAACTATAGGTTGCGGCAAACCCATTAATGGGTGCAACTAGAAGTTGTGAGAACCCTATTTATTGGAAATTGATTTAATGAAAATGAATGGTACAACTATAAGTTGTGGAAAACCCATGTTTGTTTAAAATTTAGAACACAAGGAAATGTTCAATGCCATGGTTATGATTATTATAGGTTTGTTATTTCGCTAAATGAGAGTCCTAATTATATCATGAATTGTTAGCTACCGAGTTATGGTAGGCGCTTATACATGGAATAGTACTATTCGGGAGGACCGACCTCCTCCCGTCCTATAACGACTAGCTATCGTTAGGGCACACTTGAGGCCCAAGCGGGATACATGTGTGAGAGTTTAATATACACTTAGTGAGGTGTATGGTGGGCAAATATTATGGAAACGTTTCAATGTCATGAGGCCTATAATAATCCATATAACGTTGTTTGATCCACATCGTTATTTCCTGATGGTTTCAAAACATATTAGTGTTCGGTAATGTTTATTTATAAACTCTATAGATTCACTCAACTTTTGTTGACAAGTTTTAGCATGTTTTATCTCAGGTCCTTGAAGGTAATGGCAAAGGAGGGATTTCGGTGCTTGCGGTTTAATAATAAAGATGTTTAAAGCTCACCATTTTGGAAATAATCGTTCAATGATTTTTAATTATAATAAATGTTGTTTATTTGGTTTGTTACATATTTGGGACCATGTTGTGAACGATTTGTAAACTTTTATTACAATCCAATGCTTACTTTTAAAACGATTCTTTTTGAGTCGTCTTCTATTACTTGAGTTGTTATATTATGAAGTAGCACCCCATATGAGCTTCCGCATATGACCCGAAATTGGGGGTGTTACAGAAAATTAGTCAAATATTTACACGCGGCAAAGAAATCTCATTCCCTCCTATCACGGCGAGCAACGTGGCGGACGTACCTCTCACGATTGAGGTGAACATTGGAACTCACAATGTTCGTCGTATGTAAGTGGATGGAGGATCATCAGCGGAAGTGCTCTATAAACACTGCTTCATGCAGTTACGACCAGAAATCAAAAGCCAATTGAAGTGGCCACGTCACCGCTTATTGGCTTCAGCGGGGATACTATTTGGCCGATAGAGCAATTACGCTTGTTGGTAACCATTGGAGATAAGGAACATTCAACTACAACATGGTTGATCTTTATGGTGATACGTTCACATTCTCCGTACAATGGTATTATCGGAAGACCGGGAATCCTGGCCATACGAGCAGTCCCGTCTACAGCACACGGCATGATCAAATTCCCGATCGAAGGGGGAATTTTTAATATCTACAATTCAGTCGTGCCATCATTGGAGTGTCATGCCGTAGCAGCACTGATGCGTGGGGTTAGTAACAAGTTTTAAATTTATAAACACGAATTAGCGGATTGACTAAAAACACACGGGAAAGTATAACCCTATCATTTGTGTATAGCTTTTATGTGGTAATACCGAGATCGTTCACGGGGATTTGGAAAACCTATGATTATTCTAAAATGAAACTATAATCGTTGATTTTAGCAATTGTAAGCAAGCAAATAACAAGTAAAATGATGAGATTAATAATATGATTAAAGGTACACTTGGTAAAGACTAGTTTGAGCATTCGTAGTGGTATGATTGTGATGACACGTTAACATATATGATTATGATAATTAGATGGATAACCCAATCTATTGTTTTCAAAATCTTTAATCTTCGTCAAGACCTTGGTTAAAGAAAACAAGCATTAGACTCAATCACTCAATTCAAGACTTAATCCAATTTCAACACATTCGATTCACGATCGTTTCACGAATTTGCTAACACTTATAATTATGTTTCTTGATAATCAAAACTTCTTAAGAAATTATCAATACGAAAGATAGCCAATCATAGACAAACCGACTATGACTTGTTGATAAAAAATAACCTTTTCGATCTATGAAATCATTACCAACAAATTAAGTTTTAATAGTAATTGTCACATGAAACATAAATATCAATGGATCATAGGAAAGCTTGACATTGAATTAAACATAAATCACAATCACAACCACCACTTCATACTACAAACATCATCCTACCAAGTGTAGAATAAAACTTAGCTACTAATAACAAATGATGAAATAAACTCAGAAATAAAAGTATTATAAGTCATAATCAAGAGTCTTTCAAAGTGGAAAAATGTTACAAATGATTAGGGTAATGATCCCTAATAGTTTCGTGATGATAACTTTGCTTTTCGGACTCCAAAGTGACTTTTCTTGCACCACCTTGCTCAAATCCGGGAATGGAGGTTTGGACAAGGTTGAGAGAGTTATTTATGAGATGATATGAAAAGATATTGGAGTTGTGAAAAGATATGTAGTTACATGACCCCAAGGGTCTTATTTATAAGCTAGTTAAGGCCCTAGACTTCAATGGTTGGCTTGGAGAGAAAGAAAGTCTAGAATGTTCTTGCATGGAGTCCCTTGAGCTTGCATGAATGTGGACACATTTCTGCCTAGACAAATGTTGGTGGCAACTTCACTCATGATGGAGGCAACATGAGCTATGATGGAGGCAACATGAGCTATGATGGAGGCAAATCAACTCCCATGTGATGGTGGCAACTTCACTATTGCCAGTGGCAAGTTGGATCTGTGTTGATGGTGGCAACTTTCATGCTGAATATCTTTATTTGCTCCTTGGAAATACTTGTTCTTGCACCCGAAATTAATCTTCAAAGGCTTGTAACTTGTACACGGGTCTTGAACTTGACTAGGATTCTTTGTACTCGTACAATTCTTTACTTTTATGTTGTTTTATACTCCATTCCTGCAATTGGCTACACAAAGACTTGCAAACACGATTGGGCACAAATATGCACAAAAGTATCATATACTTAACCAATATACATGTACAAAAGTACGAATAACGCTCCTAAAAACATGTTGGATTTAGGCGTTATCAAATCCCCTCACACTTAAGTTTGGCTTGCCCTCAAGCAAGAAGAAAAGAAAATTAAATCCAAAGGTACATGTATCTTTACAAAAATTCGATGCAAGTCTACCAAGTACAAGTACACGATAAAACTCATCGAGTTAAGTGTTTTTAAGGTTGAAAATTTGAGATATAAAGTCAATACCCATAAAAATCTAGAAAGTCTTTTATTTCTAAATATACTACACTAATAACATATGAATTGAAGCAACATGTATCACGACTTAGCACATTGGCTAATCGATACCTTTTATTTCTTCTTCTTCCTTCAACTTCATAACATTATAGGTCAATGGCTATTTATTTGTCTTTTTGACTTTTTCTTTCTTTTTTTTTCTTGGCTAAAACTCCTAGCCATGGATCAACATACTTGCAAAGTTCAAGTTGTATTGAAAAACATTGAGCTTGCAACCTTCTCCTAATCTTTTTGGATTTTTCTTCTACTATTATATGAGAATTTGACTTGGGTAATTTTGACACAAAAATATATCTCAAATTTTCAGAAATTACCGATTGGATAACTTCTTAACTATTTATATACATTGCTTGAAACTTTTTATTTACGAGGGCAAAACAAGAACAAAAGTTTTAAAATAGCCCAAAAATATGGCAATTAAGCATCTTTTTCTCGATTTCCCTACAACCCCCTCACACTTAAGTTTAGCATTGTCCTCAATGTGATAAAACTTAACAAAAGCAAGGGAATGAGAGAAAACCCAGAATCACGGGCATATCATGCATCATACAAGAGTTTTGTTTTCGCCTTCAACTTGTGGTACCTACAAAAAAGATAAAACACACAAAAATACGGAAAAACACTCTATTTTTAGGTTTTTATAGGTTTTTTATAAAAGCGACACATGCTACACCCCCTCACACTTAAGCAAAACATTGGTTAAAAATTGTGGGGTGTAAGCATGAATTTATGTTAAAAAGGAAAATCACACTTTAAAAACTTAAAATTTTAAAAACACACGGGTTGCCTCCCGAGAAGCGCTTATTTTTTATTATTGAGTCATCAGCCGGACTCGTATTTCTTTTTAGTTTTCTTTATTTTATTTGAGCAGAAGATGTTCACTCCACTCTTCATGGTATAGTTTAACACGGTGTCCATTAACAATGAAGCTTCCTCCACTCATGTCATACAATTCAACATAACCGGACGAGTATCCATGTTTTACTATAAAAGGACCGTACCACTTTTGTTTAAGCTTGGGGGCTTTGAATTTATAGCGCATATTAAACAAGAGAACTTTATCGCCTTTCTTGAATTCTTTTCGGATTCGAAGTTTCTTGTCGTGATAAGCTTTGGTATGTGCTTTGTACAATTTCGAATCCTCATAAGCTTGGAGTCTTAATTCATCGAGTTCATGCAGTTGCAAGAATCGGTTTTCTCCAGCGATTTAGAGATCATGATTACAGCTTCTCAATGCCCAATAAGCACGGTGCTCGATTTCGAAGGGAAAATGGCACGTTTTACCGTACAATAAACGATAAGGTGTTGTGCCAATTGGTGTCTTATAAGCGGTTCGGAAAGCCCATAGAGCGTCGTCAAGTTTCCTTGACCAAACGGAAGGATTGTCCTTAACCGTTTTTTCGAGTATTCGTTTTAAGGCTCTATTGGTATTTTCAACTTGTCCACTCGTTTGTGGATGATATGCAGTGGCAAAGAGATGGGTGACTCCATAACGCTTTAAGATTCTCTCCATTTGTTTGTTGCAAAAATAGGAACCTCGATCGCTAATTAAAGCTTTCGGCATTCCATAGCGAGAGAAGAGTTTTTTCAGAAAGTTGATTACGGCTCTTGAATCATTTGTGGGTAAAGCCTCGGCTTCTGCCCATTTGGACACGTAATCAATAGCGACTAAAATATATTCGAACTTATGGGATTTGGGAAAGGGTCCCATTAAATCAATTCCCCATACGTCAAAGATTTCGCTAACTTGGATGTTGTTTTGAGGCATTTCGTCTCTTCGTGAGAGGCTACCAGTACGTTGGCAAGCATCACAATTTTCGAAGAGAGTATAGGCCTCTTTAAAAATTTTTGGCCAATAAAAACCAGCATTGAAGACTTTTTTCACGGTGGTTGAAGGACCATAATGTCCCCCAGTAGGGCCATGATGACATTCATCAAGGATCTTTCTTGTTTCCGTGCCGTAAACACATCTCCTAATCATGCCATCGGGGCATACTTTGAAAAGATAGGGATCTTCCCAGAAATAGTGTTTTAGGTCGGAAAAGAATTTACATCGTTGGTGATAGGTTAAACCTTTTCTTAGAATTCTTCCAACGAGGTAATTTGCAAAATCTGCAAACCACGAAGATTCATCTGTTGAGATTTTCATAAGAGTTTCATCAGGAAAATAATCGTCAATATCTTCAACCCTTAACTCTTCCATGTTTGGATTTTCAAGTCGCGACAAATGATCGGCTGCGACGTTTTCAGCTCCTTTCTTGTTTTGGATTTCGATATCAAATTCTTGGAGTAGTAAAATCCACCTAATAAGACGCGGCTTAGCATCTTGTTTTGAGAATAGATATTTCAACGCGGAACGATCGGTGAATACAATCGTTTTCGACAACACGAGGATCAGAATTTGTCGAAAGCAAAGACTATGGCAAGTAGTTCTTTCTCGGTGATTGTGTAGTTGAGCTACGCGCTATTTAGAGTTTTGCTCGCAAAGTGTATAGGACGGAAATGTTTTCCTTCACGTTGTCCTAATTCGGCTCTAATAAGTGTGAAAACACTTATCCTTTTACCACTTATTTCCAATAATAACAAGACCAAAACGTGTATTTTATGTCGTAAAAGTCGGAATTATGCGTGGTTTGTGTTTTTATTGTGTTTTAGGACCAAAAGATGAAAAACGAAGGAAACATGGGCTTTCACGGGCTTTTATCGAAGAAAAACGAGAAAAGACGAAGTCAAAAGATCAAGAGTGCAAAAAGAATGGAAGTCCAAGGCCTATTCTGAAGATTTATCGAAAAAAAAGTCTAAAGACGGAAGTTTAATGAAGTCGAAGAACTCAAGTCTAATTATAGAAGAAAATTAGAAGACGAGTTTAATTTACACCGACAAATCCCGAGACGACGTCGAGAACGACAAAGAATTTAAATCGAGTCGAGAAGAAAGAAAGAAAGAAGGAAGCACATGCACCTCCCCATCTCCTATAAATACCCTCCTAATGACACATTAGGAGGGTGTTAGTTGGTTAGCTAGTTTTTCATTTTTCATTTTTCCTTTCTAGTTTTTAGAGAGAGAAAGTTTCAAACTTTCTCTCACTAAGTTTCTTCTTTTCTTTATTTTTATCTTTCAAGTTTAAGCTTTTAATCATCCTTGTATTTGGATTTCATTAATCACAAGTTCAAGTTAGCTTCTTGTTCTTTAATCTCTTTCTACATTTCTTGATTTTAGTTTACCTTTGATCCGAAATATTTATGATCCGTGATTGATTTTGATGTTTAAGTGATTAAAAAGTTCATCTTTTTATTCCTACATAAGCTCTTATACGTATAAGCTATAAGCTCTTTGTGCTTATTGGCTTATTTGTATGTTTACCTTGTTCACTTTTAAGCTTTCCTAAAAGTTTTAACATTTTAAAGTTCGGATTATTAAGTTCACGTGCTTAGTATTCCAAAAGGTTTCGAATTTGTGCTTATTTATCCTTGTCTAAAAGTTGGTAAGTGCTTATTGGATTAGCTGCTTATTCGTTTAAGCTTAGTTACTCATTGGACGCCATTACAATCTTAGAAGGGTTTTACTTGGTTACGATCCTTGGCTGCGATCGCATTGAGTGCGATCTACACTTCTTTCCCTGGCTACGATCCACACCACGATCACATATTGCGATCTGTGGTGCGATCGTGTCACGATCCTTGAGTTCGATCGCATAGATTGCGATCATTGTGTTACGATCATAGACCACGATCCACTTGTTGCGATCGTGGTTGCGATCTGTGGGTGCGATCACTCTTTCCCATCGCATTGAGTGTGATCTGACCCCAGGCTACAATCGTGAGTGCGATCGGTGGTCACGATCGTATTGCGATCTGAGTACGATCGCATTGTGATCGTATTTTAGCTTTTTATTTATTTTTCTTAGTTTTTAACTTTTCCCGCCATTTTAACTTAGAATTATTTTAAACAAGTTTCATCTTTGTTTATTTTTACCAAGTTTTCAAGTTTTTAATCATTTACGTTTTAATTTCCAAAAATTGCACATTTCCCGAAATCTCCATTTTTACCAAGTGTTTTTTTTCTAGTAATTTTTAGTTTAATTTTTCAAAGCTTTAATTTAATTTTTCTAGATTTGCTTTTAGCTTATTTTAATTACGTTTTTCACTTACCCTTTCTAATAGAATAGAAAATCAACTCCCCCTTTTTAGTGACTGGTTGTGGTAAATTACAACTCTTGTTTAGGAAAACAAAGAGCGTAAAATAGGGAAAAGTATTAAGTGATGATTTAGGAAAATCAAGCACTAATGACCCTAATGAAGTTCAAAGTTTGTTTCCCAAGGAGGTATATGTGTGTGAGTAATTCGTAATTGGTTTGAGATTAATACTGGTTAGAAGGGGATGAGAAAAGAGGATGACGAAGACGTGAAATTAATTACTACTACGACTACACGTAAAACCGTAAAATGAGCTAAAATAAAAATTAATTCTAAAAATTACCAAAAATTTCACCAAAAATCAAAATAAATAAACTAAGAGTTTACCAATAATCAAAACTTTTTTAAATCTTTTAATTAATAAAATATTAATTTTTAAATGCTAATTAAAGCCCTAAAAATCAAATTAATTATCAAAAAGCCCAAATAAAGATTTTTCAATTGGTAAACCTCTAAAATGACCTAAAAAGATTAAAAACTATTTTTATAAAATTTTAAACTAATAAAAACTATTTAAAATGATTTAAAAACTATTAAAACTTAAAATAATTATAAAAATTAATCTAAAGATGATAAAATTAATCTAAGAGTTGCAAAATTCCTATTTTAATGTATTTAAGCTAGGAAAAATATAAAAAGTGCAAAAATGTGAAATTTGAAAAATAATAATAAAATAATATTAAAATAATATTAAAATAATATTAAAAATCCAAAAATTATAAAAAATTCTAAAAACTTGCAAACTAGTTTATTTTAAACTAATTAAACAGAAAATGAAAGCGAAATGACCAGAATACCCCTATTGGGCCCCCAAATGGGCTAAAATAAAAAACAATCCACCTTAATAGGCTTTTTAGCCCAAAAAGTCAAAATAAGCCCAAATGACTTGGAAAAGCACTATCTGACTCAAAATTTAATTCTAAACACAAAATCTGAAGGCCCAAAAGCTGAAAGTGAGCTTATCACAGCTTAATGATCAAACAGCTTATTCTTATTGGGCCATTAAGCCCATTAAGCAATAAGCTAATGCCATAAGCTATAATTTGACACACAACCTTCTTTTGGGATGATAAAGAGATCTGTAAAAAGAAATTTTGAAAAAGCACACTAAATAAGCCAGAAATAAGCAAAGTACAAATCTACTAAAAGACAAAATAGTCGGGTTTGAGATTTAGGGCACCTCATGACTTGATTCAACTTGCAAAATGTCACAAATGACTTCAATAAGCCAAATCAATCAACCAAAATCCAATAAGCAAAACCAATAAGCTAGAATAAGCCAATAAGCACTTATGAAAAAGTCAATTAAGTTGGTTTTCTAGTCAAACCCTAAAGTCAACCCACCAAATGCTCCAGTATGAACAAATGGGTCAAATAATGAGCACCTATTACAAAATCCAAGTTGTTAAAATAAGCTAGAATAGCTTATTGATAAGATGATAACAAAAATACACTAGTAGTGGCTAGCAGCAGGGGAAAGGAGTTCCCACTGCTTTGACTATTTGACCAAGCTTTTTAGAGAAATCCAGTTGGATTCAAATGGAAACAAGGGCACCCTTGTGATCACTGAATCACAAGGAGTCTATATCAACAAAGAAATCACAAATTGGTTCACACAATAAGCCCAGATTAAGAAAAAAGTCCACAGATATTGCATAGACCTAGATATTAAGCAGTTATGAACAAATAAGCAGTTTTAGCATGAATAAGCCAGCCAAATTGAACCAAATGCATACACAAGATATAATAAAGTCTAATAAGCACAAATAAACTTGTTTCAAGCAATGGATCAAAGTAAATAAGCAGATTCAAGCACCAACAGTTACTGATAAGCAAAAGTGATTTTCCAAAATCCTTTTGCTGATCTATTTGACCACCAAACCAATTCTAAGCCTTCAAATCTCTTTCCCTGATTAAGTTAACCAAAATTTTACACTTGTTAACCCTAGTCTACCCTTAGATCTAGGTGTCCCCAAAATCTTAGCCAAAATTCCCAAGTAAATCAGATTTTATAGCCCTATGATTGTTTTAGGTGTTCAAACCCACAAAACTTGCAGATAAATGTCACTTAGCACTCAAATAACAGATACCAAACCAAAGGAAACAAAAACAACAACTCAATATTCCACAAATCCTGCTTATGCAGTTAACCCAAACACCCCTTAATTATCTGATTTCACAAATTTTCAAAGGATATTTCAGATTTAACCCACAAATCAAGTTAACAACAATTCAATAACATCAAACAAGCACAGATAAACAAGATTCAACCATAAAAACACAGATTCAACCACAATCATGCAAAATCACCAATATTCAGAAAAAATTAAGAAAAAAGAAAAAGGAGAAGGGTGCAAACCTCCAAGACCTACATCCAGGCCCTGGATTGTTTGAGCTGAGGTACTAGCAAAACAAGTACCAACTTCCAAGCTGCTAAGATGAACAAACAATAAAGTGAGATCATAAACAGATTTAACCTTTGATTTTTGAAAACAAGTGTTTTAATCCTTAAAACCTTTACTCAAAACCAACAAAACATATGAATGGAACTCAGATTTCAGCTAATCAGACACCAAACTTTTATAAATAACAAATGAGAATTCAAAATTTTCAGAAATTCAAACTTTATTTCATAAAAAGGAATTACAAAGAAATTAGCTAAAATCTGGAACAAAGGGACTCTCACAGGTTGAGGTCTCCTTTTATAGGCAAATGCATACGAAACACTATTCATAAACCCTAGAAGTGAAATTCCCAAATTGTCCTTGAGGTCTTCTAGACGAATATTTGATATGAGCTGTCCAAAATGATCATAGGCGTTTATTTTAGCTTTGGGGTGAAGCTAAGAGTCTTTGCCGTTGATCTTGACACGTGGCAGTCCTTGGAGAATAAGTTGTCATGTGATAGGTGAAACGGTTTTGGGTGTGGGGTCCATTGGTGAGTGGAGAAGAGAGTTTTAAGGTTGAGGTGGGTTTCTGCATGTGTGAATCACACGGGGGAACAACTAATTGCAATTTACCCTTTGTTGGTAAAAAGTAAATTTTGGGTTCTTACTTGCTACAGTAACACGTTTTGATCCGTTTTCTTAGGGAAGGATTTGTTTGGCACGTGTTTAGGGATTTGAACTTCTAAACTTGGCAGTTTAAGTCCTTGGCTTTTGGAAAAAGGTGCAAACAATGTTTTTCAGCCTATTAAACCCGTTTTCTTCACAATTGAACTTTCCATTTTCATACTTTTGCCCCAAAACTTTGGCAAAAGTATTTCAAGGGTTGTTTTTGCCATTTTTCCATATTTGAAGGACTGATTTTGGACTTTCTTGATCTTCAAAGGTCTTCAATGTATCTTTGACTTCATGAGGGACCATTAATGACAAATTAGAATTAATGAGGGACTAATCTTGCCATTTCTTCAAAGTTGAAGGACCATTTGTGTAATTTTGACAAACTTAAGGGACCAAACTTGTAATTATGATTTCACAAGGGTTTTGGGTGTCATTTCTTCATTGTTTGAGGATCAATCTTGCATATCTTCAAGTCTTCAAGGGTAAATCTTGGATAATTCATGAACTAGGGCCCGGTTCTTTGTACGGCTTAGTTTCTCGTGTCCGTTTTTCCTTGTTTCTTGTAATCTTTTGTCTTTTTTCACGATATCCATACCTAAAATACACAAGTAAACAAACACAAGCATATATATGGTATTTTATGACATTTTAATGCATTTAAAGCCCGAAAAGAACGATGAGATCATGTATAAATGCCATCTCATCACTACCCCATACTAAGCCATTACCGTGCCCTCACGCAATGCTAGAATAAAGTATCTAAGCATCACCAAAATTCATTTTTATTAACCTTTATTGAAAAGTAAAAGACTTGCAACAATACTACGAAGATGTGTAAAGACATAATGTATGATTTTCATCAAAAGTGTGACTTTTAGGGTCAAAGAATAGAAACAAGTAAATGTCCCATAGAGTAAATTTCGTCATCCTTAATTGTCATACATTCCATGCTAAGTGCAAAAACGAGATCATTGTTGGTACAAGTCACAATGCTAACACTACTCATACGTCCAAATTGTGTAATACTTTTTCTCCCCGCAATCCTAGTTATTATAAAAGGAAATGGGTTACTAGCATTTTTTAACTATTTGTCATGGATCACAAGTGATTCATATTGACTTATTTAAGTAGTTATTAGTCCGAAAGCAAAGTAGCACGATTTAATCGATAGTTAGCCGAAGGACAAAATCTTTTAAAACGACTTCTCGTGTATCTCCTTAAGTTCATATCTTGGCATAACTCGTTTCACGATTTGAGACCTTTCTCGGACCGATATTTGGCATGTACTTCATACTTCAAATCTTGGGAAGACGTTCTTGAAATTATGGTCTTCTCTTCATATATTTGGAATTTCTTCACTTGATGTTTTTGAGAGATTCTCCATATTAGGACCACGACTTCATCATTTTTCTTCAATCTTTATTTTGGATTTTGATATACAACGATCCGCCTCCTTTTCGGACTTGGATATATTTATCCTCATACCTTGTAAGGGTCTTTTTGGATAGACTTTCTCCATGATCTTTAGGGGAGTAATTGCTTTTCGTCGTGTGTCTCGATCCTTCATATTGATTTAGGAATAATGATACTTCACATCATCTTGGATCTTTAGCAACAAACTAGAGCTCTTCATGCCTTGTTAGGGCCTTTTTAGATATTCACCAATCTTTGCGTCCCGCTTCAATAAGTTATGCCTTGGCTATGAACTCTATTCAACCCCGAGCAACTTTAAAACGATCTTACGCTAGAGGCTAAGTAACCTTTCAAATCGTACGACCTTACTTATTGCAACTATTTTTATTCCTAATGCATTGATCTTATGGGAAGAAAAAGCCACAATTAAAAACATATGAGTTTTTGAAAGAACATTTTCATGTTCTACGTTTAGCATGATCACTTGTCTAACTCTATCATCTCTTGTTCTTCACTATATAAAGACCTCTAGTTAAAGAGACTCGTGAATACTTAGCCATGCAAGTCAAAATTAAGCCAAATTTGGATTAGCTTTCATTAAGACTATATCAAATCAATGTTTTGGGTTTTCAAGACACCTATAGGATCTTGCATTTTCTTTGACTTTTTCAAGTTTTATAGAATGCATTTTATAGTTCCCTTGATAATTGACTTTCTAGGATCAATTATAGGAACTTTCGAAAAGTTCTTGTTCTTAACCCGAATGAGCTAAGACTTTCGCGTTTTAAAGCTCCCTATATAAAAGTCTAGCAAAACTTGAATTGAGCGGGTTAAGGAATGTAAATGGCTCCAAATGCCCATCAAGTCAAAAATTAGCTCTTATTCTACCCATCGGAAAATATACATTCGTGTCTTAAAAACACTTATGAAAACTAAGAAAAAATTTAAAATTTGGCCATTTTTAGCCTTATTAGTAACAAAAACAAAACATTGAAAGTTGGAAAACGTGAGGGCGTAGCAAAGCAAGTATCTATTCACCCCCCCCCCCCCATACTAAAAGTAAACATTGTCCTCAATGTTTCGAGTCTAAAGGTGGAGCACCCCCATACTAGAGACGAAGAATCGAATGCTTAGGATCTAGCATGGAAAGGGTGATCAACAATATATCTAAAGTTGTTTATGAATTATGCTAAAAGATAATTGTTAGAACAATAAAGGATATGTCAATGGATTCGTGAAAAACTTCTTCAAGCAAACGATGGAGGCTCACGTAAATGAACACGAGAGTCTTCAATCGTAGATGATGATGATGATCTAGATAACACAATCACAAACAACCACGTGACAACGAGTTGGAAGGGTACAAATCCCCTCTAATTAGTTATTAGTAAGCATAAAAGGATAAGCATGGGATCTCCCCCACGAGGCACCTCGTTTTTTATTACCGAGTCATGAGCTCGACTCGATCTCCTCAATATGAACATTTAGGGAAAATCATGGTATGGTCAATTTTTGGTGGGGCTTACATGATAAACAAGGCCCAAAAAGCAAGCGGTATTAAGGACTAGGTCCTTAAATGATGCAAAATACCGGGATCGAAGATGGCGTCTTCGTTTTCATTGGATAAACAATTCAACGCCACTTCAACACGTGCCATAAACTTAAAGAGTTTGAAGAAAAGAGATGAGAAGAAATAGAAGGGTGGGACAATGGGTAAGACACAAAAACGATGAGCTACTCGAGGTAGACTCGCACCAATTAAATAGAAAGATTTTCCATTTATTGCATCGGTGGAAGACCAAGATTTCCCTTTACATGAAATTCTGGGATCGAATATCTCATCCTCGGTGGACAAGGATGAGGGAACATAAGGGGATTCCCCCATACTAAAACCACACAAAGCATCGTCAAAAGGAGTAGACTTGCTTGTAGCACTCAAAACACATAGTGATGACGGAGTTAGATTTGCAGAAAAATCTTTTAAATCACATTTAAAATCTTTTCCATTTTTACCTTTAAACTCTCCTTATGAAAACCCTTTTTGATTATGTCGAAAATATTTGTTGTTTCTAAGACGATGTTAGTCACACTAAAAATTCTCACATTTGAAAACCGTTTTGGTTTTGGTGGTGGTAAGTTCTCAATTCGTTTATCGATAAAGAAAACCTCCCCATCGGGGTCTACATATTCGTCATCTGAAAGATCTTCCGTAGAAACCGGCGACTTATCAACACTTTTCAAGAATGAATCTTCGAGGTGAGGCGAAGGATTTTTCGATTCAAGTATTGACGGTTTCTTCTTTGTAGGCTTTATACTCATAACCTCCACCGGCGGAGGAAATGGTAAATTGTTTTTGGCGACATTTCCTAAAATTCTTGGTGAAAATTCTTTTCAAATGACATTGGTTGAAATACCATGGTTTAAAGTTGCAATAGAATAGACATGAGAAAGATTGGATTTTTGTGTTGCATTGATGACAAGTTCTTCCTCATTGAAACGAAGGGTGATTTTTCGAGCATGAACATCAATAAGTGCTCTTGATGTATCCAAAAATGAACGACCCAAAATGAGAGGAACCTTTTGATCGATAGGAATGTCTACAAAGATAAAGTCAACGGGATAGTAAAACTTTCCGAATTTAACGAAAACGTCCTCGGCTACTCCACATGCTAAAATCGTAGAATGATCGGCCATCTCGATAGACATGTTCGAAGGAGTAAGAGCCGGAAGCGAAAGCGATTTGAAAATCTCAAGAGGCATTAAATTAATACTAGCACCAAGATCGGCCAAGGCGTAGCATTCCTCCATATCTTGAATTGCACACGGAATCAAAAATTTACCGGGATCACCGACTTTTTGTGGTATGCGGCTAAGAAAAACCGATGAACAACTAGACGATTGTTGTAACTTATCTTTGTTTTTTAGCATACTTTGGAAGTTTGCGGCGAATCGAGGCATCATGATAAGAGCGTCGGCAAAGCTTATGTTAAAATGTATGTCACGAAACATTTTCATAAAAAGCTCAAATTGATAATTATTTCGTTCTTGTGCCTTTTCCTTGTCACGTCTCGAAGGGTAAGGTAAGGGCGGTGTGGGTTGGACATTAGGCAAAGACCTTGGAAACTCGGGTTCCACAATTGGTATTTGTTCAACCGTAGGTGTGGTATGAGCGGTACTTCGTGGGATTGTAATGTGCTCCTTTTCGACCATCACCTCGGGTTCTTTCTCGATTTCCTTCTCCGTAGAAGTACTTGGACGAGAGATTGGTTCCTTGAAATTTTTACCACTTCGTGTAGTAATAACCTTCATTTCCCCCTTCGGGTTTGCAATGGTATCACTAGGAAGACCACCCGAGGAAGAGGGTTTACACATGATTGCTTCAAACATTTTTGCCATTCGGTCTTCAAATTTTGATTGCCTTAAATCCGCTTTTAACAATTCTTGCTTAATCTCATGTTGTCCTTGTTCCATCTTTTGTTGATTTTGTTGAAGACGTTGAATGTTTCCTTCCATTTTATTTGCATGAGTTTTAAGTACATTAGCAAGTTCGTTTTTAAGCTCGTTTTTCAACTCGGATCTTAAGCTAATCATCTCACGTTGCATGTTATCAAATTTAGCATCATTTGCTTTAGCATAATCCAAAAATTCTCCTTGAAGATTTTTAGTGTGAGCATTTTGAAAACCTTGTGTAGTGTTTTGAAAATCACGGTTTTGGTTTTGATTAGTGACTTGTCCATTCCTACTTTGATAATTCCCCTTGTTGTAGTTACGTGAATTGCCTTGTAAATTACCACCTTGGTTGTTGTTTCGATAGTTATTAGCATTTTGATTTGGTGGAGCTTGATTTGGGCGGGAACCTTGGCCGTTTTGGTTATAAGTTCCCGTTGCTACGTAAGCACTCGAAGTGTTACCATCGGCGGTAATGCACTCGGAAAGATCATGAGCTCCACCACAAGACAAACAACTCTTAGCAACCGCTTTAACCGAAGCGGAATTCAAAGCTTCTTGAGCTTTCCAATGAGTCATAAGATTAGCAAATCTATCGAAAAACCGATTTTCCTCATTAGCTTCATCATGCAAGGCATTAATGCTACGAGACGATGACGACGATGACGAACCCAAATTTGCAACACTCGGTGTGTTACGAGGGCTATAAACCTTAGATCTATTCTCGATAATCTTTAAAGCTTCATCGGTCGTTTTGCACAAAAATTACCACCCGCGGCGGCATTCAAGTAATCTCGTTCATGATCATTAAGCCCATTATAAAAAGTATCAATTTGATGCAATTCCGAAAAATCATGGTGTGGACATTCATGTAACATTTCTTTAAAGCGTTCCCATGCCATTGAAAAACTTTCATTATTTCTTTGAACAAATCTTGAAATCTCATTTTTCAAATGTGTTGTATTAGATGGTGGAAAAAATTTGTTCACAAACTTAGAAACGAGATCACCCCATGTCAAAATCGAATTTGGCGGTTCTTTCTGAAGCCAAATTTTAGCGGGTCCATCTAACGAGTATGGAAACAACTCATCTTAATGGCATCATGTGGAACATCCTTAAACTTGCTAGTAGCGGTGAGACGATTAAAATTCCTAATGTGATAATGCGGGTTTTCTTTTTCATGACCTCTAAACTTATTAGCTTGCAACATCGACATTAAACCCGTCTTAATCTCGAAATTCTCCGCAAGGATAGCGGGAATCACAATGGCTTCTCCAAAACCCTTGGTGGGTGCTTGTAGCAACTCCATCATAGTACGATTAGCCATGACGACTTCTTGTTCTACAATAGGTTCAACAATTGGAGTTTGTTCTTCAATCAACGTCTCTTGATTTGCTTGCTTTTGAAGACGTTTACGAGCTTGTTTTGCTTGATTACGAGTGATCATAAAATTCACGAAGAATGGGAGGTGAGCAAAGAAGATTCTTTTTGGGTGTTTTGTGAATTTTCAATTTTTGTGTTTTTGATTGTTTCTAATTTTTTTATTTTTTTTTGGATTTTGGTGTATCTTCGTAGACAACAATCTACCAAATCTCTCCTCGAATCAAACTCTTGATTAAAGAAGCCTCAAAGGAATGAAAACGATCACGTGGAGTGAACACCTTCGAATGACTTTAGAACTTTGGTGAAAACCAAACTGTTCAAGAGGGTTTAATCACAAAGAAACCAAGCAAATATATTATACGTAATAATACTTTGGGCGACAAACCCCTCGACTAGCCTTCAATCTCAAAATACTCACAAGCAAGAGGGGAAACGAGGCGGCGCGAAGCACTTAAGAGCCTTTTTCCTTAGGGTATATTTTATAATACCCGCCTTATACCCACCTTATAGTTTGTATTTCTCAAAATCGAGCTTCACGAAAGTATTTATCTATTTTTGCCTTTTTCTTTTTGATTGAGATTTGAATACAATAATTAGGAGATCAAATCCCAATTAAGGTTGTGTTTCACACTTTTGGAGATATTTTGTATTGATTGTGATACTTAATACAATATAGTAATAATATTTTCACAAGAAAAACAAAAAAAAACCGATAATACGTATTAGTAGATTTCTACTAATACAAATACTATATATGGTTAATATTAAAAACAACAAGACAAATTAATCACGACACACCTCCCCGGCAGCGGCACCAAAATGGTTGTGGTAAATTACAACTCTTGTTTAGGAAAACAAAGAGCGTAAAATAGGGAAAAGTATTAAGTGATGATATAGGAAAATCAAGCACTAATGACCCTAATGAAGTTCAAAGTTCGTTTCCCAAGGAGGTATATGTGTGTGAGTAATTCGTAATTGGTTTGAGATTAATATTGGTTAGAAGGGGATGAGAAAAGAGGATGACGAAGACGTGAAATTAATTACTACTACGACTACACGTAAAACCGTAAAATGAGCTAAAATAAAAATTAATTCTAAAAATTACCAAAAATTCACCAAAACTCAAAATAAATAAACTAAGAGTTTACCAATGATCAAAACTTTTTTAAACATTTTAATTAATAAAATATTAGTTTTTAAATGCTAATTAAAGCCCTAAAAATCAAATTAATTATCAAAAAGCCCAAATAAAGATTTTTCAATTAGTAAACCTCTAAAATGACCTAAAAAGATTAAAAACTATTTTTAGAAATTTTTAAACTAATAAAAACTATTTAAAATGATTTAAAAACTATTAAAACTTAAAATAATTATAAAAATTAATCTAAAGATGATAAAATTAATCTAAGAGTCGAAAAATTCATATTTTAATGTATTTAAGCTAGGAAAAATATAAAAAGTGCAAAAATGTGAAATTTGAAAAATAATAATAAAATAATATTAAAATAATATTAAAATAATATTAAAAATCCAAAAATTATAAAAAATTCTAAAAACTTGCAAACTAGTTTATTTTAACCTAATTAAACAGAAAATGAAAGTGAAATGACCAGAATACCCCTATTGGGCCCCTAAATGGGCTAAAATCAAAAACAGTCCACCTTAATGGGCTTTTTAGCCCAAAAAGTCAAAATAAGCCCAAATGACTTGGAAAAGCACTATCTGACTCAAAATTTAATTCTAAACACAAAACTTTGAAGGCCCAAAAGCTGAAAGTGAGTTAATCACAGCTTAATGATCAAACAGCTTATTCTTATTGGGCCATTAAGCCCATTAAGCAATAAGCTAATGCCATAAGCTCTAATTTGACACACAACCTTCTTTTGGGATGCTAAAGAGATCTGTAAAAAGAAATTTTGAAAAAGCACACTCAATAAGCCAAAAATAAGCAAAGTACAAATCCACTAAAAGACAAAATAGTCGGGTTTGAGATTTAGGGCACCTCAGGACTTGATTCAACTTGCAAAATGTCACAAATGACTTCAATAAGCCAAATCAATCAACCAAAATCCAATAAGCAAAACCAATAAGCTGGAATAAGCCAATAAGCACTTATGAAAAAGTCAATTAAGTTGGTTTTCTAGTCAAACCCTAAAGTCAGCCCACCAAATGCTCCAGTATGAACAAATGGGTCAAATAATGAGCACCTATTACAAAATCCAAGTTGTTGCTGGTTAAAATAAGCTAGAATAGCTTATTGATAAGCTGATGACAAAAATACACTAGCAGTGGCTAGCAGCAGGGGAAAGGAGTTCCCACTGCTTTGACTATTTGACCAAGCTTTATAGAGAAATCCAGTTGGGTTCAAATGGAAACAAGGGCACCCTTGTGATCAGTGAATCACAAGGAGTCTATATCAACAAAGAAATCACAAATTGGTTCACACAATAAGCCCAGATTAAGCAAACAGTCCATAGATATTGCACAGACCTAGATATTAAGCAGTTATGAACAAATAAGCAGTTTTAGCATGAATAAGCCAGCCAAATTGAACCAAATGCATACACAAGCTATAATAAAGTCCAATAAGCACAAATAAACTTGTTTCAAGCAATGGATCAAAGTAAATAAGCAGATTCAAGCACCAACAGTTACTGATAAGCAAAAGTGATTTTCCAAAATCCTTTTGCTGATCTATTTGACCACCAAACCAATTTTAAGCCTTCAAATCTCTTTCCCTGATTAAGTTAACCAAAATTTTACACTTGTTCACCCTAGTCTACCCTTAGATTAGGTGTCCCCAAAATCTTAGCCAAAATTCCCAAGTAAATCAGATTTTATAGCCCTATGATTGTTTTAGGTGTTCAAACCCACAAAACTTGCAGATAAATGTCACTTAGCACTCAAATAACATATACCAAACCAAAGGAAACAAAAAAAACAACTCAATATTCCACAAATCCTGCTTATGCAGTTAACCCAAACACCCCTTAATTATCTGATTTCACAAATTTTCAAAGGATATTTCAGATTTAACCCACAAATCAAGTTAACAACAATTCAATAACATCAAACAAGCACAGATAAACAAGATTCAACCATAAAAACACAGATTCAACCACAATCATGCAAAATCACCAATATTCAGAAAGAATTAAGAAAAATGAAAAAGGCGAAGGGTGCAACCCTCCAAGACCTACATCCAGGCCCTGGATTGTTTGAGCTGAGGTACTAGCAAAACAAGTACCAGCTTCCAAGCTGCTAAGATGAACAAACAATAAAGGGAGATCATAAACAGATTTAACCTTTTATTTTTGAAAACAAGTGTTTTAATCCTTAAAACCTTTTCTCAAAACCAACAAAACATATGAATGGAACTCAGATTTCAGCTAATCAGACACCAAACTTTTATAAATAACAAATGAGAATTCAAAATTTTCAGAAATTCAAACTTTATTTCATAAAAAGGAATTACAAAGAAATTAGCTAAAATCTAGAACAAAGGGACTCTCACAGGTTGAGGTCTCCTTTTATAGGCAAATGCATACGAAACACTATTCATAAACCCTAGAAGTGAAATTCCCAATTTGTCCTTGAGGTCTTCTAGACGAATCTTAGATATGAGTTGTCCAAAATGATCATAGACGTTTATTTTAGCTTTGGGGTGAAGCTAAGAGTCTTTGTCGTTGATCTTGACACATGGCAGTCCTTGGGGAATAAGTTTTCATGTGATGGGTGAAACGGTTTTAGGTGTGGAGTCCATTGGTGAGTGGAGAAGAGAGTTTTAAGGTTGGGATGGGTTTCTGCATGTGTGAATCACACTGGAGAACAACTAATTGCAATTTACCCTTTGTTGGTAAAAAGTAAATTCTGGGTTCTTACTTGCTACAGTAACACGTTTTGATCCGTTTTCTTAGGGAAGGATTTGTTTGGCGCGTGTTTAGGGATTTGAACTTCTAAACTTGGCAGTTTAAGTCCTTGGCTTTTGGAAAAAGGTGCAAACAATGTTTTTCAGCCTATTAAACCCGTTTTCTTCACAATAGAACTTTCCATTTTCATACTTTTGCCCCAAAACTTTGGCAAAAGTATTTCAAGGGTTGTTTTTGCCATTTTTACATATTTGAAGGACTGATTTTGGACTTTCTTCATCTTCAAAGGTCTTCAATTTATCTTTGACTTCATGAGGGACCATTAATGACAAATTAGAATTGATGAGGGACTAATCTTGCCATTTCTTCAAAGTTGAAGGACCATTTGTGTAATTTTGACAAACTTAAGGGACCAAACTTGTAATTATGATTTCACAAGGGTTTTAAGTGTCATTTCTTCATTGTTTGAGGATCAATCTTGCATATCTTCAAGTCTTCAAGGGTAAATCTTGGATAATTCATGAACTAGGGCCCGGTTCTTTGTACGGCTTCGTTTTTCGTGTCCGTTTTTCCTTGTTTCTTATGGTCTTTTGTCTTTTTTCACGATATCCATACCTAAAATACACAAGTAAACAAACACAAGCATATATATGGTATTTTATGACATTTTAATGCATTTAAAGCCCGAAAAGAACGATGAGATCATGTATAAATGCCATCTCATCAGTGACCATTACCGACTATTTCACCATTAACCGTGATCAATTCGATTAGATACCGAGAACGATATCGAGTACACACATGCTAAAGCAATCTAAGCAAAAAGTCATGTATTAAATGGCGCCGATGCCGGCTCTTTTCGTAAAGATTAACAGTTTTTAGTGAGAAATTGGATTTTGGGATCCGTTCTTTTAGGAACGTTATTTTCAAGCACAAAAATTTTCAAAAATCCTAAAAAATATAAAGTTTTCAATAATCCAAAAAAAAATAAAAAAGATAAAAAATCAAAAATATTTTATTTCCTTTTAGTGTATGCGTACTCGATCTACGTCTTATCCTGGGCCCGAGACTCTTAGAGACATAGATATGGCCGGTGTGCATAACAATAATAACAACCCACCCCACCCCAATTTGAATAACAATAACAACAACAATAATGTTCCCCCACCCGACCTACGAACAATGGAGGAGCTTTGTCAACCAACCATGAACGGACGCGGAGGACCGATTGCACCAACGCAAATCACGGCTCCTGAATTTTCGTTGAAGCATCACATGATCCAGCAAGTTCAAAATGCTTTCCCGTTTCGTGGATTACCGGATGATGATGCCAACAAACATCTCGACAAGTGCATTACCATCACTCAAAGCATGAAACTACTCGGTGCTTCCATGGATTTTCTTCGCCTTCACCTCTTTCCACACACTTTATCCCACCATGCCGAAAAATGGTTTGATCGTCTTCCCAAAAATTCAATTCAAACATGGAATGACATGACTCAAAAAATTTTGTCGCGCTACTTTCCACCATCCATGGTCACTAGTCTTCGCAACCAAATCAGTGGATTCACACAAGAACCTGATGAGTCGCTTTTCGATGCTTGGGAACGCTATAATGTCTTGATCGACCGTTGTCCAAACCATAACATGCTCCCCGTTACTTTGATTGATACGTTCTATAATGGGTTAACTTTTCGTGATCGTGATACGATTAATGCTGCCGCCGGTGGTACATTCATGAAGAGAAGACCTGAGGAGTGTAGAGAGCTGATAGAGAACATGACCACTCACCACAAAAATTGGGATTCATCTGCATCTTCAAGGAATAACCAGAGGGCCAATGTTTCTTCTACATCATCCAATTCAGAGATAACCGAACTTACTCGCCAAATAGCTGAGATGAACAAAAACTTCTTAACCATGGCTACAAACCAATTTCAACAAGCTAAAGCTATAGCAACTTCTTGTGAGATTTGTGGGGGTTCTCATTCATACACCGATTGTCCTTCTACTCTTGACAATCCGGAAAATGTGTATGCCGCCAACGGTAACTTTTCTACAGGAGGCTATCAAGCACGTCCTCAAGGAGACCGCAATTTGCTTAGTTATCGTTCGAATAACTATCTATCTCCGCCCGGTTTTTCCCCTCAAAACAAAAACCAAAACAATTTCAACCGCAACAATCAAAGCCAACCTTGAGCTACCAATCAATATCAATCCTAAAGAAACCCATATCCACGTCAAGGAAATAATTCAGCTTACCAAGCCCTACCTCTCAATCAACCCACGGCATTGAACCAAGACCTCGAAACTTACATGAGGACCAATAGAGAGATGGTGACGAATCTTCAAATCCAATTCATTAACTTGAAAGGTGACATGGCAAAACAAGGGAACGATATTCGAGCCGAGCTAAGGAATGATGGCGAAACAAGGGAATGCTCTTCAAGCCGACATGAGAAACTCTATGAACAATCAAACAAATAACTTAAGGGATATGATGGCTAGTTTTTTCCCAAGTAATCAAGCCTCTGGTTCGGGTTCTCTTCCGAGTAACACCGTTGCTAATCCAAGAGGGGAGATGAAAGCAA
The DNA here is from genome assembly GCA_025667525.1 of Glebionis coronaria. Lineage (NCBI taxonomy): Eukaryota > Viridiplantae > Streptophyta > Magnoliopsida > Asterales > Asteraceae > Glebionis > Glebionis coronaria. The sequence goes on along the minus strand of CM046877.1, from coordinate 316,829,109 downwards.
TCACCACACGAAGTAGCAAAGGTTTAAAGGAACCCGAGATTCCTACACCTACACCAGTGATAGTGACAAAGGAAAACGAGTCCACTTCTCCAATTACTCCACCTTCTACTTCCACCCCTCCACCACTCAAGGATGTGAGTGAGAATTCCATTCCAAAGCCTTCATCTCAACCCAATATACCTTATCCTTCAAGGTTGATGAAAGAGAAGTTGAAGAACAAGGATGATATTCAGGTTTCTAACTTTCTTAAAATGTTTAAACAACTGAATTTCAACATCTCCTTTGCCGAGGCTCTCGCTCACATGCCGAAGTATGCGAAAATGTTTAAAGGTCTTCTCAGTGATAAGGAGAAACTCCTTGATATCGCTCAGACCCAACTTAATTAGAATTGCTCTGCAGTGCTCTTAAGGAAATTACCAACCAAACTTGGTGATCCGGGTCGTTTCCTCATTCCTTTCAACTTCCCTGGGGTAGAGAATTGTATGGCCCTAGCCGATCTAGGTGCTAGTATAAACTTAATGCCTTTAAGCGTTTGGAAACAATTGTCTCTAGCCGAGCTAGTCCCCACACGAATGACTTTGGAATTAGCTAACCGTACGGTTGCTTATCCGGTAGGGATAGCCGAAGACGTCTTCGTTGGTGTCGACAAATTCACCTTTCTGGTGGATTTTGTTGTCGTCGACTACGAGATGGATCCCCGTGTTCCATTAATCGTTGGACGTCCATTCTTGAGGAACGGTCGCACTCTCATTGATGTAGCCGCGGGCGACATAATTATGAGAGTTGATGACAATAAAATCGTCTTCAACATGGGTAAACTTTCTAAGAAGCCTTCTGAAAACGAAAGCGTTAATTTCATTGACGTTCTTGATGAGGCTTGTGAAGAACATTTCAAAAACGCTTATAAAAGTGATTCTTCTTCTCTACCCATTGTTGAGACCGTTGCCTCTATTGCTCCATCACTAACTCCATTTGGAGAAAGTGATTTCATCTTGAAAGAATTTGAAGCAACTTTGGGAGACGTGGACTTGTAATATGACGATTCTCCCTCCAATTGGGATGAAGACATTCGCACCATTGAGAAACTTCTCAATGAGGACAATATTTATCCACCATCTCCTAAGGATATCTCTATCGATGATCCGAATTTGACTATACCTTCCATCGAAAATCATCCGGATTTAGAACTTAAGGACCTACTGTCTCATCTCGAGTACGTTTTCCTTGAAGACAACAAGAAGTCTAATACAAGGCTTTTGGCCAGGTAAAAAGTTCGTTGATGTATGTCTATTCGAATTGAAAAAGGAGTTTAAGTGTGCGACTCAGTCGTTCTTTGGTGGAACAAAATCTTGTGTCGTTGTAGTTTATTAAAAATGTGCAAGACTTAAGAGTAAATGGCGTTAAAATAAAAAGGCGTTAAAATAAATCTAAGTCTAATTAAAAGAAAGGGTGCAATATTTAAAACTTTGAAAAGTGAATAACGAGAAATTAAGTGACTTGAAATTAAAGCGTGACGAAAATTAAAATTTGACAAAGTATAAAAATGAGAACTTAAAAATTAAATAAGATAAAATATAAAAACAATACCCAATCGGAATGCATTCCGATCAGAATATGATCGAAATGTTAAACTACCTTCTGATCGGAATGCTGATCGGAAACACCAATCGGAATGCTGTCACCTACCTGATCGGAATACCAAACAATCACCTAGATCGGAATGTTACAAACCAAACCCAGATCGGAATAAGGAGTGGTCTCCCAATCGGAATGCTGTCACTAGACCTGATCGGAATACCAAACTTACCCTTGATCGGAATGCTTCAATCGGAATGTGGGAATAAGGGGCTATCGGAATCCTCCCAATCGGAATGCTGTCACCTTCCTCTGATCGGAATACCAAACACACCTAATCGGAATATGTCAAGCCCTTTTCCGACCAAGCCAAGGAGCGCTGGTCGGAAAGATAAACCCTTATCCGATCACTATGGTCGGAATACAGTAAAGAGAAACGAAAATAAGCTAAACTAATAAGCTATTACTCAAATAAGTTCTAGACTAAAAACCTAAGCAAACACGTATAAGAAAAAGCTAATAAGCTACAGTTTAAAGACTTTTAAAAACACAAAATGAAACAAAGTTTACGAAAACAAACGTTTATATAAAAATAACTTTTATAAAAACTTAAGAAATCTTAAAATAAACACAAATAATCTATAAAAATCAATGATCCAAAACAATCAAAAGCATAAAAACATAATTTTTAATCAAATAAGTAACACAATAAGCATGTAAACGTAAAGATTAAAGCATAAAAAGAAAGGAAGAATGAGAGATGAACAAGAAAAGTAAAGGTGCAATAAAAATAAAAGTAACTTACTTGGAAAATAAGGTGCAAGACAAAGTAATTAAAGTGCAATAAAGTAAATGTGCAAGTAATTAAAGATGGAAGAACTAGTGTCACTCTAGCCAACAAGAGTAAAAATGAAATGCTAATGGTCTATATATAGGGTAGGATTAGGGAATGCTTAGGAAGCTTCCTTCCCTCATTCATTTCTTCTTAATTGCACCATTAAGTCCTTCCCTTCTTAATATTTTGTTAATCTTGGACTTTAATGACTTTTGGCTCGGGATTTCTTTAAACTCGTCTTTTAATTCTTCAATAAATAAGATTTGAGTTCTTCGGATTTTAGTAAACTTCCGTCTTTTGACTTTTTCTTCGATAAATCTTCAGAGTTGGTCTTGGACTTCCGTTCTTTTTGCACTCTTGACTTCTTGACTTCGTCTTTCATCTTTTTCTTCAATAAAAGCCCGTGAATGCCCGTGTTTTCTCCACTTTTCACCTTTTCGTCCTAAATCACAACAAAAACACAAACCACGCATAATTCTGACATAAAAGACATAAAATACACGTTTTGGCTCGGTTATTATTGTAATTAAGTGGTAAAAAGGATGGGTGTTTACACACCTATCAAATCCCCTACACTTGACCATTGCAATGTCCTCATGCAATGCATTAGTACAAAGCACGTTTACATTTTTCATCATAATCAATCCACATTAGCCTTTATTAAAGAGATAGAAAACTATAAACATTCAAAGTAAAGAAATCAAAAGCATACCTTGGGTTTTGAAAATGTCATGAATGATCATCATCCTCAAGTTTTCACTTTCTCCAAACCAAGCTTAAAAACGAGATCATTGTTATTATAAGTTAGCAAACTAACACGAACTCATGTGGGCCAATTATTTACTTAGACTCCCTTATTCCTAGGTGTATCTCTTATATTTTATTGTTGTCTTGAATGATCACGAGGATGCATTGTTGACTTATTTTGATAGTTTATTAGGCCGAAATAAAGTGAACGATTTAATCAATAGTTAGCTAAAGGACAAAATCTTTTAAAACTACTTCTCGGGACCTCATAAAGTTCATATCTTGGCATAACTCGCTTCGCGATTTGAGACCTTTCTCGGACCGATATTTGGCAGCGACTTCATACTTCAAACCTTGAGAGACGTTCATGAAATTATGGTCTTCTCTTCATATAGGAATTTCTTCACTTGAAGTTTTGAGAGATTCATACTTGGACCACGACTTCTTCATTTTTCTCCAATCTTTATTTTGGACTTTGATATACAACGATCCGCCTCCTTTTTGGACTTGGCTTTATTTATCCTCATACCTTGCCAGGGTCTTTTCGGATAGACTTCTCCATGACTTTTGGGGAGTATTTGCTTTTCGTCGTGTGTCTCGATCCTTCATATTGATCTTTGATAAATGATTCTTCACATCACTTTTGGATCTTTAGCAACAAAATGTAGCCCTCATGTCTTGTTAGGACCTTTTTGGACTCGCCAATCTTCGCATCCCACTTCAATAAGTTATGCCTTGGCTATGAACTCTAATCCATACCGAGCAACTTTTAAACGATCTTAGGCTAGAAGCTAAGTAACTTTTCAAATTGTACAACCTTATTTATTGCAGATAAATTTATTAGCAGGCGATGGGAGAATAGGCTCATAATTAACTCACATAAATTCACGAAAGAATACCAAACTTATAATTGGCTCTATCATCTCTCGTTCTCCACAGTTTAAAATCTCAAGTAATGAGACTCGTGGATGCTTAGCCTATTAAATCAAAGTTTTGGGTTTTCGAGTCACCTATAGGATCTTGTAAACTCTTATACTTTTTCAAGTTTAGAAATCGCGTTTTAAAGTTCCCTTGATAAACGACTCTCTAGCATCAATTATAGGAACTTGCGAAAAGTTCTTGTTCTTAACCCGTGAGAATTAAGACTTCCGCGTTTTATAGCTCCCTATATAAAAGCCTAGCAAAACTTGACTTAAACACGTTAAGGATACTAGCTAGAGTAACTTAGATAAGTAAACTCGGGTTGAGTTAAAAGATTCACAACGTTTGAAAATTAAAACCACTTTATTCAAAATTTATTCTAGTAAAGAAAGAAAATAACTATACAAAAGGAAAAACTAATAGGCCAAAATAGATCAAAAATTTTGAAAAATGTCAAAAAATTGATTTTGCGGTTAAAATGAGGACAAATACAAGGAAAAGGCCACTTAACTTCGATAGAAGTCCCCCCTACACTTAACATAAACATTGTCCTCAATGTTTAAGCATTAGGGAGTAAACTCCCCTACACTTAGGACATTGTGCACTTTGTTTAAATATTGCTAAGGAAAAGACAACTAAAGACATTCCTATTTTAACATTGAGAAAATATAAAATCGTGAATCGAAAAGAGTTTAGGATAGAACCGGGAAAAATGGGAACACAGAATCACGGGTCGTCAAAAATCATCAAGAGTGGATGATTGAGCGCTCGAATCCCTGATTAAGAGAGGAGAGGAAATAGCAAACCAAAGGGTCTCCCCTACACTTAGGATAAAGAAAACGAAAAGATAGATACATGGGTTGCCTCCCAAGAAGTGCTTGATTTTTGTTAACCGAGTCGTGAGCCTGACTCGACCTTGATCATCATAGGAAGAAGCATGAAACATATCCACCGGGATCAAAGACATAGTTTTCGTCCATCAAATAGCACAAGCTTAAGGCGAACAAGGCAAGCCAAAGAGGAGTAGGCAAGGTTCCCTTAAGCAGCGATGGAGCACGGTGGAAGCAAGGGTCAAGTGGTGCAAGCAGATTTCCTTAAGTTCCAAAAATATTTCCTTTTATTTCATCAGGTGGATACTGAGATGGCTGCAGAATATCGATACCGGGGTCGAACACCTTTTCCTTTAAGGTAAAATAGCACTCAGGCTCAGCAGAGTGTGAAGAAGATCCGCGAAGAAGATGCACACCCTCGTCCTCAGAAGGAGGACAAAGAGGTGTTAAATCATATGTGTTGCGGATATTAGTGTCGATCGGTTTCTTCTCCTTTGAAAGAATGTTCTTCAAATCCAAAGTAGGATCAAGACGATAATCTTCAAAATCGAAAGGAGGAGCATCACTCTCATGAGGGAAGTAAGTATTGAGAAATGCAGAGAAGTCTTCCTCAAATGAGTAATCGTCCAAAGTAGGATCGAGTGATGGCGTAGGATCTTCATCATGTGAAGAATCACTCGAAAGAGTATCGGCCTCATCAAAATCATCATATGTGGGCAGGTCGGGATACTCGGAAGTACAATCATCATAATCATCCGAATCTGAGCTAGAATCATCATCATAAGCATCGAAGATCGGTGGAGAATCATAAATGGGAGAAGGTTCCAAATTGGAGAGAGAATCATCCACATCATCATGAAAAAGCGGATTATCATTGCAAGACTCGAATAGAGGATTGTTGTAGATGACAAAATCATCGAGCACATTAATCATATTCACAGATTCTCGTCCATAGGATTTGCTTGTAAGCTTCCTCATTTTAAACACTTGTGCATCATCCCTGACTCTTAAGATTAACTCACCTTCAGCAACATCAACTAGGGCTCGTCCGGTTCTCAAGAATGGACGACCAAGTATTAAAGGAATACGAGGTTCCATTTCATAATCAACAACGACAAAATTGACCGGGAAAGTAAATGTGCCAACTTTGATGAACACATCTTCAGCAATACCAACGGGGTAAGCGAGAGTGCGATTTGTAAGTTTAAGAGTCATCTTCGTTGGAGTAAGGTCGGGTAATGATAGTGTTTTCCAAACACTCAAAGGCATAAGATTAATACTAGCCCCGAGATCAGCAAGGGCAGTAAATTGTTCAGTTTTATTAAAGAGGCAAGGCAACACAAAACGACCGGGATCTCCAAGTTTTTCCGGAAGTTCTTTAAGAATAACTGCAGAACAGTTTTCATTTAAGCGTGTGTTGGCGAGCTCAATCAACTTCTCCTTTTTGTTAAGCAATTCCTTGAATGCTTTCACAAATTTCGGCATGTGGACAAGTGCTTCAACAAGGCTAATGTTGATGTTCACTTGAGAGAGTCACATAGCTTGATACTTGACAGTCATTCTTGGTTAGCTCGTTGGTCTTGCCTAAGCGAGAAGGATATGGGATATTGGGTTTGGGTGGTGAAGGTGAAGGCGTAGCAGGTAAAGGTTGAGATGTTGAAGGTTCCTTCCTAGGTACATCGTCATGACGAGGCGGAGACGGTAATGGTGCACTAATACTAGGTGTAAGAGGAGTAGGGATAAATGGTGGTGGAGGAGGTGTAGATGATGGGGGCGGGATCGGTGGTCCTACGATGGTAACTCCACTACAAGTATTAATAGCACTCACATTCGCTCGCGGATTGGTGACGGTGTTTGAAGGTAGAGAACTCGAAGAAGAGGGTTGAGCGGCGGGCAAGAAACTAGCAAGCATATTCTTCAAATCATTCGTTTGATTGCTGAAGGAGGATTGAATATTATCGCGAAGCTCGGATCTAAGGTCATTCCCTTGCTTGGTAATATCTCCTTTCAGATTGATAATTTGGCTCTGTAGATTCTTGATTTGCTCACCGTGGGTTCTCATGATGGCTTCAACATCGGGGTTAATGGGTGGGGCTTGTTGAGCGGGTGGGTGATAAGGATTAGAAGCTCTTGGTGGGAT